>NC_061161.1:12585787-12628287 GCF_022113875.1 Hydra vulgaris | reverse complement strand
ACAAAAAGCTAATATTAAAAATCTTGATTAACAATTTGTTTTGCAATAAAAAGTAATAACACACTTTAAATGGGTTGAAAAGTAATAGAACACTTTAAATATTATTTCTATGATTTTAAAACAAAGTATTTTAGCAAAGTATTGAGAAATAATAATGGAAATTATTATTTTAAAGAGAATTTTTTATTGTTATTTTAAGGCAATAATGGTAACTAGCAAAAAGTAACTCGTAATACAGGTTATGTTCGGTCTGTTACATAATTAATTTATAGTGGTTGTTTTCCACAATTTAAAGTTGCAATTTTTTAACTAATACCCTTTTAGAAAAACGCCTTTAAATTGAACAAATTTATCTCTCGGTAAAATTAACATAATAAGTACGAGGAGGTAAAATAATTTACCAATTATTATTTAACACATTGGAGTAATTTACAACTTTTTTATCGACTATTTTTTATTTCTAAGTTCAACACAAAATAATAACACTTCGCCATTCTTTTTAAATATCAACTAATTTCTTGTAATATTTTTTATAACATAAACCTTAATTATTTATTAAGGTTATCAAGAAGTTAACTTATATTAATTATACAGAAGTTATTAACTTTTGGTATCCCCTCTCAGGTTAAATTTTTCTTTAGAAAAAAAAATTTGTTATCTTAACAACGTTAAAATACACTTAACTAAATAAATTTATTAAAGATAACTAAGTAATTGAGTACAAATACGTTTCAAAAAAAAAAAAAAAAGTAATTTACATTCAAAAATGTGTATAACAAATTTTTAAAAAAATGTTAACTTTGATGTTTTATATTGCGTCATATGACAAACCTAAAATAAAAATTGTTACAAATAAGTAGGCATAGAAAAAGAATAAAAAAAAGTAGACATTAAAAAGAAAAAAAAATGACTGGAAAACAATTTACCTGCTTTTGGTAACCTGTTATCATACTTCAGTTGCTGTCATGATGCAGCAGTTCTTGTCGGTGTTGTTTAATGACGTTATTTAATGTTGGCTTTCAGTAAACTTTAGTTTAATTTAGAAGATATCACAATATATTTAAAATATTTAAATTAAAAAGCAAAATGCTTTATAGAGCTAACCTATAAACATTTAAGATAAAAAATCAAATTGAGATATAAATTAATTGCATTTATATAGCTAAATATATTGTCTTGGCATATAGTAAATTTTAAAAGCAGCAAAGTATATTATTTTTAAAGATGAAAACGAATCAAATATACAACAGAGTATATTATTAAAAAAAATACAAGTTAAAAATACAAATTAAGAACAAAAAAAATTACAAGTTTAAACAAAAAAATTACAAAAATTTACAACATAAAAAAAAAAAAAAAATCTTCTATACCATATAAATACATCATTTGATAAATCTAAAATAAAAAATGTAACAAATAAGTAAATAAGAAAAACATTACATACAAAAAAAAAGAAATCATTGTACCTGATAGAGTAAAGCTGATGTGATTTACCAGAGTAGTAGTAGTAGGCTTTTAGTGAATATATATAATGCAGAGTAGTAGGCTTTTAGTGAATGATTCAAAGCAGTGAGGTCTAATAATGAAATTACCTATGTATCATTTTTAACAATAGACAACAACTTGAAGGTAAGCCAAATGTATATCAACTCAAAAGATTACAAAAAACAACATCACAACAACAATAGCATTCACCATAAGTTCATATAATATGCATATAACATAACTTAAGAAACATAACATTCATATATAACAGAACATAAGTAACAACATTACGCAAAATGTTGTTAAAATACATTATTATGTTTTTTCAGAGTAATTATTAATAAAGGCTTGAAAACACCTAGACCTAAGTTTTTAACAGTTTGAAATTAAACACTGCTGTGCAACCCTCTGCAGTAAGTGCATGGCTTGGTTGGCAAGTTTGACAAATCTTGCTTTACACGTTTACCAAGTCACATGGAAATAACATAATATAAACATATAGACCAACTATAAACACAATATATATGTTTAACCTTATATACTGATATTTAAACACATTTATAAAAAATTATATAACACATATTAACACATACACAAACAATAAAAAAAGATGTTACAATATTATAAAAACACATCGATAAAACAGCTATAAAGCACAATATACACATAATTATCAAAAATTACAATATACACATAATTATCAAAAATTACAATATACACATACTTATCAAAAAAGCAATGCAAACAATAAACATATATAACTTGAATTGTGCAAACAATTTTGCAATTGTGCAACAATTGTGCATAATATTAAAAATGACATGAGAAAATTTAAAAAGTTTTAAAATAAACAAAATATAAATATATACAAACAATACTCTTTACCTTTTTTTTCCATAAGAACTGTATAACAAAATCCTTATAACAAAAATGTAATCTTTACATACAACAACATGTGACATATAAGTGTTGGCACAAAAATTTAATTTATTTTTCTAAATTTTCTAAAAAGGAGCAAAATCATTTAATAGCATTACAGAAATTTCAAGGTAGTAATAAACAATTTTATTGAAATAGCATTAGTATAACTTTTTTGTTGCATTAAAAATGCATAAAACATTATTAGGCCTCAACCATACTCCTATCTTCCTTCTAAAAAGTAGAAGATATGCTCAATAGAAACAAAACTGCTATAAAAAAATAAAGCTAAAAGAAAAACTAAAACAAACAAAATGTAAATGATTTAAAAAATTAAAAGGAGTGATCCTTCGAGTGATCCTTTCTACTTTATTTCTAATAAAAATGTAATATATAAATTGCTAAACTAATTTCTACACTTACTTTAATTATAATATGATCTTAACGATGATTATTCATCTTAATATGATTTTTTATGTAATATTTCAAAACTAATAAATAATAATTCAGTTCCAAAGGTAAAAAGTTTTAACTCGCTTGGTAGATCTTTCTTTTATGACCGCGTGCATTTTGAGAACGCACTGTAATTAGTAACTAATTAAAACTGCTTTAAAAACGAAAGCGTAAGACATTGAACATTGAATTTTTACGGTATTAATATATTTAGATTATAGAGTAAAATTTGTTCAAAAAACACAAAAAAACACGAATCTGCACCCTCATCACCAAATTTTCTAAAATTTGGCACAAATGTTTAGAGACATATCTTAGGAAAGACTGTAAATTTTTTTTATAAAGTTCTTATGCGTTTAAGATTTACAGCAACTTGAAGTTTGTTTGATATTGACTGAAAATGAGGGGAGTGGTGGGGGAAGTGCCAAAAATGTTTCTCTTTATTATTATCACTATATAGTGCTTTTAGTAATGATTGACTCTGAAACTTGGTACCAAAAGAGCTTTAAACTTGTTATGTCGGAAAACTTTTGTTTTTTTATCTCTTGAAGCAAGACAATGTAGTTTATTATAGGATTCATAAAATGTACATAATAATGACTATAAAATGGGCATTGACAATTATATAACGTTATTACGTTAACTATTATATAACGTTATAATACACGTTAGCTATAATAAAAATCTGATTGATAAAAAAATATATTATTTTTATTTTCTTAAAGATTAGATGTATATCAACTTAATGAACCAATTTTTTTTTTGCCTTACGTTTACTTGAGGGTTATTGAGGTTTGATATGAACATAATTTTATGATATTTTAAAAGTCAGGCAATCTATAATTTAAGTCCGAAATAAAACAAAAAATAATTTTGACAATAATTCTACACAAATAAAAAATCTATTCAAGCTTATCAATACAAATTATGCATGTTTTTTAAAGATAATAAAAAGTATATTAAATATATATTTTTTAATCTTTTGATGGCCAAGTGGTACAAACTGATGGTAACTACGTGTTCTAAGTATGGTATTCCTTAAGAGTGTTTCTAACCAGAGTTAAATCTTCTGATGATATATAGATGAAATGTACACCGTCAATGTTTTCGTTGCAATATTTTTATATTGCTTGTGGAGATAAAATATGATTACCCATATCTCTTTGCAAGCTTTTTAGTGTTGCTAAACGTTGGACTATTCTACCTATCCCATCACAAGGGTTCTTACCGTGACTAAATGCAAAAAAGTTACATTTAGCAGAAAGACTGAAATCTTCAAGATGGAAACAAAAATTCAAAATATTTTTAAAATTCTTATATTAACCTTCACACCTATCTGTAAAGCGCTCAATGTTTTTTTATTTGAGGTAGATTTGTTTTAATATCAATGCAGATAATATCAATAACTTTATACACTATGTTCACATCATGCATCATATCATCTGAAACAATACAATAAGATTATTGATTGAGAAAACCTTCTTTTTTGAAATGAATAATCACAGGATGTAGTGTACATTGTAAATTTGTCCAATGAAAGCTTTGTACTTCATCTTGAACTACAAACTCATAGTTTTCTGAAAAATCTGTTATTGTCCACTGATGAACTTCTACTTTTTTGTCAACTTCAAACTCTAGTTAAATTATAAAGTTTTTCATCCAATGCAATCATATTTGCTGGGCATCTTTCACATTTACGCATCATACAGTCCTTTTTAGTCATGTCACATATAATATAAGGTAACAGTTTTTTGTATGTCACAAAAAGAGGATGTAAAAGTAGTTTTAAATTTTGATGAATAGCACAGACGCATGCTGAATGTGTTTCTGAAGCACTAGCAGCAATACACCATTTTGGTTGCAATATGCAAATCATTGAAAAACCAAATTTTTATTTCTAGGTTCATGGTTTTAAAAGCATCAAAAAAATCATTTAAATTACATGTAAATGTTTTTTTATCTGAACATTTTTCTGTATGCTTACATAGTCCTTTTTACCAGGCATTATATGGCTATATTCATTAAATTCATAAAAGGCTTGACCAGTTGAACTGTTTTATCAGGAAGAACTTTTTCTAATTTAGGATTAGGCATGGCTAAAATACCTTTTTCTAATGCAAATATTTGTGCAGTTCGAGCTACATAGTTTGTTACATGTAATGTTTTAGAAACTTTTTATTGCTCAGTCAGTTGGAGCAAGCATTGTCAGTTGTATTTTTTGATGTTGCTGTAGACTCTGCAATTTTATTAGTTAACAATACCATCATGTTATTAAACAAGTTTCCATAAACTCATTACTTTTTCCATAAATTCATTACCGAAACTTGACTGTTCATCAAAACTTTCTTCTGGTATATTAAGGAGTGGCTATATTTTTTTTAATGGAGGTTGTTAATGCTGTCAATTTTGGTTTACTTTCTTTTGACCTTATTAGGAGAAATCTTTTGACCTTAATAGGAGATACTCAAGCAGCTGTAAAGTGTGTATTCTCACCCTATTTTTTATTTTGAATGGATGTTTTACTAACAATATCAAAATCTTCATCATTACTTTCACTCATACTTTTTGATAAATGTTTCATAACTTTATTTCGACAGGTTGTACACAACTTTTTTTCCAGGTATAAAATTTAAACCTACGGTTTCTGCTACTAATACAGTATGCATTGTTATCACAAGTAGAGATGCTGAAAAGAAATTATAATTATATTACTCAAATACTATAACATTAGTTATACTGTTATTATAAAAAAATGAACAAATCCCATTACAAAAAACATATAAACAACTTTTGTGAATAATATTAAGAATGTTATTTCCCATTAAAAGGTAAATATATATACTTTCAGCTCTACACACTTTTTTGTGAGTCAGAAATGAATTACAGCAACTTTTCTGATTACTCTCATATCTCACTATTAACATATCGCGATAATATGTGCATATATTAGTAATTTGTTCTTCGTTCAAGTTTATTTCTTTTACAAGTAATTTATGATCATTCCTGTCAGTATCTTCAATCCGATTTCTTACTTGGGTATATGATTGTTTATAAGAAGCTCCATAATCATTTACAAACGAACATTTGATTTTTTTAACCATATAAAACTATAACGACGAATTATAATCGAAACACTTAAATAGAAGAAATCATAAATACAATATTCTTAATGAGCAAAGTACATTTCAACTCAAACAATATGTTTAAAATAAAATTAAAGTTATATTTATAAAGAAACATTGCTTGAACGAATAGCTATTAGCTTTAATGAATATATTTTAAATGCCTAATTATCTACTAATTATTGTCAATTCTTTACTAATTATCTAGCAAAAATTAGGGTGTAAGCAGATTATAACTAAGTATAACTATATTTAGTTATTTAATTGTTATTTAAAATTATTAATTATTAGGTAATTTTTATTGGATATTATTATGTACACTTGCCATTTTATTACTTATTTTATTGATGAGATATCACTATTTTATTACAATAAAACAATAAAAAAAAGATTACATTATATTGTTTAATATAATGATATAACTGTAATGTAATAAAAATAACAAATTTATAATTTTACAAAATATTTAACAATATTTTGTAACAACTTTGTAAAAATTTAAATCACATAACAGTGTTGGAATGAGAGCTTAATATAATCAGTTACTGAGGCTATAATAAGGACGAATTGTGATTTAAAAAAAGTATGGAAGCAGTTTAGTATTCGGTAGAGTTGCAAAAAAGGTACAGACAGAAGTTGAACCCTGTCCAATTGTTAGGAAAGTTGCTTGGTTCAGAAGAATGCGTGTTTTCTGTTTCAATGGAAAATGAGTTAATGACTTATATAAAACATATAGAATGAATTTTTTTTCAACACCAAAAGTTCACTATAGAGTTGCCTACCAATTTGCTCAAGTTTTATATCTCCATTAAAAATTTTATTCAAAAAAGCTGGTGATGATTGGCTTTTTAACTTGACTTCCAAAAATGCCTGTAAGAATGCTATAAGTTAACTTATGCAGCAGGAGAACATGGCTTTAATCAAGCTAGTGTTGGAGAGTTTTTTGATTTATTGCAATGATTGCAAGAAAAGCATCACTATTTCCACATCGAAATTATATTGTTGACGAAACAGGCGAGGGAAAAGCAACACTAGTTCCAAATTGAATTTATGATGTTGATGGTTACAGTGCAAATCTGCATAAGTACATCAGGCAATTTTATGCTAGCTTTTTTTTTCTTAGGTTTCCTAGACACTAAGTAAAGCCAAAGACTAAGCTACGTTAATAAACAAGTGATGTTGTGTACTAAAGCACTAAACAATGCCTAACTAATGTCTGCTATTACAAACAACTGTGAGTGGGTGTTTTTGATATGGTGGTTTTGTTCACTTATTTACAAAAAAGAGATTATCAATTGCATAGTCTCCCTTATTTGAGTTTCCTCAAATTGTCAATTTTTTATATGATTAAAAAGTTTTATGTATTTACTATATGGTTAAGTGATCAATTCTTTAACAAAACTTTTTAATTTTTCTTTATTGGTTGAGATGAGATGGGAATTTAATTGGATGAGATGGGCATTTAATTATTTTTCGCTAACTACAGGGTAAAAAGGATCCTTAGCATCTCTTTATTAAATGTTTTTTTTTTTAATGTAATACATGCATACACCTTAAATTTTCTAAAACTATATCATTTGTAAATTTTGTTAGTGTGCAGCTTGTTAACTATGTTATGTTTTAGTATGTAGTCCATTTTACATCACTCTCCTCTATAATTAAAAACATTATATGAAACAAAATGTATTATTTTAGCATTTCTTTTTTTTTTACATTTTTATTTTGTCTATGTTCAGCATTAATTCGATGCTTTCGTCATGGTACTCTGTTTCTTATCTTTGGTATGCTGCAATTGGCGTGAGTTTCACAGTGGTTACTGGGTCACTTTTTTCTTTAATTTTTCAATGTAGGCTGTTTTTTTAATGAATTTGTAATTTTATTTTATCGAAAAAAAACTTTTTTTTTTTTATCTGTGAGTTCGAATAACTCAGAGTGTTTATAAATTTTTGTAATTCTTTATAAATGGTGTTATAATAGATTTTTAATTAAAATAGTTTGTTTCATTGGGAAATGTTGCCATTTAGGTATATTGTCCGAAGAACAAAAATTTGTTGAAGACAGTCTTTTATTTAATTATGAAGATTTTTTTCAAACATTTATTCCGAACTACTACAAAAAATCAAAATATCAAGTTAATAAAAATCAGTTAAATAAAAAAACTGTAAGTTATTAAAAAAACATTTTTTTTTATCAATCAATATTTTATTACTATACTATATATTCACATGTTATAAAACTATGTAATAAATTTTTTATAAAATTTTTTTCAAAGTTTTTTTTAAAGTTTAATAAAGATATTATCAGGGCTCACGCCACCTGATTGGTGGCCAGGGCCACGCTATCTAGTTAAGCGTGAATTATAAGAAAAAATAATCTTTATAGAGTTGGTTGTGTTTGTTCTTAATTGGCTGATGATGATGCTTTCTACAAAATTTTGCAAATTAAAATATTTGTACAACGCAAAAAAAAAGCGAATTCTCTTTGGAAACCTGATTAGTATAATTAATAATATAAACCTGATATGTAATAAAGAATGACGTGCATGTTCAATTCAATAAACTTGAGGATAATACTAAGCCATTGTAAAATGGTTCAAATGTAACTTTTTAAAACTTAATCCTATGTCATTTAATAATTGCAGGACATAAACATGAAATAACTTGGGCACATATTGATCGTAATCAAATTGGGAAGACTTGAAATAACTATAGACAACAAAGATTTCAATAAACATCTTACTCAAGTCTGCGAATCAAAAGCTTAGCATTACCTTTTCAAATTAGCTTAGCATTAGTTTAGCAAATTAGCTTAGCAAAATCAAGCGAATCAAAAAGTTAGCATTCTTAAAAGAGTAGCTAAGTATCTCGACCTTCAGGAAAAGAAAATAGTTATAAAACGCCTTCTTTAAATCACAGTTCATGTAATGTCCTCTTGGTGGATGTGTTGCAGTAAAGCAACAAATGGAAAATTAATAAGTTGCATACAAGGGCTCTTCGATTGACATACAATGATTACGAATACACATTTAAAAAGCTTTTAGAAAAAGATAACTCTGTCTTAGTACATCAAAAAAATTTGCAGTTTTTAGTTATAGAAATGTTCAAAATTAAAAATGATCCTTATGAAATCTCACTTAGTGACATTATATTCGTTAATTTGAAAACGCTCAATACACGAACTAATGCTTACTTTAGTTCTCCTTGAATTAATTCGGAATTGTACGGAAAACTTTCACTTTGCTTGAATTAATTCGGAATTGTACGGAAAACTTTCACTTTGCTTGAATTAATTCGGAATTGTACGGAAAACTTTCACTTTGCTTGAATTAATTCGGAATTGTACGGAAAACTTTCACTTTGCTTGAATTAATTCGGAATTGTACGGAAAACTTTCACTTTGCTTGAATTAATTCAAATTGTACGGAAAACTTTCACTTTGCTTGAATTAATTCGGAATTGTATGGAAAACTTTCACTTTGCTATCTAGGACCATTAGTTTGGAGCTTTATCCCAAGAGACATTTTTACCTCGACCAACATTAAAAGTTTTAAGAAAAAAATTAGAATGTGCAATGCAATATAATGCCCATAAAAAATATGTCATAAATAAAATTAAAATGGCTATAATAACTAGAACAAATTTACATGTGGTATAAATTCACCATCATTGGTATATAGTTCAGTATTTTACTGTGACTTGGTGTATACAATATATTTGTAAAATCTTCCGATAAATAAAGTTAAATAAATAAATAAAAGTAGATAAAGCAGATAAAGCTTTTTTTTGACCATGTTAGAGTTGACCCTTAACGATTAAACGAATAAAAATAATTCTCTTAAGTTTTTTCAACTGCATCACTAAATCTTGATCCCTTTAGTTCAAAAGCCTTGTGTGGGTCCTGATTATTAAAGTCGGTTTATTAGAGTAATTAGATTTGAAAAAGTTTACTATTCATAGTTTAAACAAAATTTTGTTTTGATTACTATAAATTTTACTGTACTTCTTTTTATTATATTTTACTTTAGGACGATTCTATTCTTTTAAAAGATTGGAGTTAAGAAAGGTAGATACATCGTGTTTTTCATAAAAAATCTTATTGTAGTCTATTCGTATTCGTTTAAGAAAATTTCAAGTTACATTTTTAATATGAAATCTCTCAAAAGCGAAAAATGTTTATAACTCAAGTCATATGTTTTGAAAGCAATTTAATTTTTTTAATCAATTATAATAGAAATAAATTAAATTACTTAAGCATAATTATTTTTTTATTAAAAAAAAAATATATGCCAATAGATAAAATAAACATTTAGAAAAAAAAAAGATTTAAAAGATTGCCTGCTCAAGCCAAAACCCTCGTCATTGTATTTATACTACATTGTGCCCATCCCTAGATAAGCAGTCAATATGTATATACATTACAGTGCGTTTATCCTTCAAAATTCGTCAACGTAAGTACTGCGTTAGTACAGCACTGTGCTAGTTTAATTTTAAAGTTAAAAACCAATATTAATAAATCGAATTTTTTTAAATTCCCTTTAAATTTGATAATCTTTACCTTTTTTTAATTAAACGTGCGAATAGACTATAATTAAATATAGTCTATTCGTGCGTGAAAAACGTGCGAATAGTCGCTCCGTTTTATTTATTAATATGTATAAAGTTGTTTATATAGGGTATCAATTTTCTTTCGAATAAATAAGAAAAAAAAAAAGAAGAATGACGGAAAAAAGAAGAATGGCAAATAGAAGACAAACGACGAAAAGAAAATATTATTTATAAAAGCAGATTATGAAAACGTTTATATGACAGATTTCCGACATCTTTTTAAGAACCATTTTTTAAATCTTTAAATATCTTTGAAGTTACGATAAAAAAAGTTCAGATAGAAATTTTTTAAATTTTTTTTATAAATAAATCGTAAAAACGTTGAGTTGGCTTTAATAATACTTGTTTTCAAGCGATTCACTCTTAATATTTATTAGTGCGCAACAATTTATTGAAATGCGAATTCAAATTTACTATATTGTAATAATGCCAGCTGTCCAAGCCTGTATAATACTGGTCATGGTAAGTCTATTTCACACCGAGCATTTCTGGACTTGTTTATTATTTACTTCAATATTTTTAAGAAAATTTTGGAAAAATATAATTCATTTAAAAATCTCTGTTTTTGCTGAACGAATAACGTTCCATACTTTAACGTATACATTAAATTTATGTAGGGTATACTACCCTACATTAACTTAATGTATACGTTAAAGTATGGAACGTTAAGGTTAATGTATACGTTAAAGTATGGAACGATTTTAGTAAAAACGATCAACGTTCCATAATTTAATGTATAGATTAAGTTAATGTAGAGTATAATAGCCTACGCTGAAGTGGTCTGTAGTGGCCTTCGCAGCTTTAAGAAATGGAAATAACATTTAGAAAAAAGCATTATGAAGGGGAAAATAGTTCTTTGAAGAACAGTAAATATTGTTTTTTGAACTGTGTTATCAAATAGGATCTTATCTAAATTGTCTTAACGAATGACAAATCTCATTAATAAATAGTTATTTCCTTGTAAAGAAAGATTTGTTAAAGAATTATTTCCTTGTAATTTAAGTAAATATTTCCTTGACTTTAGCAGTATTAAATTAATAATATTTGTAAGTACGCTCAGCGAATTTGCTGATGATGATGCTTTCTACAAATTTTGCAGATTACAAAAGTTTCTTTTTTTTCTTTTTCTTCTCAAAAAAATAAAAAAAATAAAAAATACTGCTTTTGGCTGTAAAGGCCACTACAGATGAGGAGGCTACGTAATTGTGGTTAAAATCCTTTTTCAATTCTATATCTTCAAAACACTACATTTTTTTCCCTCCATCTCCAGTCCTGAGATTTTATCCTAGAGAGGATATAACTATTTAAATTAATGAGACTTGTCATTTGTTATGACAATTTAGATGAGATCTTATTTGATAACACAGTTCAAAAAACAATATTCACTGTTCTTCAATTAATTTTTTTCCCCTCTGAGATATCAAAACGTTTTTCATACAGAGAAAAAGCAATTCTGGAGAGACGTGAAACCCTCTGGAGTGCGCGCGAAACCCCCTTTTTTGCATCTGAATTTACATTACATCATACTTTTTTTTAAAACACTCTTATTTGGTATAAGTATAAACATATAAATAATAGGAATTGCTCCATGTCTGAAGGTTGTTATTTTAAGCATCAAGAAATGCTTTCTTTACCACTGCCACTTTTTCTTTGAATCCGCTTAAGTGTTCATAAAACAAGTGTCATGAAATACACTGCACTTAGAACAAAAAAAAATATTTTTTTAATATATGCACCCAAATTAAAATATTAAGAACAATAAAGAAAATTTATATATACTTATAGCATTAAATAAAAATTTATTAAAAACTCAATTCAATATTTCTGTATGGTGGCTCACCTGGTGGCTGTTCACCTGGTAAATAACAAAAATCAAAATCACAACAAAACAAAAATAAAAAAATCTTTCTGTTCTTAGGGGAGAGTCGGGTAATGGCGAACGCGGGGTAACTCCGAACAAGGTTGTTAAGGCATGTTAGAAAAGGATAGCTGACAATCTTTTTTTTTCTAACAAGAGTGGGTTCCATGCTCAGTTCCAGACGTGCAATTGTGTATTATAAATGCGCAGGTTCTTCACGGTAGATTGCTTTTAAGTTTTTCTCTTAGTTTTATGTAATTTTTATTTGCGAAACATTTATGTATTGGCTATACTATGTATATAAAACCACACTTTTATTTATGTTGTTGCAAAGTATCATAATCATGGAGTTTGTAACACGTATTATATTTAGGGTATGATAATACTACCTCAATATATTCGTTTAATTTCATTTGGTTGTAACGCGGGGAAATAACGAACGATCTTAGTGGGGTAATCGCGAACACTTATTGTCTTCAAATTATTCTAGCGTATATGATAACACATGGATGATTCTTAAATAAAGTTATTATACATTATTTATTTAGTTTATTATTGTAAAATTTATATATATATATATATATATATATATATATATATATATATATATATATATAATATATATATATATACATATACATATATATATATATATATATATATATATATATATATATATATATATATATATATATATTTATATATATATATACATATATATATATATATATATATATATATATATATATATATATATATATATATATATATATATATACATGTATATATATATATATGTATATATATATATATGTATAAATATATATATATATGTATATATATAAATATATATATATGTATACATATATATATATATATATATATATATATATATATATATATATATATATATATATATATATATATATATATATATATATATATATATATATATATATATATATATATATATATATATATATATATAAGTATATATATATACACGTTATGTTCGGAATTACCCCACGTACGTAGGGTAATTCCGAACACCGAAGGTTTTGTTTTTAATCGATTTTTTTATTTTTTAATAAGATATATGAAAATTGCTTTTGAGTGATTCTAACCAAGTGGTTAGACTAAATAATAAGCAAAAAATATCATTAATATATAGTAATAATTGTCTTTAATTCGCATTCCCGCTTAGCTGTTCGTCATTACCCCACTCTCCCCTATATATATTTGATCAAGTAAAATTTAAGCATTTCTATTAATTTTTTTTTTTTTTTTCAGACAAAATCTTTCACTTTTCAGAAAATAGCTTTCATTATTATTTGGAGTAAAATTATCTGCTTTTACAAACTACTGGTCTGCTATTGATAATTTATTTAAATCTAAGCAGTCTGAGCTGCACCGTATCATTTTTCTGAAGTGCACCGTATCATTTTTCTCAAAGCTGACATATTTTTTCAAAGGTATAGGCTGTTACACCATCTATATAACAACGTTATTTTGCTTTAAAAGCTGAATATCAGAGAAAATTACCCTGGTGTTGCTCACAAAACAACAAAAAATTTCATGAAAATAACTTTTTTAACCATCAAATCTTTTATGTTTAATATACGAACACTTAAAACAAAAAATTAGATTCATTATTCTTTGCATATTATATATTTCAAAATCACTAGCCTGAAATATAAAAGAAAAGTATTGAATTATAATTATACATATGATAGTTGTCGTATATTAATTTACAATCTACAATTAGGTTTTTTTTAATTGAATACTTTTTCAATCATTTTTATTGAAAATAATTCTCTTAATTCTTTTAATCTTTTTTAACAACATTGTATAGAACGGGTGTTTTGAGTGTATTTTAAATTTTGTAATAAGTCATAAAACATCAAAACCCATCGCATTAACTAATTTTCCTTTTATGTCATATTTCGGTCTAGACCGCCATCGGACGTAAGTGTGTAAACATTTAAGATCAAGAAATGTCGCTAAAGTTTTTAATTTATTTAAATTATATTTTTAAATAAAGTTTATTGAAAATTTTATTTTTACGAGTTTTTTATTTTAAGAACTTTTCATATAACTTTTTCTTTTTCATTGAAGATTTTATTAGGCTTTAGACATTCGTGTTTTGGTATTATTAAGATTTTTCTCAGGAAACGATTTTTCATACTATTTACAAAAAGTATTTAAAAACTTCATGAGTTTTTCTAAAGGTCTTCAAGTTCTATTTAACAAGTTTTGTATTTAATAGGCTTGGTGATTAAAAAAAAGCTATTGCTTTTCACTCAGCACATTTGGATTAAATGCTCAACTTTACGTGAATAAAAATTTGAGGAAAACCTCTCAAATTTAATTCACGTAAAGCAAAGCAATTTACTCTAAAAATGCTGAGTAATTACTTAGCTTTAATTGAATAAATTACTTTGTGTGTGTGTGTGTGTGTGTGTGTGTGTGTGTGTTTCTATACTTATTGTTATTGATCAGGTAAATAGCTAGCATAAAAAAATTTAAAAACTTCATGAATTTTTCTAAAGGTCTTCAAGTTCTATTTAACATGTTTTGTATTTAATAGGCTTGGTGATTAAAAAAAAGCTATTGCTTTTCACTCAGCACATTTGGATTAAATGCTCAACTTTACGTGAATAAAAATTTGAGGAAAACCTCTCAAATTTAATTCACGTAAAGCAAAGCAATTTACTCTAAAAATGCTGAGTAATTACTTAGCTTTAATTGAATAAATTACTTTGTGTGTGTGTGTGTGTGTGTGTGTGTGTTTCTATACTTATTGTTATTGATCAGGTAAATAGCTAGCATAAAAAAATTTAAAAACTTCATGAATTTTTCTAAAGGTCTTCAAGTTCTATTTAACATGTTTTGTATTTAATAGGCTTGGTGATTAAAAAAAAGCTATTGCTTTTCACTCAGCACATTTGGATTAAATGCTCAACTTTACGTGAATAAAAATTTGAGGAAAACCTCTCAAATTTAATTCACGTAAAGCAAAGCAATTTACTCTAAAAATGCTGAGTAATTACTTAGCTTTAATTGAATAAATTACTTTGTGTGTGTGTGTGTGTGTGTGTGTGTGTGTGTGTGTGTGTGTGTTTCTATACTTATTGTTATTGATCAGGTAAATAGCTAGCATAAAAAAATTAGCGTTTTTTTATGAACTTTTATCTAATGCCGTAAGAATAAAGTTATCCATATTTGATCCTAATAATCCCTAATATTTGATCCCTAATATTTGATCCCTAATCAGCAGTATCACTTTTGGACAGATTTTACAGATGAATTACTTTAGCGAGAGAGTATTCTGAACAATCTTTTTGAAATGAAATTTTCATTAATTAAATGGCTTTATTAAATCTTTAATCCATGCTTCGTTAAACTTAGAAGTTAGATAAAACATTTATTTTCCTTTTTTTTTTTACAAAAGCGTCTGCTTTTTGATTGATAATATCCCAGGGGGCACGGAAACGTAAAAAAAAGCACAATGAACATTAGACAGAACGTCTCAGACGCGTTTAAACTAATTCCAGATTAGACACACAAAGACGTTGTTCCAGGACTTTCTTAAGACGTTTTAAAAAGACTTAAATAAGACTTTCCGTTTATATGCAGTTATACCAAATTGGTACATAAAAGACATCTTTTATTCTTTCAAAGGAAGTTCTGAACATCTTTTAAACGATCAAAAAACTTTTATTATGCAATGAACGGATTTTTGTAATTGTAGAATTTGCAGGGTTTTGGGCACAAAAATTTAAACTTTGTGCCTTATTACTTAAAATAAAACACAAAATTAAAAGTAGGGAAGAGTGGGGCACGATGATATATGGGGCACATGAAACGTAATTGTGAAGGCATCTTAAAAGTTATGACAAGCATTTTCATATAGTAAAACAGTTACTACTAGCGCTATGCTTTAAAAAAAAGTTATGTCATTTAATATCATTAGGCCTGCTAGGGGTTATGATTTATGTTTTTTTGATGACAAAGTAACTTATTAGTTTTTAAAGCTCATAAGTTTTAGGGTACTTCATTCAATGTGTATATCAGTAAGTAATATTATTTTTTAAACTGCAATCCATAAGTTTATTACTTCATTAAACAAAATCATTAAAAAACAAGTTGATACTAAAATTAAGTAATTGTTTTCTATAAGGAAGTACGGGATAACTTGATAAAGCGTTTGCCCTCCAACTATAAAATATTATTCCATAAGCAATTCTAAAAATCATTTTTAAAAACATTTATAGTCAAATAAAAAAAATTTTATGTAAATATAATACAAGGAGATCGCATTTCGAAATCCATTAATTATTGACGCTAAAAAATGATACTTAAAACGATATATTTTTGGTCTTCTAAAATGTGATTTGGACCATTGGATGCATTATTTGGGTTAAAAATATTGATTTTCCAATATTTCATATTAAAATCAGCCTTTTTTCTATGTTTTATACTTTTTATTTACTTTTTTACTGATGTTTATAGTGCGTATCAAGGTACACCACCCATGGGATACCTTGATAAAACGTAAATACATACTTGATAAAAAATAAAATTTCTAGTTTTACTTTAACAAGTCTCATAAGTTTAACCTTCTTATAAATTACCGGATATTTATAGATTTTATTTTGTAGGCATAAATTTATTCAACGAATTAAACTAACCGATTAAAAAGCAGCGTATTAAAAAAATTAATATACACAAGATTAAAAGATATTTCAAATTTCGTGGAAAATAAGAAATCGAATACGAGCGGTCAATTCAATCAGCTAACACATGGAATAGACGGTAAATTGTTTTTTTCGGACGGTAAAATTAATTTTTTATTCAAATTTTAATCTTTGCAAAAGTACCTTATGACTAAACGCTATAAACACCATTGCTTAATGCTTAAAAATAATGTATTATAATTATTGATTATGTTTACGTAATCAATTATTTCTTAAGCTTAATGCTTGATAAATATGAAATTTTTTTTGTTTTAAAATAATACTTTTAAACAAAGAATTTGTAAAATATAAACTTGCAAACAACTAACGTTCAAATTACCTGCTAATATTAATAGTACAATAACTGATAAAATTGATAATAATAAAATAACTCTCGCACACACACACTTTTAATTAACTATAAAAAGGTTTTATAACATTCAAGTACTTGAATTAAAGTCGCTTTAAAGTATTATGTGAAGCCATATTTTTATAAGGCTTTTTTCTTTATTGGGAAATACATAAAAAGATAAAATTTAATGTATTAACGAAATGTTGCATTTAGGAACGCAACATGTTAATTCTTACTTCTTCTTTTGATTTTAAGTTGTAAACTATCGTTTGGTGTTTTTTTTTTTAAATGTTGTGCTTCTGCTAGCAAGGTTTTTAGTATATAGTTTTTAATCTTTGAAATAAAAAGAATAAAAACTAAACGACTAAAAATGTGAGGAATAAAATACAACCAACATTGAACATTTTGCTTACTTTTTATTTATTACATATGAATTGCAGATAATATATAAAGCAAATTTAACAACGAAAGTTTGTATTATTAAGAATGTTTTTATTTTTTTTAATCAATTATTATTTGTATTTGTTAATGTATTACTTTTTTAACATTTGATTTTTTTTTAAATTTTAAAAGGAAGTTTTATTAACAGAAAAAAAAATTAATAATGATGTATTTATTTAAAAAAAAACAAAGTCTCCATAGCAACTAAGAATGAATAAGATTAGTAGTTATCGATTTGGTTTTATTACTTCATATTTCAAAATTTTCCAGTTATACCTTGGTTTAAACTCGATAATCCAGAAGTTACCGTATTTTAGGTCGGTATCATATATATTGTGACTTACTTCGTTGCAAAAACTTTTTTTTGTTCTTAAAACTTTTTCATCTAAATAATCAAGTGGAGTTACAGCTATAGAATCATCTTTTTCAAGTTTTCTTAACGCTTTTGTATGATACGGAAATGGCGTTTTTTCGATAATAAGTTTTTTTAACTTTCCAAGTCTAACTGAACCTTTGTTGGAAAACATTTTGTATATAACGTTAGCTTCATAAGAATCATCTGTTTTTCTACCTTCAGGTATTGATACTCCGTTAATACTGAAGTAATCGGAAAAGGAACATTCACCTTTGGTTTGATTATGCCGCTGAATTGAAAACTTAATTTTTTGCAACACCAGTAGGCTAGTAGTTGCAAATACAAGGTTAAATAGTTCTGCATTATCTGGACGAAGCTTTCCTTTTCTAAGTATAAACTTAGTTGTAAAAAGCCTTGTTTGTTTGTTCATACCTTTGAGCAGTTTACAATAGTAGTTTGCAATTTCACAATACTTTTTTGAGGTTTTGTTAGAAATTGATTCCTTATTAAATTTAGAACCAAAAATTTCATTCCAAAGTTTTACCATTTTTTTATTTTTAATAACTCTAAATAAATAATTAAATAGCTGAAGTAAAACAAAGGCTAATTTATAAAAACTAAATTATATAAAACTATCCTTCAGACGTCATAAAACTATCCTTCAGACATAGAACAAACTCCAAATATTTTTAAGTTCATGCTTATATATATATATATATATATATATATATATATATATATATATATATATATATATATATATATATATATATATATATATATATATATATATATATATATATATATATATATATATATATATATATATATATATATATATATATATATATATATATATATATATATATATATATATATATATATATATATATATATATATATATATATATATATATATATATATATATATATATATATGTGCAAAGTGTTTTTTGTGCTTACCGGGCTGCATACTTTACATTCAAATTAATAATTACATCTCTTTCTTCTTTTATTAGTTTTCTTATGATTCTTAAAGGTAGTTTTATTCCAAAAGGATCGAGAAAAAAAAATGCTGGTCCCTCAATACTTTCCAATTTAGGTTCCATTTTTTTAAACTTTGACTTTGAAAACTCGATCTCTATTGTTCGAGTAAACTGATCATTAGTTTGTTTACTTAAATATATGAACTCATCGGTACATATTAGTTTCCAACCTGTCTTAGTCTTAAGATAATCAGTTATAAATTCCTTGAGTTCATCGATGTTATCAGTATCATTAAAAATAAAGCGGAAACATAAAATTTCTTCTAATATTTTTTTATCTGTGTATTTGTTTTTAAATGTTGTTTCTTCTTTGTATTCGATACTAACTTGATTATTTATTTGCGCATTAATTTCTTCAATGAATGCATGTAAAGCAATTAAAGGAGTTCCCCATTGACAAATGTCATCACAAGGTTCTGGAAGTATCCTTTTACCAAAGTACCCTTTACCAGCGAATGCATCCACATATGTCAAAACAAATCGATTCATTTTTGGAACTTGTTTGCACCTGATAGCGGCTACTGATTTTAGTATACTAAAGAGTAAGCGCCGTTTGGCCAAACTATGCGGTGCATCTTTTTCAAAAAACGTTTTGCACTTATTTTTGCGGAAGACATTTGGTGTATCTAAAAAATATTGGCATTAAACATTGTCAAGTTAGCTTGTATCAAATATAAAAAAAATATATAACTACATAAGTTAAATTAAATTTAAAGTATTATATCAACACATGTTATGATGAAGTTATAATAATAATACTAATAATAATAATAATAAAAATAATATATACAGTTATTCATGAACGTTTAAATGAGGGTGTAATTTTGATCGAGAAGGTTTAGTTTTTTCTTATTTAAAAAAAAGGAAAAATGATGTCGACTTAATTTTTTTTATTTACTAAAGAATAAGTAGTTAGGTTTACAATAAATGTGAACTTGTTATGAAATTATTTATATTAATTAAAAAAAAGTAAATTATAAAAATACACAAGTGAAAAATGAGTAGCACAAAAGTTTAAACGAGTTTTTTCAAATTCAATTATTTGTTAATTAATTAGTTAACCCGGTGCGAAAATTGTTTTAAAACATAAGCTTTAGTAGATTGGGTGGTTTTTATTTAGTCAAAACACTCGTCACAGCATTATCAAACAGCTTCATATTCAACTAAAATCAACTGAAATAATTACCAATTTCAAACAATTTCAAATTGCGTGCAAATGGGGCAAAAACCAATTTAAAGTGAGATCAAATGACAAATTATTGGTATGTTCAAGTCAAATGTTCACAGCAACGTTTAGATAAGCAAAATACTTGGGGTTTCTGAATCTTGCATACAAAAAAAAGCCACGTTCCGGGAGTCGAAGTTCAGTGACCGGGGCCTAAGTAGCATATTCAGAATCTGCAGAGAGAATCCTAGGCAAAGCTACAAAAAGTTAGCACAAATCTTCAACGAGTCCAAAAATAATCATAATGTAAACAGAGAGCTCGTTAGGTGAACATTGCTGCAAAAAGGTATTGAAACGTACATTGCAGCAAGAAAACTTATTTTATCTATCATGGACCAACGTAAACGTCGAATATGGTTAAAAGAAAGATTGAGCTGGACTGTTGAAGATTGGTTAAAAGTCATTTGGAGTGATAAAGAATTTTCAAGTTTTAAACCGCAAGGGAAGAATATATGTCAAAAGATTTGCACCTGAGAAATATTCAGAACTGTTTTTGCAACCACGTCGATAGACGGTTAAGGTTTGATTGGTCTTTGGGGATGTTTTTCTCACAAAGATATTGGCGTGAGCTGTTCGAAGGCCAAATAAATCAGTACAACTACAAAAGCACATTGGAAACTTGTTTAATTTCATTAATCAGACAGTTTTATGGTTGAAGTAAGCAATTCATCTTTTAAAAAACGGGGCACCAGCTCATACAACTAAATCAATCTAAGAATATTTTTTGCAGAAAAAGATACATGTGATCCCTTGGTGCCCTAGATCACAAGATCTCAACCCAATTGAAAATATTTGGTCTTGGATTGACAATCAACTTACTTATCACCAAATACAATCAACTGAGCACTTTAAGCAACTTTTGAATGAGTAATGGTTGAAGATATCTCGAGATGTGCATGAAACTAGTTGAATCGATGCAGAAACGAGTTTACCTTTGCTATAAAAACAAAGGAGGACATTTTAAATATTGACTTTGTATTTTTTTTTCTTCATTTTTTGTTTGTTTGTAAATATTCATTTAAACTTTTGTGCTACTCATTTTTTGCATGTGTATTTTTATAATTACCTTTTTTTTAAATAATATAAACAATTTCATAACAAGTTAACATTTATTGTAAACCTGATCACTTTTTCTTCAATAAATAAAACAATTAAGTCGATATCACTTTTACTTTTTTTTGTTAATAATGAAAAACTAAACCTACTTGATCAAAATTACACCATTGAAATTCTTCGGGACTATGCTTGTAACCTTTTGTTTCGTAAACAATAAGAAAACGACATCAAGACTGTACTTAAACGCTTAATCTTTATACGTTGACGCAAAGAGATACGTTTATAATAATTTAAAAATATAGTATTTTGGAGGTTCGCCAATAATATTCATGAAAAACAATAAAAATGGCGCAACGTAACGGCAGACAACAACTTTTTTATAAACTTTATATCAAATGAATGGAGTGCTACAAGAATGAATGGAGTTATCATATACAGCAAATAAAACTTTAAACTTTAGTTACTTAGAAAACAATTTTTTTGATTTTTTAAAAAATGTTTTAGTTGTCTTTTTTATCAAATGTCGTGTTATGACTTGAAACAAGAAAAGAAGCTTAAACTAACATATGCTTTTAAAATCAAGTGGTTCTATTTAATTACCGAGTTTTAATAAAGCTTTTGTTGAATTATTGCAATTACTAATGGTTAAAAATTTGCAACATATCCCTTGAATAATTCATTTTTTAATGTTTTAATAAAGATCATTTCAGTATATTTTGTTTTTTTTTTATCCAATGAAACTTGTTTTTTTTTAATTGTCCGTTACAAGCATACTCCCGAGACGACTTGAAACTGCTTTGATGTTTGCGGCTCGATGAACTTCCATCTGTTTTATACTTCCGTGGTGAGACCAAAAAGAAAATCACTTCAAGAAGTGCGGAACACCAAAGAGCCTGTAAAATTCAAAAATGGTGGAGTTCAGGAGCGACAGAACATTCTAGAACATGCCGTGGTACTATTGATTGGCTGAATCCTAAGACCTTTGCAGTCACTCAAGAATACAAGATAAAAAAAGTTAGAGAATCCTTGGAGATAAATAAAGCAAAAGTTTGACACGAGATAGGTATTGGGTAAACTGTTCTAAATAGAGATGACGGGGATAACGTGAAAACAAAACCTTGGGGACCAATTTTGACAAAAATTTAACTGACGTCATTTTTATATTTTTTATGGTTTTTACATTTTACGCTTTTTAATGTCTTCTTTTTTAAACGGTTGGTTTTTTGTTATTTTGTAACATTTGTTCATTACCTGATGACACTGACGAAATTAGGTCAGCCAAATATCGTTAATATATTATTATTTCAAAATATATATGTATATATATATATATATATATATATATATATATATATATATATTATATATATATATATATATATATATATATATATATATATATATATATATATATATATATATATATTATTTTAAAGCATCAAGAAATACAGTTTCTCTCAATACTAATAATTTTATTTTGTAAGAAATTTTCGCTGGGTTATGGATACCAGCATCATCAGCTTGTAAAATACTACAATAATTTTTTAATCGTTATAGTTTATATAAAATTGTTACTATTGACGTCAGCGGTTGCGTGGCTTCTTTTGATTTTTAAATTTTAAAAATGGCGTCCAAAACATAGTTTTTACATATTGGCTTTCATCAAGATTAATTCCGCCGTTTCGTGTAGAGCACATGTTGTTTTGTATTTCTAGTGCCTCTCTAATTTTTCTTTCAAACTTTTTATTTTCCACTTTTAATGTTTTTTCCCAATTAATATTTTCTTTGCAAAAGGTTTTATGATATGCTAATGCAGATTGATTTGGTTTGTTTTCATTAATGCTCTTCTGATGTTGATGCATTCGCGTATTTACCTGCATTTTTGTTTCACCTATGTAGACCTTGGAGCAGTTACATTTTATTATATAGGTTCGAGGGTGGCTGTTACTTGGTAGTTTTGATTTGTTTTTTGATGTTAATAAAGATCTTAAATTTGGGTTTGATTTAAATACTGCTCGGTACCCTGCTTTTCGGAATATTTTTCGAAGTTTTGGTGAAAGGCCTGGTACCCATGGTAAAGACACTACAGGAAGATTATTGTATTCTAATGGAATTGTGTTTTTATTTTGTCTTTTTTGATGAAATTGGTGTGTAATATTCCTCGATATATATATATATATATATATATATATATATATATATATATATATATATATATATATATATATATATATATATATATATATATATATATATATATATATATATATATATATATGAATATAAACACTCTGTCAAAAAAGTTTTCTTCCACCTATCCCGGTACATTTTTCAAACGCGATATCTTTTTAAAGCAAATATATACGCATAATTTCAACTAAATTATATTAGTTAACTATTCAAGAAGTATTGTAAAAATAGATTTTACAAAATATCGAATAAAAATTTAAATACAGCATTTAAAAATGAACAATGCTGGTTTTTGAGCCAAAAAAGTTTTCATCCACTCTGCAATTTTTTTATTTTGGCATGCAGTTCCACCTCAATTTGTTTTTAAATCAGTTGTAAAGTAACATTTTTTAAATAAAAATTAGGTTCAGCAAGATTTTTAAATAATTTTTTCTTAATATGAGTTTTTTGTAATTTTTATTTTTGTTACATTAGTTATTAAATAAGTTAAAGAGGGCATTAGATCGCTTACTGTTAGACTATGGAATGAGGAAAAATTACAGCGAAATATAGGAGAAGTAGTAAAGAAATTACATCCAACTTTGTAATCCAATATCAAGAAATACCGAACCACCAAAAATAATTTCTGATAAGCCACCTACAAGGCATCCAAATAAATTTCAAATATTGCATTGACAAGCTTTTTGAGAACAGTTATCCAGAGCCCTAAAATAAGTGCTTCTAAACTTACTGCATAATGATTACAATTGAAAAGTGGATCCTGAAACTGTTAGAACAAGAAAAAATACAATGGTGGAGTACCATTGAAAAAGCCCTACATCAGCGAAGTTATCAAAATCCAAATGGCTAAATGGCTTTGCAAATCTCCATAATAATAAATCACAGACATTATGGGAATCGGTCCTTTTCAGCAATGAGTCAAAATTTAATGTGTTTTCATGAGATGGAAGGGTTAAAGTTTGGAGAAAAGCAAATAAAGCATTTAAAAAACAAAAGTTGTGTCTAACAGTGAAGCATGGTAAAGGAAGTGTTTTAGTGTGGGGGTGTATAAGTGTTTCGGGTGTAGGAAACTTGGTTTTCATTGATGGAAATATGGATTAAAATGGATGAAAACTTTTTTTCTACAAAAAATGTCATATCTTTCATTCCAAAACGCTATATTTTATTTGTTACTCATTACTTTAAAAAATCTTTTTGTACAATATTTCTTAAATGTTTAATTGATATAATTTAGTTTATACCATGTTTACATCTTTGCTAAATAAAAAGTTATTGCAATTTTAAATTGTACAAAATAGGTGGATAAAAACTTTTTTACACAATGTATATACTTATATATATGTTAATGTTGCAGAATAATGATGTTAAATCATTTTATTTTTTCGCTTGGTGCGCTCTCGTCAGTAGAGATTTTTTAAACATTAAAAATGTTAATTGAAATAAAAATTAAAAAAATATTGCTGCTCCATGCCAAACCCTCAGTCGATGTAGCGGCACTTATTTGCAGCAGTAGGCTATAAGATAGTCAATTTAGCAACAGTCCCTTGTAGCATGTTTGTAGTATTACCCTTGTAGTATATATATATATATATATATATATATATATATATATATATATATATATATATATATATATATATATATATATATATATATATATATATATATATATATATATATATATATATATATATATATATATATATATATATATATATATTATATATATATATATATATATATATATATATATATATATATATATATATATATATATATATATATATATATATATATATATATATATATATATATATATATATATATATATATATATATATATATATATATATATGTATATATATATATATTTATATATATATATATATATATATATATTTATATTTATATATTAGCGAAGAAAAATCAACTTTTTCTATGGTACTTAAAGTTTCATGCCGATTCGGAAATCATCAGCCATGAAATACAAAATCAAAAACAAAAAAACCCGCTAAAAATTATCAAATACTGTGTGGTGGGGTCTTTTCGTCGCTAAGACATACTTGATGGAAACCAAAAAAAACAACAAAATATTAGCTTATCACCGGTGTCAAAAATAGATAAGAGGAATTTATTCTTGTGTCTGCATTTTGAAATCATTTCATTTTGTTTATCTAACAAGACATTCCCTTATGTATATGTTAAAATAAGAAATTATTTGAATAAGCGAAGATTTTGATGAGGCGTTATAAGGATTGAAACGTTTTACAATATTTCACTTGATTAACGACATAAACATTTTTTCTCTTGTCCCAAGTTTCTTTAGATAACTCGGTATCATTTTTATGTTTATTAATGATAAAAGATTTCAGGTGATTAGCATACCGAGATTTGAATGGAGTTTCACATAAACAAAAATATACTTTTTCTTTGTAGTCAGGTTTATTTGGCAACACGGTGGCTTGATAAACTATGTTCTTCGTCAAGCACTGATTGTTCATGTGACAGATGCATTTGTTGACACAGTTGCATGTTTTTCCCTCATCTTTACATTGGCTATATAATATCCTGTGATTGTGCGAATTAACGATGGACTTGATGTTTGGCATACATGAGCTTGTTTTAATTTTCATTTTGGCATACAGTAGCTTATTTTAATGGTATTTTGATTAAATATTTTACGAAGTTTGTGACCAACCATAAAGCGTGCCATGCTCAAAAAAACAACTGCCTTTTTTTTGTTGCAACATTGGTACTGAAAGGTGGGTTATACCAGATTATATTTCGATTCTGATATTTGAATGGGATTAGCTTTTTATTTGAATGTTAGACGAATTTACTGATAAAAACCTTTTTAAATAATGTATCTTGATAAGGAGGAATGGATTGTTTAAAAATATTTTTGTTAGAAGAATTGGTTGACAATCTTAGTTTGATAGTTTTAGTAATGCTTTTTAGTATGCTAGGATGGTAATTAGAGTCAGCATTTACATAAGTGATGAATTACTAGATTTGCAGTAAGGTTGGAAAGAAGAAGTCATTAAGATTTAACATTAAGTCTAGATAATTAACAATTTTAAAATTACAACATATGGTATAAGAAGATCATTATTTTTAAAAATTTTCACAACGTGCTTTTCAATTTTTACCATCTGTTTTTAAACACTGCTAGAACATCATCTCTAAACAAACCGAATTCATCTTTATTGTAAGACTGCGATAATTGAAACAAGATAAATATTCCAACTAACTCACAAACATCTGGGCCTTCAAAGGTTCCCATGGTTACATCAAATAAACCTCCGCTTTTTTTAATCCAGGCTTCAATATTGTTAAATAAAAATAATTTCTAGACGTGGTGTACAACTTTTTTTCATCATGTTTTACAATTAAGTATTTTTCAGCAAAGATTATAGCTTTGTTCAGTAAATATTTATTAATTGAAGGATTAAAACAAGTTATACCGAAAATTAAGAATTTGTATAGATGTTTTTCTTTATTACTTTGAAACCAATCTATAACGTATTGTGAGTTTAGTCATTGATTAATGCAAACTTTTTTTTTAAGATCACTATTTATTTTAGATAGAATAACTTTAGAAATTCTTTCTACTTCGTTTTTTGCAGGATTTAATAAGCGAACTGTAGGGCTGTTTAAAAAATTATACTTGTGGTTTTTTAGAGTTATAAAACAACTGGAGGTGCCATTTAATTCAATTCTGTTGAAAACATCATGATTAGTTAAAAGGTGTTTATTTTCAATATTTATTCAATCTTTCAGATTTTGGTCAGCTATTTTATATGTAGATTTAACGGCGTTCTTAGAGAGGAGGTTATACTCTTTTTCAGAAATTCTGTATATATTGGAGGATTTTTCGGCTTGAGTTATAATTTTATGGGATTTGTGCAAAGATTTTATATCGCTAGAAAGCTTTTCTTGAACTTTATTGTTCACTTTACAAAATTTAATAATTTTAACTAGATTAATTAAATCATTTTCAAATATAGCTATTTCTTTTATATGTGAAGAGAACATTTTGCAGATTTAATAAACATATATATAAATATTTTTTTGTTAGTTACTTAGGTGCCCCAAGAAGACGTTATGGTCTTGTCACCGTAGAAGTGCATTTAACCAGGAAGTTCACGTCTCCTTCCTTATCGTAACGCAAAATATGTCCAAAGCTTGTTTCGAACCTGAATCTCCTTATAAAGCAAACGCTCTAACAACTGCGCCACGGCCGAACATATATATATATATATATATATATATATATATATATATATATATATATATATATATATATATATATATATATATATATATATATATATATATATATATATAGATATATATATATATATATATATATATATATATATGTATATATGTATATAAATATATGTATTTATATATGTATATATATATATATATATATATATATTTATATGTATATATATATACATATATATATATATATATATATATATATATATATATATATATATATATAGTATATATATATATATATATATATATATATATATATATATATATATATATATATATATATATATATATATATATATATATTTCACCCGCCCCAAATTCTTAAGCAGATCCCTCTATCCATTAATGATCGACTATTGCAAATTTCTTCCAATAAAAAATTATTTAACGCATTAAAAACAGAATACGAAGAAGTGCTTAAATAAAAAAGTTTTATAAACTTTAACTTAAAGTACAACCCAAAAAATATAATACCTCCCAAAAGAAAAAGGCATATAATTTGGTTTAACCCACCCTACATTAAAAGCGTCTCCACCAATGTTGGTGTAATCTTTTTGCAAATAATAGATAAACATTTCCCACCTTCAAATCCATTGCATATACTATTCAATCGAAACACTACAAAAATTAGCAACAGCTGCTCAAGCAACATTTCAAAAATAATAAAAAGCGTTAACAAAAAAATAAATTTAGTTAACACCACTGAATATCTCCCTTGTAATTGCAAACAAAAAGAAATCTGCCCGCTGAATAAAAATTGTAGAGCGACAAACATCATTTACAAATGCATAACATCTTCCCCAAACACACCCAGTAAATCGTACATTGGTTTATCAGAAAGAGTGTGGAAAAAGAGGTATGCAAACCACAAGCAATCATTTTAAAATAAGAAACTTTTAAATGCAATCACTCTCTGAAAAAATATATGGGATACTGGGGAAAAACTGAAAGAAATACGAGAATTAACTTTGTCTATCCTGAAAAAAGCCCCCGCCTACAACAATTGTGGTAACACATGTAACTCAGAGTTGCAATATTAAACTATACATACATATTTGCAATTTTGACATAAGAAATTTTCTATTAATATAATTGTTTTCTATTATATAACTTTTAACTTGTACAACTTATAGTTACTTTTTATATCAATAGGAATGGTAGCATGTTTTTTGCCAGATATGAGTAATATAATATTGAGAAAAAATGATGAGAAGATTGATAAACTTTTTAGAAAATTATTACCTACTCTTCCAGTAATGATATTTACTTAACTACTAACTAATGGAGAGGTTTTACGTTCTTATCTATATCTTTCATGGCTTAATTTAAAATAACTCCTCAATAAGAGGTCATTGAAATCTATAAATGATACAGCAAAAAGACCTGTCCAGCTTATACAAGATTATGTAAAATATATTACCAAAACTGATAAGCAGAAATGATTCTTTTAATAAATAGTTATAATTGTAATAAGAATATAAATAAAACTAATAAATATCTCAATCTGATTTCTTTTTCATACTTTCCTCATTTTCCTGGATTTTCTTTTGTTTCTTGCTGCCAGGAAAAAAGTCTAAAATAAAAATAATTTTATATTACAAATAGGTCACAAAAGCATTTTAAAGTATTTTATTTATGAAAAATATATATTTTTTTCAATAAGTAAATTATTTTTCCAGCTTTTAAAGTATGCTATTTACTAACTTATTGAAATTATCCTAAAATAAAAATTTTAAGTAAACTTTGAATTAAGATAATAAGAATATATATATATATATATATATATATATATATATATATATATATATATATATATATATATATATATATATATATATATATATATATATATATATATATATATATATATATATATATATATATATATATATATATATATTTATATATATATATTTATATATATATATATATATATATATATATATATATATATATATATGCATATATCAAAAGTTTTATGAATAAAATAATAAAAAAAAAACTTTGGTAATAAAAGTTTAAAAAATAAGTGTATAAACATAAATAAAGGATTTAAAAAAATAAAAACAAAAAACATGAAACGAAAAAAATAAATAAATAAAAAACCCGAAAGAAATAAAAACAAAGTTATAAGAAAAAGTTCCGAAAATGGAAAATAATTTTTCTACCTACAATATTATATGGAAAGAAAAAAAATCAATTTAAATTTATTTAGTTTAAATGTCGTCTATTTAGGTATATAAAAAGTATTTAATTATTTTATTTTTTTGCATTTTTCTCTATTAATTTAGTTGTTGTTACTTTTTATATATCTTAATATCTACTTTTGTTTAGCTAATCTATGTTAGGCGTATATATCCGTAGTATTTTCAACATACTCATTAGTAGTATCTTCAACACAATGCGTACATGCCTCATTTTCAAAATCAGCCAATCATAATGCGCGTTTAGTGGTTGATCTGAGCATGTAATTTTATAGGGTTTCGAAATAAGTTAGCATTAAAAATAGCGACGTAGCAAGAATTGAATGCATTATCTTGGTTTATAAAAATACGTTAATTTTCTGAATATTCAGAATTTATATTTAAAACACATATTATAGCAAAAATAACTTTTACAGTTGCATAAATATTTTTTTAAATAAAGTTATTTGGAAAATCCCAACTCAATACTTGTTTTTTTGTTACCTGTGATCTGTTTCCCAACCTTTTCATTTTTATGGAGTCGTTTTCGCTTCCGGCTGCTATGGTTGAGTTCTAAAAAATTATTTATGTTAATTTGAATTTTGATATATTGAACTCCGCCATTTTTGAATTTTACAGGCTCTTTGGTGTTCCGCACTTCTTGAAGTGATTTTCTTTTTGGTCTCACCATGGAAGTATAAAACAGATGGAAGTTCATCGAGCCGCAAACATCAAAGCAATTTCAAGTCGTCTCGGGAGTATGCTTGTAACCGACAATTAAAAAAAAACAAGTTTCATTGGATAAAAAAACAACAAAATACACTGAAATGATCTTTATTAAAACATTAAAAAATGAATTATTCTAGGGATATGTTGCAAATTTTTAACCATTAGTAGTTGCAATAATTCAACAAAAGCTTTATTAAAACTCGGTAATTAAATAGAACCACTTGATTTTAAAAGCATATGTTAGTTTAAGCTTCTTTTCTTGCTTCAAGTCATAACACGACATTTGATAAAAAAGACAACTAAAACATTTTTTAAAAATTCAAAAAAATTGTTTTCTAAGTAATTCTTGTAGCACTCCATTCATTTGATGTAAAGTTTATAAAAAAGTTATTGTCTGCCGTTACGTTGCGCCATTTTTAATGTTTTTCATGAATATTATTGGCGAACCTCCAAAATACTATATTTTTAAATTATTATAAACGTATCTCTTTGCGTCAACGTATAAAGATTAAGCGTTTAAGTACAGTCTTGATGTCGTTTTCTTATTGTTTACGAAACAAAAGGTTACAAGCATAGTCCCGAAGAATTTCAATGCGGTTGAACTTCCATCTGTTTTATACTTCCATGGTCTCACCAATATACATCCGCATGAGCATTGAAGCTCGTAAACACCCGGATTTGAGTTCGGAGGTAGTTTTGTTTTGTTATTGCATAGCATGTTATTTAAATTGGGGGCTGAAGTTAATATAACTCTAGAAAAGCTGAGGTCACTGCATTTTCAGTTAAGTAAAGTGCAACTATAGCACAGTTGGACGTTTTCATACTAAAGGGGGCTAAAATCATTTATTCATATATATATATATATTAGGGTAGGCTAAACGCCCCTGATTTTTGAAAATCAAAAGGCACTGTTTTCCATGTGCTGTGGGTGTACTCTGTGACCAATAAAAAACAAAATTTGAATTATTTGGATAATTTTTTGACCCCGCTCAATGGGCTCAAAGATCGAATTTTTATTACAAAAATTCGAATTGCGACGGTTCAAACACCCTTAAAAAATAAAAATAAAAAAATAATGCTTTTCATCTGATTTTTTAGAAGTTTACGATTATTTTAAGCCTATTCCCATCGTAATTCAATAAGATTTAGGCTGTCTACAAGCATTAAAAGGACTAAATTTTTGACCTGGTTTCTTAAAAAAACACCCGGTTTCTACAACATTTTAAAACTGCCGGGTTTTTTATTATATTGGGATGGATTGCAAATTTTTAGGGGGACTTTTTATTTGTAATTACTTTTTTTAGATAACAAAATTATTTACAAATAAAAGCATTATATTAAATAAGATTGAAGTTGTTGGGAAGGTTAGGCAGGGGTGGAGAATATGCCGCCCCCCTTCAATTTTTATACAATTTTTTTAACTTTTTGAACAAAAAAGTTCACTTGAATTGAATTGAATCACTGAATAAAGTGTTTGTTTGTGTATTATTTAAGTTAAAGTATGACATATTTATATAGCAGTATATAAAAAATATTTTTATTATTAATAACCTATTACATTATATTATTTAAAACAAAGCGGGAAAAGACATCAAATCAAAATATCAGTTTTTTTGATAAATGACTTTATTAAATTCTCTAGAAATATAGAGAACACCCTCTCAACTATCTTATAGAGATCGAGTTCTGCAATATTTAATTTGTATACAAATCAAAACTAAAAAATAAAATCGTTTTCAGACGTACACAGAGACAGAGTACACCCACAGCACATGGAAAACGGTGCCTTTTTATTTTTAAAAATCAGGGGCGTTTAGCCTACCCTAATAATTATGCACATATACGTATTTAGAAAGCTTATTTTTCCATATTTATTAGTAAAAATTAAAATTTTTATTTATAGAAATGAAATTTTTTATAAATAAACCTGGCATAAATATATGAAATAACAACTTTTGATATATATTTTGATATTTAATAATCATATAACCAATTTCATGTAACAATTGCATGTTAAAGAATTTCAGACAAATTCTTTTTGGAATTGACTGAAAACTTTTGTCTGTGATTTGAAATTGAAATCATCAAAGATTGCTTTAACTCCTCATCCTGGCAAATGTGTGTAAAGTCTTGGATGAGCTTTACTCCTCTCTCAGCACAATCATTTACTACTGTTAATTTTTCTACGAATGTTTTCAGAACTCTATATCCTGAGAAATTATTCCAATCTCTAAAATAAAATAGTTATCCTAAAATATTTTAAAAATGCCAAAAAATAACATAAGAAATAATTTATGAGAAATATTTACTTGGAGCTAACTTGCATCCATTCTGTTTCTATTACAGATAAATTTAGCTGCTGAATGAGAATCCAACTTTGAGGTCCAACCAGTTGCCATAACTCTGGAATTTTTTTTATGTCAATATTTGGAAAAAGTGGTTTTCCCAATGTTAAATTTGAAGGTCTAGGATATAAAAATAGCTTTTTGGCAATTTTTTCTCTAATGTTGTTGTCAAGTGTTTCGTCGCAAAGAGCAAACACAGCATTTCGTTCTGTAAGAAACCATAAGTGATTTTTAATACTTTTAATAGCAGTAGTTGACACAGTTTTGTTAAATGATCCATACTTGGTCATATCCCTGATTGCACATAAGTCTAAAGAAGGAGAAGAAACTGCCAATGGTGCTTTCAGAAACCATCTTGCATGAAAAAGCCCAATAAACTCAGCAATTTGAGGGACTGTTGCTATTTCTTCTTCCCTAATTATATCAAATTGTTGCAAATGAAATGTAAGCAGTTCTATTGTCATGTAGTAGATAGCTTTTGAAAGAAATCTTGCATGATGAAAAGCTATAGGTTTACGAAACTTAAAATTTCCAAGCTTATCACTGTCTAGCCAAAGCAAAACAAGTTCTGCTAAATGCTTATAGTCACCACGAGAAAACTTTTCTGTAAACAAGGCGTATTCAAGATATATTTTGGTTTTTAGAGCCTTTGAAAAAATATAATGCAAATAAGTTTATTTTGTTTTAAAAATTTTCAGAAAAAAGAAATAAGCAATTCTCCTTACCTGTTCTTCTAAAAATGTTCCTTTTCTCTTGCTCCATTCAAACCTGTTAAGATTGTTTAAATTTATGTCAGGCTTAATAGTTTCCCAGAAATTTTGAATTTATCAACTGGTCCATCAGACATATTTCCAGAAACTGCAAGTGCTACATGCTAGATAATGACAAATGAGATTAGGAAAAGGCTATATGAGCAAACCAAGAATAAAATTAATTAATAGTTCTGTTTCTAACCTTAATATGAAGCTCATATATGTGATGTCTGCAGGCAAACCATAGTAATGGTCTGCCTTGCCATTTTTCTAGCAATACACAGGCACCCTGCATCCAGCCTTAATTTAATTCATTTATTCAATGTGAAATTTTTTAAATAAAAATTATGAAAATACAAAAATATCATAATACAAAATGTCATAAAATGTCTTTATTATTTTATTGAGTTTATTTTTCTCACCTGTATTTGAAGATGTAGTGTCAAAACATACACTATGTACCGAATCCCAGAGATTCCAAGATTCCAGTATTTCCTTAATTGCTTTTGCTTGTGTTATTCCACGACTATCTGTGATAGAAAGAACTCCAATAAGTTGTTCTTTATCAATACTAGGACTTGAAATCACTAGTGCTAACCGCTCAACATTTATATTCGCACCATAAAAATACTCTTTTACTATTTTTGTGTCAAAATGAACACAAAGTAGTTTCCCCTTAGCTTTTACAATAAAATCTTCTTTAACTTTTAAACCATATTCACTAATTACAGCACTTGAATGAACCTTTGCTGACGTAACAGAAATATCAAAGTCCTTTAGATTTCCGCCTGCTGAGTTGATGACATTAGCCAATGTAGCGGTATGCGCTGAACTCTGAATACCGTATCTCTTTGCTGTAACAGCAGTGGCCTTTAAGATTTTTCTAGGTAGCATAACTTCAACAAAATCTGGTTTTCTCTTATGAGATCTTTGTTTGCAGTCCCTTTGATATTCAAAATCTTGATTATCCTCTTTGTTCTGTGCTTTTACACTGCTATTTCTAACCTGATTTAAAGTTAAATTGGTTATAAATTCAGAAGCTAATCTGTTACTATTTGAAGTAGTCATTCTCTTATTGGTAAACTCAATCCCCTTTTGCTTTCTACGAGTAGTAAATAAGTACTTCTTGTCTATTCCACCCATGACAGCTTTACGTTCTACTCGTTGATCATTCAAAAAGTTTATATCAATATTTCTTTCCTTTTTAGTGACTTGCTTATTCAATAGAATTTTTTGCTGTGCATCATTCACACTAATATCAAACAAGCACTTTGTTTCAAGTTTGTAAGCGTCTATTTTTCTTAAATTGTGTGGTGTGTCACGTAATTTGTTCTTTGATAGTTTCTTTCTACGATCTTCCAAGCACAATATCTTACTTCTATATAAAGAAACAACATTTTATTCTTACAGTAAGATTCTTTAAGTTTTAGTTTTAAAAATAAACAAATACTGTGTATACAATTATTATTTACCTTATATGTTGGTCAGCTACTATTGGGATTGCACTTCTTTTCCAGATTTTCTTCAGTGACGAAACAACACATGTGCTTTTAAGAAAACTACACCCTCCAGGGTTATTGTAACCAATTTCAAAACTCCCATGTGGAAATTTGCAAGAAATCATATCACAGAGTCTATATTTTAAATTTTCTTTTCTTGCTTTGAATAGTTTGCCATGTAAATATTGCAGAACTTGCTCTCCAGTAGGCAATTGAGATGATGATAGTATTTCGATAATATCATTTATCAAAAAAACTTTATATTTTGATCTTGTGTCTTTTCCCATAATTATCTAAAACTAAAATTATTCAACGATTTTTCTATGCGAAAAAATTAATTACTGCATAGGACGTCTATAATTATCGCGATCTTAGTAAAATAAACAAACCGTTTAATAAAAAATGTTTTAAAAACCGGTTAATTTTTAAGGAAACCGGGTCAGACCTCAGGGTCCAAAATTCTTGAGCACAGTCTTAGTCTTATTCAATTATCATAAAGTTAGGCTTAAAATGATCATATGAACATAAAAAATCAATCAAAAAACAGTGCCTTTGAGATTTTTATTTTGAAGGTTATCTTACCGGTCATTATATGGATTTTTGAGGCCAAAATTTGATATTTGAGCCCATTGAGCGGGGTCCAAAATTTGTGCAAATGAGTTGAACTTTGGTTTTTATTGATCACAGAGTACACCCACACCACATGGAAAACAGTGCCTTTTGATTTTCAAAAATAAGGGGCGATTAGCCTACCCTAATATATATATATATATATATATATATATATATATATATATATATATATATATATATATATATATATATATATATATATATATATATATATATATATATATATATATAAACAATAGAAATATAGGTTTGCAATCAATCAAAGGACTATATAATTTTTTTAATAATAAGTATAATCCATTTACTTTAATAAAATTTCCTAGATAAAAAAAAAAGGAGAAATTAAGGAGTGTGTCTCATCGGTTACTTAGTAAATTGCCAATAACATTCCAACATGTGATATAGTGGTTATTCATATGTTAATACAGTTATATAAGAGATAGGTGGGTAGAAAATTTCCTTTAGAGTAAAGGAAATTTTCTACCCTCATGTCTCTTATATAACTGTTATGACTGGTTAATTTAACTTTATCAATTAGACTTATTTTTTAGTCAAAACTTTTGAACTTCATTAATAACTAATTACTAAAGTTAAGTAATTGGTTATTAGCGAAGTTCCAAAACTTGATATTGTAATATTTCAAAAAGTTCATTAACTAATGTACTGGTCCAATTATTTCGAATAGAACAATCTAAAAGTTGTTAATTAAAGATATTGAATTATATTGAATTATCACCATAAACTCTCTGTATTATTAATAGGTTTTCCTTTCGAAAAATATGACTATGCATGAGATTCTGCGATGTCTAAGTCTTTCAAACAGTCAGAACTTGGTTCTTGATATAGTATAGATGAATTTCAATGTTTACATTTCCGTTGCATGCGCACTAGGTGGCAGGAATTTAAAAACCGATTTGCAAACATTGAGAATGTTTATTAAACAAACATTGATATAATTTATCTGCTTGCTAACTTAAGTAGATTAAAGTTTTTTTTAAATTCTTAAAATATAATGCCTGACAGTTGTTGTGCTATGGGTGTATGAATAAAAGGATAAAAGGCGATAAAAACTTGGGTTTTTACCGTATTCCTTTTGGAAATACAGAAACATCAAAAAACAGAAGAGTTTTTTGGTTGCAAGCCTTAAAACGTAAAAACTGGCCAATAAGTATGATTGATAACGCAAGATTATGTAGTAAACATTTTATTTCAGGTATTTAATTTTTTTTTTTCTTTTGATAACTAGAAGTTTTTATAATATTATTATTATCTTTGTTTTTATTTAATTTGACATAAGTTCATTATTTTAATAAAATAAATAAGGTTTTAATTTTTTTCTTCACTATTTTTAGGCAAAAAATCAGACAATCCTAATAGTGCTGACTATGTTCCATCTGTTTTTTTATACAGACAGCAATCTTTTTCAAAAAAACATCAAAGTATTGAAAGATTTGAAAGAAGTTGTAAAAGAACAAAAAAAAATACTGAAGATAATTTATCTCAAACAAAAGCTGAAAATGAACAGATGTCAGTTAATATGGATGCAGTAAAACATCAGTCGACCCTTTCAAATTAAATCAAGGTAAATAAGTTTTAGTTTAATTTTAAGATTTTACTTTCGTTCTTTGATAAAATAAATGGTTACATAATTATGTTTTTAGAATCTCAGACTGATGATGTTAATTCTGTTGCTGAGCTACATTCTAAAGTCAAAACTTTGAGTAAAAATAATGTTGAATTAAAGATTACAATAAACAAAGCTATACCATCATCTGTTTCTCAATATATTTTGTTTGAAAAACTAAAAGATGATAATTCACTTTTATCTTTTTATACTGGTTTGCCAAATGCAAATTTATTTTTGTGGTATTTATCATTGTTTAATGATTGTGTAAAACCAATGAAAAATATACCAATGGAAGACCATTTATTGCTAATATTAATAAAAAATCAAACTTGGATTTTTAAATAAAGGCTTTAGATTTGGTTTTTCTGAGCCAACAGTCACTAGAATATATAGATCTTGGCTTCCAATTATTACTGAAAATGTTAAGTTTTTAATTGTTTGGCCAGAAAAGCATGTTTTGCGAAGAAATTTGCCAACAAGTTTTCGCAAAAAGTTCTATAATTGTGTTGCAATAATTGATTGCATGGAAATACTCATTGAAAGACCTTTTAGTCTTCATGCTCGAGCTCAAACTTGGTCAAATTATAAAAACAACAACACAATTAAATATCTCATTGGTATAACTCCATCAGGTGGTGTAAGTTTTTTATCCCCTGGATGGGGTGGTAGAGTTTCAGATAAAGAAATTTCAATTAAATCTGGATTTTTAGAAAAAATAACCCATGGAGATTGTGTACTTGCTGATAGAGGGTTTACACTTGTTGATGAATTTGCTACAAAAAGAGGGATTTTAAAAATACCAAAGTTTACCAAAGGAAAAAAGCAGATGTTTTCTGCTGTAGTTGATGAATCACGTCAAATTGCACATGTAAGAATCCATGTTGAAAGGGTAATTGGACGGTTAAGAAAATTTCGAATTCTTCAGAACATTATCTCATTAACTCAAGTTGATTTACTTGATGATGTTATGGTAATAATAACTTCATTAGTAAATATTAACAGTAGTGTTGTTCCTCCAAGCTCATAGGAGTGAAAAAACTTTTTATTTTAACTTTATTTTGTATTATCTTACATTTGGATTGTCTCAAGTACTCTCGAGTCCTTATTACCATGGGTAGGGGGTGGTTAGTCAAGATCTAATAAAAGTAGGGGGTGAGAATTTATACTAAAAGTTTTATTATTTATTAGTTACTCGTATATATTTTGTAAATTATAAGGCCGATTTTCACTGAGTTATTTTTTTTAGTTTCGATAGCTTTAGAAATTTTTTGTTGATAACTAGTAAATATTAATAAACAGAGTGGTCTTAATAAGCTTAAGGTAGGTGGGAAAGTTTTCAAAAATTTAATAAAAATCCCCCCTACCCTTTTAATAAAGACTCGAGAGTAGAAAATTTTATATTACTAAATAATAAGAATTGTTAACAGTTTATTGATTTTTTATTTCTGAAAAAAGTGCCAAAATGTTGTTGACAAAGTAAGATATTTAATGAATATAATATATCCTTTAGTTTATTTATATGCATTCCTTGCAGAACCATTTACCTATAGGGGCATTTTTTATTTCAATACAACTGTAATGAGACCATCCTATTTTGCAGTTTTTTCCGTCGCATCCAATCATTGGTGTAAAACTTGGGTGTTTGCAAATGCAGTATGTTTCATCGCTCAAAAGGTTGTTAGGATCATTTTTTCTAGACACTATTTCAGGTAGTAAAAATTTAAAAAATATTGTTGTCAACTTTGTTTCCAACTTTGATTTAAAATGTGTTTAAAAAAAAAGATAAAGAAAAAATTGAAAATTCAAAAAATTAGTGTGTGATTTTAATGTTCTTGAGCGTGCGGTTTTATTATAATGTTGCCTAAAATAGCAAACTTTTTTACCTTTTGGTTTTTTTTTTTTTTAATATTTATTTATATATTCTTTAGTATTTTTTTAAACATTTATCTAATGAAAAAATACAAAAATGAATATAATATAAAAGTTATTGAATTTTAATTGATAATTGTTTCGACCCGGTTTTAGACATATTTTAAAGTGCTTAAAAACTACGTATTGCATTTACTTAATAAAATGTTTTCGTTATTCAACAGTTAAGTATTATTTAATACATTATATACACTATTCAACATCTTATATTGCGGATATTGCATTCAAAAATGCAAACACCAATTTTCTTTTTAAATTTTGCAAGTATCGCCAACTGACGAACAACTATACTCTGAAAGCAAAAAAAAATAAATTCAAAATAACTTATTTAACGATTTCCTTTTGGGTTCATGTCAATACTTTTGCCTGCCTTACCCTAGTGTTTGCGGGTTATAATAGCCGTTAGGAGAGGTTGATATTTGAAGAGGTGGGGAGGGGGAGTCATAGATTTGTTTTGAAAATTAGAGATTGATCCATTCCTATAATATGGCAGGGGACAGGGCTGTACTGAACAACAAAGATGTAGGGGGAGGAAGGAGGTGGGGTGCAGTTTTAACCAACCGAGTCTCAAATTTTCAAAGTTACTGACAAAACCCACAGAATGTTGTAACCCCGGGGAGGTGCCTATACTCACGTCGGTACGGCCTTGGCAGGAGAGATTATTTTTGATTTGCGATTGTTATTGCGTACTACTTATAGGAAGCAGCACATAAAAAATATAAGTTAAACGTTTAATAAGCGTACCAAATTTGATATAATTGACTAAAGGGCATTATTTGTATATTCCATACTGATTGGGTGTTTATAAACAGTTGCAACAACTTCATAGGCAGTTTTCTCAGAGCTGGAAAAAATTAAAATAATCGAATTTTGCTTAAAAAATTTCTTTTAAATAACAGTTTAGTTCGACTGGGCTCTAAGATTCAACTAGTAAAGTGTTTAATTACGATAAAATAATATTTATCGCCCTAATAATGCTTCCTTATGTGTAAAATTTTTAAGCGACTTTTTAATTAATTCAAATTAGTCGACTAAATTTAGTTACACTGAATATTTAGTCGGGTAATTTTAGTTAACTAGAAAGTTAGTCGGGTAATTTTAGTTAACTAAAAAGTTAGTCGCTTAAATTTAGTCAGCTAAAAAGTTAGTCGGGTGATTTTAGTCAGCTAAAAAGTTAGTCGGGTGATTTTAGTTAACTAAAAAGTTAGCCAGGTAATTTTAGTTAACTAGAAAGTTATTTGCATAATTTTAGTTAACTAAAAAGTTAGTCGGGTAATTTTAGCCAACTAAAAAGTTAGTCGACTAATTTTAGTAACTAAAAAGTAAGTCGGGTCATTTTAGTTAACTAAAAAGTTAGTCGCGTAATTTTTGTTAACTAATAAGTTAGTCGACTAATTTTAGTTAACTAATTTTAGTTAGACTAAAAATTTAGTTAAGTATTTTTAGTTAGACTAAAACTAACCTTAACTCCCACTCCTTATGTTTTAAAAGTTATGTCAAAGTTTATTAAATTAAATAGTATGTTGTAATGTTGTAATGGTATGTTGTAACTATTGAAAATGGTATGTTCTAATATTGTAACCATTGATTAAAGTTGAATTAATGTTAAATTTTAAAAGAATAAAGATCTCAACATATTTATAAGGCCACGAAATAGCTGTTGTAGTACATATATACTTAAGAAAATGTTTCCTTTATTTTTTAGTTAAACTCCTTAAATAATACTTTCTTCCTTCCTAATTTTTAACCTTAATATTTTAACTAAATTCAATATTTAACTAGGGTTGTTCGCCGAAAAACAAAACTTGCGAAAATTTCGCATCTTTATCTACCGTAATAGAATTGTTATTGCGGAAGTTGCACATGCAAAAATGCACATTCCGTAACGTGCTATACGAAAATATAAATAAATAAAATTCCGTAATAAAGCATTGCGAAAGAAAACTTGCGAAACAAATCATTTCGTAAGAACACTTACGAAATAGTTCCTTACGGAAAAAGCATTCCGGAATGTCTAGTTACAAAAAAGACGCAAAAGATTTTATGTTACGATATATTTAAGATATTAACTGTTAACAGTTGAAATGATAAATAATAAAATTATAAAAAAATGTTGTCAAATGATTCTTCAAATGTTTATACAAATATACCTTATATATATATATATACCCAGCAGGCACAATGACGTTGAAATAACGTTGAAACAACGTCGCAAACCGACCATATACCACGTTGAAACAACGTTAAAATTTATTTGAATTGGAAATAAAATCCGACGTCGAAAACAACGACGTTGAAACGTCGTAGTTTTCGACGTCGATGATTACGTCGATGATTGCGTCGTTTCAACGTTGATCTAACGTCTTATCGACTACATATCAACCATATTTCAACTTTGAATAGGTGATATATTCGATTGATACGTAGTTGATAAGATGTTAGAACACCGTTGAAACAACGTAAATTCAACGTTGATTTTTGTATTTTATTTTGGTTAAATCCAATAACTAAAAAATTATCTCAACTTTAATTGCAATTAAATAATACAACAAAAAAGCAATAGTTTGCGCAGAGGATATTATATTTCACGTAAATTCAGATACAACTAAATTGCTTCAACGGACTTTATATACAATGCAAATAAAGTAAAATGTTTGAAAAACAAAAAGTTT
>NC_061161.1:12493287-12580787 GCF_022113875.1 Hydra vulgaris | reverse complement strand
AGCGAAAAAGCAGAATCTCCAATTCAAAATTGAGATATTGCTACCAATGGTTAACAATATGGTTTTATATCATTTTTTGCAACAAAAAAGCAGTATATCCAATATTTAACATTGAAAATGAGCATTTAAAAATAAGAAAATAAAAGTCCATAATTTTTGTGAAACTAGAAGCAAAAATACAGTTAATCCCGATAAGTAGCAAATAAGCAGTAAGTTAAATAAAATTAGTATATAAACAGTTATTTTAGGGTTGTATGTTAATTATGCTTAGTTCACGGATCAGTAATGTGTCTAAAATTGTTTAGTCAATTTCACGACATATTGCTTAGATGGCGATACTGCTTTTTTGCTTAGCGCGGCAATGTAGGCTACACCAAAAACCTTTCGGGTGAGCCATAAACATTTGTTATCAATTATTATTTTGAAATAGCACTGAAAATATATCTTTCGTCAATGCTTAAAAGAAAACTAAAAAATACTTATAAATTGTTATAAACCAATAGAATAAAAAAATAATAATTTTTTTGAAGATAAACGCTAAGTCAGGATTGAGAGGTTTCTGCAACATATCTTTTTTTAAGACAAGGCGTTGATACATTTTTTTTTTTCATTTTCAATGTATTTTCTTTCAGTTTTTTTTTCCTTCTTTTCTTCATTTTTTTTTCTTTTCTTGAACAGCTTGTTGGTGGTTAAAAAAATCGGTTCCACTGACAGCATGTTGCGTCTTAACAAGTTTCTTTGGATATTTTCTGCTAATTATTACATTTTTTGAAATCGCTAGGTAGTTTTTACTTATGAGATGGAAACTTATGAGATGAAGCTGATGGTTAAAGAAATATGTTATTTAAACTAGGTTATGATATGATGGTCAAACTTACCCAGAAAAGTTTAATTCTCTAGAACTTAGATTATTGGATTCAGTAGTTGTTTGGATAATAATGTTCGTGGACTGCATAGGTTTAACACACGCTATGTTTGTTTGAGTATTTTTATACGTGCTGGAAATATAGTTATTGCAGGTTTAAACTTTTGTAACAGTTGTAGCTTGTGTTACAGCTTCACATGGTGTTAGGGCATCTGGATAAAAACTGAGCAATTTTTCAGGGGTGAAGATTTTTTTATTTGAATTAACGTGCAACGACTTATACATATTCCACTCCCGAGCAAAAGTTGTCGCATCACTCTTAACGTAATAACCTTCTTTTTATCGTCTTTGAAAGTTACTAGGACATTCTCCGGTAATAACAATTCCATTCTACGATTCAAGCTCCTCAAGAAAGTAAACATTTCTGTCAAAGAATTAGAAGAACTATAAGATCCGTTAATGGATCGCACAAGAACATAGTCAGACGGATTAACATGGTCTAAATTGTAACGAGGTTGTGCTCCTGGAAATATAACTTGAGGTTTTGGTAGTTTCCATCTCCGGATGCACAGCCAAGAACTGTTATTTGCGTTTTTGTATCAAGGGCCATGCAATAAGCATTCTTTATACCCTTTGAGGCAGTTAATTATAGCCTTCTTAATGTCCCTGCTAATGGAAACCCTGCTTTGTCCAAATTAATTACTCTACTAGAGTTTTTTGGTAATAGGAACTCTGAAGCGTTTATTTGGTGCTCTTCAAACAAATCATTCTTCAGATCAGTAAACCATGGCCTGATTTGAGCACGAGAAACGTTTCGCCGCTGGTGGCCCAAAACTTGAGGAATTCTTTTTGCAAGATCATAATGCTTTTTGAAAAACCAACCGAATATAAGGTATAAAAAGCCAGGTTTATCAAATTAAACACAGATTAAGTAGATACAAAACAATCAAAGGTCAATCTAAATTTTGTGTCGTTTCTTTACTATATATTCAAAACACTTAGTAGAGTAGCAAATATGTAAATCCAAAACTTACTAAATAGATTATTGACAAACTTTTTATCAGCTATCATATTGTTTTTTTCTTTATCTTTAAGTCAATGCTTTGTTATATGTTGCTTTTCTTTAACGTCTAAAAGATTTTTTACTATACCTGGTACATGGTTTTGGAAAATATCATATGCTATTTTTGCTGCTTTAATCAAAATGTCTTTGTCTGAGAAACAATTGTATGAGAAGGTGCAATATATTTTAAACTTGCCTTTCTTCATGAAAAATGATTGTCTCAAACATCAGCAACAGCAGCCATAACAGCTTCCTCGTTATATTTTCGGTACTTCTGTCTTTTCTTAGAGTCCATTGTCCCAATAACAAACTTTATTAAAAATATGTAACTTGTATATTCTACTATGATGATACTATATTTTTAAAAAGTTGAACTTATAATTCAAATATTGCTTACTTAAAAGAAATCCGGCCATGCGGATAATTTCGCAGCTGTTGCTTTAACTTTTTTTGTTATGTCTTAAAAACGTCACTATCAACCTTAAAAATGCTTTTAAAGATAGTTAAAACCATAAAAGCATTTGAAATCATTGTTAGGTAAAAATAAAATAATGCACGAAATTTAATACTGTGTAAATTGAATTTCGGGTATAATGCACGAAATATGATGTTTTCGATATTTCGTACAGAAATTTTTTACATTAATATAGTATTTGTTTATTGTTATTATTATTATTATTTTTTATCTTTCCAAACATATTTGTTAAACTTGGTTGAACGATTTGTACTTTTTTCAAGGAAATTTTGTACTTCATTTTTGTACAGTTTAGTGTAAAAATTATATGTAAAAAGATTTACGTTTTTTCACTTTGAGTAAAAAACCGAGGTATCGTAACTTATAAAAGCTTTTTTAATACAAATATTTGGACTATTAATATCGGGTTACAAGTAACTTAATGCGGAAAGGTTGTACTAAGTAAAACGTAAAACAACACTATGATTAAATTAGCGTCAGTCTGATATTTTTGATGGGAAAGGCTGCACAAAATTCGATGCCGCCCGAAATTCGCCAACTTACCCTATATGTTTTTTGTCATTTAAGAAAATATGGCTGGCGCATTGGAAATTTTTCTTTTGTGTGTTTTATTTATTTTGCTGTTTAACAAAAATAATCATCATACATATATAAAAAAAGAAAAACATGTTCGTAAAAACCAGGAAGACAGTAAAATCTTGTCAACAAGCACCGTTTTTGTATATACAATATAATATATATTTTTTTCTTTTTACAGTTATTTTTATAAAATTAAGAATTGAACAGACAGGGGCTCAAAGAAGATAAAGATGATAATACGCCATCACAATCTTTTTATAGAACCCCTATATATACTTTTAATAGAGTATAGATATTATATTAGTAACTCTAATATAATATTTAAATTCTTTGGGCATAAAACTACCCTAAAGCCATTAGGGTAATTTTATTTTTAACATTAGGGTAATTTTATTTTCAAATACAATTAAATAAAAGTGTTCCAATTAAGGCGCTGTTCCAATATCAGGACTCTCCCCTACATATGTTTTTCATAATCAACGTTTTGCGAAATATCTGTTAGTTACTGTTTTTATTATTTAATGAGGCGTTATTGCATAATACATAAGTTATGTATTATGCAGTTATGCGTTATTGCATAAAACATAACTTAAAATTTATTGTATAATACATAAGTTATGTATTATGCAATAACGCATCACTAATCAATAAAAACAGCAACTAACAGATATGCTGCAAAACGTTGATTATGAAAAATGTATGTAAGGGAGAATTGCCGAAATTGGAACAGCGCCTTAATTGGAACATTTGTATTTATTATAAAAAAAATGAAATATGGCTATATTTTGCAATTTTTTTTTTGGTACGTTTTGACACATTTAAATGTTATTCCTCAAAAAGTGTATTTTTCACAATATCTTTAAAGTTATACTTAGAAACAACCGTGAATCGTAAAAATAATACTTTAATTAGAGCTTTTAATCAATAAATTTAGAGAACGTCATAGCAGTTGAAGCTTTTATACAATTTTTTGTTTGCAGATTTTAATTTGTCAAGGTAATAGTAATCTTATTATAACTTTTCAATTTACTGTTTAAATTTTCACTGTCAAGTTAAAAATCATTTTTAACCAATCTTTGTTGATTTTACTAGAGTTTTTTTTTAAAATTTAACCTGTTCTTATTGAGAAATCAAAGTTTTCCAATTTAGGAAACCAGTTGCCTTTATTAGAACAAAATGGTACCTTTTCAAAAACAAGTTTATTGACAATAACAGTGCGATCAATTAAGTCAAACTGCGGTTAAAAGTATAAAAGAGATGATTGTATGTATTCATCAAATGATAAATATTTTGTTAGTTAAGCTATCTTTGATTAATAAATATTTTTTCTTAAAGTGTTCGATATATATATATATATATATATATATATATATATATATATATATATATATATATATATATATATATATATATATATATATATATATATATATATATATATATATATATATATATATATATATATATATATATATATGCATATATATATGATACCTTACCCAGAACACTGATTAAAGACTTTGGTCTTAAGTGCGTCTATATCAAAAATCTTCGTTAAGGAAACTTCTTTTCAAAGAGTCTTATAATACAAATAGGTTGATCTAAAAAAGTAAACAAGAAATACAGTATTATATAGATTAAAAATCATAAAAGCAATTGCAAATTAAGAATGAATAAATTAAAGAATCGATTTAAAATTTTAGTGTTTTAAACAACATTTTCATGCATGCACAACTAAAAACATATCGTTTTGTAAATATGTTTTATTGTATCGTGTTATATCTTTTATGTTAGACATATAAGTTATGTTAGCAAAATCTATTCAAATTAAGAGAAAAATACGAATAAAGCTTCTTTCCATAACTTTTTTAAGAAGATGGGTATGAACTCTCATAGTATAAAACTGAGCTAAACTTTGATGATTAACTTGTTTAACATTCTTTTTGGGAAAAGTTTTTTATAGGAGCATTAGACTTGTCAAATTGCCAATATATAACTAACGCTCTCTGGAAAGTATCCAACACCTAAATAATATTTTTAATACCAGGTAAAAAGTTATTAACAAAAAAAAATTAAAATGCACTTTAGAAAAACTGTTAGTTTTGTTTAAAGATTTGTTAATATATTCCTAATACATTTAATTATGTTATACTTAACTCCCTAATATACTTTTTTTGATAAGAAAAAAATGAAACATTTTTATAAATTTTTGAATGTTTTGACTATAAATTGATTATATTCAGATTTTTAAGCTTGTCTAAAAGTGCCTTCATTGTCTGCCTCGTCTGCGCTTCATTCAGACAAGTTTAAATTTTAATAAGCTTGTCTGGAAAAAAATATTAATCTAGTTAAATGTGTTTAAACATTTTTATATTGTAATTCAAAGATTATCAAATTTTGTTTACTTAACACTTCAAAGAAAAATCAAAAAACTTTTCGACTATATAAAAACATAAACAAATTTTTTTTGATTACTCTGTGTGGAATATTTTTTATAGGGGAGAGTCGGGTTATGGCGAACGTGGGGTAACTCCGAACAAGGTTGTTAAGGCATGTTAGAAAAGGATAGCTGACAATCTTTTTTTTTCTTACAAGAGTGGGTTCCATGCTCAGTTCCAGACGTGCAATAGTGTATTATAAATGCGCAGGTTCTTCACGGTAGATTGCTTTTAAGTTTTTCTCTTAGTTTTATGTAATTTTTATTTGCGAAACATTTATGTATTGGCTATACTATGTATATAAAACCACACTTTTATTTATGTTGTTGAAAAGTATCATAATCATGGAGTTTGTAACACGTATTATATTTAGGATATGATAATACTACCACAATATATTCGTTTAATTTCATTTGGTTGAAACGCGGGGAAATAACGAACGATCTTGGTGGGGTAATTGCGAACACTTATTGTCTTCAAAGTATTCTAGCGTATATGATAACACATGGATGATTCTTAAATAAAGTTATTATACATTATTTATTTAGTTTATTATTGTAAAATTTATACATATATATAATATATATATATATATATATATACATATATATATATATATATATATATATATATATATATATATATATATATATATATATATATATATATATATATATATATATATATATATATATATATATATATATATATATATATATATATATATATATATATATATATATATAGATATATATATATATATATATATATATATATATATATATATATATATATACATATATATATATATATATATATATATATACATATATATATATATATATATATATATATATATATATATATATATATATATATATATGTATAAATATATATATATATGTATATATATATATATATATACATATATATATATATATATATATATATATATATATATATATATATATATATATATATATATACATATATATATATATATATATATATATATATATATATATATACATATATATATATATATATATATATATATATATATATATATATATATATATATATGTATATATATATATATATATATATGTATAAATATATATATATATATGTATATATATAAATATATATATATGTATGTATATATATATATATATATATATATATATATATATATATATATATATATATATATATATATATATATATATAAGTATATATAAATACACGGTATGTTCGGAATTACCCCACCTACGTAGGGTAATTCCGAACACCGAAGGTTTTGTTTTTAATCGAATTTTTTATTTTTAAATAAGATATATGAAAATTGCTTTTGAGAGATTCTAACCAAATGGTTAGACTAAATAATAAGCAAAAAATATCATTAATATATAGTAATAATTGTCTTTATTTCGCAATCCCGCTTAGCTGTTCGTCATTACCCCACTCTCCCCTAGATATGCAATATTTTAACGAGAGGAATAATATCTCCCTATCGTAAAACACTTTTTACAAATCCAGCAAATGGGTAAAATTATTTTTTATATTTTAAAATGTATTAAAAAAGTATTTGTTATAAAAATGTTGTTGATTATATTTTTAAAATGTTATAAAATAAAAATAATTATAAATAAATGTTTATAATATATAAAAACTATTTTATATAATACAAAAAACAAATGTTGTTTATAAATAATACAAAAAAAACTTTAACAATAAAGATTTTCATATCATAAATTTTATTTTATAAATATATATAACGTTGTTTTTAAAGATGTATTACAATATATTTGCAAAAAACAAATTTTTAAAATATATTTATATTTTATCATAGAAATCTTTAAATAAGTATTAATTGTAATTACGAAAATTTTAATTAGACTTTGCAACTTATTATTAAAAACTTTTAATCGTATAAATGCAATCAAGTCAAATTTTAATTTCAAATCTATTGTTATACAAGTAACGAAAAATAGACTAAACAAGTAATTTTAAAAGTTAACGTCCGTAAAAATAAGGAATAGTAAAACCCAATGCTATCAATTTGCATTGAAGTTGCTTATCAAAAAATGTGGTATATAAATGTGTTGTCTCCTCTAAGAATGTACCTGATAAACAATATATTGGCATAAAATAAGGTGAATGGAAAAAACGTTTTGCCAATCATAAGCAATCTTTTAAAAATAAAAAGTATTTAAAAGACACCATGCTTTCAAAATATATATGGGAACTAAAAGACAAAAATATTGATGATTTTACACTGAATTGGTTTATCCTTAAAGCAGTACCTGCATATAACAATATTTCCAAAAAATGCATACATAAAAATGCATACATAAAATATCATTAATATATAATAATAATTGTCTTTACTTCGTATTCCCGCTTAGCTGTTCGTCATTACCCCACTCTCCCCTAGATATGCAATATTTTAACGAGAGAAATAATATCTCCCTATCGTAAAACACTTTTTACAAATCCAGCAAATGGGTAAAATTATTTTTTATATTTTAACATGTATTAAAAAAGTATTTGTTATAAAATGTTGTTGATTATATTTTTAAAATGTTATAAAATAAAAATAATTATAAATAAATGTTTATAAAATATAAAAACTATTGTATATAATACAAAAAACAAATGTTGTTTATAAATAATACAAAAAAAAATTTAACAATAAAGAATTTTATATCATAAATTTTATTTTATAAATATATATAACGTTGTTTTTAAAGATGTATTACAATATATTTGCAAAAAACAAATTTTTAAAATATATTTATATTTTATCATAGAAATCTTTAAATAAGTATTAATTGTAATTACGAAAATTTTAATTAGACTTTGCAACTTATTATTAAAAACTTTTTATCGTATAAATGCAATCAAGTCAAATTTTAATTTCAAATCTATTGTTATACAAGTAACGAAAAATAGACTAAACAAGTAATTTTAAAAGTGAACGTCCGTAATAAAAAGGAATTGTAAAACCCAATGCTATCAATTTGCATTGAAGTTGCTTATCAAAAAATGTGGTATATAAATGTGTTGTCTCCTCTAAGAATGTACCTGATAAACAATATATTGGCATAAAATAAGGTGAATGGAAAAAACGTTTTGCCAATCATAAGCAATCTTTTAAAAATAAAAAGTATTTAAAAGACACCATGCTTTCAAAATATATATGGGAACTAAAAGACAAAAATATTGATGATTTTACACTGAATTGGTCTATCCTTAAAGCAGTACCTGCATATAACAATATTTCTAAAAAATGCATACATAAAAATGCATACATAAAATATCATTAATATATAATAATAATTGAATTTAATTCGCATTCCCGCTTAGCTGTTCGTCATTACCCCACTCTCCCCTAGATATGCAATATTTTAACGAGAGGAATAATATCTCCCTATCGTAAAACACTTTTTACAAATCCAGCAAATGGGTAAAATTATTTTTTATATTTTAACATGTATTAAAAAAGTATTTGTTATAAAAATGTTGTTGATTATATTTTTAAAATGTTATAAAATAAAAATAATTATAAATAAATGTTTATAATATATAAAAACTATTGTATATAATACAAAAAACAAATGTTGTTTATAAATAATACAAAAAAAACTTTAACAATAAAGATTTTCATATCATAAATTTTATTTTATAAATATATATAACGTTGTTTTTAAAGATGTATTACAATATATTTGCAAAAAACAAATTTTTAAAATATATTTATATTTTATCATAGAAATCTTTAAATAAGTATTAATTGTAATTACGAAAATTTTAATTAGACTTTGCAACTTATTATTAAAAACTTTTTATCGTATAAATGCAATCAAGTCAAATTTTAATTTCAAATCTATTGTTATACAAGTAACGAAAAATAGACTAAACAAGTAATTTTAAAAGTGAACGTCCGTAATAAAAAGGAATTGTAAAACCCAATGCTATCAATTTGCATTGAAGTTGCTTATCAAAAAATGTGGTATATAAATGTGTTGTCTCCTCTAAGAATGTACCTGATAAACAATATATTGGCATAAAATAAGGTGAATGGAAAAAATGTTTTGCCAATCATAAGCAATCTTTTAAAAATAAAAAGTATTTAAAAGACACGATGCTTTCAAAATATATATGGGAACTAAAGGATAAAAATATTGATGATTGTACACTGAATTGGTCTATCCTTAAAGCAGTACCTGCATATAACAATATTTCCAAAAAATGCATACATAAAAATGCATACATAAAAAATGCATACTATGTCTACAAGAAATATTTGAAATAATTACACATACAAACCAAGAATGTTTGTTAAACAAAAAATCGCAATTGATTTCTAAATGCAGGCACGAAAATAAATTTCTCATAAAAAACTATAAAAATAAGTGAGCTCAAATAATAGTTACATTAACTCCCCATTGAAAAAAATTAACTATTTTTTAAAAAAGCTCAAGTTAACATTTTTTAAGAATTCTTTTTACAATAGTGTCAGCAAAGACCACAAATGTGTAAAAAATTGCAATAGTTAAGACATGTGACTTCCTGTAATTTAATTTTTGGGTTAAATTGAAGTTTTATTAATGATCAATCATTTCTGATGAGTCTTTATTAATAAAACACAGTGTTAAATGAGTAAAATGTTTGCTAAGTGATTTTATACTAATTTTTAATTATATATATATATATATATATATATATATATATATATATATATATATATATATATATATATATATATATATATATATATACATATATATATATATATATATACATATATATATATAAACATATATATATATATATATATATATATATATATATATATACATATATATATATATATATATATATATATATATATATTATATATATATATATATATATATATATATATATATATATATACACTGGATTAGGAGCAAGGGGAGAATGCGTAAGGCAGAAGCCCCCTCCCCTCAAACTTACTCAAAATACCCGTTTAAATTCAAAATCTTGCTGTTATTTTTTTGCTACAAATTTCCTTTTCAGCCCTCTAACAATAATTTTTTCAAAAATTTAATGTTATGCACAACAAAGTTTAAATAAAATAAAAAAATACCAAATTAGTAACTAAATAAGCTACTGAAAGTCTTTTTTTGACTTAAACAAAGGCATTAGTTCACGATTTCACAATTGTGTTCTTATAAAACCATCTCTTTTATCCCAATTACAGACTGACTCAGCTGCTTCTGTGACTAATTTGACTGCTCTCTCGCATTTTTGTGTATGTAATGAGTATGGAGGTAGCTGTAGGGGAGAAAATATCAATGCATTGAGTTGGACTAACCACATGTTTGTAGTGAAAATTGGTTCAGTAACAACCTCTTTTTTCCAATCAATAAGTTCTTTAATGTCACATGCATCAAGGTTTATTGTTTGTGGAATTTTAAAAGGTCTAACATCATTTGAGCCCAGCTCACTTCCTTTCCTAACGGCCAATATTGTGTCGACTGCAAATAACCTTTGTTCTGAGTTATCAGAATAGAGAAGCGAGACAAGTATATTCTCAGGATGAGCCCACCAAGATTCATTTCTGAGATAAAGTTTAGATGCTTCTTTAATCCTGTCATCTTGCTTCTGCCAAAGTCGAAACTGCTTTAAAAGATGACAAGAACCGTATTTAATGTTATGTTTTACTTTAATCTCAAAGAACGTTAGAAGATAAACCTGAGTCACCCAAGTTGCAAGCAGTCTTAAGATCTCTGCATTAACAGGTTCAAAATCATGCTTACTCATATAGAGAGGCAAGCATCTCATGCCAAAAGTAAGCCATCGACTGTGAGACAATCTACCACATTTAAGAGCTTTTACTTCAGGATCAAGCTTTCCTTTCAGAATTGCATTCAAGTACTTACATGCAACTAAACTGTCAGTGCTCATTTGCTTTAAGAAATCTTCACTGATATTAACAAGAGGCTCCGGAAGCGAAATAGGAGTAAATTGAGTAATTCTTTCAAGATTATCAACTTTGGAAAATAGTTTACCTACTGCTCCACACCATCCTTTATCTGAAGAAGTTGGTCCATAAAGTTTTTCAACAATATGACGGAATGGAAGCTCATTAATGTGAAGCCAGCAAAAAGATCTAAAAAGTTTTCGATTGAGAAGTTCTTCCACAAAATGAATCATCCACCTTTCCATCCAGACATTTCATTTGTAGTATCACTGCCAATTAGTTGGAGATTAAGATCTTTACCTCCTTCCATTACCCAGTTAAATAATCCAATAGCACATTGCTTGGGACAGCTTCTAGATTTTTTTTTGGGGCAGCTTCTAGATTTCAACTTTTGTTCACGTGTGAAAGAATATCTTGAATAACTTAGATGAGGTCAATAGGACATCTTTCAACGTTCCGATTTTCAGTTTTTAGTATGAATTTAAACCGAAATTTTGCTTTTTTAACTAAGACAAAACTTCGGTATCGGTTCAAATTGAAATTTCGGTTGAAACAGAATTTCGGTTGATCTTTACTCAATTAGATTCACATTTAGTTACTCAGAAAAAAGACTGCTTATTTTTAAAATTTAGTCTGGGTTTAAAAAAAAAGCGAGACCAGGACTTAATCACTAGAAAATAGTGTCGACCGTACCGAACTAAGTAAAGTTAAAATGAGTTAAAATGAGTAAAAATCTATTTAAAAAAGTATTAATTGTATCTTTTAAACAAAAGGTTTTTAAATATGTATAAGAAAAAGTCTACCATTATTTTATTATTTACCCAAGTAGCAAATAATATTGGCGTGATATTGGCACGATATTGGGTATCTTGGCTAATCTTGGCCAAGATATCCGACATTGCGCCAATATTGTCAAGCAATATTACGCCAATATTGTCTTACCAATATTGGCAAACAATTTTGCGCCAATACTATCCATTATCGTTTTACTGATATTGTTATGCCAATGTTGGCAAAATATTGCGCCAATATTATCCGATTATCGATTAACTGATATTGTTATGCCTAGGGTTGAAAATTTCCCGGAAATTTTGAAGTCGGGAAAATTTCCGGAAAATTTCCGGAATTTTCGGAAATTTTCAAATATTTGTTTAAAAAAAAAAATTTTAGGGCTTCTCTGATTATTTTTATATGTTTACCATAATTTTACTGTTTTAATAAAGAAGGTTTATATAAATAAACTAATAAATTTCAGAAATAAATACCTAGGTATTCACTAATAATATTAGTAAGTAGTTCTAAAGTAAATCTAATGGTAATAATGGTAAAGATAATAATTACAACAACAACAATTATTATAACAATGGTGATGATGATAATGATGATGATGATGATGATGATGATGATGATGATGATTATAAAAATATAATTATAAATTAAAATACTAACAGCTTTTTTAAATAAAATAGATAAGTAAATAACTTATTTACTTATTTATTTTATACAATATTATAAATTGGTAAAAGTGCAATATTATTAATTTTTTGGTGTATAACTTAATAGTATTTTAAGTAGTATTAAAACTTTATAATATTATAGATGCATAACTTTATAGTATCTGAAATGATTGCTACACAAACATTCCTTTTTGACATTTTTTAATGATTTATATAAAGCTAAACCTAAACCAAAGAATAGGTGATACAAGAGAAACAACAAATAACTTGCCATTATATATGTTATATAATTAAATAAGTTTTTTACTCTTTTTAAAATAATAACAATAAAAACATTACAAAAATACTTTATAGGTATATTAGTACTATAGCTATAATGATAATAATAAACTAGTGTTGAATGTAAATTATTTATTAGATTTGCAGTCGGTATGAACTGCTTTTCTAAACTAAGTATACATTTTAAATTATTCTCATTTATTTTTGTACTGTAAAAATTTTTTTAGCAACAATTATGCCTAGAGAATTAGATCAAGTCTGGAATGGTCACTTTAAAAAAAAAATATGTCAATATGGGAAAACAGCATTTATTTGCACATATTGCAATGCAAAATTTTGCACACAAAACTCTACACGAGCTAAAAAACATTTAGTTACAGATTGTACTAAATCTCCAAAAGCTGTAAAAAAAAAGTTTGCAACAGATGTTATGAAACAAAGTTTTGCTCCTAAAACAAAAAACGGAAAACTATTAGTTAATTCTTTAATTAAACTCAACACAATTACATGCAGGTGTGTCAGATTTAATATTAGAAAATGATTGTTTTATTGATTGCTGTGACAACAGTTATGCCATCTTTAAGAGAAAGTCAGGAACCAGTTCCACAATGAATGTGGCTAATAACGAATTACATTCTGATTTACAAGAATGTTCTTTATCAAATATTTTAGAAGAAAAAAAGACTTTCTGTTCAACTTCTATATATACTAGCAGTCAAAAATCAATATCATATTTTTTTGATAAGGTTTCAACACAAGAGTGTGATGAAATAAATATAAAATATGCAAGAGCAATTTATGCAACAGTCAGCCCTTTCAGAATGTCGGAAAATTCATTCTGGACTAATTTTTTTAAAAAGATTCGACCAGGTTGGTCACCTCCCAATCGTTATGCCCTGAGTCATAATTTTTTAGACACAGTATATAACCAAGTAAATAAATTCATACAAGATTTAATATCCCAGTCAGAAACTTTTGTTCTGATGACAGATGGTTGGTCTTTTATAAGTAATGATTCACATATACAGATTATGTTAGCTACTCCAACTCCAATATACATCAGAAGTATTCATCCAAAAGAAAACTCCCACACTGGACAATACATATTCAATCAAATTGTTGAGATTATTGAAGATAAAAATGTTATATCAAACAAAAGAAAAATAAAAGCTTTTTTCACTGACAATGCAGCTAACATGGTAGCAGTTTGGAAATTAATAGAAAATAAATATGATTGGATGTCATCATATGGCTGTTTTTTTCATGGCCTAAATTTATTAGCTTGTGATCTTGCAAATAAGAACAAAATAATTACGGAAACACTGAAGCAAAATAAACAACTAGTTAAGTTTTATAAAAATAAGCACAGCCTAAAAAGTAATGTTGAGCGTTGTAGCCTTCACTCCTTGGATAAAGGTTTGATTTTAATTCTTCCTGTAGTAACAAGATGGTCATCACAATTTTATATGTTACAACGCAATATTCTACTCCGTGATTCATTGCGACTGGCAGTAATAATAAAAAAGGAATTGACTTAAAGGAATTAGTATTGAATGAAACCTTGTGGAAAAAGACGGATTTAATTTTCAAACTTCTGAAACCTATATCAGAAGCCATTTTGGAATCAGAGAGTGATGCAGCGTCAGTATCTATTGTTCCACAAGTCTTTTTTTATGTAATATCTGAGATAACTGATGTAATGCAAAACTCAACACTTTTGACTTAACATCAAAAAGAGGATATCATTACTTGCATTAAAAAACGTGAGGACTTTGATGTAAGACCGATACACTTTGCAGCAAACTTACTTGATCCAAGATTTGTTGGTCAAAAGTTAAATCATTCAGAAATGCTTTTAGCTGAGAAGCATGTATTCAGAACAGCTGAAAATGAAACACTAGCCACTGATATAATATTGGATGAATTAATGAGTTTCAAAGCTCGTAGTGGAATATTTAGCCAGGATAATCGCAGCTATATTTGGAAGCTTAATGAAGATTGTAATGCAGTCACATGGTGGAAAGCATATGCACCAACAACATTATTGAATAGAATTGCATTAATATTATTGTCTTGTAATTGCAGCATTGGATCTGTTGAGCATGCAAACAAAGAGTTTTCATTGCAAAAATCTAAAGTAAGAAATCGCCTAACAGATACAAGAGCATAAAAGCTTTTATTTATTGCTTATAATTTGCAAATGCAGAATAAATTGGCTAAACGTAATTCTAAAAAGATAAAACATTCATGTTTAAAAACAAAAAACATTGATGAAAAAAGCCAAAAAATCACAGCTGCTTATCAATCGATAATGATGATGATGATGATGATTATGATGATAACGAACACGATAGTGAGTATTCAAGTGAAGATATTATTGACTTTCACATACCAAGAAAATGGCTAAGCATTAGCGTTTGCAAAAACATGCTATTTTTTTATAATAGTCTAGTTAGGGAGTTTAAATAAAAAAAAAAAATATATATATATATATATATATAATATATATATATATATATATATATATATATATATATATATATATATATATATATTAAATTTTAGTTCAAGATAAATGAAAAATCTTAAAGTTTTTTTTTTTTTTTTTTTTATCAAGATTTTCATTCAAACATGATCATCTAGGAATTTTTTTTTTCAAGAATGTCCTTGAAGATTGTTTTTTTGTTCCTTTGAGTTCCAGAACTCAACTGCTCATTTTAGAGTTTGAAGATCCGTTTCAGGAATTACATCTATTAAGTAAATGATTTTTTTTTTTACTTTGCATTATTTTCTTTAGATTTAGTTCATGACTATTGCACAAACCTTTGACACTACCTTAAAAAAGGTTCTGAAGCTGTTTTGTTTTTCAGCTGCTACTTTACAATATTAAATGTCATTTTATTGCTCTTCAGGTGAATAAATAAGTTTAGCTTGTTTTGTTGTGTAATTATTGATGCATACTCAATAAAAAATAAGGGATGAATAAATTTTATGCAATGTTTTAAAACGTTAAGGAGTGACTTCAGTGCGTTTCTTCCAACTATATCAAGCTTTTGTATTAATATTTTTTTATGTTCACAAAGCTTAGACCATAAGATAGTGGAACAATTAAAGTTTTATATAACTGGACAAAGGAATTTGGGTGAACAAAACGGATTCCAGATTGAATTAAAGTTTGGATTACTGCCCGGATTTTAGGAAAGGTGTCCCATATAAAGCCTAGATGACATAATTTATCGTGAAGTTTTATTTGTTCGATATTGTGCGGTTTTTAATTCACTTTTTTCCGGTAAGTATGAACTCGGTTTTGTCAGCATTCAATTTTATGCAGTTTTTGTGTATATATTACAGGTATTAATAAGCTTTTGTAAAAAAATTCCAACCCTATTAAAAATACTTAAAGAAAGATGTATATATATAAAAAAAGATGTTGTGCCTATAGAGGTAGCATGTTTTTAATAAATTTCTTTTTTTATTAGATTTTAAACGACTTAGAAATTTTAAATAAACTTAAAATTTAAATTTTCTCCGAAACGTCTTGTGGTTTTTAGTTTTTATGTATTTGAGCAAAAAAAAAAAGACAGTTATCTCATTTTTAAGAGATTTGATGCTTAATTCTTTGCAATTTCTTTAACACATAGCAGTAAATTAAAAATAAAAAAAAAAATATCAAAATTTCCGGAAATTTAAAGCAAATTTTCCCGGAAAATTTCCGGAACATTTCCAGAAAATTTCCGGAAATTTTCCCGAAATTTTCAACCCTAGTTATGCCAATATTGGCAAAACATTGTTTGCCAATATTGGCTTTATATTAAATTTTACATATTGGTTCGCATGCGTAACATTAAGGAATATCCATAATGTCCTTTAGTTTTGTTAAATGTCTTTAAATGTAAATAATAGCATCTTTTTACATAAACAAGCATCCTTATGTTATTAATTTTTTTGCAAAAACAAATAAGAGTTCATAATAAAAATTTTATTTTATGAAAAGAGAAGAAGTAGGAAAAGTATTTATAATTCAACATTTACAGAGTGAATCAGGAGAAGAAGTGTTGGTAACTTATTTTAAAACAGATAGTATTACAAGAAGAAGTGGTAAGAGTAATAAAATTCTTTTATTCAACATTACGAATTAAATTACGAGAAGAAGTGGTTGTTAAAACATATTGCATCACGAGAAGCAGAGAAAAAATTTTGGTATACTTAAGTATCAAGATTAAAATAGTAAGTTTACTCTTAAATGAAAACATTTTGAGAAGACTTCATCTATAAAATATAAGTTTTGTAGTCTATTTGTTTTGTTAAAGATATTCGTTTAAGAAATTAATACGTCATTATTATTGTTTTTAACTGTTGTAAGATTTTATATATACAAACATAATAACATCAACAATATATATATATATATATATATATATATATATATATATATATATATATATATATATATATATATATATATATATATATATATATATATATATATATATATATATATATATATATTTATATATATATATATATATATATATATATATATATATATATATATATATATATATATATATATATATATATATATATATATATATATATATATATATATATATATATATATATATATATAAATATATATATATATATATATATATATATATATATATATATATATATATATATATATATATATATATATATATATATATATATATATATATATATATATATATATATATATATATATATATATATATATATATATATATATATATATATATATATTAGTGACCTTCACAGACACACACACACGCACATAAATTTATTATAAAAAAAATAATTTTGCAATAAAAAAGTTTTTTTTATGTCTTTTATTTTATATAGCATTTTATTTAATGCAATAGTTTAACGCAATGTAATAGGTAATAAACAAATCAATAAGTTAAACTAGATCTGCTACATCACGTTATATTAAGAGTGGTTAAACAAGATTAAAGTGAAATTCACACAATAAGTAATGCTGAAAATAGTAAAAATTATATAAATACGACTTTGAAAATGCAATAAACTTTAGTGAGGATTGATGTTGGACATTAGCCTTGGAGAACAAAACTGATTTAGAAAATTTATATCAGATATATTGAAATCTTTTAACACATTTCACTACTCCTACTTTTAAAATTAAAAGCTTATAGAATGAGTGACTAATTCTACAATTGGATTTTGATGTTACCTAAGAGATCGGCATTAGAGTATCATTGTTGGTGGTACATACTCAGAATGGATAATAGTAAATAGTGGGGTCCCCCATTATTTTCTTTTATGATATATAATAAAAAATTTTCTAATTTGGTTTTAGATGTTGTCTCTGTATTTTCAGATGTTTCTAAGTTTTACAGTTTGCTTTTGATAGCTCACCATGCAATAACCTGCAATAAAGTATGGACATTATAGCAAACTGGGATAAACTATAAAACTTAGTTTTAAAGTAAAAAATGTAAAGTTATACCCTAAGGACCAACAAATACAAAATTTTCCCTTAGGACTAACAATTCCCTTCGGACCAACAAATACAAAATTCATTTATATACTCGTTTATAAAAATCTCAATAATTCAATTAATATTAAAAACTCTCTAGTCAATAAAAGGATCTTCATTGACAGTAATTTGACTTTTATTTCATAAGTACTAAGAATAACACCGCTATTAAAGTTGTAGGAATGATCAAAAGACCATTTGTCAATCTCAATATCTTGACATTTCGTACTTTGTTTATTTCCCTTGTTCGTCCTCACCTTGATTCTTGCAGCTCTGTCTACTATCCTAGACTTTAAAAAGATCAACAATTAATTTAAAATGTTCTATGCTAGTCTAGTAAATTTGTTTTTGGCTAGACTCGACTTACTTACAACCAAAGACTACTGAGACTAAATTTAACTAGAATGAGCCATCGTTTCTTATGTAATGACATGGCAGAAACTTACAAATGCATTCACAATCTTTATAATTGTAGTTGCAACCCTTTTGTTTGCTCATAAAATACCATTCAGTATTTTATCTATCAACACCTGTATCAGAATGATGTCATCTGCACAGCCATTATATTTACTATTGTAATTACAGACCATTACGTAGTTAATCTGAGTTGTAATAGGATGCGTGTTAATATGGCCACTTCTTAATATTAATATATGATTATACATTTAGTTTGTATTTAATCCTCCATTATGACTAACTCCCACTTAACAACATGCGATCATGCTTATAAATTTTCTAATATGGAATTCACAAATTTGTAGAATAGTCTACCATCTGATATAGTGTTCAACATCTGTCACGACATTAAAAAACATCTAGATGCATCTTGGGTTTATCAAATTTACAATTGCAAAGTGTAAATAAAAAGCGATTACATTAAACATTAAGAAATGTATCTCAACAATTTTTAGACTAATATTTTCAGTTATAAAAAAAGGAAGGTAATCTCAAAAAAGGTAATCTCAAAAAGAAGGTAATCTCAAAAAGAAATTTAATCTGAGGTTTTTTTATATCATAAATTTGTTTGTGATTTTTTTTAGCTGATGCACCGTTAAACTGAAGGTGGTAATAAAGTTTACAAAATTTGCTCTGGCTGAATTTTTTAATGAAAAAACAATATATGTGCTAAGAATGTAATCTCTTTTTCATGGCCTATCAATGAAAGTTTGGTGTATTGGCCAAATCACTTGCAAGTATCTTGCTTTTAAACTGCCATACGTAAAGTCAGGCTTTTAAAAGTAACTGAAAGCAGCTGAAAATAAGAATTTTCTTGTTATTGTTATTTGTTGTCTTATTTACAATATTGTTTTTGTTTTATTTACAGTATTGTCTTTGTTTTTTTTATCTAAACAGCTATGCTTGACTCAAATATAGTAAATGTTGATTGTTTAGTATGGTTTCATCTCTTCTTTATATTTTTTTTGACAGTTATGAGACTGCTTTAGAACGAAATTATCTGTGCCTCCAGCTTAAAAGGATGCAGGTTACAAAAAAAGTGACACTGATGAGATTGTCTCTCAGTTTCTCAAAGATTGAAGAAATCTTTAGTGTTTTAGGGTTAAGTGATTCCATCAGAGCTTTGCTTGACTATCTCTTTCGTTTTATTGAATTTATTTGCCGGTTATAGATGAAAAAAAATCTTTTAAACCTAGAATAATTATGGAACAAAGACACCTTATGAATCAGTAGTATATATCAGTGAATTGATATTAGGTAATAGTTTTTGGAAACAATACCATGTACTATTAAAGTTTCTAATTTTTAAAATATATGATTCATTTATATGAAACATACAAACAAATGATACAATATGATACGTGATTGACTATAATTATTTTGTATATCAGAATGTTTTATATAAATCCTTATTACATTTTATTGTGATTTATATCTTTTATGCCCAGTTAGCAATGTATTTTGTGTAGCAACGACTACTAATCTCAGATATCTTTGACATCTGTAGGGTGTTTTCACTTCTACAGATGTCATAATTTATTTATAACCAATTGCTTTTTCTTTTCCACAATGTCATATTTTAATAAGAATCACACTATGAAAAACCGTGTAATACATACACATGAGGAACCATTATACTTTTTGTACAACCAATTATATTACATTTGTTTTCAAATTTTATATGAACTTTCTTACTTCGGTTGGAGGAGATGAGAAACAACATACAGCGGCAATCTTAATACAGTTAATGGCCAAAGAAGTATGTTTTCCATACTTAATGTATGGAATGAAACAAAAACGTCCTGCAAGATTGTTATAGGTAAAGCACAGTATTTGTATTCTACATCCCATTACCTTTTAACAAATAAATATTTTAATAAAAGCTAATTACTTTAAAATATTTATACGTGAAAAGTTATATATTTCAAAATTATATTGTGATGATATTTAAAAAACATTTAGAGTTGCGTTCAGTCATTTATCGTTGTATTCGTTCATTTCGAAATCGCAACTGACAAAAGTATTTAAGAAAAAATTGGCAGCTTTCTGCGACGGCCATTAATAGAGATTATGGAAGAAAAATAGAACCGTAACTGAGCAACGTCCAATATTGAGCAATAAAATAAGTATCGCCAATATAATAAAAGTCGATGCCCACTATCATAGTGAGAGTATAATACAGTAGTTTATATATATATATATATATATATATATATATATATATATATATATATATATATATATATATATATATATATATATATATATATATATATATATATATATATAAATATATATATATATATATATAAAAATATATATATATATATATATATATAATATATATATATATATATATATATTTATATATATATATATATATATATATATATATATATATATATATATATATATATGTATATATATATATATATATAAATATATATATATATATATATATATATATATATATATATATATATATATATATATATATATATATATATATATATATATATATATATATACATATATATATATATATAGATATAAATATATATATATATATATATATATATATATATATATATATATATATATATATATATATATATATATATATGTATATATATTTATATGTATATATATATATATATATATATATATATATATATATATATATATATATATATATAAATATATATATATATATATATATATATATATATATATATATACATATATATATATATATATATATATATATATATATATATATATATATATATATATATATATATATATATATATATATATATATATATATATATATATATATATATATATATATATATATATATATATATATATATATATATATATATATATATATATATATATATATATATATATATATATATACATATATACATATATACATATTTTTTGTACGTGTAAATAACATTTTTTGTACATTTAAATAACATTGATTTTATTTTGGTATATTTTGGTTTTAGAAAACTATATACCTCTTTTTTTCGTTTGTATCTGTTTCATATAGCTTCAAATAAATTTAATGATTTCGAATTTTTTATTTTAAAGCGTGTTCTATGATTATTGTCATCTCCTAGACTATAACCTGTTTGACTCAAAAGAATAATGCAGCCCAGTACTATAGTATCGATTAAACAAGAAAACTGTTAGTAATTTTAATTATTTCAAATTTGTAGAAGGCAATATTTTTTATTATTTTTTAATAATAAAAATTTAATCGAAAATACTCAATATATTGCCTTACTTTAGTTATATATATTATATATATCAAGATAATATTGTAAACTATTCTAGGCCGATATTGGCTAGTATAATATCCCCATTATTTTCGCGATATTGTTTACAATATTGGCGCAATATTATAAACTATATCGGACCAATGTTGCAGTGTGAACATTTTGCCAATATTGGCCAATATTGACTTTACAGTATTGGTGCAATATTGTATCGCCAATATTGGCTTTACAATATTGGCGCATTATTGTATCGCCAATATTGGCCAATATTGGCAAAATGTTCACATTGCAATATTGGCCCGATATAGTTTACAACATTGCGCCAATATTGTAAACAATATTGCCCCAATATTGCGCCAATATTGTTTTGCAACTAGGGTACATTCGTAACATGATAATAGTGTGACAACATATATAAGTGTAATATTTAATCAGCTTTACAACTTTATTATAATTATGGATATTAATTTTACAATATGCCTGCGATTAGTTAGTTAAGGTAATAATGGAAATCCATTTATTCTTGTCATAAAAAGAACTATCATTGCTTTTTTGCAATGATAGTATGAATATGTAAATCCTTTGGATTGGGTCAGAACTCTAACTACTGCTCCACGGCTGCTTTAAAATTAATAAATTACAATAATTAATTATTATAGACGTTCAAATAACGTACTATAATCACGTCTTAGCGTGTTTTTAGGTAAACTTAGTAAGTTATTTGTTTTAACGACATTTCTTGTAGTACTAGATAATTTATTTATTTAATTTATAACACATACAATACAGTTAAGTACTAATATTTTAATTTATTTATGTAATATTTCAGCCTAAATAGTTCAGACCGTCATCAGACGTAAAACTAAATACAATAAAAATCTCACAAAAAAAAAACGTATGTAAAAAACTGTTATAGAAGACATTACAAAGATGAGCTGACGTAACGTAAACAACTATTTTGAAATTTCTATGATTTTTTTAAAAAGAGATCGCCAGCTATTTGACGCTATTTTAACACCGTTGTCTTTGTTCAAAAGCGGTGGGAAGTGTCTTATTTCGTAATTTGTTTGGGCATAATTAGTTTCAAGTGACTCTCTTATTTTTCTTTCATGGTAGTTAGACTTGAATGCGATCGTTTGTGGGTGCATCCAATTAAATATACCGTGGCAGTTCTTGCAGTGTTCTGTGGCTCCGGAAGCATGCCAATTACCTTTCATACTGTTTATCTGATGCTCAATACTTCTTTGTATAATTTTCTTTTTTGTTTCTCCAATATAACGCCACCGCATGAACACGTAAGCTTACACACACCCGGCTTGCTATTTGGCAATAGTTTGGATTTGTTATTACACAAAATTCTTTTTAAAGTTGGTGGTGTTGTAAATATAACTTTAGCGCCATATCTCTTGAGCTCTTTCCTTAATTTTGATCCTATTCTTGGAATCCATGCGAGTTTTATTGTTATGTTACTATTTTTTGTTTGATCTGCAACTACACCAACAGGATTATTTTTGATTTTGAGATAATTTTTTGTTATAAGCTCTAATTCAGATTTTTTATGGCCATTTTCGACAAACATATTTATTATAAATTGTATTTCATCTTGAAGGTATTTTGGAGAACAAATTTTTGAGGCTCTTGATATAAAACCTTTGAAGACTCCAGATGTTATTGCAGGATTAATGTTAGAATTCGGTTTTATTTGTATATTCGTGATTGCGGGTTTTCAATGGATTTTGAAATCATTGTGGAAATTGTTTGTATTTATTATTGTTATATCTAAAAAGTTTAGTTCTTTCTTTTCGTTTTCTATTTCCGATGTGTATTGAATTGCAGGATCTTGTTGATTTAACAATTCCAAAAACTTGTCAAGATTTTACTAATATTTTGTCGTATATTCTCTGCGTCAGCATTTTTGTTTTGTTTTTCCAAATGCAAAGCAAACGACTCAATCGGGGTTAACAGTTCCATAAAAGGTACTTTTTTATATGAAGGTGCAAAATTTGGCCCCAAGTCCAACAGTTTGACTCTAGAAGATTCTAATGGTGTTTGAGTAAGATTTTAAACTTCTGGTTTAATTATGCAAAAATGCTGACGCAGAGAATATACGACAAAATATTAGTAAAATCTTGACAAGTTCGCTAAAAAGGAAATTACCAGACAATCTCACAAGGCAACAAAGGTTCGCCTTAAATAATCTAAAAAAGAATAAAGACGCTCTAAGATTTTACCCGTTTGATAAAGTTCAGGATTTGTAGTAATTAACGAATCAGATGCTTTTAAGAAATTAGATGATGAAATTAAAAAGTCCGTAATTATCAATTATGACCCTACACAAACCATCACAACAAAATTTTAGAAGTTTTTTGGTAAGTTGAGGAAAGAAAATAAACTTGATAAAAAAACTTATTTTCAACTATACCCTTCTGATTGCATTCCTCCACGACTATATGGCGTCATAAAAGCTCATAAATCAGATAAAAACTATCCAATGAGACCAGTGGTTTCCACTATCGGTACTCCGCCTTATGGTTCTTCAGAATATTTTGTTAAAATAATACAAATAACTTTAAATAAAAATAATACAAGGTTACTGAACTCGTCTTCATTTGTCAACGAAGCAAAATCCTGGGTAATTTCTTCTAATGAAATTCAAGTCTCATTTGATGTGATAGCATTGTACCCCTCGATTCCAATTGACAGAGCAATATCTGTAATTATTGATATACTCAACAACTAAATTAACTCTTACTGAGATTCACCAACTAATTGAACTCTGTCTAAGCCAATGCTACTTTTTATATAAAAACGTGATTAGAACTATATCGAATTCTGGCCCTATTGGACTGTCACTTATGGTCGTTGTTGCAGAAGCATTTTTGCAACATTTAGAAACAAAAATTTGAGAGTTGCAGAAATAAATTTATTTTCACCAAACTCATTTAAACGCTATGTAGACAACAGCCATGCAAGATTTGATTCATTAGAAAAACACGACAAATTTTTGGAATTGCATTTAATTTTACGTTTGATGACGGTCTGAACTATTCAGACTGAAATATTACATAAATAAATTAAAATATTAGTACTTAGCTGTATTGTATGTGTTATAAATTAAATAAGTAAGTTATTGAGATGCCTTTTATTTGACGTTATCAAACATCTTTAACGTCGTAATGAAGCCATTTTATGACGTTCAGAATTATGCCAAATAGCAAATGGAATCGATGTCTTTTTATGACGTCATTAAAAAGATATTTTCGAGACGTCCATAAGTCGTGTTTGCAGACAAATTAAAAAAGTATGGGATCGTCCATAAATTACGCAACGCTAAATTTCCCTATTAAACAAAACAAAAAAGCTTGCAGAGAAAAGCTTAAGATAAATAAAAAAAACAAAACAACGCATAAGTATAACAAAAATCGCCGCTAAAGATCTCCTTTTTAAATGAATTTAGTGTTACGTTATTAATGGACGATCTCTAATTGAAAACATTGGTGTAAAAAAAAAAAAAAAAAAACTTTCTATCATTTTTAATGGATTATTAGTATATAAAAGAAGTTCCTTCAGTTAGTATAAAAATGACATAAATTAAGGCTCTTCTTGTGTCATTAAAAACATGATTTGGTAGAAAAATACGTATTGCCTACATATAAAATTATTCAGTTTTTTCTTTTTCCTGTATAGTTTGCGAAAATAAAGTTACATTGTTATGCACCCAAGTCTTTAGTTGTTTGATAACTTCTTTTTATTTCCTTATGCTTAATTTTTTACCCTACAGTATTTCTTAAAAATACCAGCAACAACAAAAAAAATCAAACCAAATAAACGTTTAAAATATATATTTTCGATAATTTTAAAAGAATTTTTTCAAATTAAACTTCTTGTTCCTCCTCTTGTTCATTTTAAAGAAACGACTCTTCGAAAAAATGACATCCTTTGCCCTCTTTTTATCCAGGTGCATGCTTTAGTGTAATTGCAATCACAATTTGACAGTCTTTTTTGGTGTAGTAATCGACTAAACAGTCTTAAACGTAAAATATTTTAAAAATAATATAAAGTCTTCAAAACTTTATAAGAAAAAAAATTAAAAATAAACATCATAACAATAACAAAATTCATAACAATAACCTTATAAGTAACTCATTGGATAAGAAACACTAAAAATCAAAACTTTGCTTTTTTATTTTATTAATCTTATTTAAAATTTATTCTAGATTCTGAAAATATATACATTAATTTATATTTTAAGTCAATATTTTATGTAAAATTCATTTTTTAGATGTACAGACTTTTAAGAATCTCTAAGCAACACCTTTTTTTTTTAACTAAAACTTTAGCCAACATACCAGAGTTAGAGGGTTAAATAAAACTTAGAAATAAAAACTTAAAATAAAACTTAGAAATAAAATAATATTCGAGATACGTCATAGTCTAGTAACTGTTTTTTTAAGATACTTTTAAAAGATCGGATTGAAGCTGTAGTTTGATTATTATATGGGAGAAATGAGTTCCACAAATGTGGTCCTCGGTAAGTTGAGAATTCAAATTGTTTTAACAAAGTTTTTAGTATCTAATAATTAAGCAATGAATGCTTTGTTTGATATTTATGATCTAAAATAAAGATAAGATCTTCAAAAATATTAGGTAGCATATGATATTTTAATCTAAACATGAATAAAAGAATATTATAGATATTTAATTGGTAAACATTCATCACTCCAAGCTTACGAAGCAGTGGATTAGCAATGGCGTATTTATTCGCATTTAAATTAAGGCGGCTTGCCTGTTTTTGTTTTTTTAAGATACAAGTTAGTCTTGACGGATAAGTGCTTGCTCAAGCAATGTCACAATAACTAATATAGCTATAAAGAAATGAAAAGTATATAGATTTTCAGTTTTTATCCAACATATATCTAGTTTTATACATGATACCAATACTTCTTGAAATTTTATTTTCTATTAGAATAATATGATCCTTTGAATTTATTTGCTCATCGATTAAAACGCCTAAGAGTTTAACACAGTATGTCCGTTGCAACTTGGTATTTTGTAATAAAATATCCGGGAGTTTTAAAGGCAGTATTTCAGATTTAGAGCATTTAGAAAAGAGAGTATATTTGCTTTTATTAGGCTTCAGAGAGAGTTTGTTGGCTTTAAACCATTCATTAAGGTTATCAAGTTCTCTATTCATAGTGGTAAAGATTGTCTTAATGTTAAAGTAAGTATAAAAAACTTGTAAGATCGTCTTAATGTTAGAGTAAGTATAAGATTGTCTTATCGATAGAGTAAGTAAAGATTGTCTTAATGTTAGAGTAAGTATAAAAAACTTGAGTGTCATCAGCAAAAAGAATAAAGTTTAGTATACTAAATCATAAGTTAAAATCGTTGATATAAATAATAAACAACAAAAGCCCTAGAATAGATCCCTGCGGAACTCTGCAGGTAATGTTTTCTAGTTTAGTGTAGGTTTTGTCATAAGATACGCATTGTTTGCGATTTTTAAGATAGGATCAAAACCATTTAAAATTATTATTTTAGATTCCATAAAGTTCAAGTTTGTAAAGAAGAATATCATGGTCTACAGTTTTAAAGGCCCTATAGAGGTCAATAAACACTCCAAGAGTATATTGGTTGTTTTCAAACCCGTTTAATATTTCTTTAACTAATTAAATTACTGCATGTTCTGTCGAGTGTCCTTTTCTAAATCCTTACTGATAATTATTTAAAACTTTGTGAGTTGTGAGAGAGTTGTAAAGCCTATTATGCATAATTGCTCTAGAATTTGAGAAAAACATGGGAGTATTAAAATAGGTCTGTAATTAGATAACTTTAAGATACCGCCATCCTTAAATACTGTCACAACTCTCGCTTGCTTCAAGAGATCAGGAAAAACGCCATTTTTAAATAAAAGATTAAAAATAATATGTAAGGAATTCTCAATAATGTCAAAAACTTCATTGACAACCTTACGGCTTATACCATCAAGGCCTGCGCTTTTTATTGGTTTTATCATATTAAAAGCAAACCGAAGTTCATCAAGCGATACCTCAAGCTCATCCATTACATAGTCCTTTTCTTTTAGATATGATTTATAAAATTTTTCTGGTGTTATTTTGTTTGCTAGGTTTTTACCCACGTTTATAAAAAAGTTATTTAAGCTGTTTGCAATATCTTTTTTTTCATTAGTTATTGTTCTTTCATCCTCAGTATATAAATATTTCGGTAAATAATTACCACGAGTTTTCTTTTCTTTTTCTATCACTTTCGTTATTATATCCCAAGTCTTTTTGTTATTTCCAATATTATTTTGTAATAAAGTTGAGAAATAATTTTATACAGTTTTTTTCAATAAAAAAGGTGCTAATATTAATGCTAAAAATAATAATAATTGTATCCCTCTTTCTATAGATGTTGATGATCAACTGGCTGTAGCAAATTATTTTAATAGAAAAACGTTTAAAGATTGCTCTTCTTAATGATAAATAAAAAGATGCTTTATTAAATTACGGTGTAGGTAATAATACTTATCACAAGATATTTGATGCTAAAATACGTTCAAGTAAAGCTGAGTTACTTGAAACTCTTATTAATCTTAGATTAAGTGATTATAATGATAACCCTACTAGTAGACAGCAACTTGAGAGTCATCTGGGTAAAGGTTATGAGGAAATAAATTTAAAAGACGTACCATTATCAAAAGAAATGGAGTTTTTTATTGAAGATATGTTAACAAAATTACGTTTTTTTATTAAGAAAAAATATAAAAATATAAAAGGGGTCAAAGCATCTGTTGACACTGTTAAAAAACGAAAAGACATGCTCTATGCCCATATAGATAAATTACAAGGATATTCAATAGAAGATAAAGAAGTAGATGAAATATTTATACTGACAGCTAGATTTGTTGTTTAAAATATACATTTATAAAAACAGCAATTGAAACCAACTTACGATAAAATACCAAGGGAAGAAATAGAATTTTGCGTGGCTATTTTTTTTGCTATCCATACAAAACACCAAGAATTTAATTTTGTTTATAAAGTAATACTAAATAAAACAAAGTCATTAGTCCATCTGAAAAACTCTAACGATACACTTTAAACTATATTTCCTAAAGAAACTTCTAGTACTAAAGAGACAGATATAAATGGTAAGTTTCCGAAGCCAAAAACTGGTATACAACTATCAGCTCGCAATAGTGCTGAATCAGTAATTCTTGAGAAGAATCCTTTTTTTTTAAATTTTTATAATGATTATAAGATAACTAAGAATGTTTATTCCTTAAAACAAATGGAGTCATACATATAACTAGCATTACTAATTTATCTTAATAAAGAAGCGTTAAAGCGGTTAGTGCCTAGTAATAATTTGGTATTTAAACAAAATTATGATCAAAATAAAAAATTACAAGCAGCAGTGGAAATGATGGTTTTGGATTTAACAATAATTTTTGAAAAAAATTCGCTTTTGGGAGACAATAGGCTCTTTTTAGATAAATAATTCCGATTTTAATAGGAAAAACTCTAAATAACTATTTAGCCCATGATGATGCTCTAATTGATGCTTTACCATTTGATCCATCAATAGCAGTTATTTCTAATGCTTAAAAATTGATTTTTGACGGAAAGGATTTGATTACGAAAGCAAATATTATTGGTCAAAAAATAATAGAGAATTCTTCTGAATTATATAATTATTATAACCAAAGCTTTGATCTTGTTATTATTAAAGATGAAATGTTTATTGCTCCGAGAGAAGGTAATCTTGAAAAAGTTAAAGAATATATTAGGAATAGAGCAGATATTAAAGCTAGAGATAATATTACCAAACGGACAGGAGTACATTTTGTTGTTTAGGGAAACAAAGAAGACAATGTAAAAGTACTTGAATTCTTCATTGATAAAAAATTATATATTGATTTTAAGGATATTGATGGTCAAAAGCCGTTTCATATTGCTGCTACTTGTTGAAGTAATAAAATTATAAAGTATCTAATAGAAAAAAAATAATCAAGAACTAATGATATAGACCATAAAAAGAGAACGCTGTTACATCTAGCAGCACAAAATGGTCACATAGATGTTGTTAAGAGTCTATTGCACAACAACGCCAATATAAATGCTTTAGATAAGGCTAATTGTATACTATTACCCCATGCAGCAAAAAACAGTCACAAAGAGATTGTTGAAGCTTTATTAAAAAAAGGAGCAATAATTGATGCTCGAAATAAGGGCGATAAGACACCATTACACGTAGCAATATTCTATGGTCACAAAGATATTATTGAGACTTTATTAAACAACAAAGCCAATGTTGATTCTCAGGATAAGGAAAATAAAACACCATTACATTATGCAGCATTCCAAGGTAAAAAGGATGTTGTTGAGACTCTGTTACACAACAAGGCCGTGGTGGATACTAAAATTATTAAGGATTATACATCGTTATATATAGCAGCACAAAATGGTAACAAGGATGTTGTTTGGACTTTTTTAAGCAATAAAGTCGATGTTAATGCTTCAGGAAAGAATGATTAGACACCATTACACATAGCCGCAGAATATGGTCGCAAAGAGGAAATTGAAATTCTATTAAGCCACGAATCCGAAGCCAATATTAATGCTCTAAGTAATGAGAATTGTACACCTTTACACCGTGCAGCATTGAATGGTCATGAGGAGATTGCGCAAATTTTATTGGATAAAGGAGCCATAGTTAATACTCAAGATAAATAGGATAGGACACCTTTACACTTAGTAAAACAACATGGTTACAAGGAGGTTGTTGAGATTCTATTAAATAATAAAGCTTATACTAATGCCAAATCTAAGGAGAATGATACACCATTACACTACTTAGCATACTACGGTCACAAGGATAATGTTGAGACTCTACTGAAAAACAAAGCCGATGTTAATGCTCTAGATAAGAAGAATCAGACACCATTACACAAAGCAGCACAAAATGGTCACAAGGATGTTCTTAAGACTCTTGCACAACAACGCCGATATTAATGCTTTAGATGAGGATAATTGGATACCATTACACCATGCAGCAGAAAACGGTCACAAAGAGATTGTTGAAGCCTTATTAAAAAAAGGAGCAATAGTTGACGCTCAAAATATGGGCAATAGGACACCATTACACATAGCAACATTCTATGGTCACAAAGATTATTTTGAGACCTTATTAAACAACAAAGTCAATGTTGATTCTCAAGATAAGAACAATAAGACACCATTACATTATGCAGTATTCCTAGGTAACAAGGATGTTGTTTGGACTTTATTAAACAATAAAGCTGATGTTAGTGCTTCATATAAGAACGATTGGACAGCATTACATATAGCAGCAGAATATGGTCGCAAAGAGGTAATTGATTTTCTGTTAAACCACGAACCCTAAGCCAATATTAATGCTCCAACTAAAAAGAATTAAACCTCTTTACACCGTGCAGCATTGAGTGGTAATAAGGAGATTGTGCAAATTTTATTAGATAAAGAAGCCATAGGTAATGCTCGAGATAATAAAGATAGGACACCGTTGCACTTAGTAACACATAATGGTTACAAGGAGGTACTTGAGATTTTATTAAATAATAAAGCTAATAATAATGCCAGAACTAAGGACAATAATACACCATTACACTACGCAGCATACTATGGTCACAAGGATAATGTTCAGACTCTACTAAAAAACAAAGCCGATGTTAATGCTCTAGATAAAATGAATCGGACACCATTACACAAGGCAGCACATAATGGTCACAAGGATGTTGTTAAGAATCTATTGCACAACAACGCCGATATTAATGCTATAGATAAGGATAATTGGATACCATTACACCATGCAGCAAAAAACTGTAACAAAGAGATTGTTGAAGCTTTAATAAATAAAGGAGCAATAGTTGATGTTTGAGATAAGTATGATTGGACATCATTACACCTAGCAACATTCTATGGTCAGAAAGCCCGTGTTGATTCTCAAGATAAGGAAAATATGACACCATTACATTATGCAGCATTCGTAGATAACAAGGATGTTGTTTGGACTTTATTAAACAATAAATCCTATTTATTGGTAGGGATGATTGGACACCATTACACATAGCAGCAGAAATTGGTCGCAAACAGGTAATTGAAATACTGTTAAACCACGACCCTGAAGCCAATATTAATGCTCTTACTAAAGAGAAGTGGGCACCTTTACACCGTGCAGCATTGAATGGTCATAAGGAAATTGTGCAAATTTTATTAGATAAAAGTGCCATAGTTAATGCTCGAGATAATGAAGATAGGACACCTTTGCACTCAGTAACACTAAACGGTTACAATCAGGTTGTTGAGATTCTATTAAATAATAAAGCTGATATTAATGCCAGAACTAAAGGGAATAATACAACATTTCACTACGCAGCAAACTATGGTCACAAGGATAATGTTGAGACTCTACTAAAAAACAAAGCCAATGTTAATGCTCTAGATGAGGAGAATCGGAAACCATTACACAAGGCAGCACAAAATGGTCACATGGATGTTGTTGAGACTCTATTACACAACAAAGCCAATATTAATACTCTAGATAAGGAGAAATGGATGTTGTTGATGTTTTTGCGAATCTTAATTTTCAGTAAATCGAGTTTTGAATGATTTGATAATAAAATGAGATTTGAGTATTGCAGAAAAATAAAAAATTTGATTCTGAAGTGCTTCAAAACTCGGCTAACAAATAATAATACAAATTAGTTTCAATTGTTCAGTACTTTATCATAATTATTATCTTTATTATTGTTTAGCATTAGTATATGTTTAACATAGTAGTTTTTTAAGTTTTACACCGTGACGTTTTGTATCATATCATAAATACACCAAAAAAAAACAATTGTCAGCAAAGGTTGTTTTTCTGATATTTATTTATTCTATTATAAGGTATTGATATTGCAAAATAATTAATTATAGAAGTAGAAAACATGCAAAAAGAAATTTTAGGACAGAAACATGTAGACACAATTTCTACTAAATACTGGATTGCTAAGTGTTTGTATAAAAAAAAAAACATTTTAATGAAACGGAAAAAATTTTTTAAGAAGTAAATGTTTTGCGAAAGGAGATTTTAGAAGGAAACCACGAGTATACAATAAAAACAAAATATGGGATTGCAATATGCTTATACGACAAAGAAGAATTTAATGGCGCTAAGCAGTTATATATAGAAGTTGGAAACGTTCCAAAACGGTGTTTTAGAAGAGAAACATGTTGATGCATCTAGTTCTAAATACAGGGGTGCGAGATGTTTTTATAATAAAAATCAGATTAGGAAGGCTAAAAATTTACTGAAAGAGTTAGAAACACTACGAAATGAAGTTTTAGGAGAGGAACTTTCGAAAGCAATGAAGTCTAAATTCTGGATTGCCAAATGTTTGCATGAAAACAAACCTTTTGTCGAAAACGGAAAGTTTATAAGGGAAATAGAAATCATTCAAAATAAAATTATAGGTGAGAAACATCTAGATACAATAAACACTAAATACTGGATTTCAAGATGCTTATATGAAAAATATCAGTTTGATGATGCAAATATCGTATTAAGAGATGTTTATAATATGCGAATGGATTATTTAGAAGATAAACATGCGGATACATTGAAATCAAAATACTGAATTGTAATATGTTTGTTAAAGAAGAATAAATTTGATGATGCTGAAAACTTATTAATTACTTATATAAATTTAAGGTAAGTGGATAAAAATTAAAAAGCACTTTGGAATCTCCTAATACATCTGATGATATACACAAGTTGTTACTTTATTCAGCACCAAAAGACTTAAGGAAAATTATTGCTTCTTTGCGTGATTCGTTATAACATGCTCACACATTTACATAGAAAAAAAATTTAAAAATTGTAAGAATCTGGAGCTTTTAAATAAAACTCAAAATGATCTTCAAAAGATTAAGATAGAAATCATTGATATACTTTATAAAAAGAAAGTTGACTAAATTAAAATATTTTTGAACCAAATTATTAACAATGAATGTTTGCCAGAGTTTAATAAACTTATTAACAGTCTTAATAAAGCTAAGTTAGGGGAAATACAATTAGAAATTAGTAATATAAAAGAATTAGCAAGAACAATAGAATTAATCAAAGAAATAAATAATAAAATCAAGGACCGGACTGAACAAGAACAAGATTAATTTGATTAGATTAAAGAAACTATCGACTGACAGGAAATTTGATTGACAAAGGTTAAAACTAGTTTCTTAGAGGTATTGTCAACGTTATATAATTTAATAACTCTCAGTAGTAATAATCTTAAAACTATCCAAAACTTATATAGATAAGCTAAAGTTACAAACACAACCTGAGAAGCTACAAGAAATTGTACAATTGGGCAAACAGAGTTCTGTCAATATTACACTAAGGAAACAAAGTAATGAGTCAAATATAATAAATGAACTACTAAATAATATATTTTTTACTTTTGAATTAGAAGCAGGAAGGCTTAAAGGAATCAGTGCATTTAAAGAAAGGTTAAAAAAAACTAAATGATCAAGAAGTGATCGAGAAAAACGGAGGTTTTAATTTTCGGTGATAATGAAAAGAAGATAGACAATGCAAAAGATAATGTAAAGTTTCGTGAAGGATTAAAAGCTGTAAAACAGATTTATGAGATGAAACCAAAACTTAAAGCTCTATTTAGTAAGTTAAAAGATCCTAAAATCAAACAAGACTCAGAATAGAAGAATAAGTATAAACCTTTTGTTAAGCCGCTTTGGTCTAACAAAATGGAAAAAAAGATATTAAAGAAACAAAATGAATTAAATAAAGTATTTAAAACTGCTAAGTGTGATGAGTGTGAAAAAATAAATATGTGTGAAAAATTAGTAGGTAAGGTACGAGATAGTTACCAAATTTTACTTAATTCCGTAAACAATGCTATAGATAGCGTAAAGTATGATGATAAGTCTGAATCTTTTAAAAGTTTTGTTAAATCTTTTAAAGTTATTACTGATAATAAGGGTCTAGCAGATAAGTTATATAGAATTATTGACAACATTTTTAAAGAAAATACTGAACAAGTGAGTACAAGATTAAATGCATTAAAGCGGTTATTGCCTGGTAATAATTTGAAATTTATACAAAAATATAATCAAAGTAAAAAGTTATAAGCAGCAGTAATAATGCTAGTTTTGAATTTAGAAGAAACTATAGAAAACAACTCGTTTTTTGGAAAAAATAGGCTGTTTTTTGATAAGGATTCTCCGATTTTATTAGGAAAATCTTTACGTAACTATTTAACCGTTGGTGTTGCTCTAACGCAACACCAACGCTTTACTATTTGATCCATCAATAGCAATTATTTCTAATGCTTAAAAATTTATTTTAGAAGGATAGGATTTGTTTGCGAAAAAAGATTGTTAAAACTTTATTGGATAAAGAAGCCATAGTTGATACTCTCAATAAGGGTGATGGGACACCGTTATACGTAGCAACATTCTATGGTCACAAAGATATTATTGAGACCTTATTAAACAACAAAGCCGAAACTAATGCTTTAGTTAAGGAGAATTGGACACCATTACACATATCAGCAGGAAATGATCACAAGGATGTTGTTGAGACTCTATTACACAACAACACCGGGGTGGATACTAGAACTTATAAGAATAATACACCATTATACTATGCAGCATTCAACGGTCTCAAGGAAATTGTTGAGACCTTATTAAACAACAAAGCCGATATTAATGCTTTAGATAAGAAGAATTGTACACTATTACACATGGCAGCACAAAATGGTCACAAGGATGTTGTTGAGACTCTATTGCACAACAACGCCGATATTAATGCTTTATATGAGAAGAATCGGACATCGTTACACTATGCAGCATTTAACGGTCATTAAGAAATTGCTAAAATTTTATTTGATAAAAAAGCCATAGCTGATGCTCTAAATAAAAGAAATGGGACGTCGTGGCACGTAGCAACATATTATGGTCACAAACATATTATTGAGACGTTATTAAACAAAAAAGCCGATGTTACTGCGTAAAAGATTATTGGACAGCTTTACCATACAGAACAAAATGGTCAGAAGGATGTTGTTGAGACTCTTTTGTACAACAACTCCGATGTTATTGCTTTAGATGAGGAGAGTCGGTCAGCGTTACACTATGCAGCATAAAAAAAGGTCAAAAAGAAATTATTAAAACTTTTTCAGATATAGGTGCCATAGTTGATGCTCTAAATAAGGGGGATGGGACGCCGTTATACGTAGCAGTATTCTATGTTCACAAAGATAATATTGAGACCTTATTAAACAACAAAGTCGATGTTAATGCTCTAGTTATCGAGGATTAGACACCATTACACATACCATCACGAAATGGTTACAAGAATGTTGTTGAGTCTCTATTACACAACAACACTAAGGTGAATACTAGAACTTAGGAGATTAATACACCGTTACACTACGTAGCATTCAACGGACTTAAGGATATTGTTGAGACATTATTAAACAATAAAGCCGGTGTTAATGCTCTAGATAAGGGTATTTGAACACTATTACACATGGAAGCACAAAATAGTCACAACAATGTTGTTGAGATTCTATTACACCTCAACTCTAAGGTGGATACTAGGACTATGGAGAATTATACACCATAACTCTAGGCAGCATTCCATTGTAACAAGAAGATTGTTGAGACTCTATTAATTAATAAAGATGATGCTAATGCTTCAGGTAAGGATAATTGGACACCATTACACAGCTCAAAATGATCACAAAGATGTTGTTGAGACTCTATTATACAACAAAGCCAATATTGATGCTTTAGTTAAGGACAACTATACACCGTTATACCATGCAGCAAAAAGAAGTTACAAGTAGATTGTAAAAAATTTTATTGGATAAAGGAGCCATAGATGATGTTCAAGATAATGAAGATAGGACACATTTGCACTTAGTAACACAAAACGGTTACATGGAGGTGGTTGAGATTCTAACAAATAATAAAGCTGATATTAATGCTGGAACTATGGAGAATAATACACCATTACATTATGCAGCATTCCAAGGTAACAAGAATGTTGTTGAGACTCTATTAAAACACAAAGCTAGTGCTAATGTTCTAAATAAGTATAAAAAAACACCTTTGCACTAAGCGGCTGTTCAAGGTTTTTTGATATCGTTCAATTGTTGATAGATAAAAATGCTAATACTTGTGCTCAAGAAAAGGATGGCAAAACAGCTTTGCACATTGCTACCCAGTGTAATAGGTTAGATATTTTCAACTTGTTGGAGTGTCAGTTACTTAAACAAAAAAACGTAGAATCACAAGCTTTAGAAGCACAAAATTATCATTAGCATTTTAATATTCAAAAGATGCAGAATATTAAAATGCTAATGATTATTTTAAAGCAATCAAAAAATATAATGAAGCAATCAGATCAGCTTCCTGAATCTGCTCTTTACCTAGATAGTAAAACAACGCTGTTGTTTAATAGAGCTAGAACTTTTGATTCAAAGTCTCCTTTTGAATTAAAAAGAAGACTTACAGGCAGCTATAAGTGACTATCAAACAACTCTTGAGCTTAATGTTAATGGAGTGCACCATAAAGCTTAGAGTTATATTATTATTATTCAAACGGTAGAAGATGTTATTACTCAAGTGGTGGAAGATGTAGCACGAGAAATGCTTCTGGGAGAGGTACCTGATATTATATACAGTTATTAAATGGGGAAATCAAATTTTAATGGTATGACTTCTGTGAAAGAAATATTACACTCGTAAGTTGCCTTAATAAACTTCTGTAAGGGAATAAAATATACGATATAAAAATAAAAAATAAAGTAAAATCCCTGAGAAACATGTTATATATCAATGCCTATGTCTTTCAGGAAACGACAGGAAAAACTTTTTTTAAAAATATTAGGTATATTGGAAAAAATATTGCCTAGTTTTTATATAGTTTGTCCGTCAAAAATTTACAAAGATGATAAGCTATAGGATTACGGAGTTAAAAATTAGTAGAAAAATCTATAAGAAAATAACCATTTTGATCAAAAATCTCATGGAACTAGCTGAAAACTGTTTTTATGAAATTTTTTCAAATTTGGGAAAAAGGTCTCATTTTGGTAAAAAAAAGCCTAAACTTTTACAAAAATTGTGAAAATGACAACTAAAATCTTCAAAATTTTGGAAATTAACTGTTAAAATTTTGGTTTTTAGAGTTTTGACGGAACAACTTTGTAATAAAAAGCTTGCAAAACCATTTTAACTAAGCCAATAAACTATATTTTGATTTTAAGACGACAAATTCTGGGATAAATTATTCGTATCATTAAAGCAATCTAAAGCTTCTAATTGAAATATCATAAAGGTAGGAGGTGAAGAGATCAGAAAACTCATTCTTTAAGTTTGTGAGATCAAAACTTTAACGAGATGAGCTTTTCCAAGAAACAACGATGCTGCCTATAAAGCTAAGTTTGCTAAGGAACTGCATATATTTCATTACTTTGAGCTTTAAGTTATCTTCGTTAGTTGGTAGTTGTTGATTTAAATCTTCTAATGTTTTTAAATCTTTCAATCATGCAAATTATTTCTATCAGATTCAGCATAAAACATTCTTGCTTTTTTTTATGGAAGTGGAGAGGTATGATTTACACTGTTAGCCTGAATATTAGCCTTTTTACTTAATTACTTTTTTCCTTTTTCCTTAACAGTATTATGTGATAAAAGTTGATCCTTTGTTATATTCATATCTTGCTCAATTTTTATTACGAAATTAGGATTTTTTCAGTTTATAACTATTTAATAAATTCTTTATTGCTAAAACCATAACATATTTTTTGATGCTAATTGCATTTGGAGCTACTCTTGCTCTCTAATTTTGATCTCTAATTTTTCCTATATCTTCTTGAATCAAAATTTCCAAATAATTTGGATCTCTAATTTTTCCTATATCTTCTTGAATCAAAAACATCATTTCAATTATGATTTAAAAGAATCAATAGATGTGCTAAATAAGTAGAGTCATATCGATCCCGATACATGTGCCGAAGTTAGTGCGTAGAAATATTTTTTAAAGAAAATCATCGAATTTAGAAAAGGTCTTTATCGTGAGAAGTTAGAAAATAAGTATTTGAAAATGTGTGTTGAGAAAACAACGTTAGAAGCAATTTTTTTATATGAAAGAAAACAATTTGATAATGCAAAATTGATATTAACAGAAGTAGAAAACATGCAAAAAGAAATTTTAGGACAGAAACATGTAGACAGACTTACTACTAAGTACTGGATTGCTATGTGTTTTTATAATAAAAAAACATTATGTTGAGGCGGAAAAAATATTTACAGAGGTAAATGTTATGCGAAAGGAGTTTTTAGGAGAGGACCACGAGGATACAATAAAAACAAAACGTTTGATTGCAATATGCTTATACGACAAAAAAGAATTCAATGGAGCTGAACAGTTATAGATAGATGTTGAAAAGATGTAAAAAGGTGTTTTAGGAGAAAAACATGTTGATACATTTAGTACTTAAACACTGGGTTGCGAGATGTTTGTATAATAAATATTAATTTAATGAAGCTGAAAAATTACTGAAAGAATTACAAACTATACGAAAAGAAGTTTTAGGAGAGGAACATACAGATACAATGAATTTTATATTCTGGATTTCTAGATGCTTGTTTGAAAAAAAAACAATTTGTTGAAACGGAAAGGTTCTTAACAAAAATAGAAATCGTACAAAATAAATCTTTAGGAGAGAAACATCTCAATACAATAAATGCTAAAAAATGAATTGCAAGGTGCCTATATAATAAAAAGCAATTAAATGACGCTAAAAAGTTATTTACAGATGTAGAAAATTTACAAAAAGAAGTTTTAGACGAAAACTCCGAAGGTCAACTAAATACTAAATACTGTATTGCAAGATGCTTATATGATAAATATCAGTTTGATGATGCAGAAAATTTATTAAGAGATGTTTATAATATGCAAATGGAACAATTAATAATATGCAAATAAATGGAATAATATGCAAATGAACAATGGAATAATATGCAAATGGAACAATTAGGAGATAAACATGTGGATACGCTGAATTCTAAATTCTGGATTGGAAGTTGTTTGTATAATAAGAAAAAATTTGTTGATGCTGAAAGCATATTAATAGAAGTTAAAAATTTTCAAAAAATTGTTTTTAGTTCTAAACAAGTAGAAACAATAAATACAAAGTTCTGGATAGCAAGATGCTATTTTAAAAATAATCAATTCGATGTTGCATAAGTATTGTTAAGGGGAATGGAAAATACACAAAATGAAGTTTTTGGAATGAAAAACGAGGACATAATAAATACTAAACACTGGAATGCGATGCACTCATATTGTAAAAAGCAATCGATCACGCATAAAAGTTATTAACTGATGTTGAAATTATGTGAAAAGAAAGTTTAGGTAAAAAACACGTGGATAAATTAATATCGAAGTTCTGGATTGCAAGATGCTTATATGACAAAAAACAATTCAATAATGCTGAAAAAATATTTCAAAATGTTGAAAATTTGCAAGAAGTAATTTTAGGAGTGAAAGATGCGGATACATTAACTTCTTAGTTTTGGATAGCAAGATGCTTATACGATAAGAAGCAAAATAATAAAGCAAAAATTTTATTCAACGAAACTGAAATTTTCCAAAAAGAAGTTTTAAGTAATGAAAATGGGGACACACGAAGTTCTAAATATTGGATTGCAAGATGTTGGTACGAAGAAAAACAGTATGATGCCGCAGAAATATTACTTAAAGAAGTAGAAGCTCTAGAGAATAATGGTTTAGGAATGAAGCATGAAGACTCACTTACTACTAAATACTGGATTGCGAGAATATTGTATGATTAAAAACAAATTAACGAAGTAGAAAAATTATTTAGTTATGTAGAATAAATGCAAAATGAACTTTTAGGAATCAAACATGTAGACACACTTAATTCTAAATATTGGATTGCGATATGTTTATATGATAAATCACAATTTGATGACGCAGAAAAGTTGTTGAAAGAAGTAGAAATTTTGCAAGAAGAAGTTTTAGGAAAAGAGAACCAGAACACACTGATTACTAAATATTAGATTGCAAGTGCATTGATAAAAAAGGATTCAAATAATAAAAAAAAAAAATTGTCTTTTTTTTCATATTTTAGTTATTATTATTTTAGTTCTTTTAAAAATTGTAATTTTTATATATTATTAGAATTGATTTAAAGTATTTTTAATTAGAAATCTGCTAATCTGGAAACTAATTAAATAAATTTAATTAATTGATGATCTGGTAATTTTACTAATGACTAATTAATAAAAAAATTTTTTCATGTTTAAATAATCTTTGTAATTTAAAAAACAAAGGCTTAGTCGTTTATTCAAAAATAAAAATAAATTTTAGAAATTTTAACATTACCTTTAAATAAGTAAAGGAAACATTTAATTGCAAAAATAAAATCTATTAAAAATATTTTTTTTTAACCAAATTTAATTTTTTTCGCAGATGTTTGTAAATATTCATACCCATATTAAAAAGTTGTGTTAATATTTATCATCAGAATTTTTGGTTTTTGTTGTCATTATTATTATTACCACTATAACTATTATTGTTATTATTATTGTTATTAGTATTATTCTTTTTATTGTTACTATTATTATTGTTATTATTTCTATAATAATTATTATTACAATAATAATAATAATAATAATAATAATAATAATAATTATTATTATTATTATTTTTATTATTATTGTTATTTTCAGCTGGTTTCATGTAAAGTACATTAGATACTGCGAACATGACTTTTTCAATTATAATTTTTTTAATATAATTTTTTTTTGTCTGTTTTATGCAGTCAATGTTTTGAATTAGTTGAAAATTATTTCAAATCAATTTTTTTTTTTATTTATTTGTTAAGAATCGCATATCAGAGAACGTAAAGTGCCTTAATTTGATGGTTGTTGAGTTTATAATGTTATAGTTTAAACTAATTTGTTTACAACAAAAAGTATTTTATTTTTTTGCCAGATAATAAACGGTGAAAACCATAGAAAAATTCTAATGTTTTTTATTTAAGAAACCGCTTTTGCTTTTGAAACCTAAATCATTTTTGAATTTAACTTGAGTTTTTTGTTTTAAGAATGAATAGATTTTTAAATGTTTTGAATGTTATTGTAAAGTTAAAACTCAAATTATCAATTTTTCAATTTAGTTTTTTATTTTAATGAGACTGAAAGGTTTAAAGGTTTATTCACTTTGTGAATAGTAAAAAGTGAGGTTAAGTTCTTCAAAGATTGGAGAGCTTAACATCACTTTTATTATGTTATACTTTTATTAATGGTATCAATGCGCCTCTTCTTTAACACATTATTAACTTATTAAATTATTTATTTAATTCTGCAATTTTATTATTCCGCAAGGTTCAGTGCTTTGACGAGTTGTATATATAATATTTATTAGAGATTTTCCAGTACTATTAACAAATGTAAATAAAATGTATGCTGACAATACTTAATTTCTACCAAAAGTTAATAACAGTAACGATAAAAATGTATTACAAGATGACGTAAACAAAATAGCGAAATGGTAAGAGGCATGGTTTCTTGACTTGAATCATACAAAATGTAAATATCACTTTAAATTTTGTCATTTGTTTGTATCTTGGCAAATCATTCAACAATCAGACATACACAATTCCGCCAAAAAGTAAAAAACAACAATTTCATCCATTACAAATGAAGAAATTGATCTTGGTATTACTTTGTCTAGCAGTATTAAGCATTATAGTCAAGTATGCATTAAACAAAGCAAATAGAATGCTTAGAGTTTTAAACAATACGTTTACTTATTGGATATTAAAATACTTAAAAAACTATACACAGCTTTTGTTAGACCTCATTAAGAATTTGCAAAATCGGCTTGGAACACTCATCAAAAAAAAGATATAGTTGAGCTGGAAAAAGTATAACATGCAGCAACTCAATTCCATCACTTAAAAAACTAGAGAACTAAACGAGATTAAGAATTTCGGGTATCCAATAGCTAAAAGATCGTAGAGTTCGAGGTGATTTATTTTAGTGTTCTAAAATAATAAATGGCTTCGATATTATAAATTGATGCAAATAAAGTTCGTTTTTTTATTTTTCAAGAAAATAAAAATAACAACCGAACACTTGAATATAAGTTCAAACTAGTAAGAGAGTTAGTAAAAAATAAAGAACACTGTCATCAATTTTTTACAAATCGTGTTGTGAATGGTTTGAATAAATTACCGGAAAACATCTTTAATGCCACTACTGTAAATAGTTTTAAATCAAGCACATACTTTTAGAAATTGAATATTTTTAAGCGACATATCTAAGATGATAAAAAACAACTTTATTCTCGATTGAATTTTTTAAAATGTCGTAGTAGTAGTATTTATTTTGCCCATAAGCTCTTGCTTGTATGAAAAATAAATACTACTATTACGACAACTAATTTGGTCGTCAATTTTTATTTATTAAAACATTGTTATTATTTATCATATCATTATCTTTAAATGTTATTTTAAACGAGAAATTATATTTACAGTGTACCTATTTTTATTGCTCTTGGTAATCAATATCAAAATACTAACCAAACTGTATGTAACGATTAAATATGGGATTATTCATAAATTACGCGACACTAAATTTCTCTAAAGATCTCTAAGATTCTCTACTGGTTTTTCATTGCAGACCCTTAAGTTAAATTAAAGTTTAATTAAGTTTAATGAAAATCGAATTGTAAAAGAGCCTGAGATTCCTACTTCTGTCTTTTTTTTATTAAAATAAAAAAAAAATTATTTTAATGAAACTTAAAATAAATTTTTTCAAATAATTTTGATAACGTTTATTATTATTATTATTATTATTATTATTTATTTTTTTTTTTTTTTGCGTAATATAACCAAGAATCCAAATAAAAATTACCAAACTTGATGTACTTCTTACAAAAGTGGAATACAAAGAACTACAGCTGCAGAAAAGAAGGAAGCAAATTCTAAAGGTCTGATTAAAATGTCTTCATCGAATTCAGGAATTAAGCTTATTTTAAAATGTTTTTAAAAGAGCAATAGATAAGTAGATGTAAAGTAGGACTTTCACGCCCCAAAAAAGTTTTATTGGGTAGAGTTTTAATATCGCTCAAAGACATCACTTTATGATATTAAAAATTTTTTTTTACACTCCTGAAGCTTTTACACTGAAAAAAAACTTTATACTAATGGATTATTTAAATATTTAAGAAGAAAAATTAAAAAAAAAACTCAATTTGAAAAAACTCAATTTCATCAAGTTGAAGGACTTCAATAGAATCAATACTAGAACTTATTAAAACACTAATAAATAAAATTCTTAGATATTATAATAATAATCACACTAAATATAATACATTAAGATATTTACGCGAAGATCTAAAAAAATTCGGTGTATCAGAAGATATTATAAATTGTATTAGAAATGATGAAGTAAAAAAAGCTAGAGCAATTTATTAGAGAAATTTAGTAGCTAAAAATTTATTCGTATAAAACTTTGGTTGACGTCAAAAATTTCAATTAGAGACAGGCTGTATATAGTTTTATGTACTATGGATCCAATAAAAGCTCAAGTTCCTACAAATCTCAAAGATTTACTTTTCAAAAAAGTTGTTACTCTTAATGAATGGAGAGAATAGGTTGAGGCACTATTAGCATCCGCTCAACCAAAGGTTAAATTTCTACCCCGCCTAAAATTGTTAAACCATTGAAATGAGAGCCTAATGTAAAAGATGTAAATGATTTTTTAAGAAATACAGCACCCAGTTTTGAGTTTTGTAAAAAAACTTGCCTACTTGTAAATTATAAAGTTAAATTACAAGTTCATAAACTTGAGTATGAAACTATTTTTTTTTTTTGCTCTAATGTTGCAAATCTAATGTAGCATCTATCATTAATAATAATACTTTAATGAACTTTGGAAAACTAATATACTATGATTCACAGCAAAACCGCTGTGAATCATAATATATTAGGTTCGCATAATACCACTTTTTACGAGGAAAGAGGTTATGTTAAGACTCCTGTCTACTTACAAAAACGCTGGATTATAAATGTAAAAAGAACAATCGTTGCTTTGAATGGATTATACTTAGCGCTTTATATCGAATAGTCTTCTTAAAATTAAAGGTCAAACTAAAAGTAAAACAGGTCATAAACATGCTTATTGTACAACAACGTACAGCCAGCATCTTGGTGAGCTCATAAAGAGAACTGCTTGGGAATCGGAAAAAAGCTCAGCACACTGTTATACCTGAGAATGGTAAAAAAGATATTTGTAAGTTTAAAAATTATCGCAAATAGATGCGAGTGCCATGCATTATCTAGATTACCTCTGAGTGTCTTAATATTCCAGTAGACGGAGCTTCCGAAAATCCGGAAAAGAGTTCTACACGCTTGATTGTAAAGCAAACGGTTTGCAGTTGTTATTATAAAAAACCCGAGATGATGGGTTTGCTGAAGCTTGGGCTCTACATCGCGGTGAAATACGTTGAAACACTTTCTGGCTAATCTTCAAACTAAGCTAAAAAGTATAAACGAGGTTTTTAGAAATCTGAAAAAAATAGAGGATGCCGAGACTTTATTTGCGGAAGCAACTGCCTGTCACATTTGCAGTTAAAATCATGGTAACGACAAAGTACGTGACCAAAGTCATATTACAAGTATCGACGCGTTGCCCTCGGTGAATGTAGCCTTAAGCTTCATATTTAAATTTTAACAAGAAAAATAGATGGTATCTTACAGTCAGCTCAATTCTGATTTAAGGGCAAACGCGAAATCGAATTTTGAAAAAGAATTTTTCAAGCTGATGAACATTTCAGTATTCGGTAAAGAAAAAAGCAAGCAGTACGAGTTTTAGGCGAGTATTCTTTGGAGTCACCAATGCTTTAATAAAACTAATAAGAAAGTGGTAGGCAAAATTAATCAAGAGTGTATCTCAGAATCCAACGGCCTTTGCTCTAAAATATACTCCGTCCTAGATGCTGGCGGAGAAAATTTAAAGAACTCAAAAGGCATTTGCACTATTGTGGTGAAAAAATTTAAGAAACGAGTCATACAAATGAGGTGTCTCAACGAGGGTACTGAAATGAAACATAGGCAAGTTAAAATAAACAGTAGAAGACACAAGTGAAAACCTTTTGAAACAAAGAGTTGGATCATCTTAGACGGTATAAAGCCACTAGCATATGGTTATCATATTAAATAAGAGGTAATTTAATCTCTAGTAGAATCAACTGCTACTCTTCACAAACAAAGCGTCTATTTTGTCCACCAATAAGATGATAAAGCACAAGTTCTCCCTATTGAAGAACAACTGAATCAATAGAGTGAATTGTTAAAGACCAAATTGGATTAGTTGCTCTTTTTTAGCCTCTTTCTTACTTGCTGATGCATATAAACAACATACTTTTACAGTTAAGGGTAATAAAATTTCAAACCTGTTTACTTACAAGCAAGCATTGATGGAGTGAAATTTATTTTTTTAACTTTCACTCCATCAATGTTTGTCATCAATTTCCATAGGATTAAAAGGTTTTCTATCTACCAAACGAGTTATTTCAACCTGCATTAAGTGAGGCCAGGTAAAAGAACCTCTCTTATATATTTTAGCAAGGACTTCTGAAACTGCAGGGGAGGTTTTTTTGGAGAGAGGGTTAGCATCTTTATGACTTGCGACATTGATAACCATTGTTTAAATTGTGAGGAGAGGTATAAAAGAAATAAATATAGCAAATATTGTAAAAACCGACCACTTGGTAATACTGGTATGAACGCCGTCTTCAACAGTGAGGCATGCATATCTATCCCGTTGGTGATCAGCGTTATGTAATAAAGAAATCATTTTATTTTATTTTTTTTTTCACTGCTAAACCAATAATAAAATAGTGCCACTAAAGTTTTTCATCGGAGAAAAGTTTTACTAATTTTAATGATCCGATATGCACAGCGTTTTGAAAAGCCTTAATTTGTCAAATATGATCAATTTTTTTGCTTGGAAGACAACTCTGATATTTAACAACTTCGAGCTAGTTATACCTCATCTTATTGATCCCATAGGAAAAGAGTATATTCGAGCACCATTTTAACAGTTTAAAGATTTCCTTTTCAGCAAGCCAATCATCAAATAATCTCGAGGACCGACGTTTATGTTCATAGCCCCCAAAAGGGGAGGGGGAGTTAGTATGTACCACTGGAGCCCGGAGGTCGAGGGGGCCCGGGTAAAATTGATATAATAATGCTCAATATGTGTGTGCTCACAATATGTGTGCACACACATGATATACATATATATTATTTCACACACACGCACGCACAATAGCTTTACAAAGTATTTAAAAATTGTATTTAAAAAATGTATTTAAAAAGTATTTGAAACGATGATTTTTCGGACTGTTGTGTAAACTATTTCCCGCTTTTTTCTCTCATTTATTTTCTCTCATCTTTTGGCTATTAGATAGGTAAAGATAATTTCGCCAGTAATTTTTCAGATTAATAATTTACCATAATCGAACTTTGTTAAAAAACTAATTTAGAATAAAAAATAATAAATGCTAAAATTGTTTGAGTTCTAACATTTATATAGCTTGAAATTATTATTGTTTTGAAATTTATAAAAATTATAATTGTTGTTCAGGATTTAAATGCTGTCTCAAAATAAAGACTTATCAGATTGTCAAGTTATTAAAACATGTTAAGCTTAAATTACAAACATAAGTGTGGAACTCAAAAAAGAAAACTTGAAGATAACATAAAATTAAAAAAATCTTGTGGTAGTCATGTTTTACCAAGTTTTACCGATCTGAAAATGAACAGCCTTCCTATGGTAAAATTCAAGATTATGAAGAACGTAACTGTAGTATTGATGTCAGAAATGAAGATCATATTGATATAGATTTGTCAATTGAAATATTAGGCCAAGGAAATGTACATGGGTCCATTTCTTCTAAAAAACAAAGTATAAAAAAAAGCCTAAGCATAGTGTGGCAGAAAAAGATTTAAATACAGATAAAGTTTCTGAATCTAATTTTATCAAATAATCTAAGATGGCTTTTGATAACCCTGGTACATGGTCCAAACTTATTTCAGATGATCTGCGCCAATGTATTGTAATTTCTTACAGTTTGAGAAAATTAAGCGGATTTGTTAACACTTACCAAGAGACCTACAAGGAAGATTATTTTATAAATTTTTGTTTCCAAAATTGAAAGATAAACGAACACAAGACCATTTTCTTAGAGAATAGTTGGCATGAAGTATAACAAAAGAAAAACTTTAAACACACGGGCTAAACTGCTCAAATTGTTATTATTTTGATCTCAAAAAATACGGCATGTCAACCATGCCGTATTTTTTGAGATCAAAATAATAACAATTTGAGCAGTTTAGCCCGTGTAGGGTTTTCCCCTAAAAAATTACTATGGAAAAAATGGTATAATGTTTTGCATAATCATGAAAACAGTGCTGAACATCAAAAACAATATTTGGTTTGGAAAGTACTTTTTAAGTCATTATAAGGAAATGAAATAGACAAACACCTACAACTCCAAGTACAATGTTAAACAAACAAATGGAGAGCAATTATAAAAAAGATAATAGATCTTACATTGTTAATATCATCTTGACATTTAGCATTTCAAGGAGAGAAAACAATAATTGGGGGTTTTCATGAGGTCAATTATTTAGAAAATTTAGAATTAATTGGGACGTATGATGAAGTGACGCAGCAACATCTTGCCAAAATTCAACAAAATTAGTTTGAATCAAAAAGTATGAAGGGACAATCACATTATTTGTCATGGCATTCTCAAAATGAACTAATAAAGCTATGTTCAGATAAAATACTTTAAACAATTCTAGATCAAAGAAAAGAGGCCATCTTCTATGGATTAATAGTTGATGCAAATCCGGATATTTCGCACATCGAACATAATGTTCTAATTCTTAGGTATGTATCTCAAAATAAAGAAACGAAGGAATTTGAAGTAAACGAGCACTTCATAGAGTTTATAAACTTTAATTGAAAAACAGGAAAAAAATAACAGAAGAAAGATTTGCCACTCTAGAAAGACACAACATACCTCTCCAAGACTGTTGTTCACAAGGTTACGACAATGGTTCAAATATGTGTAGTAAAAAAAATGGTGTTAAGGCTCGCATCTTAGAAAAAAATAATGTGTCTTATTTTCTTTATGCGGAGCCCATTCGTAAAACCGTGTAGGATTCAATGCAAAAAAAATAAACTCTCATGTAATAACCTTTTTTTGGAAGTGTAGAAAGCTTCTACTGCTCGTTTTCTCAAAGTCCTACACAATGGGAATTGCTGAAAAAGCACATACCGTTATCTCTTCATAGTCTTTCAGAAACAAGGTGGAGTGAAAGAATTCAAGCGATTCAACCAATTGTCAAACATTATCCCGGCGTACTCTGTGTGTTAAATGATATTCTTTGGGAATTGTTTCAAAACTAATATCTTCAGCACAAAATACAGGTTTAAAAAAGGCTAAAAGTTTAAAAAAATACTTCACGTCTTATAAAGGTCTACTTAATTTTTTTTAAGCACAAATTACTAGCGACAATTGACAATAAAAAAGTTGTCATACAAAGCCAAAGAATATCATTTGATATTGATACAACCTTTATCCAAGATTTAGTAAAAGAGATAACTCACATTCGTAACTAGTGGAAAGTATTGCTCATAAAGTAAAAGTTGTAGCAGAAGTTATTGGAATAAAAGCTCAATTTCCAACAAAAAAAATTTGTTCTTCTGAACCAGATCAAGATTTTAAATTCTTTGTAGTTTACTCAGTGTTGGATTTTATAATTGAAGATTTGAGCTCACAATTTGAAGCAGCCTATGCAATATGTGATTTATTCTCACCCAGTTTGAATTTACAGAAATCTGACGTTGGAGAGTTTAGTTCAAATGCAGCCTAATATGTAAATGCATATTAGAAAGATCCGTCAGATGATATAATTAGTGAAATACTTCATCTCAAAAATATTTACAAAACTTTTTGGCATTGAAAATTATCCTCTTTGCCAACTAAATTTAATTTATAATAAACAACTTTAGGAAATTTTTGCTAATATTTCCTTGGCAATTAAACTGTTTTGTACAATTTCAGTAACTGTACCATCTGCTAAAAGATCCTTCAGCAAACTGGCAAATTCATTGAAACATTGCAAAGAAACACAACCTGTCAAAATCGCTTAAACCATCTTGCCATTTTATATATTAAAAATAAATTAGTTAAGCAAGTTGATTTTAGTGATATCATTGAAAAGTTTGCTATGGAAAAAACTAGAAAATGCTGATTGCGATAATGCTTATATTTTTAAACATTAAAAATACTATTCAATATATTCTCTTTCAAATAAATCGTAAAATATTTCATTGATGTCATATTAATTAAACAGCCTTTCGCTTTTATAGATTATGATTTTTGGTTTTTAATCCTTATGGAAATAACAAGCCAAGAGCAATAAAGATAGATACACTGTCATTATAATTTCTTATTTAAAACATTAAAAAAAAATTGCTGTTATAATAAGTTATAAAAATAATGTTTTGTTAAATAAAAATTGACGGCCAAATGAGGAAACTATGGTTTGGTTTAATGTCAAGCTAGGTCGTTTTTGCGGTTTTAATTTAAGCATTAAATTAATATTTTAAATTAAGTCATAATAGTAACATTTCATGATAAAAGTGAAATTAAGCTCTTTAATTTTTAGTTGAATAAAGCTTTAAAACTATTTTTGTTTCATTAAGTTGAAAATTCACTTTTGAATTGATTATTTAAGTTATAACTTTAAAACATTTATAAGTCTAATCGTTTTTTGAACAAAAATCCCTAAATAAATACAAATATGATTTAGATTTTGAAAGTTAAAGCAGTATCTTAAATAACAAACTTCATTTTTTTTATGCTTTTCTTCCTTTTTTTATCTGCCCAGGAAATTTTTTTTTCTTTTTTTGTATGCACAATCATCAATGAGGGGGGGGCCTGAAGGCTCCAGCATGGGGGCCCCGTTTCAGGATGTGGGTGCCATGCTTATGATATTGCTTTCTCTTGTATGAGTAACACCCATTTTATAAATACGTTTATATTTTTTCAATTAAAGATCAAACGCGCTAGTTAAATTTAGCTGAAACAGAATTTGGGAGGAAAAACAGTCTGTTGGTTGCTTACAGCTCATCAAGCATGGTAAGCATCTGTAACTTTTACCTTTTGGCTAACAATGCTGCTCCGTAGGACAGCCGGGTAATCACACTGAACTAAATGCAGGCATTAATGGTTACAGACATGCTTTAAGAGTAAACGCTTACACTGCTTTTATATTCTCCTTTCCTAAACCCCAGTTCCTGGGCTTTTTGCTTTACCTAAAGATTTTTCTGTCGTTGCTTCAAGCTTAGAAATTTGCGGTCTCATTTCCTCTATGCTCAATTAGATAAATGCGTCTATATTGTTAACCGGCAAGCCGAGCCATCTTCGTGCAACTGTTGAGCCTATAAAAAATAAAAAAGTACAAAATTATTGAAAAATAAAAAAGATCTTAAAGGGAGATTATCCAAAAAAGCAATACAAATTGCTAACTTTTTTTGTGTTTTATTTTCTTTTTGATTTAACAGATGTAGGGTATTACCCAGCAACTCCCCCTGAAGGAGCAGCCGTCGCAACGAATAGTTCGTTAGCTTTTTGTTCTTTGCTAGATTGATTAAAACCCGCTAAGTGTTCTTTAGATAAAGCTAATAAATTTTCATCAATCTTAAGATTTTAAGAAGACTTCCCGAATTATGCGACTCGCTTGTACATAATCATTAATTTTTGCTTTCGATGGATTCTCAGTCTGAATACATTAAAAGCAAAAATAAATGATTATGTTATGATTTTACCTAACGCATCAACGCGTATTCGTTGCAACTCTGCTCGCACATTGGCAGCTTTTCTGTAACTTTGTTATGACGTTTTATTTCATCAAGCAATCCTGGTGCAAAATTTGCTTAAGCGCCAACAAAGCTGAAAGCATTTGCAACCACTCCAAATAAAATAACTCTAATAACTAGGTTATTTTATTAGTTAATAACTCTATTAACTAATAAAATAACCTACCATTTTGGTTTATATACCATTTATAAATTTCTTTAATTTAATATTTTCAATTTTTATTATTGTTAGAGGTACCCAATTATAGTCAATATGTTTTTGCCTAAAAACTTTACCAATAATAAGATAAGCTAAGAACTTGCCGAAATCACGTATTCCCGAATCAAGCTCAGTAAATTTTGCAACTTTAAACTTTTCAAATTTAACGGCAGCTGCAATGGATCCAGCTCCATAGACGAATAAATAATATACTACATCAGCGACCCGCATTTTATAAGGGTTAGGAGTACCACTTACAGTTATTTAAGGTAAAACATTAAAGTAAAATACAAAATTAAGGTAAAACAGAGCTTTTGTTCAACCTACTTAAACTGCGACCGGAAGCTACAATTTTTTTGTAGCTTCCGGTCGCAGTTTTATAAGCGTTGTTTTTGCATTTATTTAGAAAATGAAGTTTTTAAACATATTTAAATATTTTTAAAGACTATATAATGAATGAATCAGTGGAAAATTTCATCGAAACGGAAGAGGATGCACTTTACAAAATAGATTTGCCGCAGCAATTTCAGATAGTCGCGGTTTAAAAATACTTGTGAGACACGTTACCCACCAAGAGCTAACAAAAATGTCACTCTAAGAATTGACTGAGCTTTACACAATTTATACAGAAAGAATGTGGCGTGGCATAAAAAAACTGGAGTTTCAAAGATGGCGACAATGGCTTACTCTGGACATACAAAAAGACTGTTCCCGTTTGGAGACTATGAATCACTTAAAACAGACTCAGATAACAATCCAATATAATGAAAAGCTTTGTGTGTCCTTGCAGGAGAGTTTTATCAGGTCTGGTATGGAATTTGCTCCTTTAGCTATTGATTTTATCAACTGCTAGTCGTGTAGATATTTCTTATCGATCTTGAACTGTCCAAAAATCTGAACATATGTATTACAATTTTGAACATATACAATGCAATTCTGAAAAAAGCGCTGAATGAAATAAGATAGTAGCATACGTAACCAATTGAATGTAAAGCAAGAGCTTATGAATAACGATGGAAGAGCCTAAAAAAAAATCCGAAAAGAAATTGCTAGCTTGTCAAAGTTCCGCTAATTAACGAAAAGAAAAATAGCAAGATTTGCCTTATGAACTTTCTAAACAAAAAAAAAAAGTTTGGAAATACAAAAGGAGAATATAAAAATGAAGGATAGATTTTCAAAAAACGAAAAAAAAAACCTTTTATCAATTTTAGCAATATCAACCTTGTTTAAGCTGCTATTGGTGTGGGAGCAATCGCGGTCGTTATTTTTTTGTAAGAAATAAAGAAGGGCCTTCAAAAATAATGAGACCTGCGCCTGAGTCTATGCCACCGCCAAAGCTAGATATCTTAATATATCTTGGAGCGTTTCTGGACAATTATTAATCTAATTTTTTGCTTTTTTTGCACCTCTTGGTCAACCTGTCTCTTTGGATTTTTTTATTGAGAGAAACAAACTCATCGACAGATAACTCACCATTGCAAAGAGCTCAAGATACCTCCATATGTATAAAAAATGCAGCTTCTGCAGCTAATGTATTTAACGTGTGGAAGCGTTTGCTTCTGTTGTTATATTATTTTTTGCATCAAACTGAACATTGCATAGATTACTTCTATTGAAACACCAGTTGCTGCAGACGAAATGCTTACGGGACGGCAAAGACAGTAAGTGCAATTAAGCCTGCAACCACTTCTGTTATAAGACTGACTTTATCACAAGTAGCGGCAGCAACATATCAAGGTTTAAAAAGTTTTGTTTCTATTTGAACTTTTTTTCCAATATTCATCTTTTAGCACATTAACTCTCTGTACATACGAGAGATGTTTGAAATCGTCTTAGTACTTTTTAAATATTTTCATTATAACTTTCATAACTCTTCATTAAATAAAAGTTGAAACGGTTGAAACTATACTAGTTGTCTTTCTTCTCGTCTGCTTACAAAGAAATAACTTGTTAATTTTTTTAGGTACTTATCTATAATTGAACCAGGTAATACCAGATGGAAACCTATATTTCTCTTGACAATATCATTCATATTATCTCCATCAAAAAATTTTTTACTGTGAACATTAATAACTATTTCCTTGGTCTACCTGGGTTAGCAAATTTTTACCATCCTTAGTTCTGATTCAACCCATAAGTAATTATATTTTTCTATATATATTTGTTAATTGATGTATTTTTCTATATATATTTGTTAATTGATATATTTGACATATTTGTTAATTGATATATTTGACAGATGTAGTAAATGTGTTTTCATTACGTTCTTAAATAAAATAATTGTTTAAACGTTGTGGCTTACGCAGCGGAAGCATAGGCTGATTGGTTCATTTAAAGTCACGGCAACAAATATGATTGGTTAAATTTAAAAGTTTTAATTATTGAAATCATAGCACTTGAGCGGTACGCTTAGCCTTATGGTTACGTCATGTCGTCTAGATCAGTTGGCCGGGTATCGAATCTTTTCTTTGGAATTATTTGTTTTGAAACTTGTATTATGCTTTTTTTGCTATTTCTTATTAAAAGTTACTACTATTGTTGTTTATTAAAAGTTACAGTGTTATTTATTATTGAAACACATCGACTGTTATAGGGATAGGCGCAGTGGAGCGCACATACATCGATTAAGGTTTTGGTACGGGCATGCTTCTTTAAAATAAAACAAAAATTAGCCAATCAGAAATCACGATCATAACTTTAAGAAAAAAAGTTAAAGTAAAACGGTAACGGTACCGTTGCTCAAGCATCAGCGTTTTTTAAAACCTCGTAAAGTTTATCAAGTGAGAGAAAATCTACTAAAAATAACCGCAGTGCATATTCACATAACGACGATTGTATCTGTATGTTCCTCTCCTAAAACTTCTTTTCGTATAGTTTCTAATTCTTTCAGTAAATTTTCGGCTTCATTAAATTAATTTTTATTATACAAACATCTCGCAACCCAGTATTTAGTACTAAATGTATCAACATGTTTTTCTCCTAAAACACCTTTTTACATCTTTTCAACTTCTATATATAACTGCTCAGCGCCATTGTATTTGTTTTTGTCGTATAAGCATATTGCAATCCAATGTTTTGTTTTTTTATTGTATCCTCGTGGTCCTCTCCTAAAACCTCTTTTTGCATAATATTTACCTCTGTAAATATTTTTTCCGCTTTATTAAAATGTTTTTTATTATAAAAATACGTAGCAATTCAGTACTTAGTATTAAAGTGTCTACATGTTTCTGTCCTAAAATTTCTTTTTGCATGTTTTTTACTTCTGTTAATATTAATTTTGCATTATGAAATTGTTTTTTTTTCATATAAACACATTGCTTCTAACATTGTTTTTCAAATCATTATATTCTAACTTCTCACGATAAAGATCTTTTCTAAATTCGATGATTTTCTTTATAAAATATTTCTCCGCACTAACTTCTGCACATTTATCGTGATCGATATGACTTCACTTATTTAACACATCTATTGATTCTTTTATATCATTATTGAAAAATGTTTTTGATTCATGAAGACATTGGATAAATAACTTTCTATCACCATACTCTAAAAACGGTATTTTTAAAAACTATAAAAAAATAATGAACAAAAGTTTTAATATAAAAATATAAAGTTTTGTTTGATAAACCAATGTTTTGAAAAAGCAGCTATGTTGTCAAAGTTTCTGCAAGATTTTATTATTATTTGTATAGTTGTAAAATTAGAAAGCATTGTTGAAAATAGGGATTTAACGCATGTGTATCTAATGAGTAACGGAGGTTTATCGAAGCCGGAGTTTTAAACTTAGACTTTCAATTCACAATATATAAATACCTTTCAATAAATATTCTAGTTGAACTTTTTAATAACAAATATAACTACAGATTAAAATTATAAAAAATCGAAAAAATCAATGGAAACCAATCTAACATGTTGAGGCAGGAGTTAAAATTCCGTAACATCTTTTTATATATGCATTTTGTTAAATAACCATTTGATTCTATTAAAACAAATTTGAAAATTTCGTTACACCTTTGATACGCCTCTGTTACATTTCTAGTTACAAAATAAGTCTTTAAAATGAGAATCAAATACAAATTTAAAATTTAACTCACCCTTATTTGTAAGTGACGTATTGAAAATCTTAAACTTACCTGAAACTTCTTGAAGCCATAATTTTTTTTTGAAACAGGGATTTTTAAGTTGCTAATTAGGCTTAAAATTTTTTTATCTCTGCCATATTCTACCTAAGAAACAGTAGGTAAACAAGTATGCAGTCTTTCGTTGTTTAAAACCATTTGAGGACTTTCACATAAATATATATGATCAGAAGCACAGTATTTCAATAAAATAAAATAAGTAAACTCGTATCGTTGACTAAGATTTGATAGTTCTATTAAATTTGTTTGCATTGAATCAAGATTATGTCTATTTTCTTCTGTGGAAACAGAAATTTTACAATTTCCTAACAAATTTAATGCAGTCCTGCATGCTTCTCACATTGATAGACTATTAGACTGCATTTTTTTTTTTTTTTTTTTTTTTTTTTTTTTTTTTTTTTTTTTTTTATAATTTAGCCGTACAAATATTTACAAGTTCCGTAATTTAAAATATTTAAAAATGGCAAGGACGAGAAGAAGACGGGGTTGTCTTATCACCAAGTCCCTTGTTTGTCTAGACATTTATATAAATACATGGTAACTAAAATGAAAATTAAAAAATTAAGAAAAAAGCAAAATATTACAAAGAAGTTTATATAAAATGCCAAATAGTTTAATATTTCAAAGTTTTGAAAGATATTTTTTCGATTTTATTTTTTGAAAGAAAAATTTAAAAGTTCATTCAGAAAAACAAAAATATCAAAAAACTAAAAAACATGAAAAAAGTAAACGTAAAATTTAATTTACAATCTGTTCTTATAAAGTGTAATATATTAATTCCTCAAAAACAAATTACAAAATATTAATATAAAAAATTAAAACTCAAAAAAGATTACTTTTTTTATTTTTCCTCTCTCTCTCTTATTTAAGAAAACTAATAAATTTATTTAAACTAATGAAATCTAAAAATGCTAAAACTCTTTATAAGTACTTTTTTTATAATATAACAGACTGTAATACCTATATAAAATTAAAGAATTTAGACCTTCCAGACAAATAAAGTATGCATTAGTAGATAGTTTTCAAATATAATATTTTTATAGATAGATTTAAAAATAATTATCTGTTTGTTCATTATTTAAAAGTAATAGTTTTAGTTTTTGTTTAAACTGATCAAGAGTTTTAAGTGTTTTAATATCATTACTGATTATCTTATTCCATGCATTAGGTCCTCTAACAGTTATTGAAAACTTGGTGGAGTCGTATATAGTTTTGGGTTGAACAAAGTTGTTGTTAGAATATTTAGTTACGTATTTGTGTTGAATTTTATTAAATAATGGTTTGAAGATATTTGGTATTGAATTGTTATTAATTTTATACATAAAAATCAGAAGATGATATATATTTATTTGGTACACATTTAGTATTTTTAGATTGTTAAACAATGGTCTTGAATGTGAGAGGCGGTGTGCATTTGATAATAATCTAATTGCATGTTTTTGTTTGCTAAATAGCTTTTTTATCTTTGTTTTATTGGTGCTACACCAAGCAATGTTTGCATAATTAAGATAAGAATGTATAAATGAGTAATATATGTATTTCAAGCAGGATTGATCTAAGAATGGTTTTGCTTTATAGAGTAATCCAATATTTTTAGAAATTTTATTTTTAATCATGTTTATGTGGTCTTTCCAATTTATGTTTCATCTAGAATTACACCTAAAAATTTCATCGAACATTCTCTTTTTACGATGTAATCTCCAATAATTACGATGTAATCTCCAATAATACGATGTTATCTCCAATAATGTTAATTTATACAGCGCTTTTGATTTGTTTTTCATAGGTAAAAAAAAATAAAAAACTGATGTTAGTATCTCAGTAACTGTTGTCATAGAGGCAATAACCATGTTCAAAAGTGTTTTGCATACTGATTTTAAATAAAGAGGAACATAAAGTAACGCTTTTGCTTCAAAAGATGACGCAAAAACTTATTTAAATCATTTTATAAATTCGTTCTAGTCAAATTATTATTAATGTGAAACTTCATTTCCGCGTTACTGTAACCCATGACTTGAATGTTTATTATGTTATCGATATCATTACACACACTCCCGTATAATGCCGTGGCTTGAACTCTTTCTGCAAGAACACATTTCATTTCTCATGAAAAAATTGTCACTTTTTATATAACTTTTTTGATTTTTTTCATGAAATTTTTACAATTTTTTTAGAATTTTGAACTGTTGCAGAGCCAAGTATTGCAATTTAGACTCTTGCATGACATTATGTTCGAATGTAATTCTTTTTAGCATTTTCTGCATTTGATAACATTTCTTCTTTTGGCTGAAGGTGTTGTAATCGCTTCTATATTTTGAGTTACTTTTTTTTCTGCAGGGTTTGTCAATGGCATTATGAGTTTGCAGATGATTTAACGCTTTTTAACTTGCTTTTTTAGCTAATTTGAGTTGCTTAACTTCTTCTCTTATTTTGAGATGATCTGCAATAGCGTTTTCTGTAATACATTGGCCAGCAAGTTTGTGATTATTAGGTTGCCTTGAAATTTTTACCTGAGACTGATTTTTTTCTTGAAAAAAACATTTTAATTTATTTTCCATTTCGATTTTGCTTCTCTCATGTGGTGCTCTGTATTTGTCGAATCTTGAAGCTGCTGTTGCTGGTTCAGAAAATAATGCAAAGACTTTATTGTTTGCAATGGCGTTGAAGACGTCGTTAGTTGTAGAGAATTGCCGGTTCTGGCACATTTTTAATTTTGACCATTAACCATACCATAAATTTGTAAAAAGTATTTCAATCTGTAATGTATCCATAATTTCTAGCTCAAAACTCTAAAAAAATTGTAAAATTTTTATAAAAAAATCAAGTTATATAAAAAGTGACAACTTTTTCATTTTCTTAAATTCGCACTACATGTGCTAAGGAGGTCAACCAAGTCTCCTAAATTTAATTTTTTATATATATCAGTTCTTTATTGTCAACCCATTAGGTAAAAGTATCAGAATATCCATACCACTTTACTAATAACTTATTTCCAAGTTTACGAATAACTTTTTTAATCCTAAATACCTCTTGATTAGTTTTTTCCAGTTCTTGTTCATAAAATGTACCTTGTATTTCTTCACCATTATTGTCATTTATTTTATATGTTGGTGGGTCTGTGTAATGAATCTGTGACACAGTAAATACCTCTTCAGGCCATCTTGGTGTGTATCCTTTTGCAAATGTTAATTTCTTTTTAGTTATCCTTACTTTATTGCCAATTAAAATTTTTGGTTTATTTGCGTTAGATTGTACATTTCCGTTTAAGTTTAACGAAACTAAATTCTTATTCTTTTTATTTCTAGCTTTGACTGGAGTCATTTTGATTGAAGAATGATATGTGTTATTATATTTATTTACCATTTCATCTAAAAAATCAATGTGTTTTATAGTTGAATTAGCTGAAAAGTACTCGAACATTTTCTCATTTCCATTTCCTATTCAAACGCTCTACTATAAAACTTTTTTCTTCATTTTCAGTTGAATAGAGCTGCACACCCAAATATTTAACATGTTTATTATAAAATTCCAAGCCTTTATCTACCTAAAATTTTCACACTTCCATTCATTAGGACTTTCATTAAATATTTTATTTAAAACATCAGCAACCTCACCTCCAGTTTTACTCTTCAATAGAACGATCCATTTATACTTTGAAAATACATCTATCACCATTAATAAGTATTTTATACAATCATTGAATTTAGAAAAAGATTGCATGTCAATTAAATCAGCAGCCCATATTTCATCGGTTCCGTTTGCAATAACGTTTCTTTTTCTAAAGTGTTTAACAACTAGTCTATGAGGTTTATTTGCAAGTTCATCAGTCTATTTTAATTCTTCAGGTTTGCCTTTTTTACTGATCGTTGGTAGTTTTTTGGAGTCTTTGTCATTTCCAGACCAAACTTTGCTTTAGCTGATATATTTTTTTTAATTGTGTATTTATAACAGCTAATATATGTTCACCAATAAGATCTGAATGTGCTAGTTTAAAACTAGTTTCACATCCGTTTTGAATTGATTTTTTAAGTTTATCAACTTGTCCTTCTGAAACATTTACTTCAATATTATGATATGTTACCATTTTTATATATTTAAATATATTTTTTAATTTATTTGAATTTTATCTTACATATATCTAAATGTTTTTTAATTAAATGAAAACTACCAGATAAATCTTCTCCTCGTATATCTAATAAGTTTCCATTTTGATCAACTAATGTAATTTCCATTTTCGAAATTCTTTTTGTGGTTAACAGTAATAATAAATAAATTCTTTCAAAAGGCTTTTCAACAATCTTATATCCAGGAGCAACATTTGGGAAGAATTGATATATAACATTACTAGCAGATCCATTACATATGATCCTGTTATAATACTGTTTTTTACACGTAAGTGTTAATATTTAATATTTTTACAGACATGGTTTTACTTGCTGAGTATACTTGACTTTTAAAACCTAAAATAGTTCTAACTGAATTAGGAGATGTAAAATCAATCAATTTATTTTATAAAAAATTTATTCATATTTCTTCTTAAATGAAATTTAATAGATAAATTTATATCATGTAAATCTAATAGTTTTTCATCTCTATCAAGTAATTTAGTTTCCGTTTGGCAAAAAGTTTACACCATTACAGAGGAATAAGTTAAGTTTGCTGGATATTCGTTAATATGAGCAATGCCGGGATATATTTCATGTTGAAATTTATATATAACGTTATCAGGTACTTCATCTATATATATTCCTTCTATAATACTATTAGTTTGATATGTTAGATGAAGCTTAAATTTTCTCTTTTCTGATTTATGTTTACCTGCTAAGTATAGTTGAATTTTAAATCCTATTATATTTGTAATTAAATTTGGAGTTGTAAAATCAACTTTGCATTTATTATTAACTGTTAATAAGAATGTTATTGGAGAACTTGGACAAATATTGATATAATGCTCATAATCTTTATTAGATATCATCTGCTGTATAGTTATTTATTTGAGTAATATCATAGTTTCCTTCTGGAATAGTTAACCAATCGATTTCATTATTTGAGCTACATCTAAAATTGTTATTTGAAGAATTAAAATTTAGTAATATGATATGGGCTTTTAGGTCAACTAAAGCCATTTCATAATCCTGATCATTTTTAAGTTTAATAACTGAATTAAGCTTTTAACTGGAGTTTTTCTTCCACCTTTTTTTAACTTTGTTTTATATACTTCAATCATTTTTTTTCAAAAATCTTCAATAGATTTAATCACTTCAATACTTTTTTCTTGTTAAAGAGCTTTTCCTATTGTTTCATTAAAACAAACAAGAGGAATTGAACACCCTGTAATTGTTTTAGTTTTTAAATCTTTATTTATCACAAATACCATAAGAAAAGCATGGTAATGTTTTTATCTATAATCGCCCTTCTCCTGTTGGATAATTATAAGCAAGGTTAATTTTTTGGTGAGGAACAGATTTGTAAAACTGAATTAATTCTTTTATTGATAAATTATTAGCATCAAAGTTTTTAATCGTTACATATGACATTTTTTAAATACAAGAAAATTATTTATAGAATTTTTTATTTTTATATTTTTATTGCATTTTTATTGCATTGTATTGTTCATTGAATTGTAAAGTGATATAAAAAAAATCTTGTATATAAAAAAAAGCGATTATATAATGGTTCTGTACATAAATTTTTAAATAAACCTAAAGGTGTAGAACAAGTAATTTTAAAGTTACATAAATATTTAATAAGTCCTTCAATATTTAAGTATGGAAAATGTGAAATATTTTCACAGCAAGATATCGTTAAAAAATCAAGATCACAGCAAATTATTGCTTTAAAATGTGGGGTCGAAATCAAAAAATGTTATGCATTAGTTGCACTACCAGAAAACCTTAAACCAAAGTTAAACTTATTAAATTCTGTGATAGCAAAGTTTGTTGATGATATTATAGTTGGTCTATATTACAACGATATGACAGATCTAATAATTAAAAAAAGTGAAAGTTTTTGCTTTGTTTTATGTTTTAATAATCCATCACATGAAAGTACTGGTTATACAACTTTTATAGAAAAGTTGACACCTTTACTTGAAAGTAATACAAATAATGATATCCATCTAAAAGCGCTTTATCTAAGAGCACTACATCTAAAAGTACTACATCTAAAGGTACTTCATCTAAAAATATAGATATGATGTCATAAAATAATCAATACAATATATATTTCCTTATAAAAATATGGAATACAAAAATATGGAATGCAGAAATATGGAATACAAAAATATGTATCCAAATCTTCCAACTGCACTCGAGTTTCCAAGATCAAGCTCATGTATATTGCTTACAGAAGATTAGTGAGATTCAAAAAAAGCTAGAATGTGAGAGAGAAAATAGAATTATGTTAAGTAAAAAATATCATAAAGATGTAAGAATAATTTCATCAGTTAATAGTGCATTACAAGAAAGCTCTATTGCGCTTGAATTTATTAGAATTGGTTTATAACAACAATAATCGCAGCTCCAATAGTTATTGCATGTGAAGATGTTGCGTTAGGAGCAGGTCTATTATCAATAATAGGAGGGCAAGTTAATAAAAAATTAAATGTAAAAGCAGAAAAGCATGAAAAGAATAAAGTGTTGGCTGATTCAAAACTAAATACAATAAGTGAATATATTTCTAAAGCTTTAGTAGATGGAAAAACAAATGATACGAAATGATACTTAGAGAACTTGAAAAATTTCAAGTCATGTTTGAACAACTTAGAACAAAATCTAAAATTGAAATTGATGAACAAACTAAAATATCATTAATTAATCAAGAAGGAGAAGAAGCTTTTAAAGCAATCCGAAATATGTTTGATAAAGGTTTAAATAAGAGTCAAAACACTTCAACAAAGCTAAATATGGTAAAAGCTAAAGACGTTCAACTAAGAACGTAAGGACGTTTAACTAAGGACGTAAGGACGTTTTTTTAAAATCACTAATACTAATTTTTTGTATATGAAAATGTCATTTATAAAAGTTAGAGATCCTGAAAAGAGAGATCAAATAGTTAATAAATTTCTAAATTTAAAGAAAAAAACCTATCAAAATTTTTTAGATGATAAAATAGGTGAATTTAGTTTACAGACTGACTTGAAAAAGTTGTATAATCCGTTACTAGATAGTCAGTTTTGTATAAATGAAAACCTATCAAAGTTACATGATAAAGCAAAAAATTTAGCCCTCACTTTTACAAAAGATTATACGAATCTTTATCCTGAACTAATGGATGAATCTCATAAAGCAATAAAGTCTTCTGATAAGACTTTTATGATCGGAAAAACGGCAGCAGATTATATAAGGTTGTATGCTACTAGTGCAAATTCAACAGATACTACATTTGGAATACGTTCTAAAGATGATGATGATGATGATGATGATGATGATGATGATGATGATGGAGATGATGATGATGATGAAGATGATGATGATGATGATGATGATGGAGATGATGATGATGATGAAGATGATGATGATGATGATGATGATGATGATGATTATGATGATGATGATGATGATGATGATGATGATGATGATGATGATGATGATGATGATGATGATGATGATGATGATGATGATGATGATGAGTTATACATTGGTAAAAACAATATTGGTTAACAATAATAATGTAACTATTGATGAGAAAACGTACATTGGAACTCTATGTCTTTGGGAATTAATGACAAAGTTAAATCCTAATAAAGAAGTATACAATAATTTAGAATATTATGAAGCTAATTTAGAAAATTATAAAGATATATTAATGCACACAGATGCGATTGCTAGTGAATCAAATCTAAGTAAACTTAGATCTCCTAAGGGTAAAAAATACAAAGAGATAATAGCTCTAATTTGAAGAGAGAGATGAAGAAAACTAGTATCTGCTACTACAACTACTGTATCATCTTGGAAAAATGTAAAGTAACTTTTAACACCGACAACAAAAGGAAAAGGATTGAAAGGAATACTACCTAAAATTCTCCCTACCAATCCTAATGAACTATTTGAAATGCTTTAATTAGATATAACTGAATGGATAGCAGGTAATACTGGAGCTAGAAATGAAGCTGTAGCAATTGCTGATGAATTATTACGCCAGGGAGTGATAAATGAGAAAGAGTATAAAGCAATACATAACAATTTAAGACCAATTTAGGAAACTCAACGACCTTGTTAAAAACAATTTGAAAACTTGTAAAAAAGAATAATGAATCTAAAAATAGAGAATCTAAAAGGAGAATCTAAAAAGAGAATCTAAAAAGAGATTTAAAAAATATATGTTTAAATAAAATGTTCATTGTGCAAAACAAGAGATATACAAAAAAACATGTTATTGGTGGAAGAGGAATATTTGACACTTTCAAGACTGTTAGAGATTTAATTAGAGCAGCTGCAGCGTCAGAACTATCAAAAAATTTATTAGCTTTAATGAATAGAGCAGCTGCTAGCAGTTTGGGCAAGACTGCAATACCTGTTGCAAAGTTAGCAGGAAAAGAACTTGCTACATGGGCAATTAATACTGTTAAAGATGATGTTGTAGACAAAAGAAAAAAATTAATTCAACAAGTATCGAAAAGCGCATAAAATAAAGATTTTTCACCTAAAAGTAAAGAAATACTTTTAAATTTAGTTAAATGGATCTGATGAACCATCGTTAAATATAAATAAATTAATGATGGGAGCAGTAATAAAATCTAGAAAAAAATCAAAAAATTAAGTTATTAGAATAGAACACTTAGTTAAAGGACGTGGACTTATATTGGTGTAAGCCTTATAGAGCAAGCGTGAAAAGCGCAAATGAATAGCCCAAGTCTAATAGCGCGTAAATGAGATATTTATAGAAAAAAATCTATAAATATTGTTAAATGTAAAATAATATTAAAAAAATTATCTTGTACATAAAAAATAAAATGACAACTTTCTGATCTATTTAATTTTACAGAAACGCCAATTATAGATGAAGGAATTGAAAGATTTAAATACCATTTTTTTGACCCAACAAATGGCCCAAACTTAAACGAAACTGGAGAAATAAGAATCATCATTAAACAGCAAGATCTGTTTGCACTTCCAATTAAGGCTTTTCTCTTGTTTAAAGAAGCTGATGGAACAGCTTATGCAGATACAGATTTAGTTTCACTTACGAACAATGGTCTTATGTACTTATTTAGCCAAATAACATATCAATTATCAGAACAAATTGTGCAAACCCTTTATCATCCAGGTCAAAAAACTAAAATGTTAGGAAAATTTTTAAATATCCCAATGACTTTCAATTAGCGCAAGGACTAAACCAATTGTAGTATAAAGATACTGCAACAATTGCAGTACTTGATGATAACAAAGGATTTAAAGTACGACAATCATATTTAATTCGGAAACCAGATGCAAAAGGAACGTTTTCATTTTGTGTTCCCCGTCAGACACATTTTTGGATTCTGTGATGATTACAATAAAGTTATTTATGGATTTAAGCATACACTAACTCTTAATAGAAAAAGTGATAAAGATGCAGTTTTTAGAAATGCTGCTGCAGCTGCAGGAAAAGTTAATTTTAGTAAAATGTTATTGTTTTTGCGCATGTAAGACCAGAATAAATAATAAAAAATAATCTTTTAGATGCTATTGCATTAAAACTAACAGTTCTAGTATCTTTTAGAACAAGACAGTGTGATACTTTACCTGTTCCACAAGCTAGTGTTTTTATTTGGAGATTAAGTTCAAAGACAGCTAGTGAAAAAAGAAAATGTTTAACTGTTGGATTTCAAACAAATAAGAGTGGAAATCAAACTGCTAATCCAGCAATATTTGATCATTGCGACTTGAAAAATATGCCAGTTTATCTTAATAAAAAAAATATATATCGTGCTGTTCCTTATAATTTATCCTTCCCAAATCACCAATTTTCAAGAGCTCATAGAGAAGCAGCAACATTTAGTGAAAAGTTTTATTAATTGAATAAACTGATCACTCAGAGCAATATAACTCCTTTAGAGTGTGAAGATTTATACCCACTTATGGTTTTTGTTGTTTGTAGGCAATCGCAAAGATTAAAAAAATAACAATAGATGAACAAATTAAAGCAACATATAATCAAATTGTTCCAGTAGATACTCAAATTTATGCTGTTGTAATATCTGATAGAAATCTTTAATAAACCTATTGAAAGAAAATAGCATTTTAAAAACCTCTAACAATATTATTTTGTTAGCTATGATTGCGATGGATAATGGACTTATTGATAAAAAGTCGGTATTATCAGATATATCTGATGAAAAACCTAAAAGCAAGTTAGAAGACCAAGATTACATCCTAAAAACATAAAAGTTGAAAAAGTTAAAAAAATAAAAATTGTAAAAGTTAAAAAAGAAATAATTGAAAAAATAAAAGTTGAAAAAGTTTAAAAAATAAAAGTTGTAAAAGGTAAAAAATTACAAGTTGAAAAAGATAAAAAAATAAAAATTGAAACAGTTAAAAAAGTAAAAATTTAAAAGTTAGAGAAATAAAAGTTACAAAAGTTAAAAAAATAAAAGTTGTTAAAGTTAAAAAAGTAATAATTGAAAAAATTAAAAAAATAAAGTTGAAAAAGTTTAAAAATAAGAGTTAAAAAAGTAATAAAATTAAAAGTTTAAAAAGATAAAAAAATAAAAATTGTAAAAGTTAAAAAAGTAATAATTGGAAAAACTAAAAAAATAAAAGTTGAAAAAGTTTAAAAAATAAAAGTTGAAAAAGTTAAAAAATTAAATATTAAAAAAGATAAAAAAGTAAAAATTGAAAAAGTTAAAAAATTGAAAAAGTTAAAAAAATAAAAGTTGAAAAAGTTTAAAAAATTAAAGTTTTAAAAGTTAAATAAATAATTATTGAAAAAATTGAAAAAATAAAAGTTGAAAAAGTTAAAAAAATAAAAGTTGAAAAAGTTAAAAAATTAAAAGTTGAAAAAGTTAAAAAAATAAAAACTGAAAAAGTTAGAAAAATAAAAGTTGAAAAAATTAAAAAAATAAAAGTTGAAAAAGTTGAAAAACAAAAAGTTGAAGGGGAAAAAATTGAAAAAGTTAAAAAATAAAAAAATAAAAAAATAAAAGTAGAACGAAAACCAGTTGTAAGACCTTGGATTCATCTTAAAAAAGAAAAAAAAGAATATATAGATCCAAAATATAAAATATTAGGAACAATTAAAAAAGATCCCGTCTATATTAAATTAAACAACATTGAAACAGGAAAAGTTAAACTATATAAATCACTATACAAATATATAAGGATGCACATCGTAGATGTAGGTAACTTAGTCACGTCGTAAAAAAGCAATATAATGCAACAAAATATAAAAAACTGAAAATGATATAAATAAAATCTTTTCTATATAAAAATGGAAAATAAAACTTTGAAAGAATTATAAATCAGCGAGGTATTAAATATTGAGAAAAGCAGATCTTAAAAGACATTTGTATCAAAAAGAACCTCAAAATATATTAGACAAACCGACTACAGAAAACATGAAAGAAAATGTTCTTACAGCGACTCCGTTTACACCGGCACAATTCATTCTTTTAAAGTTTTTAATAATGATTTTCAGGTACATATGATACTTGGATAATTTCATATTTACCTGAAAACAGTTAATGAAAAATAAACAAATTAAAGTCTACAGTTTCTAAATTGTATAATAAATTTGGACCTTTAGAATTTAAATTAGCACAACCAGCTACGAGAAATGTAACAAAGCAATAAACAGTTAAAGGTTTAAAAGGGTATGATGTTTCATCGTTTATGAGTTCAGCTGAGAAAAGTGCAATTAAAATACTACGTGAAAATAGAAAATCAAAAGAGTATATAAGTGTTTCTGGTGAAATAATTTTATTTAATTATTCTTAATTGATAATAATTTTCTTCAGAATGATTTTCTTAATATGTAGCTATTAGCTTACTAACCTCATTTGGGTTCTTTTTAATTGCATTATAGGACTTTTCTTGTTCTAGATTAATATAACAAAGAAAATATTTCTTAAATTTATATTTACTGGCAAAAAATAAAGCTCCGCCACCTAAAATTGGTTCATTATAATTATTTAATCCTGATGGAATATATGAAATTAACCGATCAGCGATTTTTCTTTTGCTGCCAACCAGTTTATAAATGATTGTGGTCTCTCTTGATTATTAAGTAACATAGGTATTAGTATTTAGGAATTAATGCTTAGACAATTTTAAACAGCTAAATAATATCATAAATAGCAAAGAAATACCATACAAAGCTTAACAATCGAGAATTTTATAGATTCTAACTAACAAATTAGCTATTTTAGGTAGTTATTTAAGAAATTTTTACGACTAAAGATGGTGATAGCTTTAACTAATTTTTAAAACTGCATGACTGTCTAGAATCTACGGCTATTTTTTTTTTATGACATTTGCTATAAATCCGCTGTCCTCCTAAGAACAAAACTTATGACAATTGCCATAAATCCGCTGTACTCCTAAGAACAACAGTGGTATCTCTGTAAATGATGCTTAACTGTGAGTATCAAACACAGAAGTTAGAATAATGTTGCAAAACTAAGATCTAACTCTGTGCTCCATTTTTCAGAAACCAAAAAACAGGAAGAAAGTGTATGCCAGTCAATGATAAAAATCAATCAGAGTTTTAGGAAAAAAATATAAAGCAAAATCATTATGAACATAACATCAATAGCAAAGTTGACATTGTTTGCCTTACTACTTTTCAACTTGGGCTAGCTAAAGCAATAATTATTCTAGAAAAGATTTTTAAAAAACTTTGTACTAATGCTGAATCTATGGTAGAATTTCAATATTCAAGGTAATTTAGCTAATAGCTTAAAAATGTGGAACTTAGAACAAGCAAAGGAATATTTGGATGTAATTGTTGTTAATGCCGCTCTTGGTAGTCATCAATTATTAAAACAAAATGACTTGGTAATAAAAGTAATAGATACGCAAGCTGTTGATAGCAAATACATGCGGATGTTGTTACATATATCGCCAATGTTAGTCAAGCAATTATACTCCTAACGAAGGTATTTTTGTCAAAGCATTTGTTCTTTATGAAGTAGAGGATAATCAGTGAATATTAACTCAATTAGTTAATAACGCTATTCATTATACTGAGAAGGGTTATATAGTTGTACCCACCAGTATATGTGTTGTAAGAGCTCAGGAACAAGATAATAAAGATACTAATGGGAGCAACGAAAATAAAAAAATATGCTACATTTTGTTATCTATGATACCAGGGTAGGTTTTTCAAAAGAAAAACAGCAAAGAATTTTGGAACAATTGACTGGCTCATATTCGTTACCAGAGTCTATTTATCAATGTGAAGAGTCTGAAGAGCTTGATTAAGGATTAACATTTGTAAAACAGTTTATCAAGGAATTAAATGGAGAAATAAAATTAACGGGGAAGAAGGTAAAAGCTCAACTTTTATTTGCAACATAGCAATAAAATTACCATATAAACAAGCAAAAAACTTTACCATTCGTATGCGTTTTAGGCAATGACAGCTTTTGATTTTAAGTTTTTGAGTTTATTAAGCTTAATGTTTATTTGCAAATATTTAAAGATTGAAGGTATTTTAATATCTTGACAATACCTTTAAGATAAGTGATTCTCTTAAGTACATACCTAGGTATATACTTAAGTATATACCAAAGAGTATAAAAACATGATTAGAATACCTACTTTTCACTACAAAACTGCTGAACTCATTTCATTCTCAGAGCAAGTTGCGAGAAGAACGTGATGGGGTATGTCTCATAAAATTAGATGGAAAACTAAAATGATAAATTGATTTGATCAATTTTAAAATGGGTTTACGCTCGTGGTATTAGATTAAATGGCTTAGTGAAAAGGCGACGTTTAGAAAGAGAAATATTTTTAGATGGAACGAACAGCACTTGCCAAAAAACAACAAGAATAGCAAGAGTAGCTCCAAATGCAGTTAGCATTAAAAAACATGGTATAGTTTTGGCAATGAAAATTTTGTTTAATAGTTATAAACTAAAAAAATCCTAATTTTAAAATAAAAATTGAGCAAGATATGAATATAACGAATGATCAACTTTTATCACGTAATACTGTTAAGGAAAAAGGAAAAAAGAAAGTAAGTAAAAAGGCTAATATTCAGGCTAACAGTGTAAATCATACCTCTCCACTTCCACAAACCATCAAAAAAGCAAGAAAATTTTATGCTGAATCTGATGGAAATATTTTGCATGATTGTCTCTGCACTATTGATGCAACTCACGAGTTGGCTAAAACAGTTTAAGAATTAATCACGTTAAAAAATTTAAAACAACAATTACTGACTAGCGAAGATAACTTAAAGCTTAAGGTAATGAAATACATGCAGTTCCATAGCAAACTTAGCTTTATAGGCAGCATCGTTGTTTCTTGGAAAAGCTCAACTCGTTAAAGCTTTGATCTAACAAACTTCAAGAATGAGTTTCCTAATCTCTACACCTCATACCTACATGATATTTCAATTAGAAGCTTTAGATTACTTTAATGATACGAATAATTAACTCTATAATTTGTCGTCTTAAAATCAAAATATAACTTATTGGCTTAATCAAAATGGATTTGCAAGCTTTTTTTTTATATAGTCGTTCCGTCAAAACTCTAAAAAACAAAATTTTTACAGGTAATTTCCAAATTATTTAAAATTTTAATTGTGTTTTTCACAACTTTTGTAAAAGTTTTGCCTATTTTTTAGCAAATTGAGACCTTTTTCCCATATTTGATAAAATTTCCTAAAAAATTTTTAGGAAATTTTATCAAATTTGGGAAAAAGTTTTTTAGCTAGTTCCATAAGGTTTTTGATCAAAATGGTTATTTTCTTATGGATTTTTCTACTAGTTTTTACTCTGTAACCCTATAGCCTATTAGCTTTGGAGATTTTTGACGGCTAACTATATAAAAAACTAGGCGACATTTTTTCCAATATGACTAAATTTTTTAAAAAAGTTTTTACTGTCCTTTCCTGTAAGACTTAGACATTTATATATTACATATTTCTCAGGAATTTTACTTTATTTGTTATTATTATACCGTATATTTTAATCCCTTACAAAAGTTTAACAAAGCAACTTACTAGTGAAATATTTCTTTCACAGAAGTCATACCATTAAGATTTGATTTCCCCATTTAATAACCGTATATAATAACAGGTATCTCTCCCAGAGTAATAACATCTTCTAATGTTTGAAAAATAATAATATAACTCAAAGCTTTATGGTGCACTCCATTAACATTAAGTTCAAGAGTTGTTTGATAGTTACTTATAGCTGCCAGTAAGTCTACTTTTTGATTCGTAAGAAGACTTTGAATCAAAAGCTCTAGCTCTATTAAACAGCAGCGTTGTTTTACTATCTTGGTAAAGAGTAGATTCAGGAAGCTAATCTGTTAATCTGATTACTTTATTATATTTTTCGATTGCTTTAAAATAATCATTAGCTTTATAATATTCTACATCATTTTTGTGTGCTTCTAAAGCATGCGGTTCTACGTTTTTTTTTTTAAATATACTGACACTCCAACAATTAAAAAATATCCAACTTACCACACTGGGTAGCAATGTGCAATGCTGTTTTGCCATCCATTTCTTGAGTTCTAATATCAGCACTTTTATTTATCAACAATTGAACGATGTTAAAAAACCATGAACAGCCGCATAGTGCAGAGATGTTTTTTTTTCCTTATTTAGAACATTAGCGCTGGCTTTGTAATTTAATAGAATCTCAACAACATTCTCGTTACCTTGGAATGCTGCATAATGTAATGGTGTATTATTCTGCATAGTTCCAGCATTATTATCAGCTTTATTATTTAATAGAATGTTTTTCGCTATCTATAGCATTGTTTACGGACTCCAGTAAAACTTGGTAATTATCTCGTACCATACCTACTATTTTTTCACACTCGTTACACTTAGTAGTTTTAAATATTTTATTTAATTCATTTTGTTTCTTTCACATATTATTTTCCATTTCGTTAGACCATAGCGCCTTAACAAAAGATTCATACTCATTCTTCCATTCTGAGTCAAGTCTAATTTTAGGATCTTTTAACTTACTAAATAGAGCTTTAAGTTTTGGTTTTACTTCATAAATCTGTTTACAGCTTTTAATCCTTCTCGAAACTTTCCTTTACCTTTTGTGTCTTCTATCTTCTTTTCATTATCACCAAAAACCTCCATTTTTCTTGATCACATCTTGATCTTTTTGTGTTTTTTTCTAACCTTTATTTAAATGCACTGATTCTATTAAGCATTCCTGCTTCTAACTCAATAGTAAAAAATATATTATTGAGTAGTTCATTTGTTTTATTTGACTTATTACTTTGTTTCCTTTATGTAATATTGACAGAAATCTGTTTGTCCAATTCTACAATTTCATGTAGCTTCTCAGGTTGTGTTTATAACTTTAACTTATCTAAATAACTACAATATAAGTTTTGGATAGTTTTAAAATTATTACTACTAAGAGTTATTTATTGTTGAAAATCCCTCTAAATAAGTTTATTAACTTCTGGCAAACATTCATTGTTATTAATTTGGTTCAGAAATATTTTAACTGATTCAACATTTATTTTGTAAAGTATATCAATGAATTTTATCTTAATCTTTTGAAGATCATTTTGAATTTTGATTAAAAGCTCCAGATTCTTACAATTTTCTAATTTCTTTTTCTATGTAAATGTATGAGCATGTTATTTCTCTTAAGTCATTTGGTGCTGAATAAAGTAACATCTTGTGTCTATCATCAGAGGTAATAGGAGATTCCAAAGTGTTTTTTAAACTTTATCCACTTACCTTAAATATATAAATAATTAATAAGTTTTTAAAATCATGAAAGTTAATCTTCTTAAAAACATATTCCAATCCAGTATTTTGAGTTCAGAGTATCCACGTGTTTATCTTCTAAATGTTCCATTCGCATATTATAAACATCTCTTGATACATTTTTTGCATCATTAAACTGATTTTTATCATATAAGCATCTTGCAATCCAGTATACAGTATTTATTGTATCTAGATGTTTCTCACCTATATATTTATTTTGAATGATTTCTATTTCTCTTAACAAACTTTCCGTTTCGACAAAATGTTTTTTTTCATACAAACATTTGGCAATCCAGAATTTAGACTTCATTGTATCCTAATGTTCCTCTCCTAAAACTTCTTTTCGCAGAGCTTCCAATTCTTTTAGTAAATTTTCAGCTTCCCTAAACTGATTTTTTATTATACAAACATCTCGCAACCCAGTATTTAAGTACTAAATGTATCAACATGTTTTTCTCCTAAAACACCTTTTTACATCTTTTCAACATATATATATATATAACTGTTCAGCGCCATTGAATTTTTCTTTGTCGTATAAGCATATTGCAATCCCATATTTTGTTTTTATTGTATCCTCGTGGTTACCTCCTAAAACCTTCATTCGCAAAACATTTACTTCTTAAAATATTTTTCCGCTTCATCAAAATGTTTTTTTTTTTATACAAACACTTAGCAATCCAGTATTTAGTAGAAATTGTGTTTTCATGTTTCAGTTCTAAAATTTCTTTTTGCATGTTTTCTACTTCTATTATTATTTTGCATTATCAATACCTTATAGTAGAATAAATAAATATCATAAAAACAACCTTTGCTGACAATTGTTTTTTTTTTTTTTTTGTGTATTTATGATATGATACAAAACGTCACAGTGTAAAACTTAAAAAACTCTTTTGTTAAACATATACTAATGTTAAACAATAATAAAGATTACGAATATGATAAAGTACTGAATAATTAAAACTAAGTTAATTTAAAAATTATTAAGTTAAATTAAAAATTATTAGCTGAGTTCTAAAGCACTTCAGAACCAAGTTTTTAATTTTTTTGCAAAATTCAAATCTCATTTTATTATAAAAAAATTCAAAACTTATTTTACTTATAATTAAAAACAAAATCAAAGTTTCGCAATAATCTCAACAACATCCAGTTCTTCTTATCTAGAGCATTATTATCGGCTTGTTGTGTAATAGAGTCTCAACAACAACCTTGTAACCATTTTGTGTTACTAAGTGCAAAGGTGTTCTATCCTATTTATCTCAAGTATTTACTATGGCTTCTTTGTCCAATAAAATAACTTATAATAGAATAAATAAATATCAGAAAAACATTCTTTATATTATTTAAAAAAGTCTCAACAACTTCCTTGTATTCATTTTGTGTTACTAAGTGCAAAGGCGTCCTATCCTCTTTATTTCGAGCATTAACTATGGCTTCCTTATCCAATAAAATTTTTACAATCTCGTTATGACCATTCAATTCTGCAAGGTGCAAAGGTGTCCGATTCTCTTTAGTTAGAGCCTTAATATTGGCTTTGGGTTCGTGATTTAATAGAATTTCAATTACCTCTATGCGACCATTTTTTGCTGCTATGTGTAGTGGTGTCCAATTTTTCTTACTTGCAGCATTAACATCGGCTTTATTTTTTAATAAAGTCCAAACAACATCCTTGTTACCATTTTGTGCTGCTATATATAACGATGTAAAACCCTCAATAGTTCTAGCATCCACCTTGGCCTCGTTGTGTAACAGAGTCTCAACAACGTCATTGTTACCTTGGAATGCTGCATAATGTAATGGTGTTTTTTTTCCTTTATCTTGAGAATCAACATTGGCTTTCTCGTGTAATAAGGTCTTAACAATATCTTTGTAACCACCTTGTGCTGCCAAGTGCATAGGTGTACCATTTCCATCATTTTGAGCGTTTATATCTGCTTTATATTCTAATAGAGTCTCGACAATTTTGTTGTGACCGTTGATTACTGCGTAGTGTAATGGTGTCCTATTTTCTTTACTAAAAACATTAACTTTGGCTTTTTTATGCAATAAGAACTTAACAACAGCAATGAAACCCTCTCTTGCTGCATAGTGTAAAGGGGTATGTTTGTTATTGTCTAGCGCATTAATATTGGCTTTGTATTTTAATAGAGTCTTAACTACATTCTTGTGACCACTTTTTGCTGCTATGTGTAATGGTGTACGCTTCATCTTATTTAGAGCATTAAAATCAGCTTTTTTTTCTAGTAGAGTCTCAACATTATCTTTGTAACCAAAGTATGCTGCGTAGTGTAATGGTGTATCATCCTCATTAGTTCTGGCATTAATTTTAGCTTTATTTTCTAATAGAATCTCAACGACCTCCTTGTAACCATTTTGTGTTACTAAGTGCAAAGGTGTCCTATACTCATTATCTTGAGCATTAACTTTGGCTCCTTTACCTAATAAAATTTGCACAATCTCCTTATGACCATTTAATGATGCAAGATGCAGAGGTGTCAAATTCTCTTTAGTTAGAGCATTAATATTGGCTTTGGGTTCGTGGTTTAATAGAATTTCAATTACCTCTTTGCAACCCTTTGCTGCTGCTATGTGTAGTGGTGTACAATCATTCTTACATGAAACATTAATATCGGCTTTATTGTTTAATAAAGTCCAAACAACATCCTTGTTACCATTTTGTGCTGCCATATATAACGGTGTAAAACCCGTAATAGTTCTAGTATCCACCACGGCCTTGTTGTGTAACAGAGTCTCAACAATATCCTTGTAACCTTGAAATGCTGCAAAATGTAATGGAGTTGTATTTGCCTTATCTTGAGAATCAACATTGGCGTTGTTGTTTAATAAGGTCTCAATAATATCTTTGTGACCATAGAGTGTTGCTACGTGCAATGGTGTCCAATCGTTCTGATTTCGAGCATCAACATTTGCTCCTGTTTTTATTAAAGCTTCAACAATCTCTTTGTGACCGTTTTTTGCTGCATGGTATAATGGTATGCAATTATCCTTATCTAAAGCATTAATATCGGCTTTGTTGTGCAATAGAGTATTAACAACATCCTTGTGACCATTTTGTGCTGCTAGATGTAACGGCGTTCTGTATTTAAAGTCTATATCTTTAGTTCTTGATTTTTTTTTTTCTAATAGATACTCTATAATTTTATTACTTCCAAAAGCAGCAGCAATATGAAACGGACTTTGACCATCAATATCCTCTATATCAATACTTAAATCGTTATCAATAAAAAATTTAAGTACTTTTACATTGTCGTCTTTGTTCCCCTGAACAACAAAATGTATTCCTGTCCGTTTGGTAATATTATCTCTAGCTTTAATATTTGCTCCATTACTAATACATTTAATAACCTTTTCAAGATTACCTTCTTTTGCAGCAATAAACATTTCATTTTGAATAATAACAAGATCTAAGCTTTGGTTATAATATTTATATAAATCAGAAAGATTCTCTTCTATTTTCTGACCAATAATATATCTATCCGTAAACAAATTCTTTTCTTCTAAAATAATTTTTAAAGCATTAGAAATATTTGCAATTGATGGATCAAATGGTAAAGCATCAATTAGAGCATTACCATGGGCTAAATAGTTACGTAAAGATTTTCCTAATAAAATTGGAGAATATTTATCTAAAAAGAGCCTATTATCTCCCAAAAGCGATTTATTTTCTAAAATTTCTGCTAAATCCAAAACTAGCATTTCCACTGCTGCTTGTAATTTTTTGTTTTGATCATAATTTTGTATAAATTCCAAGCTATTACCAGGCACTAACCGCTTTAATTCTTTTAATCTTGTGCACAGTTGTTCAGTATTTTCTTTAAAAATGTTGTCAATAATTTTATATAACTTATCTGCTAGACCCTTATTATCAGTATTAAATTTAAATGATTTAACAAAATTTTTAAACGATTCAGACTTATCATCATATTTTTCGCTATCTATAGCATTGTTTACGGAATTAAGTAAAATTTGGTAATTATCTCTAACCTTACCTACTAATAATTCACACTCATTCCACTGTTCTTTTTTAAATTTTTTAAGTAAATCATCTTGTTTCTTCGTTATCTTTTTTTCCTTTTCGTTAGACCATAGCTGCTTAATAAGACGTTTATACTTTTTTTTTTTTTCTGAGTCTATTTTAATTTTAGAATCTTTTAACTTACTAAATATAGCTATAAGTTTTGGTTTTACTTTATAAGTCTGTTTTACAGCTTTTAATTCTTCTTGAAACTTTCTTTTATCTATTTCTTTTTCTATCTCATTTTCAATTTCGCTTAAAGTAACACATACTTCTTTGTCGATCACGTCTTGATCGTTTTTTTTTGATCTTTTTTTTTCTAACTTATCTTTAAATGCACTGATTCCTTCAACCCTTCCTGCTTCTAATTCAATAGTAGAAAATATCTCATATATTAGTTTATTTATTTTGTTTGACTTTTTACTATGGCTCCTTAGTGTAAAACTTTCAGAAATATGTCTCACCAATTCTACAATTTCTTGTAGCTTCTCAGGTTTTGTTTTTATATTTAGCTTATCTAAATAACTGAAACATATGTTATGGATAGTTGTAAGATTATTACTATTGTGAGTTATTAAAGTATTTATTGTTGACAATCCCTCTAAGTAACTAGTTTTAACATTTATCAACTTAACTTCCTGTGAGTCAATAATTTCTTGAATCTTATCAAATATACCTTGTTCTTGTTCAGTCCGGTTATTGATTTCATTATATAGTTCCGCGATTAATTCTCTTATTCTTGCTAATTCCTTTATATTGCAATTTTCTATTTGTATTTTTCCTAACATAGCTTTATTAAGACTGTTAATAAGTTTATTAACCTCTGGCAAACATTCATTGTTAATAATTTGGCACAGAAAGTTTTTAATTGCATCAACTTTCTTCTTATAAAGTATATCAATGATTTCTATCTTAATCTTTTGAAGATCATTTTGAATTTTTGTGAAAAACTGAGGATTCTCACTATTTTCTAGGTCTAATTTTCTTTTTAATGTATGAGCATGTGATAACGAATCACGCAATGAAGTAATAATTTCTCTTAAGTTTTTTGGTGCTGAATAAAGTAACATCTTGTGTATATCATCAGATGTATTAGGAGATTCTAAAGTATTTTTTAAACTTTCTCCAATTACCTGTAAAGTTCTTTCAATAACTAATTTCCCTAATTCTTGCTCTTTATTAAGATCAATTTGTAATGCTAGTTCTATGTATGACTCCATTTTTTTTAAGGAATAAACATTCTTAGTTATCTTATAATCATCATACAAATTTTTTAAAAAAGGATTCTCCTTAAGAATAACTGATTCAGCAATATTACGAGCTGATAGTTGTATACCATCTTTTGGCTTCGGAAACTTACCATTTATATCTGTTTCTATAATACTAGAACTTTCTTTCAGAAATATAGTATCAAGTGTTTTGTTAAAATTTTTTAGATGGTCTAATACTTTTGTTTTATTTAGTATTAGTTTATAAACAAAATTAAATTTTTGGTGTTTTGTATGAATAGCAATAAATATAGCTACGCAAAATTCTATTTCTTCCCATGGTAATTTATCGTAAGTTGGTTTCAATTGCCGTTTCAATATATGTATATTTTGAACAACAAATCTAGCTGTCAGTATAAATATTTCATCTACTTCTTTATCTTCTATTGAATATCCTTGTAATTTATCTATATGGGCATAGAGCATGTTTATTCGTTTTTTAACAGTGTCAGCAGATGCCTTGACCTCATTTATATTTTCATCTTTTTTCTCAATAAAAAAACGTAAATTTATTAAAATATCTTCAATAAAAAACTCCATTTCTTTTGATAATGGTACATCTTTTAATTTTATTTCCTCATAACCTTTACCCAGATGACTCTCAAGTTGCTGTCTACTAGTAGGGTTATCATTATAATCACTTAATCTAAGATTAATAAGAGTTTCAAGTAACTCAGCTTTACTTGAACGTATTTGAGCATCAAACATCTTGTGATAAGTATCATTACCTACACCGTAATTTAATAAAGCATCTTTTCGTTTATTATTAAGAAGAGCAATCTTCAAAGTTTTTCTACTAAACAGTTTGCTTTAGCCAATCGATCATCAACAGCTAAAGAAAGAGGAATACAATCATTATTATCTTTAGCATTAATATCAGCACCTTTTTTTATTGAAAAAAAGCTGAAAAAAAATATTTCTCAACTTTATTGCAAAATAATATTGGAAATAACAAAAAAACTTGGGATATAATAAAGGAAATGATAGGAAAAGAAAAGAAAACTCGTGGTAATTATTCCCAGTAAGCACAAAGACGTTTAAAAGACGTTTTAAAGATGTCTTTAAGAAAGTCTAAAAGGCGCACTTGTAGACGTCTAGATCATAAGGCTAAAAGACGTCTAAATGTAGACGTCTTTATAAAAACGCGTTTTAGACGTATTTTAGACGTTTTTTTCAAATAAATTTAAGTACTAACGTAACATTTTCGCGTAGTATGTGGTATATATTCATTGTACTTATAAAATCATATATTGTTATAATTTCGTATATACAAGATATACATAGGAACCAGCAATCAAAATAATATTGCTGTAATCACCACTAACGGTTGTTGCATCAAAGATGAAAATATTATATAACAATAACAAATATATATCAGAACAGTATTTAAAAAATTTTTAATTTAGGTATTGTGGTTTATCCTCCTCCAGCTAATTGCCATACGGAGGCCACATTACCAAGGACCACAAAGACAGGTTCGGCTCCCCAAGGAGCGTCATGACCCGCTCTACGGACCAAGAGTAAAGTGAGTTTAGGAAGAACGAAGATATGTTAGAGTGAAAGACAGAAGAAGTCGTGTTAGAAAGATAGCATACAGAAAGCGGACAGGATTGCACACGATGTTAGATGGTGCAATTTAATTAAATACTTATTAAAAAATAAGTATTTAATTTTTTTTTAAATTTAATTTTAAATTTAATTTAAAAAAAAAAAAAAAAAAATTAAAAATTTTTAATTTACCTTTAGTTATATTTAATTTTAACATACGTAATGCTAGCTAATTTTTTACCTTATACTTGAATTATTATATGGCTTGTGGGTGTATAAAAACTAAAAATACTGATATTTAACTTATATATTATTCTTGCCATTTTCACTCATTATCATGATCAGTCAACTATCTATTAAAAAAGCAAAATAATTATTAATAAAAAAAAGATATATTAATATTATAGCAATTATTTTAGTGATTCCTGTGACAACAATTGTGTTAAAAAGTAATTTAATTTAAAGTAATTTACACTTAAAACTTAAATAAATTATTGAAAATAATAAAAACTATGTTTTTACTTTGAATATACGACATCTACTTAACGCGTAATGACAAAGCCGTCAAAAAGAAGTCATAATGACATATTTATAAACAGGTCTCAGAAAAGACGTCTTTTAGCCATGATCTAGACGTCTTTTAATGCGTCTTTTAGACTATTTATTATGCGTCTTTTAAACGTCTTTTTAAACTTTAAAAAGACGCATTTTAAACGTCATTTTAAAAACGCCTTTATAAAAGACGTCTAGAAGATGTCTTAAAAATTGACGTCTTCTAGACGTCTTTTTATCTTTTAAAAAGACGCCTTTTAAACGTCATTTTAAAAACGCATTTATAAAAGACGTCTAAAAGATGTCTTCAAAACGTCTATAAAAGTGCGTCTTTACCTAGACTAGTTTTAGACGTCTATAAGTGTCTAAAATGCGTCTTGTGCTTACTGGGTTTATCGAAATATTTATATACTGAGGATGAAAATACAATAACTAATGAAGAAAAAGATATTGCAAACAGTTTTAATAACTTTTTTATAAACGTAGGTAAAAACCAAGCAAACAAAATATCACCAGGAAAAAATTTTTTAAATCATATCTTGAAGAAAAGGACTATGTAATGAGGTATCGCTTGATGAACTCCGGTTTGCTTTTAATATGATAAAACCAATAAAAGGCACAGGCCTTGATGGTGTAAGCCCTAAGGTTGTCAATGAAGTTTTTGATATTATTGAGAATTCCTTACTTATTGATTTTAATCTTTTATTTAAAAATAGCGTTTTTCCTGATCTCTTGAAGCTAGCGAGAGTTTTGCCAATATATGAGGATGGTGGTATCTTAAAGTTATCTAATTAGAGACCTATTTCAATACTCCCATGTTTTTCTTAAATTCTAAAGCGAATAAAGCATATAAAGCTTTACAACTATCTTACAACTCACAGAGTTTTAAATAAAAATCAATAAGTATTTATAAAAGGACACTCGACAGAACATGCAGTAATTAAATTAGTTAAAGAAATATTGAATGGGTTTGAAAACAACTAATTTACTGTTGGAGTGTTTATTGACCTCTCTAAGGCCTTTGATACTGTGGGCCATGATATTCTTCTTTACAAACTTAAAATTTATGGAATCAAAAATAATAATTTTAAATGGTTTTGATCCTATCTTAAAAATCGCATACAATGTGTATCTTATGACAAAACCTACTCTAAAATAGAATACATACCTGCAAGTTTTTTTAAAGCCAACAAACTCTCTCTGAACCCTAATAAAAGCAAATATACTCTCTTTTCTAAATCCTCTAAATCTGAAACACTGCCTTTAAAATTCCCGGCTCATTTATTAGAAAAAACCAAGTTGCAACAGACATACTGTGTTGAACTCTTAGGCGTTTTAATCGATGAGCAAATAAATTATAAGGAGCATATTATTTTAATAGAAAATACAATTTCAAAAAGTATTGGAATCATGTATAAAACTAGATAAATGTTGAATAAAAACTGTGTAAAATCTTCATACTTTTCTTTTGTTCATAGCTATATTAGTTATTGTGACATTACTTGGGCAAGCACTTATCCGTCAATACTAACTTGTATCTTAAAAAAACAAAAACAGGTATGCCGCCTTATATTAAATGCTAATACGCCAGTGCCAATCTACTGCTTCGTAAGCTTGGAGTGCTGAATGTTTACCAATTAAACATCTACAATACTATTTTATTCATGTTTAGATTAAAATGTCATATGCGACCTAATAATTTTGAAGACCTTATCTTTATTATAGATCAAAAATATCAAACAAAGCATTCATTGCTTAATTATCATGTACCAAAAACTTTGTTAAAACAATTTGAATTCTCAATAACTTACCGAGGACCACAATTGTGGAACTCATTTCTCCCAAATATTAGTAAAACTGCAGCTTCGATACGAGTTTTTAAAAGTATCTTAAAAAAACAGTTACTTGACTATGTCGTATCTCAAATATTATTTTATTTCTAATTTTTATTTTGTCCTTTCTTATCTTTATTTCGTAAACTTTTCTTTTTGTTTAAAAAGCAATAATATATATATATATATATATATATATATATATATATATATATATATATATATATATATATATATATATATATATATATATATATATATATATATATATATATATATATATATATATATATATATATATATATATATATATATATTATTTAAATATATATATATATATATATATATATATGTTTAGATATATATATATATACATAGTTACGTATATATATATATATATATATATATATATATATATATATATATATATATATATATATATATATATATATATATATATATATATATATATATATATATATGTTTAGATATATATATATACATAGTTACGTTTATATATATATATATATATATATATATATATATATATATATATATATATATATATATATGTTTAGATATATATATATACATAGTTACGTTTATATATATATATATATATATATATATATATATATATATATATATATATATATATATATATATATATATATATATATATATATATATATATATTTATACATATATGTGCATGTGTATACACATATATGTATATATGTGTACGTGTATGTATATATATGTATGTATGTGTATGTGTGAATAAGTATATATATATATATATATATATATATATATATATATATATATATATATATATATATATATATATATATATATATATATATATATGTATTGATATATATATATATACATATATATATATATATATATATATATATATATATATATATATATATATATATATATATATATATATTTTTTTTTTTTTTTTTTTTTTTTTTCTAATATGATGGTTAATTTTTTTTTTTTTTTTGTAATAATACATAAAGGCTGGATGATAAGACTTTTGTCTTCTGCCTGCTCCTGTCATATCTTAACTCAAAATGAATATATTGTAAATAATTTATTAGAAATATAACAAAAATTAAAAAAAAAAAATTAAAAAAAAAAGAAAAAAAAAGTGGTTTATAACAAGAGCACTAAATCCCAAAAAGATCCTCAAAGAATTATTAAGATCTTAAAGAGCAAGCTGATAAAATAAATTGAGAAAAACGAGAATTTTTAGTATTATTAAATCGAATTACAAAATTTGAGAGAAATAATTCCTATCTTAGTGTGAATATATTCGGAAATAAAAACTCTGAAGTTTATATTTTTATGAAAATCTAAATATAATGACAGAAAAAATGTAAAAGACAAGTCTATTAATTTCAAATGAAACTACCAATCATTATTGTATAATAAAAAGTTTAAGCAGGCTATTATTTTTTAAGACATCTAACAATGAAAATACTATGCACTATTGTAGAAACTGTTTATTAGGATTTAATACTGAAGAATCTTTATCAAAACATAAATTGTACTGCAATTCATTTAAATCAGAACGAATTGAACTACCTAAAGTAGGATCAATGATGGATTTTATACATTATAATAGGTCTATGAGATTGCCTTTTGTTGTATATGATGACTTTGAAAGCTTTATCAAACCTTTTAACAGTTGTACACCCAATCCTAATGACTTCTATACCAAACAATATTAAATATATGTTCCTAGCTCATTTTGTTACTATGTTAAATGTTTTGATGAAAGAAGTTATCAAGGAAGACCAGTCTCATTTACTGCAACCAACGAAACTGATGATGAAAAAGTTTTTTGAAAATTTAGAATCAGATATTAAGAAGATCTACGACAAATATATTGTTTTTCCAAAATAGATGATATTTAATTCTAAAAACAAGAAAGATTTCAATAATGCAAAAACATGACACATTTGTATAGAAAGCTTCCGCAATTGCATTGAAGATCTTAATGAAGATAGAGTACGAGATCACTGTCATATTACTAGATATTATAGAGGAGCTGCTCACAGTAAATGGAATTTAAAATATAAAATTCCAAAACTCTTTCCAGTACTATTTTAAAATTTATCTAGTTATGATAGTCACTTGTTTACAAAGAAATTATCAGGAGGAAAGTTAAGTTGAATACCAAACGACGAAGAAAAATATTTAAGCTTTTTAAGAGAGATTAAACTTGGAGAGTATATTAATACTTTCTCGCTGAATTTAAAGGTAATAGTGCAAACTAACTCAATCACAATCTTGTATATTTAAGCGAATAATTGTACGCTCTGATAATTTCAAATAAACTAAATTAACCTACTAAACTATAACATAAAATATAAACATAAGTTAAAATCATAAGTATAATTTAAATAACCTCAAAACTTAAAGTACTCTCAATAAAAAACTTTAAACTATAAATTATTATAATATTAAACTAGAAGGATTTACTTATATAAAATAACTTACAGACTGTAAACATAAATTATAGACATAAATATAATGTAAAATAACACTAACTTAATATAAAATGCATTAATTTTTAAATAATTTCCTTAGCCGTCTCATCGCGTTACATAAAACTCTAAGTTGTTCACACATTTTCACTAAATTACAACAAATTTCTTCATAATTACAGTCATTCTGACCTATGTGCTAACATAATTCACACTAGGTCATACATCTTGCATTTTCTTACCGGATTCAATTCATTTTACACACTTCCTAATTTGAAATTATTCACCTCGAACATTTTCTAATTTAAACTTAAAGACATCGTTTGTCTTTTATCACCCTCGCATCTTATATATTCTGTATTAACTAGTCACTTATGTACACACAACAATAAAGCCGCTAGAGTATTCAAAACACCCAAAATAAAAGGTAAATTCCTTATAGTGTTTTTCTTATAAACATACTCACACGCCATATATACTCAAGCGAATTTAATTTTTACTATCCCTGAGCTATAGACTATTACTTTCTTTATATTTAATGCAAGTTTAAAAACACCTCATTGTTCATGATTTTGTTTAATGAATAGAAGTTTAAAACAAGTCGTAATACCAGGGTAGAGACCCGCTCAAAAGGGTCAATACCATAACCATTTAATTAATACCATTTCCTGATGAGAATTTGGTATTTACACTACCTAATTTGTTTACTTTTTTTTCAAAACACTAATGTATTTTTATGCCTATCTTTTTTAAGTTCTATGTGTGAGAATTTTAATATTGTTTCAAATAACTTGTTCAAATTGTTCATTTGTCAAGTTGTTTGCTTTGTATTTTGTTTTTGTAATATACATTAGTTACCATGATTTTCTGTCAGTTTATTGTTGTCAAAATAATATTATAACGATATATTGTGCCATGATTTTTTATTGTTAGTAAAGCAGTAACATTTTGTTTGTTTAAAATAAAAATACGATGACTAAATTTTTATTTGAAAATATAAAGATAATATTTAAGGGTAAGATTTGAAATCTCTAAGTAACGCTCACATACATTCTCACACACTTTTTTCGAATTCAAAATTTACTCCTTTAGATTGTAAGTTCCTCTATTTTGGTTAGGTTCATAAATTCTATAAGCGAGGCATGCAAACACATTTCTGTTAAAGCTTCAAGTTTTGTCATGTCGTATACACGCATTTTTTCTGAACAAACTTGTGTGTTTCTGCATTATTTATTCCCAATATATATATATATATATATATATATATATATATATATATATATATATATATATATATATATATATATATATATATATATATATATATATATGTATATATATATGTATATATATATATGTATATATATATGTATATATATATGTATATATATATATATATATATATATATATATATATATATATATATATATATATATATATATATATATATATATATATATATATATATATGTATATATATATATATATATATATATATATATATATATATATATATATATATATATGTATATATATATATATGTATATATATATATATATATCCGGCCAGATTTTTAAGTCGTTTTGAAAACATTTCAAAAACAAACAAAAAAGCGCATTAAGATTAAGTGGACCGATAAGAAACAGTTAAAAAATGAAAAATAGCTTTTAACGCGAAAAAACTTTAAGCAAAATAAATACGATTAAAGCAAATATTTGCGAAACGTCGCTCTTTTATAATTTTTTTTATAAAATTTAGTGACATTTTTTATATAAAGTATTAACTTACTAATAATGATTGTTTAATAAGAAAACAAATGTTCTTCGATTTATCAAAGAGTATATACAATTTCTATTTCTATACTTATGTCATATTTCCAGTGCTGGATTAAGGAGGTGGGGAGGGGAGGGGGAATAGAAGGACTATAGCCTCGGGATTCACAATGTTAGGGGCTGCGAAATAGTCAAGAGGACAATTCGATGTTTTTTTTAGTCATTTTTACGCTGTGTTACATAAAAAAGGCCGCCAAAATAATGCAGCCCCTGAAAAGTCCAACAAGATTCAA
>NC_061161.1:12455787-12488287 GCF_022113875.1 Hydra vulgaris | reverse complement strand
CACAAAGTATGTTTGCTTTTTCATAAAACAATAATGAACATTTTTACCATTAAAGGGGAAAAATCTCATGATACGAAATCTAACATTTCAAATTAGATTTATAAAAATCACATTGTTAATAATCACGTGTAAATGATTTACTATATTAGGGTTAAGAGTTTGTTATTGACTTAATGTAATAGAATAGGGTAAAAATCAACTTACAATTTTTTTTTTTTTCAATAAGCCAATTAGCATTTACATTATATGACTGGAATTAGTTATGGAAAAAGTAGGGAATTAGGGAGGGAGAAAAAAACTGCTACGCAGGTCTTTGTGGTTTAATCAATAAATTGCAGTCATGAACAAAAAAGAATCTAAGCTGGCTGCTGTGATTATAAACTAATATAAAATTCGCTCTAACGTTATTTTTAATAGTTAGAACGCTTTCTACTTTACCAACTTCATATCAATTCTTTTGAAGTTTTTCAATGCTTTTTAAGTAATTAAAGTACTTGTTAACTTTAATTAAATAATAATAATACTTTTGTTTATTTTTTGTTGTTAAAGAACATTTTTTTATAGACTATATACATTTCATTCACATATAACAAAATTAATTGCTAGAGCAATAAGAAGAGAAATTTAGTTTTAATGTCAAACAAATGTAAAACATATTTTACAAAAACTTAACATATAAATATATATATATATATATATATATATATATATATATATATATATATATATATATATATATATATATATATATATATATATATATATATATATATATATATATATATATATATATATATATATATATATATATGTATATATATATGTATATATATATATATATATATATATATATATATATATATATATATATATATATATATATATGTATATATATATATATATATATATATATATATATATATATATATATATATATATATATATATATATATATATATATATATGTACCCAGTGGGCAAAAATATTGTCGGAACAACGTCGGATTAACGTCGGATGTTACGTTGAAATAATGTTGAATTTACGTTGGAAATGGAAATGTTGGGCGACGTCGAAAAACAGACATGTTGGAGCGACGTCACCATTTTGATGTAAATACGATGTCGTTCTTACATCTAACGATATCAATTCGACTTCCGTTATATTTATTTTCGAATAAAGTCAAGAAAAAATTTATTTTGTGTGTATTTTATTTACACACAATAGCTTTTTTCCTAAAATGAACAAAAATATAAATTAAAAAAAAAAAAAATATTCGAAGGACTAAAGGCGTAAAAAAAAAATAATAAAGACACTATTATAAGTTAAGATATATATATTTTTAAACAGTCAACTTTTAAACATGTCTATTTTTAAACATGTCTATTTTTATATAATTCTATACGACGCCCACCTTCTTCAACATCGACTTTGTCAGGTTTGTATCTTAAAATCTTTACTTTTTGTTTCTGCAATTGTTATGCCGCTAAATATAAGTGCATAGTATATGTTAACTTATGTTAACAAAAGTGCTAATAAGACTAATGTTAAAGAGTTAATAAAACTTATGTTAATATAAGAGCTAATTAACATAATAAATATGAAAAAAAAATAAAACGAATAATGAAATAAGAAATATGGGAACATTAAAAAATAATAACTACTTACCTAATAATAACAATTAATAAAAAACAACCCTGGCTTACCTATGATAAGATCAAGAATATGTAATTTTTCAAAAATTTGTTTTTCTGATACTGTATCTATATTCTTTTTTTTATCGTGACGATTTATCCCTTTCATTTTGAAGCACAACATCACTTTGTATGACATTAGACTATAAAATCAAGTTATTATTTGTATAATAACATATAGCTGTAGTAAAACTCTAATATATAAAGTAAACTAAATAAGGTAAGTGCACTTATTCACGAATAAATATAAAAAATTACCTATCCATTATGTTTTTAACGTTATCTTTTAAAGATATCCCACCAATCTTTGAAAGTTGAGCTACCTGTTTAAATATAAAGTATCAAAGTTTTGATATTATTTATATAATTGACATTTTTTAAATTATAGTCAACTGAAAAAAATTAAATGCTTTAACGACTAAATATAATTCAAAAAAAAGTTACTCAAATTGAAATTGTAAAGAAACTGTGAGCTAGTTAAAGACCATCCATTAAGTGCGTACACAATAAAACTACTGATTTCGTAACCCTCTTGTATGCAATTGTATGCTTTTAAGGATTCCCACCGTGTATGCGCACACTTTTTAGAAAATTGAGACCCTTCCCTTATTATTTAAAAAATATTAAAAAAAACTTTAATTTTTGGGCAATTCAAAAGTGCATTAATAAACAGAAAAGACTCAAAAAAAATTAAAAAAAAAATAACAAATATAGATAAAAAACATTGCCTTTCTTCAAAACAAATAAGTAAAGTTTTGTAAATTCATAAAAAAGATAGTACAAACATGCTGCCTTAAATAACTGCCTCTTGTAGGCTTTTGGGTGATACCCTTCCCCATACCAGTCTACATACTTAATGGATGATTCCAAAGCAGATTTAAACATGTAGAAAGCAGTTTAAAGAATGGAGAACTTTTTTCTATAGACAAGACTGAGATTTTCAAGATAAATGAAAAAAAAAAAAAATTATAATAAAAAAAAAAAAAGATAAACTACACTACATAAGTAGTACTACACATATTAAACTTACTAATTGTTTACATTTTCATCATCTACTTTTAAATTTGCATCAAATTTGGGAAGCTCTTCTACTTCCATGAATTTTGCTGGAATATTTTTTGCTGCTTTTAAAAAAACCCCAGATCCATTTTGAATAATAGTTTCTTGATTTTCAATTTGTTTTAATAGAAGTTTTACCACAATATATTGAAAATCTTAATCAATAGAAACTGCAAAAACAAAATCTTTTATAATTTTTGTTTTATACTTTATGTGTTTAGCAACTTTAATGTGTTAAAAATATTTATATTATAAGTTCTTATAACAATACCATCTCAATATACATATATTTTTTTCTTTACTTATGAAATTATTTAATTAACTAGCTAGTTTAGTTAAAACAGCATTTCAAAATGTTTTATCATTCTTACCTCCCATATCCATAGAAAAATCACCATATTTATACCGTACAGAATCTTTTCTTTGAAAAGGTGTAGAGTTAGAGACCATTGATTTTGTAAAATGATGGATAGTCTCATCTAAATTAGAAGTTGATAAATATGAAAACGAATTGGATCTAGACCTTGATATTTTTGACATTGAACTTCCAGATGAGTTAGATTTTGAATGAGATTGTGAGCGAGAGATTGAATGAAAATGTGATTGAAACTGTGAGCAAGATATTTCCTCACTTCTTGGACGAGACATTTTCTCATATCTATGATGAGACATTTCCTTACCACTTTTCTGTAAAGAGGAATAATGATATTGTTTTAGAAATTTTGGTAAACAAGGAAATTTTTCTAAAAATAAATGTTAAGCTGTTTAACCCATAAACTGAACAAGAAATGTCAAAAAATACTATTGTTAAAATGCAACAATTAAAAAATTTTAGAACTAATACTATGGCTTCAAAATAATTTATTTTCAGCTGCAATATTGCTAAAATTATAAAATCAAAACATTTTAGTTAAGAATGTTTTCTTTTGTATAAAAATGCAGTGTGACATATTTAAACAGATAGCACACTGAAATAATGATATAATAATCTACCATGGTTACTTTCCACAGACTTCTCTACTTTCTTTGTAGCCATTATTTCTTCAGATGTTTTATAACCTGATGCTTCCTCACAAAACTCTAACCAACCTTTTATTGATTCTTAATAGTATAATATTTATATTTTTCAAATGCATGCAAAAACACTTTTGCAAAGAATGTTTCCCTCATCCACAAGTTTCCGTTTTATCAGACGAAATTGACTCCATCCAAACTTCAGGTTCAGACAGGAGGTTCCAAATTCATAACTTCGCGTTTGATTTGCAAACCATTAGGCCAATAAACAATGTTTAGGCTATCATTAAATCAACATGATGGAACAGTTTGCTCATGTTTCTTGTTATTTTCAATCCAAACTGCTCTTGTATATGCCATATTAGACTGTAAACTAAAAGGAAATCAATCTATTGTTAGTTTCGCTTATTCTGGTATAAAAATTAATTAGCAACATTTGTAAAATATTTTTGGTGCATATAAATGTTAAATAAATTTTAAAAAGTATATTAACCCTCTTTTTGTTTTCTTTCTAGTATTTTTTAACCTTTTACTCTAACTTTATCCTTAAAATGTTTTAATATATTAAAAAGAGACAGTTACGGAATTTGATTACAACTGGAGATCCTGATATTCACACCAGTAACAACTAAAACATTATAAACTTAATTAATTTTTCTTTTAATATTATCAAGTTTGAAAACAATCAACAAAAAAAAAGCAACAAATCATATATATTTTTTTTATAAAACTACTAAATCTACTTAAAGTATAAACTCTTGTCGTAAATCATGCACATACGGAATTAAAACATAATTATCTTTTCGAGGCAAACAAACAACTTTACAAAGAATATCATTTTTTGAAACGACCTTGCTGTCCATTTAAATATTTTGATTAGTTGCATAAATATTTAAATCTTGTGAATCGCATGGGTCAAAAAAAAAGATTTCATATATGTCTTCTTGACAATTTAACAAAAGAATAAATCATCAGACGACACTTTTCTTTTACGCAAACAAAATCTTCATTCTTTAAATAGAACCAGCTATCTATACATTTAGAAGAAATTTTATCAATTATAAGCTTGCGATTCATTCTCTCACCAGAGTTCTCTAACTCTGAAGTTCTCTTAACAATCTGTACAAGTGGACTATTTGCATTATGAACAAACATTTTTAATATCTGCAGATGATTTTCAAATGAAAACGCAGACATTGAAATAAGATCTTCTTTGTGATGGTATACATCATCATATAAATGTATTAATGAATGCACATTATAGGTTAAAACACTTTGACCATATATGTCAATAGACTTAAAAACAAACCACTCAAGAAGCTGTTTGGTATACTCCAATAATTGTGTTATTTTTACTAAATTGGTGTAACACATAGTTATTATCCCAATACTCAATGGAAAATGACTGTAAATATCATTTGGAAGAATTCCTTTTAAAATCACAGGTTCAGTATAAAGAAGAAATCGTTTAAATTCTGTGGCTTTCCATCTTTTTAATTCGTTTAAAGATCTAGGCTGTCTTGCACACTCACTTGGCAACTTTAAACTTTCTAAACAGCTCGATATCTGATTGAGTTGTATCTGGAAGAGCCTGCACATTTTTGGACCTTCCTTTTAAAAAAAAAGCAACCATTTTACAACACCTAACATTACTAGATGCATAGTGTCAAGAAATTCTGAACACAGCAAATATCATAACCGAGAAGAATACTTTTTTTTAACTGATGTTCTGGGTAATTAACATGAAAAAACTTAATATAATTTCTCAAAGGCAGTTCAGTTCTTGAAACACAACTCGGTTTTCAACATATATACCACGGACTGTGGATCTTTCACATGAACCATATCCATTGTGTGATTTAATACACTTTAACATCTGCCTAACTGGAGCATCGCAACAAAAATATTTTATATCCACTTTATATAATTGACCATTGTAGTTAAATCCAGTGGCTTTTAAATTTTTGTATTCTTTTAGAAAATCAGTCAAAAACTGTGAAACAGGATCTGGTTTTTTGCTGCTACAATAAACTGCTATAATAAATAGTTTAAAGTCATGAAATAAACCAAGTATTGGCCATAATTGCTTATTGCTGCTTTTAACTAAAGGGATACCATCTATATTATTTTTAAACATATCTGACTGAAAGACAACCTATCACCAGTGACCGATTCTAATAATCTTGTTATCCCGTGTAGAATTCCTAAATAGACATACTCACCTCCACTCACAAATAAAGTGTTAACATAACGTGGGGTGTTTAAGAGTGTTTGACTGATATTAGGTAAATCATTTTGACCATTATTGCAAAAGTCAACACATGCACGGGTACATTTATTGTGACTGGCCCATGAAGCAAGTTCTTCGGAAATGATTTTTTTTGTTAAGACAGACATCTTATCTTGATAATTTATAAAAGACATGTCAAATCTGAAACAGATGAATTATTAGAATCACTCATTCTACTCCCAATTTCATTAGGAATATTATTTCTATCTAAGCTTGGAGACTCACTAAGATTACTATATTCCATATCATATTTTTTTTCGCATTCTAAGGCATTATTCACTAAATGGTTAAGTTGACGATTGTGAGCTCTCAATTATTTATGTAGATCATCCTAACATTAAAAAATATAAAACAAATTGTTATTGAGTTATTCTTTAATTAACAATTACAATATATTTACAAGTATCATATAGTTTGTTTATTACATTACAGTTCAGTGCTAGAGACTTGTACTAATGATTGGTCGCTAGGAAAAGTTTGAAAGTATCACTTAGTTGGTAGCTCATCAATATTTTTATTGATGTTGGTAGCTCAGCAAGTTTTTTATTTGCTGCCACCTCTTCTTCCAATCTCAGTTCTGTAAATAACACAATATAAACTGAAAGGTTCACTTTACGACAAAGGAGAGTGCATCAAGAGAGAAAAATTGCTTCAAAAAAATTAGTTTTCCGTTAAAATATTTGAAATTTTTTTTTTATATCTTATCAAGTATTTTTTTATGAATTTATTTGTGAATTATTGAATTAATTGCTTTTCATACCTATTGAACTTTGCACAATTGATCAAATGATGCATATAATTGACTGCAAAAAATTAATTGTACGCTGACAAAATAGGTCTTTATTTAAGCATAAATTGAGCAAATTGAACGATTAAACTAGTTAGTAAAATTAAAAATAGTAATTTTTTAAATACATTTTTGTTCTAGAAATAAAATATAGTGTTTCAGCAAAATGGCGTGAAGAAAACAACATTTGTCTTTCCATCAACGAAGCCTTATAGTTGATTTGAAAAATTAAGGAACATCCTACCGTCAGATTCAAAAAGAAGCAGGAATTCCTTTTACGACAGTTTCCTCATTTGTTAAGAAGCATAATCTGATTAGAACCGTTGCTAGTGTGGCTGGCAGAGGAAGAAAACGCAAGACCACTAGTGCAATCGATCTCAATTTCAACATTAATGTGGAGAAAAATAGATTTGTTTCAGCAGCTAAATTAGCTTTAAAAGTTCAAGATCACAACATCACAGTAACCCTTGAAACAATTAGAAATCAAATTAGAGAACAAGGATATATAGATAGAATAGTTCGAAAAAAACCTTTTTTAACTTCAAAAAAAATGAAACGTCGATTAGAATTTGCAAAGAAATACGAAAAAATTGCGATATCTTATTAGAAAAAATTTTGTGGTCAGATAAGTCAAGGTACAACCTAGTCTCATCAGATGGAGTTCAAAAAGAGTGGCAAAAAAAAAAGCTGATAAACTAGGTCATTTGCGAATTAGTGTAAAGCATAAAGGAGGAAATGTGATGGTTTGGGGTAGTATGAGTTGGAAAAGAGTGGAGAAATTGACGTTTATTGATGAAAAAATGGTGCTTCAATGTATTGTGAAATTTTTAAAGCCATCTTGCAATCATCTACTAAAAATTTGAGAATGGGAAACGGGTTTATACAACAGCAAGATAACGATCCAAAACATACTGCTAAAAAACAAACTGCTAAGGCATACTTTGACAAAAATAACATTAATGTTTTGGAATCTTATAGTCCAAACTTGAATCCTATTGAAAAATTGTGGTATATTTTGAACAGAAAAATTGGTGACCAAGCATTTAGACAAAAAGACGACTTAAATAAAGCTATAATAAGCGTATTGGATTATATAACAAGAGAAGAGACTCAAAATTTGGTCAACTCAATACCAAATCGTCAAGCTGAGACTATAAATGCCAAAGGACGCCCACTAGATACTAATTTCTATGAAGTTAGTTCAATTAAACATTATTTTTGAACTGTATGATTATTTTTTTTGCAGTCAACTATATGCATTACTAGATCAACGGTGTAAAATTTAAAAGGTATGAAAAGCAATTAACTCACCAATACACAAATAAATGCTTAAAATAATACTTGATAAAAATTATAAAAACTTTTTTATAATATTTTAACAAAAAACTAATATTTTTTGATACAATGTTTAAAATTAAGATTTTTTCTCAAGAGAACAAGTATTTTTTTTGCATAATGTTAATATATATATATATATATATATATATATATATATATATATATATATATATATATATATATATATATATATATATATATATATATATATATATATATATATATATATTTGTATATAAATATATATATATATATATATGTATATATATATATATATATATATATATATATATATATATATATATATATATATATATATATATATATATATATATATATATATATATATATATATATATATATATATATATATATATATATATACATATATATACATATATATACATATATATATATATATATATATATATATATATATATATATATATATACATATATATATATATATATATATATATATATATATATATATATATATATATATATATATATATATACATATATATATATATATATATATATATATATATATATATATATATATATATATATATATATATATATATATATATATATATATATATATATATATATATATATATATATATATATATATATATATATATATACATATATATATATATATATATATATATATATATATATATATATATATATATATATTATATACATATATTATTCCAGAATGTGTAAAACAATACCTACTATAAAGTTTTGTATTAAAGATTTGAATTCATCATAATTCTCTTTGATGTAGCCTTGTAGATAGTTTATTAAAACTCTCTAGAGATATATTTCTAATGCCACTTTATATAAAAAGGCAGTTTTATTTAGCCTTTTTCTGATTATCAATGAGAGATTTTTTAAAGAACAATTTAGCCTGTATAATAAACACCCAATTCTTTTGGGTGTTTATTTTACAATATTACATAAGTTGAATTAAGTTCAATTACTATTGGCAATAGTAAGATAGAAACAAAACAGAGCAAAACATCTAGATTTTAGTGCTATTTCTTTAAGAATCTCTTACTTTAAATGAAATTGTCGCCGATAAAAATCCAATCTAATCCGTACGTTGGATTGATGTCGGGTGCTCACTGGGTATACATTTTGTTTTTGTTCTTTACTACATGATTTAAAATACAAATGTTTAAGATACCAATATAAATGAGAAGAACTACACTTGAAAAAGTTAAGGATAAATATAAAAAACGCGGACGCACTTGGAAAAACACACGGTCTTGTCAAAGAGAACCGATGTTGAAACTTAGACATTTTTTTTGTTATAGTTTTAAATTACTTGGTTAAGGTGCTTGCAACGAAGTTACATAGCCTTTCAAACGACTGTCGCAATTTTTGTCTGTGATTTTCACATAATTTTCAATTTCTCTAAATTAAAATGGTCGAGTAATATTCATTCAATGAATAATTTAACTATTTCATACTTCAATTAAGTTTTTCCATTCCTTTTTTACATTTTTGACTGATTTCTCCTAAGTTCCATGCCGTTTTTTTCTAAGTATTAGGTTAACTATAAAGTATAAACAATTAGGTTGTTACTTTTTTTCGTTTTATTGTATTGATCTTCATTGTATTGACTAATATTGATCTTTTTTTTAACAAAATCTTGTAATGTAATTTCATGTTCTTTCTTCGTCTTTACTAAAGCTCTTCTGTAATAAATCTGCATAATGCTACTTTTCTAGTATAAAAGCTTATGAATGTGTACATAAACATACAAACGCACACACATATATATACACACACGTATACACATACCCAGATTCATACATACATGCATATATACATATATTTTCATTTAACACACATATATATATATATATATATATATATATATATATATATATATATATATATATATATATATATATATATATATATATATATATTATATATATATATATATATATATATATATATATATATATATATATATATATACAGGCCTTGTTTTAAAGCGTTACGCCTAGAGCGATTTACGTACGCGTTACGATTACGATACGCGTTTTGGTTAAGCTACTTTTTATCATTTTTTAACTTTTAAATTAGCGGTAACATAAAAGTAGTAATTAATTTTCAAAAAAACCACATTAACTTTTAAATAACGATATGTAAAGATATTTATTAAAAAAAATAATTTACTTTAAAAATAATTGTTGTAACTTTTCATCGCGATATATCTTTCCTTTTTATAGGAATTAATTTGACGCTAAACTTTTTATCCAAATATTTCGCAACATGAAAAATTGTTTGTCAATCCTTAACTACAAGTTTTTTGCAATGTTTTTAATAAAAAACTTTTAAAAAATCTATATTCCATATTTATTAATACAGAATATAAAAGTTTTTTGTAATATAGATTTTTTATGAATTTTTTACTGAATTTATAATAAAAAACATTTGCAAAAAAATTTGTAATTTAAGAATTGACATTTTTTTTATTAAATCTCAAAAAATGTCTTAATATTTTTGTTATCATGATAACAAAAATATCAAGACATTTTTTCGAGATGTTAAAAAAAATGTCTTTGCTTGTCTTATTAGTTAAAGGTATATAGTTTAAGTTATGCGGAGGGAGGGGGTCGGCACAGAAAAAAAAAATTACCTGTTACTCGCAATACTTGAATGAAGACAATTTGTTAAAATTCTTCTGCGTGCGATTCAATAATTTTTTTTTTTCATAAATCAAGTTATATTACAAGGTAAAGAAATCATGAGTAGACTACAACATCCGCTGATGACACTAATATTACGTTGAATATATTTATATAACGGAGGTTTTATTATGCACGCGCACATTACAGGTTCCGTTAAATAAATACTAAGGCACGTTTTAGTTTAATGAGTCTCCATTTTTTACTAATGAATACGTATTTTTCTTTATAAAACAAAACAAACTAGTATATAAAAACCTTGTATAATTCTATTATTTCTAAATTGTTTAAAGTTTGAATATTGATTGTATTTTGAAGGACATAAGATTTACTTTAAAAACTTTTAAATCTTGGGACTTTGCTGATGCTTTGCCGATGCGATGATCACAGAAAAAGAGAAGACTTACGTTATTAAAATCAAATGTAAGTTATGTGATCTTCATCAAAATAAAATAATATCCAAAAGCAATAGTGCCGTATGGGCAACTGCCCAACGGTTTATAAATAATACAAGTCATGTTAAAATATTTTAACATGTTACTATATTTTAATTAAGTTGATATATAATTAAAAATAAAAATATTGTTCAATAAATAAATTAAATTTATTCTTAACAAAGATTACCTCATACTTATTCTTTTTTTTTTTTATTAAGTTAAATTGCTTACAAACGAAAAAAAAAAGAGTTTTGTAATTATACGTAGAATGAAAATACTTTTGAGTTTGGTTATAAGTTAAGGAACTTAATTTTTAATAAACAAACTTTTACGAAAGTTTATTATAAACAGATACGATTCAAATTATTAAATATACTTAAATTATTTCAGTTGATTTTTTTTTAAGTTTGCACGATTAAAGTTTGGCGTAGTAGTATTTGTTTTTTTGTTTTAAGAATAATTAACAAAAGAGTTTGCATAATTAAGTCTTTTATATTTAATTTAATTTTTTTTTTAATTTCCTAAAATTAAAAAAAAAAAAAGATTTAATCGTTGAAAACGATTTTTCTCTATAGCTCTTTGTGATTTGTTTAAAAAGTTAAAAATTTTTACATTAACATAAAAAATTTATGAATTAAATTCCTAGCGATTGCGTTCTAAACTACGTATCAAAAATATGCTCAAAGCAGACTAAACTTTTTTATATTTTTATAAAACGCAAGTTGAAACGCTTTTAAAAATTTTAAAAATATTTAAAAACTTAAACTTTTCTTTGCTAGTCAAAACAAAATCGTTGTTTAAATAATTAACATGGGTTTGTGTTTATCAATGTTAATATTTTTTGTTTACTCTAGAAATTTTTAAAAATAAAAAAAATCATTGTTATTTTTTTATTCAAATACGATTAAAAACAATTATTCAAAAACAAATTTCAGAAATAATTAATATATATATATATATATATATATATATATATATATATATATATATATATATATATATATATATATATATATATATATATATATATATATATATATATATATATATATTACTAAATAATATTGAACTAAAATTAATAATAAAATAACAATTGAAAACATTACAAAATTCTCATAATAAATTTATATTTAAAACGTTTATAGTTTATATTTGAGTTAATTGTTAAATTGAACTAGTTTGCGGTTATTTATTTATTGCGGTAGGGTAATTCCACATCAAATCACCCACTCCCTTGAACCATATGTCTTCTTTTTGTTTTATATTTTGACACATGATTCCTATTTATAAAAAAATATTGCATGCAAAATTTCAGCTAAAAATGTCAAGCGGTTGACAAGATACAGCAAATTTAATTTGGACCTGGTTTCTCAAAATGACCCGGTTTTCATAACATTCTGAAAAGTTGTTTTCCTCAATAAAATAAGAAATAAAAATGGCAAAAATATAAAAATATATATTTATAATGGTTTTTTAATGCGGAATTCAATAAATGTACTTAAAATGCTGAAATGTTAGAGGAACATCCTTAAAAATTAATAAATCAACTAGTTTATATAATCTAACTTTAGGGCCCAATATCTCAAAACACCCCCGTCAAATTTTTTTTTTTTTTGCTTTCAATATTTTAAGCTAGTTATAATCTTACTAGGCACAAAAAATCTAACTGGAAAAAAAACTGAAACATATAGAACTTTAATTTTAAAGATGTATAACTTTTTTAAGAAATTCCTAAAAAATATTTATAAATTCAATTAAAATAAATTATTCCTAATTTACAAAGTTACTTAAATATACAAGATTTTTAAAGGTATTGAATGTGCAAGTTATTTTGACTGTATTTGTAATAGTTCACAATATTGTTGCCATTTTACTTGCACTTCTTCTATTTCAACATTTTCAAACACATAGTTTCTACCAGAACTAGAGCAAGCTTGTGGAACAGATAGTTTTTTCAATATATTGATGTTAGGAATAAAACAGTGGTCGTCTCTTTCAGGCCAGTTAAAATAGATTGATGGACCTCTTGGGTGGAGAAACTTAACTTCAGCATCAACTTCTTCTAGGTTGATTTCAGTTACAATGCCGATCCACCACTTATCGTCATAAACTACCGCAACATAACCTCCTAAAGTGACAGTATCAGGTTCAAATATATGTTTCTTTTTAAGATTGTGAATTATTGTATATTTAGTGTCTGTACTACATCTCTTCGCCCCAACCCTATTATCTCCAAGATGTATAAATTGATGAAAGCTACGAGTACCTAGTAGAGTTGTTACATCAGTGTACCTTTCTTTTTGCTTTTCACGTTGCAATTGTAAGTCCAATCCCTTTATGTAAATAAAGTTAACAGCCTTAATTTTCTCAACACAAAATTCATACATAGCCTCTGATGTGAGAATTTGGTTTCTGTATGGTCGTTTTAAACTTTCTTGTGCTGTTAACCTTTTTACAGTACCACCAATTCCATCGCATGGTGACTTTCCGTGGGACGTGGCAAAAAAGTTTCATTCAATTTTGAGGGAAAATTCTGTCTCTAGTTGGCATAGATTGTAAAAGCTTTTACAATTTTTGTACTGTCCTGCACAACCATCAGTGAATAAATGCAATTTGGATAAATCAAGAAATTTTGTTTTTAATATTGGTATAATTAGTTGAAATATCTTGTATACATAAGTTACATCGTGTGTAATGTCGTCTGATATAAAACAGTAAGAAATATGTTTCACTACACCATTTTCTTCTTTATAGTATATCACTAATGGATGTAAAGAACATTGTTGGGTGTTCCAGTGATAGCTCTGTATTTCATCTTGGACTACAAAAGCATAAATTTCAGCAAAGTCGCCAAGAATGATAATGTTTGATTGATCCATATTTTCTTTTAGTTGATTAAGGTATTGTGATTGAGATTTGGCAATATAAGAATGAGATTGTAGCTTTTCAAAACAAGATACCAATAGTTCAATAAACGTTGGAACATCTGTTGTTAAACTCAATAGTGTTGCACGATCAGTAGTTTGCCATTGTTTGTAGTGTATCTCAAAATCATCTTCGTATTCTCCAAAAATCTCATACAAATACATGGTGAGCAGTTCTTTACCAGGACAATTATCACACTGTGCAAGCATGCATTCTTTTTTTCTACTGAGCAAACAGTTTTCAAAAGTAAATCCTTATACGTTAGTTCAATATTTAAGGAATCCACTAGCAAAATATCATTTTGGTGATAAGAACAAACACAAACAGAATGTGTACCACTTGCACCTGGCAAAATGCACCACTTTGGTCTAAGTGAAGCAAATTTTGAGTAACTTATTTGTATTTCTGGATTGTTTTCTTTGTATAATACATATAGTTCCTTTAAATTACACAAAAGCAGTTTTTTTTGTTTGTGGACGTTCTATTGAATGCTAACATAATCTTTTTTTCCAGGCATAGTTCGACATAAATCACTTGAGTCATAAAACAATTTAACTGAATCTTCTATTTCTTTATGTAAGACTTTACCCTTATACAATGGAGAGATACCTAACAATCCTTTTTTATTAAAAATTTTTCTAGCCATCTTGGCCTGGTATTCTGTAACCGAAAAGTTATTTTGTACTTCTAATATTGACCAACTTGGGGGTGCCAGTGTTAGAAGTTGAACAATAGTTCGTTTGTCAGAACATAGAATTTTTTCTTTTACCAAGCTCATAATTTCATCAAAGTTTGCAGCCTTCTTTTTCATCCCATTGGTTTCATAACATAGTTTTGAGGAAAATTGAGTTTCAATTTTTCTAGTAGCGTTATACGCCATTTCGTTGATGCATGCAACTTTTTGCTTTCCTTCTGACAGTATATGTATTAATGATTTTGAATGAGATTTTAGAGGAGATAAACTAAAATTTTTGAGTTCTTTATTGATCTCCTGTCTTATTTTTTTGCATGGTGATATTAGAAAATCCTCATCTTGTTCACTCTTACTTTGCTCCTCTTCTGTAAGTTCTTTTTTTCTGGCAATCTTTTGTTTACAAGGTTTGCAAAGTTTCTTCCCAGGAGGAATATTCAAACAATTTCTCATCATGACTTGTGACTCTTTTATTGTAACTACGCCAAGATTTTCTAAAAGTAATTGAATTGTATAAAGTATGTCTGCACATTAGTTCAAAACTTTCGTTTATTTTTTGAAAAACATAAATTAATGAAATATTTAAATTTTACAGCTACATACTTGTGATTTTCTTTGTATGTCTATTGAATGGATCACAACAAGCTTTCTGCCATATAGGATACATTTTCAAATATTTTGTATTATGTCTTTCACATAATATTTCTAAGTTTGATAATTCAATATTACAGCGTAAAGATATAATTATTTTTTCTTCATTGCTTAAAGTTTCAATAACATCTTGTTGGCCTTCGCAAGCATCTGATGTCATTAACCCAATAGAACACATCTTAATAAGATAAATTATTTAGTATGAAAGTATTTCCTAAAAATAAAAATAAAATTCTTCTACTTAATTGTATGTAAAAAAAGTTTTCTAATAAATATAATTTTTAATAAATGTTGTTCTTAATATTATTATTATTAATATTAATAAATGTTGTAAAAAAAGAAGTTTTTAAATAATTATATTATTTAAATTATTAATTTTTTAAAATTTAAATATAATCTTACCAATAAATGTTGTTCTATATCTGAACTTTTATAAACTAAACTTTTATAAACTAATTTTTAATAAACTTTTACAAACTTTAGTTGTCAAAATTAAAAAAAATATCATATTAACATAACAATTATTTTTTATAAAATGTTTTTATATAAAAACAAAACCGGATGTTTTTTCAGTTGTTAAGTTCATATAATTAAGTTATCATATAATTAAGACTTCCTTAAATATATAAAAAGTCTATTAACCAAAATTAATTCTTTACAGAATTCTATAATTTGCTACACATGTACTATCTTTAGGAAGATTTTTAGCAGCTTTTAAGTGATGCCATACCCTTTTAATTTTTTAATTAGTTTGCAATGAAGTGTATTGAATGCTTTTGCAGTAAGAAAAAAGCAATTCGAAGGATACAAAAAAAAAAAGATCTTTCCTACTTAGTTTTCAGTAAAAAAAAAACCTCTAGTTTTAAATATATTAAATAATGATATAGTATTAGATATTTCCAAATCTTTGGCTGTAGGATAATTGGAGCTTGATAAGAGTTAACAATGATGTCTCAGTGGATTTAATCCTACTTTCTATTTTTTAACTCATCTACAACTTATCACTACTAAGTAACTACTGTTCATACAAAGTAGTTTGATATGTTTTATTGGCTAAATAGTTTAAATGACAGAGATATGGCAATGCCAGGTGTTATTGAAACACTATTCTCCTTCCCTCTAACTGTAATAAAAAAAAGTTGTTTTCACCATGTCTTTTGCAATATGCTTTTTTTTAAGTATTCTTGGTAAATTTAACTAAATTAGAACATCACTAAAAATATTTTGTTGTTCCCTCACCCCTCACCCTCGTTAGAAAATTGCTATGGGCACCCATAAAAGTGGTGTATCTTGGAAACTATGGTTCTATATGTTTTAGTTGTTTTTCCAGTTAGGTTTTTTGTGCCTAGTAAGATAATAAGTAGCTAAAAATATTAAAACCAAAAAAAAAAAAATCTAGACGGGGGTGTTTTGAGATATATGACCCCTAAGTTTGAATATATAAATTAGGTGTGTTTTTAATTTTAAAGCATGTTCTGCTCATATTTCAGCATTCTAAGTGCATTTTTTGAATTCTGCATTAGAAAAGCATTATAAATGCTAATTTTCATATTTTTATTTTCATTATTTTTCATTTTATTAGAGCAAACGTTTTTTTAAAATGACACAGAAACCAGGTCATTTTGGGAAACCAGGTCTATATTAAAACCTTGATATCTTGTGAACGGCTGAACATTTTTGGCTAAAATTTTGCATGTGAACTTTTCTATATGAAATGCAACAGCTAAAGAAGTTTAAAGAAAATATGAGACCTATGGTTCAAAATCTTGAAAAATTTGGGTGATTTGATGTGGAATTACCCGGTAGTTAAAACACTTAACTTCTATAAAAAAAAATAAAGATAATTTTATGACGTCAAAATCGCGTTAAGCTAATGCATTAAGCACTTTTTTATTTAAAACAAGGCCTGTATGTATATATATATATATATATATATATATATATATATATATATATATATATATATATATATATATATATATATATATATATACATATATATATATATATATATATATATATATATATATATATATATATATATATATATATGTATATATATATATATATATATATATATATATATATATATATATATATATATATATATATATATATATATATATATATATATATATATATATATATATATATGTATATATATATATATATATATATATATATATATATATATATATATATATATATATATATATATATATATATATACATACAGGCCTTGTTTTAAATAAAAAAGTGCTTAATGCATTAGCTTAACGCGATATATATATATATATATATATATATATATATATATATATATATATATATATATATATATATATATATATATATATATATATATATATATATATATATATATATATATATATATATATATATATGTTAAATGTTAAATGAAATTTTTTTAACGAATTATAAACTAGAATGCTTTTTATCATTGTTATGGTTTTTAATACAATATTTTAAAGGTGAAAAAAAATAAAATTTGAAAGTAACTATTTTACCTATAAAAAATTTTAAGAAACCTATAAAAATGTTTTAAGTAACAAATTTTTTTTATATGGATTTATTGAAGAAACTGTAATCAAAACATAGACAGAGGTGACTTATTATACAGAGGTGCATACACTGAATTAGATGTGGCATCTAATCATCCTTCCCACCCTCCACCTATTAAAAAAAAAGTTAAAATTTCGTCATCTGAAATATTAAATTAAAAGCATATATTAATATAGTACAAGATGTATTAGCATTTGAAATTTGATGAACAAAATGCCCAAAACATAATTGTGTTATAAATTACCTAGTTAGAAATAATCTTATTAACGTGCTTAATCAATCATAATTCAAAGTGTGATCTTAATTTGGTAGATATATGACAAAGTGTTGCTTTTATCGATGAACATACTAATTAACTATTTATATTTGCGGTCACTTCTTTAATCTTTTCTGTAATATTAATGACGAAATATCTATTATAATATCAATTTAAATTATCTTTCATTGCAATAAAAAAAACCGAACGGATGTTTAAAAGCTACTTATTACTAAACTATAAGTTTATTACTGGTTGTAAAACATTTGGGATTAGAGGATTTTTCGGAAAATTTGTCAACCTTCATCTAGATTAGATTTGCATCTTTAATTGTTTGTGAAACATCTTTTTTAAAAGTATATAAAACTTGACATAAAATCAAAATTCTATTATTTCTAATAAGAGTGATATTCCGCTATAGTGCCTCTTCAAAACCTTCTAGACTACACTACGAAACAAATAGTATCTTTGCAGCTAAAAGTAATGTTAGGTGCAATTGAATTGGGTAATGACAATAAATTTATTTATGAAATTATCTTTAGTTACGGATTTAATGGTAGTTCTGGTCAAGCTGCATACAAAAGTTTGATAGTCTAGATGTTAAATCGGATTAATCCTTATTCAAAAAAACAGTGATACCTCTTAGATTATTTGCAGTTAATAATCTTTTTTTGTGGAAAAATACAGCACTCCAATCAAGCTAGTGTACTAGTGTACAATGGAAACTAAAGAACATAATTTGAAAAATAAAAAAGAGATAGACCGGTAAGTTGAACAATTGAGTCATTTAAAAAAAAACTAATTATTGATAAAGCTTTAAAATCAGTTAAAAGGCTAGGAGATGCCAACTCTAACTACAAACTTCACTTGCCTTGGGCCTCTTGGTTGAGTAAAAGCTAGAGATGGTGTCTCGATAAAAATACTCATCTGGGGCAGATGTAAAACGCATACGGCCACTGTTCTTTAAAAGGCCTCCTACGCAAAGACTTAAGAGGTAAACAGATTTTATTTGTAGACCAGCTACACACCCCTTCCTTATCTCTTAGGCTGGCGTAGATGTGTTTATAATACATTGTTTCCAGTTTAGTATGTTGAATGCTAGATCTTCTTGACTCATTGCATTGGTTTTGCTTGTGTCTCTGTACGTTTCTGACGGCGATAGAGAGATTGTAGCTTATTTTTTCAGTACTTATCCAAGCAATATCTGTATAACTCATATAACTATGAATAAATGCATAATAATGATTGCATAAAACTTTTTTTTTTGATATAAATTCTGACTAAGGAATTTTAATATTTTTGGAAATTTTAGAACCAACATAGTCAATATGTTGTTTCCATGTGATGTTCTCATCAAGGAATACAACTAAAAATTTTGTAAAGCAATCTCTTTTTATTTTAATTTGGTCTATAAAAATATCAGATAGAGCTTGGGGTAAATAACGTTTTTTATATATCGAATAAATAAGAATTCCTATTGTCTTGTTAATATTTAGGGTAAGTTGATTGCATTTGAGCCAGCTAGAATTATTTTTGAGTTCTTCATTAATAGTAGTAAAGAGATTATTAATAATGCTATTAGATAAAAATGAATTAGTATCATCAAACATTATAATTAAAAGATTAGAAGCTTTATGCAAATCAATAATGCAGAAAAAAAAAAGAATGATCCCAAAATTGATCCTTGCGGAACACTACTTGAAATATCTAAACAATTTTTTTGAAAAGGGTTGTTGAAAGAAACGAATTATTTTCAGTTTGTTAAATACCATTTTAACTATTTAAAAGTTACATCATTCACTCCATAATATTTTAGTTTATGAATCAAAATGCAATTATTTACTGTATTAAATGCTTTTGATATATCTAAAAAAAGTGTAATATTTTAAAAGAGTTAGAGATCTCGCGGACGGATTGGATAATTGCGTGCTCGGTAGAACTGTTTCATTTAAAACCAAACTGATTTTTATATAAAAAATGTAATTTGTAATCTTTCTATAATTTTTCATTTTAAAGTGTTTTTGTTTTTAGGTACTTTATATAAAACTTTTGTTTGATTTTAGATGTTTTTTAAAGTCTTTAGTTATCGAAGGGTTTAAATATTTAAACCCCTTAGTTATCAAAGGAGCATTTAAACTTTTTTGATTTATCGAGTGGAAATATTTTTAGTATTTTAGGGCCCTAATGACAGGTTGTTTTTTTGTTTTTTTTTTTATTTGGGGGGGGGAGGGGTTACCTTTAAGTTACCTTTAATGTTATTTTAAATATGACAATCAAACTTTTGCTATAATTGCTAGCCATGATTTTCCATTTTATTTAACTCCCGGTCAAACTTAAGTTTTAAACAGTTTAAAATATTAAACATTCTACAAAAATTTTTGAGCAAGTGACATAAATCTTTTGAAGTTCAAAATATCTTAAAACAACGTCAGTTAAATAATCCAAAAATAATGACTAATTTTAACGTAGAGAACAGGTTGAATACTAACTTTAAAAATAACGACAATACTTGGTCATTTATCGACGTTTAGATGGTTGAAATCAGATTAATTAATCACTGTCTGAACTTTGACGTGAAAAATACGGCAATAAATACTTACTGGGTACAGGATTACTTTTGACTAAAAGAAATTGATAATGATTTATTAATCTGGTAATTAATTGGTACTGTTACATTTTATCTATATATCTTGACTTTATTTAGATTTCAATATAGACTTGCAAACTTTCTAATTTAGAGTCTAAGAGTAGAAACCAATAGGCATCGTTTACTTGCACTTCACTTTCAAAGAGCTAATAAAGAACGGTCTGAAATGTGAATTTAGAAATAACTTTTATGAAATCTTGCTGTAGTGTGCTGTAGTCGTTATATCTTGACGAAACAACCTATGACCAAAACACATATGTGTAGATTTATTAATGAATAATAGTATATTAATAAATAACTATATGTTTACTTTTAACCTATAAAGTTCGTAATAATGTTTTATTTGTTTTGTTGCCTTAAAAAACAGTATAATTTACATAATATAAAATAGAAATATTATTTTTTATAAGAATCCAAATGCATTATTGTTTATAAAAATCTAAATGTATTATTTTTTATAAAAATCCAAAATTCAAACTACGTATAGATATAATACACGTTATAAAAAAAGCTTTTTCAAAGGCCATAATTAAAATTTTAGCAAATATTTTCTGTACTTTTAGGTGAATTCTCTACAATAACAATAATTACTGGAGGTAATTGTTGTTGCTTTCTATACGCTTTCAAATTGTATTAAAATTTTTTTACAGAGCTTGTTTTAAATTTATCAAACTGTTATAGTATAATATGAAAATTTATTTTAAAGCTAATATAATTTCATAATTGCGATCATTGTGTCGTATTAACAATTAAATATATTCTTTGTTCCCGACTTCTTCCAATGTACACCACAACGACAAAACGGACATTAGGCTATTCTAATGGATGTGGTTACGTCGTTCAATAACCTAATGACAACGCTGACACTAACGCACACGTTTACTCGGAAGATCCACAATGCTCGTCGGATCAGCGCTCGCTGACTATGTGCTCGGATTTAAAATCTCACTTCATAGCACATCATTCCACACCAGTACGGGGTCGTAGCTCTTTTGGTTAAGAGTGATGGCTTGTGGCCTATGGTGACTAATGTGTGCATTATATCAATTGAAATCCATTTTGTAGGTCTTATGCGCTAGCCCATAAGAGCAAAAAGTGAATGTGTGTTTAGCTTTCTATTCACCCGATTTGAAACTGGACGATAGCATAACGAGACCATGCCAGACAACCAAACAGATTAGACTAATGCATTACATCATCACACTTGTAGACTTCAACAGTCTCAAATATTTGTTCTTTGTTTCATATGTTCTACACGCAGAGTGACTAGAGCGTTAGTTGTTTGTCCCCCAACTCCCTGTGTGGTTCATTCACAAACCATACTGTTTTAATATATATATACTAATATATTCTCGTATAATAATGTACAATAATGTAAAAACGTGCTCAAGAAGTTACAACATTTGCGTAGAAGCAGAGTACGAGTTCGAGAGAAAGCGCGGGATTAACCGCTGACAATATAACACAAATAACAAGAAGTCGTTGCCGCGCTAGTGAGCGCGACATTCCCGCCCCCAATTAATTTATAACGAAATGTTTTATGTCCTTCTTCATCGCAGATGAATTAATCTTCATTGTTTCAATAGGGGCGTCTAATGCTTCTAATAAATACAATTTATTTACAGGTCTTTGAATGTACATTGTTTTTCCATTCATAATGTATCTAACTTTGGCAGTTTAATTCATAAGTTTTGTCGTTAATAGCTTTAAAGTTTGTTGATCTTCCATATATTAAATGATTGGTTGTAAGTGGTAGTCTCCAGGTGATTCATACATAAACGTGATTGGTCGATTGTTCAATATTGATTCTACTTCAGCAAGAAATGTTAACAGTTCTTTGTATGAAAGCTGATCTTTATGCGTTATTTTGTGAAGGCAGCGTTTAGAGGATCCAACTAGTCGTTCAAAGAACCTTCTCCGCAACGGAGCAGCGGGGATTTTGAAATGCCACGTGATACCGAGAGATGAAGTAATGTTTTGAGTTAGATTGGAGGTGAATTGTGATCCGTTGTCTGAGAGGATTTCGGAAGGTGTGCCACATTTCGCAAAAAATCTCCGAAAACTTCTTATGCATGATTCAGCAGAAGTGTCCGGAACAAGATCTAAAAATAAAGCACGTGTAGTAGTAGCACATGTAAATAAAAATATCCAAACTTTATTTAAATTATTTCTCTCATAAATATTTTTAATGTATAATGGTCCTGCATATTCTACACCTGTAAATTTGAATGCATGATCATTATTTAAACGACATAAGGGTAAAAGAGGGGGAGAAGGATATGAATAAGGCAGTCCTTCGAAGCGTTTACAAATAAGACATTTTTTAATCAATTTTTTAATGTAGTTTCGAGCTTTAGGTATCCAGAATTGAGTTCGAATTTGGTTTAACGCCGTTGTGCATAACTAAATAATGATTATGATAAATAACTAAGTTTGTAAATTCTGTATTTTGAGGTAGGAATATTGGGTTTTTTGCGTCGTGTGTAATTGGTGCATTTTGTAGTCGACCAATGCATTGTATGATTCCATCTATATTTTTTAAGTTTAGGTCTAGTTGCAGTTGCTTAAAATTTTTATCAGTAGTTATTGCTCTTTAAACGAATATAATCCATGTCTTAAATGCTTCTTCTATTTCAATTGAATCTAAATTAGATAACTTTAAATGTTTTTTATCTTTTTTAAGTTTTAAGCTAGTAATAAATTGTAGTACAAAGGCTGCAACTCTTAACAATTGCAAATAGTTATTAAATCGAGTAATGTCAATTATACTTAAGTCTAAATAATGTTCATTTAAAACTAAATTAGTAGTAATTTCTTCGATTTTATCAATTACATTTCTTAATTCAAATTTTGGCCAGTCCTTTTGATCATTATAAAGAAGTGCAGGTCCGTTGAACCATGTTTTATTACTAGATAGGGTTTTTATGTTTTTACCTCTAGATATTATGTCAGCAGGGTTATTGTATGTTTCAATATATCGCCAATGCGAAATGTCAAATGTTTTTCTAATTTTTATAAGTCTCTTTTGTAAAAATGGCTGCTTAACTTTATCAATATTATTAATCCAATGTAATACTATAGTAGAATCACACCAACAAACAATTGGTTTAAATTTAAGTACAGGGTATAAATCTTATTTAACAGTTGACATAGTTTCAGCTAATAATAGGGCTGCCTTTAATTCAAGTCGGGGAATAGAGGTATTTTTAATTTGGGCAATCCTAGACTTAGCAGTTATAAGTGAACATATTTTGTGCTCATCATCAAAGGAACACAACAAGTATATACAACAACCAAATGCTATATTACTGGCATCACTAAATCCATGCAATAACAAGTCAACAACATGATTTGAATAATTATTATTGTACCACCTAGGAATGATAATGGGTTTAGAGGATTGAATGTCATTGATAATGGCTTGCCACACCAATAACATTTTTCCCTCAAGAGGCCTGTCCTAATTAAGTTTTTTGATACATAGTTTTTAAAAGAATACTTTACACATGACTATAAATGGATTAATTATACCAAGTGGGTCATAAATGCTTGCAATAAACTGAAAAACTTTACGTTTCGTTGGAATCGAGTCATCATTGTGTGTCAAGTTTCTAAAATCAACGATTAAGTTGTCTTCTTTTTTATTCCATAATAAGCCTAATACTTTAATAAGATTAAAGGAGGTAAAATTTTGTTCATTAACTAGGTTTTCAAGTTGTTTGCAGTTCGATTCGAATTTTCAATTGAGTCAGCTCCTGAGTTCAGATCATCGACATGTAAAGAATTCATTAATTTATTAACAAATATAGGATCATCAGAGAGGTACTTTTCAGCGTGAGTAATGAGTGTAGCAGAAAGAAGAAAGGAAGAAGATGTAACGCCAAACAGAACTCTGCAAATTCTATATGGAATAATTTTTTAACTAAATATATTGTCTTTATTAAGTGAGTTAATGTTCTCGAGCCACAAAAATTGGACGTAATCACGATCTTCAGGAGATAGTGTAATCTGCAAGAAGGCTTTTTTAATGTCTGCCACAAAGGCAATATTTTGGGCACGAAAACGCAAGAGGATTCCATATAAAGATGTGGTTAAAGATGGTCCAGGGTAGAGACAGTCATTCAATGAAGGGCCATCAACAGAACTGCTTGCATCGAAGACAATTCTGACTTTAGAAGTAACTTTGTCATTTCTCAGAACTGGTTGGTGCGGTAGGTATTGTACTTTTTCAAATTTGTTTTTATCAATAACTCGTTCAATAATGCTGTTCTGTAATTGTTCTTTAAAAATGTCATTGTATAATTTAAGTAAAGAATCATCTTTACTCAATTTCTTTTAAAGACCTTTAAAACGCTTGATACATAAATCGAAGTTATCACTAAGTGGAGGATGATCTTCTTTAAAGGGCAAGTTAACATTATAGCGTTTGAGGGTATTATCATATTTAATTATGTGACGAAACCTATCAATGACCTCATAGTTACACTCATTCATCTCTTTAACACCCCATACAGATGTCATGGATTAATTAATGATTTGGGAGATGAATTTGATTCAACAAACATGACATGAGCTGTATTTACACAACAATTGTAACTTTTATTCTTAAACATGTTATTAACATTAATAGGACTACTTAATAAATAACCTAGCTTAGATTTAATGGCAATTGGATCAAAATAATTTCCCCTAACAATAGAATTTTCAATAAATAGCCAGTGATAATCTGCCCCAATCAAAACATCAATCCCTAAACTCCCGTTTTGCAAATTACTATCTGCAAGTCTTAAATTGTGTAAGTGTCTATACTTCTTTTTAGCAAGATTTATATATTGTCCATTGAGAGGCGCACAAACATCTTTTACATAACAGTTAATTTTTATAATTTTTCCAAATAAGCATTTAATTTTTAACTCAACTTTTTCTAGATTTTCTTTACTGCTATTATTTCCAAATGTTTTAATGTTAATATTGTTTTTTCCTACACATTCAAGTTTTAATTTGCGACACAAATCAGGTGATATGTAGCTAAGCTGCGAACAGTTGTCAAAAAGTATTCTGCAACTATAAAATCTGTCATTTATGTCAAATACATCAGTGGAAGCAGTTTGGAGTAAAATGGACTGATTATTGTTACTTGAAATGGCTGTTAGTTCACTTTTTTGTCACTCACTTTTTTTCTAGACAAAGTGCTATATGATGCTGATTACCACATTTAAAACATTTGATACGAGATGTACAATTCTTTGATGTATGACCACTTCCTAAACATTTAAAACACAGATGTTTTTCACTAATTATTCGTTTTCTTTTTTAAATGTCTGTTATAAATTTGCAGTATTGTGATTTATGTGATCTGTCAGAAAAAAGACATTTGATAAATTGTGGTATATTGGTTGGATTATTTCTATCAAAGTATGAATTTTCTTTAGCTTTCTTACTGTAATTATATTGACAGGAGTTTCTGTTAAAATTTGGTTTTTCATAGTTATTGTTACTTGTAAAAAATGTTTCAGTTGTATAAATTTTATCAACATTGTTATTTAAATTTAATGAGACTTGTTCTCTTGCATGTAATTCTGATTTTAAAATGTTAATGATGGTTAAGACATCCTATGAACTGTTTTTATCAAGTTGTCTGTTTATAATTAAGCTCAGTTCTTCAGGTATTTTCTGTTGTATAATCGGAACAAGTAATGGTCCATACATTTCACTTGTAATTTTAAGAGTTTCGAGGCTCCTTATTTGTATTTCTATATTATCTAATAAATGTCTTAATTTTTCAATTCTATTTAAACTATGCACTCTTTCAAATGACAGTAGTTTTCTCATGTGGGATGATATCATATTCTGCTTATTTTCATAACGCTCCTTAGGGATGTCTAAAGCTATTTTGTAGTTTTCTTTGGATAAACTGATACCTGAAATAGATGACAAAGCTGAACCTTTAAGCGAGTTTCGAAGATAAGTCATATTTTGAATTCCGGACAGATCATTGTTCATATCTATAGCACATTCAAAATTTTCTATAAAAGATGTCTACTTTTCAGGTTCTCCATCAAAATTATCTAATTTTAAAACAGGTAATTTTACTGTCTTGTTTTTAAAGTTACTAAATGTACTATTGCAGTCAGTTTTAATGTCGAATTTCTTTAACTCTTTATTAATTTTAGAAATTTCACTTTTGAATACTAGATTAAATTCTGTAGAAGATTCTAATTCATTTTCTAACTCGTCCTCAGCTTCAATCAGTAAGGTTATCTACTCATCCAATTGGATGACTCTATTGTATTTTTTGTTTAAAGTGTCTTTTAAGTCACTAAGGTTACTAATTTGGTTTTCATCGTCAGCGTTGTTAATAATTTCTAAAGATTTTTTCAAATAATTTGTTTAAAAGTTTTATGTTAACTGTTCTAACTCTACGTTTGCCTTGAATAGTTGACATTTTTTGAAAAATAAAACTCACAGATATTTATTTGCAAAACGTTAACTGTCCCAAATCTTTCCTGATTGGGTAAATAATTACTAAAGTGACAAATATTAAGTATTTTTACTTAAATCTTAATGGTTGCTAATATAATAACTTTATAAATGTTCAATACAATGATATGCTCAAAATGTTCACTTAATACTCCTTGATACTTACTACAATACTCCTAAGTATTATAATTTATAATAACAACTAAATAGTAAATAAATGTAAATAAAACTTAACTTTTTTCTTGTTCTTTAATCTTTTAATCTGTTTAAATCTTTTCAATCTTTGTATTCAAATGCCAATATTTATTTTCCGTGGGCTCCAAATTGTGTGGTTCATTCACAATCCATACTGTTTTAATATATATACTAATATATTCTTGTATAATAATGTACAATAATGTAAAAACGTGCTCAAGAAGTTACAACGTTTGCGTAGAAGCAGAGTAAGAGTTCCCAGCAAACAAAAAGATATCTAAAATGCATCTAATATGCATCTAAAACAGGTCTAAAAAATGTGTAAATTCAGGTCTAGAACGGGACATAAATAGACGTCTATCTTATAGACGTCTTTTAGATGCATTTTATTCGACACAAATAGTTACCTTAGATGCATAAAAGATGCGAAACATATAATGTTATAACATATATATATCTTACAGATATATATATATAATACAGATATATCTTACAGATATATATATATAAACATATATATATCTTACAGATGCATATTAGATGTATAAAATACGTCTCTTAAATAGATGTCTAAGGCGCGTTTAAAAAAGATAGATAATAGATAATTTTTTAGCTAATAATAGCTCTTTTATGCATCTAATATACATCTAATATATATCTTTAAATGTATATTTCACATCTTTTATGCATCAAAGGCATTTATTTGTGTCGAATAAAATGCATCTAAGAGACATCTATAAGATAGACATCTATTTATGTCTCGTTAACGACGTGAATTTAGACGTCTTTTAGACCAGTTTTTAGATGCATATTAGATGCATTTTAGATATCTTTTTGTTTGCTAGGACTTGTTTGATACAAAGGTGTTACAGCGGTTAAATTAGTCATAAAAAAAGGATTAAATTAAATAAGTAAAGAAACATTTTAACTAACATTACTTAACTTTTATTTCACAAAAACATACATAAGAAACTATATTTCTGCATTGCCGTCAACATTTTCTTCCACGTCGCCGATATCTAAAATATATACATTGATGACATTTAAATGACTTAAAAAGACATGTAGAATTCTGAATTTATTTTTATGAAATATTATATATATATATATATATATATATATATATATATATATATATATATATATATATATATATATATATATATATATATATATATATATATATATATATATATATATATATATATATATATATATATATATACACATACAGTATCGGACAAAACCAGTGCAACCAAATGAAGCTAATTTAGTTTCTTTGTATAAAAGGGATGAATTTTTTCAATTTAGAGAAACAACTATGTAACTGTTTAGAGACAACGTTCTTCAAATTTTATTCATCACAAAGTTCATTATTTGTACACGGAAACTAATAAAATAATCAGAAGAATTAAAAAAAAGTTAATTTTCTTCTGCACAAAACAAGTGCAACTCCACAAAATATTGACCAAGCTGTATTTTGCTATCAATATTTTGTGGTGAATCCTTTGTTGTCGATCACAGCCTTGCATCTTTAAGGCATAGATTCGATCAGGTGATCAATGAAACTTCGTGGAATCGCTGCCTAGGCCTTTTGGATTTGTTCAAAAGTTGATCCTTATTAGGGACACATTCATGAATAACTCTGCAGTTAACGATCTCCCAAAGGTTCTCGATAGGGTTAAGATCCGGAGATTGAGGCAGCTAGTCCATCACCAATAGATGGTTGTTTTGAAACCACTGCTTGACTACTTTTGCAGCGTGTTTGGGATCATTGTCTTGCTGAATAACCTATTTTATTGGTATATTAAAAAACTTCTGTGACCTTGAAAAAGACCAGACTTGAGAAAATGAAACAAACCAAAAAAGTTGCACTTGTTTTGTATGCTGCAAAATGGCACTTGTCAAAAAAATTCTGCCTGTGTGCTGTCACTTGTTAGCTGATTGCTCATATCATGGCTTGCTATGACTCCAGACTCCTGAACTGTTTGCTGTGGTAGTATAGTTCGTTTCATTTTTAAGACCTAAAATTAGGAACACTTTTAGCATTGTTTGATGTTGGTTGCAAATGTTTTGTCCAATACTGTATATACACATATATACATGTATATATATAAATATATATATATATATATATATATATATATATATATATATATATATATATATATATATATATATATAATAAATATATATATATATATATATACATATATATATATATATATATATATATATATATATATATATATATATATATATATATATATATATGTATATATATATATATATATATATATATATATATATATATGTATATATATATATATATATATATATATATATATATATATATATATATATATATACATATATATATATATATATATATATATATATATATATATATATATATATATATATATATATATATATATATATATACATATATATATATATATATAAATATATAAATATATATATATATATATATATATATATATATATATATATATATATATATATATATATATATATATATATATATATATATATATATATATATATATATATATATATATATATATATATATATATATATATATATATATATATATATATATATATATATATATATATATATATATATATATATATATATATATATATATATATACAGTGGTTTTCATAAATTTAGACGCACTCATATTTGAGAATAAAAATTTTTGGTATTTTAACGATAAAACAATGACGAAAAAAGATTTCGGTTTAGTTTTTTTTCTATTTATCAGATAAATACATACAGAATACAAAATTTAAAAAAAGTTTACAAAAAAAAAATGAAATACTAAGTAATAATTAGGTACAACTACATGGTATTAAAAAAATTAGACAAAAAAAATTATTCATAAATTTAGACGCACGATACATTAGAAGGCGTAATTTATGAACCAATCAATATTTTGTGTATCCGCCTTTTGCTTTAATACAACTAAGAACTCTTCTAGGCATAGACTCGACAAGATTTTTGCACATCGCTTCTGGGACCCCAAACCAGGTCTCCTTAAGGAATTCTTTCAGCTGACCAAGTGTGGAAATTTGAACCTTTGCTAATTCACGATCAATCCAAGCCCAAATGTTTTCAATCGGGTTCAAATCAGGTGAATATGGAGGCCACGGTATTGTCATAATATTATTATCGTTGAACCACTCCTTTGTATAGTATGCAGTATGTGCAGTAGCGCTATCTTGTTGAAGTTTCCATGGTTTATTATTGAGCATAAGCAGGTCAATTGATGGAATTAGGTTGTTTTCCAGTACTTCTACGTATATTCTAGAGTTGATTCTTCCGGTGTATGTTTGGCACATACCAACACCTTTGTAATTAAAGCATGACCAGATTCCGATCGAGCCTCCTCCACTTTGTACAGTTGGTCTATTGTACCTGGCGTAATACTTTTCGTGAGCCATTCTTTTGACTGTTATGTTAGATTTGCGATTGATAAGCTCAAAGTTACTCTCATCACTCCACATAATGTTTTCCCATTGATCTATTGTCCAATACCTTCTTTGACGACACCATTTTAGTCTCCTTTGTTTATCATATGGACGCAGAAGCGGTTTCTTCAAAGCAGTGTAGACTTCAATCTTGTATTTGATAAGTATTCGGCGGACTGTGCTTTGAGAAATAGATGTATTTCGCGTTGTATTGAACTCTGTGGTCAAATCTTTGTAAATAATTTTTGGATTAGCTCTGACAGCTCTAAAAAGAACACTATTGTCCTTTCTCGTGGTTGACAAGGGTCTTCCTGGCCTCGTTTCCTCGCTGGCACCACCAGTGTGAAGAAAGTTTTGTTTCGTTGTCCGAACGCATTTCTCAGAAACTCCAATTAACTTGGCAATTTCTCTATTACTTTTGATTCCTTCTTTGATGTGCGCAATAATTTGCCATCTTTCACCTTGAGTAATACGTCTTTTGCCCGTTTTTTACGTTTTTTTAGTGCAAAACTAACTTAACTTTTGTTTATTTATTAAATAATTCCAGGTAAGTCATATTTATATAAGGTTTTTTGACAAAATCAATTAATTTAGGCCTATTAATGAGAAATATAAGAAAAAAACTACTAATTAACAATCAATTAACAAGATATAAGACTTTTTTAATTGTGCGTCTAAATTTATGAACAAAATAAAATCAAGTTTATTAATTAACTTTTTTGTGTTAATCGGTCTAAATTAGTAATAAACATCCTGTAAAAAAAATTAAGGTACTCTATAATAGAGTTTCGTTTCCTCTTTTAAATTATATATCAAACATAGCGGTAGCACTTTTATTTTATTTTTATTTTGAGTATTTTCTTACATATATGAAAAAAAAAATGAATGCGTCTAAATTTATGAAAGCTACTGTATATATATATATATATATATATATATATATATATATATATATATATATATATATATATATATATATATATATATATATATATATATATATATATATATATATAATATATATATATATATATATATATATATATATATATATATATATATACATATATATATATATATATATATATATATATATATATATATATATATATATATATATATATATATATATATATATATATATATATATATATATATATATATATATATATATATATATATATATATATATATATATATATATATATACAAGAAGATTTGTATCTCAACCAGATACAATA
>NC_061161.1:12418287-12450787 GCF_022113875.1 Hydra vulgaris | reverse complement strand
ACGTTAAAAATGCAATTCGCATTCCACCTGTATTAGGTGACGGGATTGCGGAACAGCGCATGCAGTACTTAGAACAAATTGTAACTGAGGCGAAAAATACAATAATGGGATGAGATTGTGCACGTGCGGTACAACACACAACCACGCACTATGCAGCTATTTTAAATATGGAAGACGTACAAGTTGGTGCTTAAATGATCAATGAAGTGATTTTTAATTATATAATTTTTAATTATAATTTTTAATTGAATTATAAACTTGTCCCTAAAATATTTTTAGTGTTTATTATGTTAAATTCATTTGCCCAAAAATTATAAATTTTTCCCATAAATTTTTCCCTAAAAAATTAAATTTACGCTACAAATCTTGCGTCATTTTTGAGTGCGTCATTTTATACGCTCCATATTTTTACGCGCCATTTTACACTTACTCCTTTAAAGCGATATCTAAATTAAAATTTTCGTGTTCTCAATTACATCTTTCCATTTCTTAATTACAACTTACATTTTCACAATTACATGTTACGATTCTTAATTACAATTTTCGTTTTCTAAATTACATCTTATGTTTCTTAATTACAACTTACGTTTTCTCAATTACATCTTACGTTTCTTAATTCAACTTTTGTTTTCTCAATTACATCTTACGATTCCTAATTACAATTTTTGTTTTCTCAATTGCATCTTGAAAAGGTGTAGAAATAAAATTATCAACTTGGAAATATTAATTTTGTAATATTTCTGCAAAATAAATTTCAAATCACAAGGATTTTAGCAAACATGCTAAGCATCAAATCATCGAAATATTTTGTGAACTATAATAGCATGTTATTTTATTATTAAAAATTTATCATAAAGAAATAATCATTGATGTCTTCCATAGGTTAAAATCTACATGCTTTTTTCAAAATAAGTTTCCGCAGGGTTTTTAAATGGCGGTCATTTATAACTATCGCTCCGTAAAATTAATTAAAATTTTATTCTTCTTTTTATAACAAATCTATAAAAGACATCTTATAGACATCTAAGTTTAGATGAAAAAAAATTATCTATACACGATCTATTTTATGCATCTAATATGCATCTAAAACAGAGCAAAAATAGTATCTCTAGAATCAGACGTCTTTTTGATCTCTAATATACCTCTAAAATATACGTATCGGCAATAGATACTAATTAGACCAATTTTAGACGATCTAAAAGACGTCTATTGTTTGCTGGGTTAGAGAGAAAGCGCGGGATCAACCGCTGACAATATAACACAAATAACAAGAAGTCGTTGCCGCGCTAGTGAGTGTGACACTCCCTGAGCATCTTTACTTTGTTCTTTTACTTCACAAAAGTCTTTCCACTCATTTTATATTCTGTTATGATTTTTTTTTAATTAAACGACACCATCTATAATCTGCTTTTATTATGACATCACCAAGGTCTACGTAACTGGACGGTTCTGTTGGTCACTTTTTTTTTTTTTTTTTTTTTTTTTTTTTTTTTTTATAATTTAGCCGTACAAATATTTACAAGTTCCGTAATTTAAAATATTTAAAAATGGCAAGGACGAGAAGAAGACGGGGTTGTCTTATCACCAAGTCCCTTGTTTGTCTAGACATTTATATAAATACATGGTAACTAAAATGAAAATTAAAAAATTAAGAAAAAAGCAAAATATTACAAAGAAGTTTATATAAAATGCCAAATAGTTTAATAGTTCAAAGTTTTGAAAGATATTTTTTCGATTTTATTTTTTGAAAGAAAAATTTAAAAGTTCATTCAGAAAAACAAAAATATCAAAAAACTAAAAAAACATGAAAAAAGTAAACGTAAAATTTAATTTACAATCTGTTCTTATAAAGTGTAATATATTAATTCCTCAAAAACAAATTACAAAATATTAATATAAAAAATTAAAACTCAAAAAAGATTACTTTTTTTATTTTTCCTCTCTCTCTCTTATTTAAGAAAACTAATAAATTTATTTAAACTAATGAAATCTAAAAATGCTAAAACTCTTTATAAGTACTTTTTTTATAATATAACAGACTGTAATACCTATATAAAATTAAAGAATTTAGACCTTCCAGACAAATAAAGTATGCATTAGTAGATTAGTTTTCAAATATAATATTTTTATAGATAGATTTAAAAATAATTATCTGTTTGTTCATTATTTAAAAGTAACAGTTTTAGTTTTTGTTTAAACTGATCAAGAGTTTTAAGTGTTTTAATATCATTACTGATTATCTTATTCCATGCATTAGGTCCTCTAACAGTTATTGAAAACTTGGTGGAGTCGTATATAGTTTTGGGTTGAACAAAGTTGTTGTTGGAATATTTAGTTACGTATTTGTGTTGAATTTTATTAAATAATGGTTTGAAGATATTTGGTATTGAATTGTTATTAATTTTATACATAAAAATCAGAAGATGATATATATTTATTTGGTACACATTTAGTATTTTTAGATTGTTAAACAATGGTCTTGAATGTGAGAGGCGGTGTGCATTTGATAATAATCTAATTGCATGTTTTTGTTTGCTAAATAGCTTTTTTATCTTTGTTTTATTGGTGCTACACCAAGCAATGTTTGCATAATTAAGATAAGAATGTATAAATGAGTAATATATGTATTTCAAACAGGATTGATCTAAGAATGGTTTTGCTTTATAGAGTAATCCAATATTTTTAGAAATTTTATTTTCAATCATGTTTATGTGGTCTTTCCAATTTATGTTTTCATCTAGAATTACACCTAAAAATTTCATCGAACTTTTTCTTTTTACGATGTAATCTCCAATAATAAGTTTTGGAAGTTCAAGAGGAATTTTTTCTTTTTTATGGAGGCGATGAAAAATAGTATATTTAGTTTTAGTTAAATTAATTGAAAGTTTGTTCATATTTAACCATTCGGTTAGTTTTAAGAGTTCAATGTTGACCGTTTTAAATAATGCTGTTATATCAGCAAATAAGATAGAATTTAGAATATTAGAGGCTTTGCTTAAATCATTAATATAAATTAAAAATAAGAGTGGTCCTAATATAGATCCTTAAGGAACGCCGCAAGTAATTGTCATATTGTTAGTTTTTTTATTGCCGAATGAAATATACTGTTTTCTATTAGATAAGTAGCTTTTAAACCAAGCTATGTTAATATTTTTGATACCGTAGTTCTCTAATTTTTTAATTAAAATACTATGATCAACTGTGTCGAACGCCTTACTTAGATCTATGGAAACACCTAAAGTGAACTTGTTTTTATCAAAAGCTTGAAAAATAATCTGAACAAGATGAAGAATTGCATGATCAGTAGAGTGTCCTGTTTTGAAGCTAAATTGTTTGTTATATAGAATATTATTTTTTTCTAAATATGAATATAATTTGTTATACATAATGCGTTCTAGTATTTTTGAGAAGCAAGGAAGAATGGAAATAGGTCTATAATTAGAAATATTAGTATTATCTCCAGATTTAAAAACTGGTATTACCCTTGCAATTTTAAGTTTTTTTGGAAAGATTCCTTGTTTAAACGAAAGATTAAATATATGCAAAAGGATTTTTTTAATATAGAAGATACATTTAATTATGACATTACTGCTAATGTTATCAACTCCTTGTGATTTGTTTAATTTTAATGAAAGAACAGCATCTAATAACTCTTTTTCGGTTAAATCCGTATTTTCCATTATTGATTTGCTAGGAGTCAAGTATTTCTCCTTGTTAAAATCACTGTGTTTTAGTTTGGATGCTAAATTTAGATCTGCGTTGACAAATACGTCATTAAACGTTTTAGCAATTAGAGATTCTTTTGTAATATCTTGATGATTGTAATTGAGCTTTTTTGGAAGACCATTTAACATAATTGTTTTTTTTCCAATTATTTCCTTAATGACTTGCCACGTTTTTTGAGTATAACCTTTGAATTTTATTATTTTATTTGAGTAGTATAACTTTTTTGAAAGTTTTATAATTGATTCAAAGAGACTTTTATATTTTTTATACCTTAGTTCATTTACATAGGTTCTTTTTTTCAGAAATACTTCATACAAACGTTGTTTTTTTTTAGACGATTTTATTATTCCTGTTGTAATCCAGGGGTTTATAAATGTTTTAGTTTTAATAATTTTTGTTACCACCGGGAAAGCTTTATCATAATGATCTTTGAATATCCGAAGAAAACTGTTATAAGCAGTCTCTGCAGTTTGAATTTGTAAAATATCGTCCTAGTTTTCAGAAAATAAAGAATTATTAAAAAGTTCCATTGAAATGTCATTATATACTCGATTTGTAATTAATATTTTTTTGTGAGGGGTGTGTTCGACACTTTTATGTGCAATTATAAATATTGGGAAATGATCCGATATATCGGATATTATTATTCCAGTTTTTATTTTGTTTTTTGTATATTCATTAATTATTTGATCGATTGAAGTTGCGCTATTTCTAGTAATTCGTGTTGGTTTATTTATAGTTGGAATAAATCCATTTTGAAATATGATGTTCATAAAATTTTTAACATTTTTATTTGTGTCGTAATCAAGCACATTATAATTAAAATCTCCCACAAATAAGACACGTTTCCCAGTAAGCACAGGACGTTTTTAAAACGTTTTAATTCCGTTCAATTTACGGTCGGACGTTAAAAGAACTAATACAATCGTTTTTAAAACGTTTTTTTGCAAACGTTTTTTTTAATGTTAATTTAAACGTTTTTTTAGCGTTTTTTAAACGTTTTATTTTTTTTATTAACTTACGAAATTTCTCAGTTAGCTTACGAACGTTTTTATAACGTTTTTTTAACGTGATAAAAAAACTTTTTTTAAACGTACAGCACGGCAATATTTAAAAGAGTATGTTTACTCAAATAATGGCGTGACCTTCGATTAGGCGAATTGATTTATTTAAGTAAAAATTATATAATTTAGTATATATTTAAATCAACCAAGTGTTTGTATTGTTTTTTTGTAGAATTAAATTTGAAAATATATTGGAGTATTTTTAGTTTAAAGTTGTATGCCTTCGAGTGACTTACTTCAAAATGTCATTTTAAAATTTTTTATTCTTTAATGATATTCTGGTGTTATTACCAAATGTTTAGCAGTATGAAACCTATAATATTATATACCATACTATATACCCTATTTTACTTATAAAGTTAATAATCTGTAAAGTAATTTGTAAAAATTTTTTAATTGTAAAATTGCTACATGAGAAGACAAGTTGTTAGATGAAATTCAAATATTCTCTATGTTTGTGTTGTGTATGTCAAAAAATAATAAACAAAGATGATATTGATTGTGATGACCAAGAGATTCATTTTAAGACACATCAATCTTCATCATCTTTAAATAAAAAGGATAAACATTATGGATTTCCATTATCTCAAGCAAGTAAGTCTTTAGTTAAAAATAATAATGTAATGTTTGTTGTAAAATGCTTACATGACTGTCAATATTAAAAATATCATTAAAACGATAAGGTTCCAATTTTAACTTTAAATAATCACCTTCACGAAATCCATTATTTCAATATTATCAAAACTATAAATCTATGGAACAATCTTTCTTGTCTAATCCGAAATTTGAGAAAAAATGCTAATATATATAATATAGCATTGCCACTATTAGGTATTTTACTGTCTATTAGTTTTTCTCTGATTTAGGCTTAGACCAGTAAAGTTGTTAAATTGTTAAATTTATGTATTTTAAATTTATTTACGTAGTTTAGTTAAGACAATGTAAAATTCAATTAGTGTAAATTTGTTTAGACTTTCAGTATTATGTGTTGCTACTCTTAAATGAGATAAAAACCCAACGATGCAAAAAACTTAATATAAAATAGTGTGAAGAAAAAGTAGTAACTGAAATAAACAGCATAATAGAATTTGATAAGTTTGACTCAGCACTTGACAATGTTTCATCTAGTAACTCAGTAGTATTTCTGCAGTTGTAAATTGCTAAATACTGATTTGACAGATTTTTCTTTTTTTTTTTAATTTTTTTATAATATATAATTTTTACTACTTAATTAGGAATTGTCAGATTTCCATTATTTCTCTCTATTAGAAACAAAGAGTTCAAAATATTAGTGGTAAGAACTGTCAAAAACTTGTGATAGCTATGATGAAGAGGTTAGTAAATTAAAAGTGCATTCCTATAAATACTCTGTTTAATTTTATAATGATATTACTCCCGTCTTACAATCCATTATACAAATCCCATGCATGGCTCTACGTTAGCCGTTTTACCATAATGGGATGACTGAATAACCGTGAATTTTATACGCGCAAATTAGCACATGTGCGAAACAGTTACAAAAACTGGCACAATGCCAAATAGCATAATTGCAAATGGGCATAATTGCACAAAAAGAATTCCAAACATTGGCATAATTGCAAACTGCTATAAGTGCAAACTGGCATATGTGTAAATTGGCATAAGTGCGCTAAATAGATTTACAAACATTCGCATACGTGTGAATTGCCATAAGTGGGAACTGGTATAAGTGTGAAGCAGTTGCAAAAACTCGCAAAAGTGCAAACAACATAAATGCGAACTGGCATAAGTGTGCTAAATAAATTTGCAAAATTTAGTATAATTCCAAACTACGAATTTATTACACGCATTTATGTCCGTTCGCACTTCTGTAGTTTTTGCCTATTCGTATTGTTTGCTAACCTGTTTGGCGCACTAATGCCAATTTACACTTTTACCAGTTTGCAAGTTTAAAGCTATAGGTTATACTATAGCTTTAAACTTTAGTCCAGATAATTCTTTTAACCCAGATAATATTCATATATATGACTACACTAATGGTTAGTGTACACTTATGATCTGGACTATATTAATGGTTAGAGTGCTATTTTTTAAATAATAGATTAGATTTAATTAATAGATAAACTGTATCGTTAAATTAAAATCTAAATGTTTAATTACATTTAGATTTTATGGAAAAAAAGAAAAAAATTTTAAATACAGTAGTTAATTATAATTTCATAAATTATAAGATATAATATTATTAAAATATATTATTTTTAGATTTATGACAAATTCGCTCATGGCCAAATCTAATATGGCAGCTGGAAAAGGCAAAGGATCTTTTTAGCCTAACTAAGCTATACAACTTAATAAAAGGTACGTTTATATATAGATATATATATATATATATATATATATATATATATATATATATATATATATATATATATATATATATATATATATATATATATATATATATATATATATATCATGGCCTACTTGAATTACACGGCCTGATTTGTTGCATTTTCCGTAAAAAATTAAGAGGCTAGTTTTTTTACGGCTCAAGTATAAAAAACTTCATGTTATGGTTAAGAGTCTTGTTTGCACTATAATTGTTTTATTTTTATTTAATTAAAATGGTTTAATAATAGTTAGATTTTCTTTGAGTACTTACATTATTTTGTGCTGGATTTTCTGTTAACTGATTGCCTGCTTCAGTTTATTCCAACAACACAGAATACTGAAATAGGCTTTCAGATAACTATATCAACGCATACCAACATGCTACTAAAAATAATCTTTCATGTTGCTAAGATTGCCTAAAACTCTCTATTGAACAAAAAAAAGGTTTGTACTTTTGTATTTTTTATAATTGAAATTAAAAGAAGAAATTTTTGTTAGAAATGTTTATTTTGTCATTGTTTTTTTTGGAATTCTTTTACTTGACCTTTTCTCAATGAATATGTAATTTTTTATTATAAAAAATATTGTTAACAATACGAAATCTATATTTGATTCCCCATTTTTGGTGTTTTTTATTTGTAAAATTAAAACTTCTAGATCAAATCTTTAAAATTTGTTTCACAAATTTTTAATTGAAATAAAATGACTGCAATGTTTCATTAGAGAAATAACATAAAATACTAAAAAGATGACAAATAAAATTAGACAGAGATTGAACTGAATATATAGGTTCTTCTCTTTATAAAGTAACGTTTATTGATCATAAGTTTTAAATTAAAATCTTTTTGTTAATTTTTACCATTATTACTTGCTTTAGTATATATATCTGTGCTATCTTCAGAAAGCTGACAGTAGTATTTATGTAGACAACTAAGAAATATTTTGCATAATATTTTTTAAGGATTATCAAAATTCTGATAAATATTTTCTGAGAAAATCTGTCAAAATATTTTTACTAATGCATATTTCTAAAAGACTCACAAAAAGTCTACTACTGGTCATTTAACTATACTTACTAAAACCTAGCTTTAAAGGATCACTTTGTAAATTAGAACTATAAACAAATGTAAAGCCTTCTTTAAGGAAATCATACATAAGAAATACAATTACTTTTAGTGTTGTAATTAGAGCACAAGAAGTTTGGTTTAATGTAAAGTATTTATCAAATTTTATTTTGATCAAATTTCAGTACAATTTGCAATTTCTCTATAAAGTGTGGGTTTGTTATCACCTTTCAAAGCAACACTGCTGAGTTTGATTGGATGAATTAAGTTTCTGCTTTGAATTAAGTATGATAAATAACTTATAAAACAATGATAAAAATTGTGCTGCGTTATTTCTTTCAGAAAAATAACTCTAAATTACAGCTGCAGTTGTTTCGTCAAATATTTTCAATGTTGACAACTTGTTTGTTGTTTCCAAAATATGTGACTTGATAATTAATTTTTATTGCTTTTTCTTGCCTGTTTAATAATTGATCTTTTAATAAACTTTAAGAAATATATTCCCTGTAATGTAATCAGCAGTAACTTCAACAAGAAGAAAAAAACAAAAACCGAGAATAACAAGTATGTTTTAAACACTCCTTTTCTAAACTAAATGATAAATTAATACTTTTCCATCCCCAGTATATGCTTTATTAAACTACAAAATGCATTATTATTTGTAAAATGGTTATCGGTAACAACAGCTCTTATCTTGAATTCAGATTGGTGCATTGAGGTAATATACTCATCATTTTCTTTTTTCAAACATAAACCAGTTATGTAAACTTTAGATGAGGATTTCAAAACATAAGAATAAATTTTTGAAGCCCTACAATCATAAAAACAAAAAACTTCTTTAAAAACTTTTTTAAAAAGATTATTTTCTCAATCTTCATCTAATCGTTTACCACTTTGGTATTGGGCTGCTTTTTGGAAGTACATCTTACCCACAAGAACCAAATAATCTCTTGATACCAAATTTTTGTCAATGATTTTTCTAATATATTATAATTTTTTAATTTGTAACTTTCACCTCTGAGAAATCATTTAAATAAAGAAATATGATAAGCATTTATTTGGCAATAAAAAAAATTAGAAATTTATTAACAGCTATTGACTCCAAAACAGTTGGTATGCCTGATATTTCTTGCCTAATGTAAATAAATGGCCTGATTTTATTGCATTTTAATTACTGTATGTTTGAAACATCCAGCATAGTAAAGTATTTATATTAGAAAACCTTGTTTTGCAGTGTAAATATTTTGAAGAAAAGTTTATGTTTTCTACTTAACAATTGCAATTATATTAAATACAAAATTACAAACCTTTAAAATTATTTCCAATAGATAATTGTGAGTAGTTTTAGCAATATGTAAGATTGTTTTTAGTAGCATGTTGGTTTGTGTTAATAAAGCTATCTGAAAGCCTATTTCAGTATTCTTTGTTATTGGAATAAACTGAAGCAGGCAACAGTTAACAAAAAATCTAGCTCAAAATAAGTTCTCAAAGAAAATCTAACTATTATTAAACCATTTGAATAAAATAAAGATAAAACAACTATAGTGCAAACAAGACTCTTAACCATAACAAAAATGAATTTTTTATACTTGAGCCGTAAAAAAACTGGCCTCTTAATTTTTTACGGAAAATGCAACAAATCAGGCCGTGTAATTTAAGTAGGCCATGATATATATATATATATATATATATATATATATATATATATATATATATATATATATATATATATATATATATATATATATATATATATATATATATATATATATATATATATATATATATATATATATATATATATAAATATATACATATATATATATATATATATATATATATATATATATATATATATATATATATATATATATATATATATATATATATATATATATATAAATCTATATATAACAATTATTAGGCGGGATTGTATTTCTAATTTACCGAATACTAACCTGTTTCCTTTTTTTCTCCTCTTCAAGCACTGTCTATATATATATATATATATATATATATATATATATATATATATATACAAATAGTGTTGCGTACTAAAGTAAACAATCTGATGTCATACTGAAATAGCTTTCTGCTGGGGGCTTCAGTACATACATCGACTGACAAATAGCCTGACTCGCAGTCCACTGCAAGTCAGGCTATTTGTCAGCTTTGTCAGTGCTGCTACATCGATTGAGGGTCTGGGATGGGAAAGCAATCGTTTTATTCATCATTCTTTGTTTTTTCTTCTTTTTCGAAAAAAACGATAAAGCTTAAGGTAAGCAGAAAAAGTGAGCAAATGCTTATCAAAACACGTTTTAGTAAGTGTATATATATATATATATATTATTTTTGTATATACATAATATATATATATATATATATATATATATATATATATATATATATGTATATATATGCAATGTGATACAAAATACAAAAATATTTAAACCTCAAGTTTATATATATATATATATATATATATATATATATATATATATATATATATTAATATATATATATATATATATATATATATATATATATATATATATATATATATATATATATATATATATATATATATATATATATATATATATAAATATTTATATATATATATATATATATATATATATATATATATATATATATATATATATATGTGTATATATATATATATATATATATATATATATATATATATATATATATATATATATATATATATATATATATATATATATATATATATATATATGTATATATATATATATATATATATATATATATATATATATATATATATATATATATATATATATATATGCAATGTGAAGTTGTATATATATATTTTTAAAACATATATTTGTAATTTAAAAACTTATTACTATTATTATTATACTATAATACTATTATTACTGTTCAGATTGTCTGTTTTAAATATATAGTTTTTCTTTTAGTTTGTGCATCGACTTCTCACGAATCATACACAGAGTCAATTGTCGATGCAATAATTGCTGATTCGTGAAAACGGGCAACTTTTGCTTGTCTTAAAGTGCCTTATATCCATCATTATAATATTACTTTGTTTGTAAATTGTTTTAAAAAATAAATTTTAAAATAACTTTTAAATAATTTTTTTATTTTTCTTGTTATTTAAACCAACAGGTTCTTTTAAAAACAATTTAATTATAGTACCTATGGATTTGGGAATATTTTCTAAAAAATAACGTCTTTTAAAAGTTTAAAAGACGCCTAAATTATGGATTTATTTAGGTTATTTGAGAAAACGTTTTTTTTAGAACGTTTTTTAAACGACTTTTTCAGAACGTTTTTTAAACGCTTTTTTAAAAACGTTTTTTAGGTATTGCCATTCAGAACGTTTAAAAAACGATTTTTTTCTTAGTTAAAAAAACGTTTCAAAAACGTTCATGTGCTTACTGGGTTGTCACATAAAACTTTGCTTTTAATTAATTTTTTAAAGTGTTTTTCAAAAAATTTATCATTGCCAGATGGCGGTCTGTACACGACATGTATAATGACGTTTTTTGTGACTTTATTTAAAATTTCGATCGTTAAAGATTCACAATCCTTACTAATTACACTAAACTTATTGCAATCATAGTGTCGCATAAACAACGAAATATTCAGTACTTTTAATTGAATTCTCTAGAATAAATATAATTACTGGAGGTAATCATTGTTGCTTTCTATACGCTTTCAAAATGCAATAAAATTTTTTATAGAGGTTTTTTTAAATTTATCAAATTGTTATAGTATAATATTAAAATTCATTTTAAAGCTAATATATTTTCATGATTTTTTTTTAATGTATAGAATTTAGTTCAATATAGACTTTAACTTAATTGCGTCGCATTTGAAAAAAAGTCAAAACTTTTTAATAAATAATTTACGTTTAAATAATATGATGAGTTTTGGTGTTTAACCTTCTTTAAAAAATTTATTTTTACGCGAAAAACTACTCGGCGAAATTCAACATCATATATATATATATATATATATATATATATATATATATATATATATATATATATATATATATATATATATATATATATATATATATATATATATATATATATATATATAAATATATATATATATATATATATATATATATATATATATATACATATATATATACATATATATTTGTATATATTATATATATAAATCATTATATATATTATCATATACCAGTAACATATATCCTAACTAAAATTTTTCGATCTCATCGAAATAAAATTTCTCTATGGATTTCGATCTCATCAGCCGTATATTTGCAACACCGCAACACTTGTGGTAGTTTTTTTCGATGTCATCAAGTTACGTATAATAAATTTAAATTATTTTGAAGGTATTACGTATATAATGATATTTAAGGTAGGCTCTCTTGATAAACCTTTATTCTGACGCTGTCCATAAAGTCCGCGAAATGGCGAGTTATAACGCGTTTCGATTTTGATTTCGATTTTGCGATGGAGATGCTACGGAGTTTATTTTTAGATTTTTTTTTATTATTAAGATGCTCTAAGAAGTCCTAACGGTCTTGTCACAGCGCACTGCCACAAGGAGAATACCATTTAAAAAGTTGGCCTAATTTTTTATTATATTTTGTTTAATTATAAAATCAAATACTCATAATAAAAATAAAACGTTTAGTTTATAAAATATTTAGTATATAAAAATTTTATAATTTGGTTATTTGATTATGTTAAAATACTGTTTATTACGTACTTTGAATATTTTGCCTTCTAATGGCGAAATTATATTTAGCAATTGCTCGAAGTGTCAGTAGAAGGTTATGCGAAAAATTTGAAAAATTTGCAGGAAAAATATAACGAAACACTTGCTGGGAAGTTGTTTATTTTAAAAGTGTTTAGATTAAAAATGTATTATATACAATTAACATATGTAATGTGAGTTTGCCACACAGCCATTTGACATATGTAATGTGAGTTTGCCAATTGACATATGTAATGTGAGTTTGCCACACATTCCTCGATTACTCCGTGACCTTTTCAAAATTCCACACGATTTTGCTGGTTATTATTTTCAAAGTTCAAGCCCATCTCACTGATTATTATCTTCAAAATTCAACCCAATTTCACTCATTATTCGCTAATTTTTTTTGCAGAAACTGAATACAGGTACTTTACCGACTATTATCAATTTAAATATAAATTATTTATTAAATGAATAAAATAATATGAGCGTATCATTATTAACGTAAGTTTATTAAAAAATATTATTATTAACATCAAAAATAGAATATATTGCTACAAAACAAAATATTTTTACCTTGATTTTGATGAATTCAGTTTACTTTTTTTACTATTAGCTAATAGTAAAAAAAGTAAACTACAGTAAATTTCAAATCATTAAAATTTACCAAATTAAAACCATATTTCAACAGTAGGTAGTTCAACCAAATTTAAACAAAAGCTAGACACTAAAGAAAAAAAAAGAAAAAAAAAAAGAAGATATTAAAAAACATATTTTGTTATTCATGCATGTAAAAGTTTACTTATTTATATAATTATATTATAGAATTAACTATTAATTGATATACAAAATAAGTTATTAAAAGCCATGAAATATAAAAATATTTTTCGGTTTTTAACAAGATGACATAAAAAAAATGCTTTTAAAGAAAATCAACAGAAATAATGCTAAACCTTAACAATATTTGACTCCTACTTATATTAGGAACATTATAATGTAAAAAGACTCATACCTCAGGTTCCATTGAGTCTAAAGTAAAGAATTGATTTAATTTTTTTCAAAAAACTGATAATAAAAATACTGACAGATCCTCGCAAACGCTTTATCTAAACTTTAAAAAAACTTTATTAAAATAAAGACCTGAAATATTTCTGAAAAAAAGCGAAACTAAAAAAACCAATTTACTAAAAGTGATACTATTGACTAACAATTGTTGCTATCAACTATTCTTTCTCTAGGCAGTCTCACTAAAAAGTTAAACTTTTAACTCAAACTTCAAATCAAATTTTTTTTTAAATTAAATTAAAATATTTAACATTTAAAAAAATTATTGAAAACTGTTTACAATATTTTTGATCTTAAGCTTATTCTCTTCTTGTCACCATTTGAAATGTGACTGGACTATTGAAAGGTTCAAACCAGTGATTCTAATATTTGTTAGGGTTTTCGAGCCTCAAGTGTTTGGTTTGATATGTAAAAAATAGACAAATTACATTGGTTCGATAGGAATATTGTAAAAAGAATCGTCTAAAGGTGCATATTCTTCAATTATATCTTGTTCCTCCTTTTCTTTTTCTAAAACTTTTATACTAGATGCAATTCTTCTTTTTTCTGTCAAAATTCCAATTGTGCCGGTAAGTTTTGTTTTCAAAATTTTTAGTTTAGGTAATTTATCTGAAATTGCACTTGTACACCTTTTTTTCTTAGTAACTTCATTCCTTTCTAATGGGATGTTGTCATGTTTAGGGACAAGTGTTTGAAGATCATTTAGGATTTATTGAAGTTTAAGTTTTAATGTTTTAACCACATTTTCATCATAAATTAAGTAACTTAATGTTTTTATTTGAGAAAAGATATCTCTACATAATGATGCATTTGTTTGGTGAGGGTATATTTTATTCTGCACATCTTCCAAAATAACATGACCTTGTGTCTCAGTTGAGTTGCCTTTAAAACATATATTATATTCTTCTTCATGACAGGATTCATAACCATAAATGACTGAATTATCCAAACAAAAGTATGGAGATAATCGGTAACTATCTGGCAATAAATTCCAACTAACTCCATCGCAATGTTGAAAGATTGCTACCATATGTTTGCATGGCATCAATGTTTTCTTCCATTCTATGCATTGGCAATCAGGGAACTTAGTGTCTTGACCTCCAATAGTGACATTATACCTTTTTGCACTTGTGAAGCTTTTTACCTCAAACATTTGCTTATTCTTGGAATTTTCACGGAATGTAATTTTTTGGTTGTTGCAGTACTTCACAAGACCATTCTTTTCTATACAATGTCTTTTAAAATTCTCAGGTTTATTACAAAGCCATTTTGAAAAGTTGCTATTGTAGAGTTTGTAGTCTGAGCAGCGACGAATATTAGCTTTCATGTACCTTAAAAAATGAATAATAATAAATTATATGCTAAGACTGTTCTCAAGACAATAATTATTAAAATTTATAAATACTTTAATAGAAATAGAAAGGTTTATTAAAAAACTGCATATACATAGAAACAAATAAAATCCCTGTTTATTATTCTGATAAATTTGACAACAAATGTCTATATTAACAAATAAAAACTTCCGACTATTGTCATTTGTATAATGAAAAAATTGCTTTTGTCAAAAGTTTATCTGCTGTCTGTCTCAGGAATAAATTGATCAACCAGAACTGCAACCATTCTAATAAACAAGTTATCCTTATACTGATTTAGAAACTCATGTTTAAAATCTCTGTACTTTCCCTCAACACCGTTGTTTGTATTTACAACTGTCTCTGGTATTCCACTTCTGAATGCTTTGACCCAGTGCTACATTAAGAAAAAAAGCCAGTATTACGTCAATTCATACACATAATTGGATACATAATAGGATAATAAATGGTTATATTGCATAAAACTTGTAAGCAACAAGATCCTACCTTTTTCTCAGGCAACCATGTGTTTTCTATGTATTTTTTAAATTTAATGCTATTTATAGAGATCCATATTGGATCCTTGCGTAGAGCTTGTATAGCAACGTCATATTTTTCCTGTGTTTCAAAAGCAGCTATTCATCTAAGTATACTAAGAGCAGTGTGCTTGACTGATCTCATTCCATTAGCATTAGCAGACAACCATCTTTCCCACGCTTGCTCACAGTGAAAATTACATAGAATCACAAATCAATCTTAAAAACAATCATTACGCTCAAATATAAATTTATATCATATGTAACTTATGTCTTTGAGTAAGAGGAAAATAGACACCAATAATCCTAAAATTCAGGGTGCTATAAGGTTAATATTATTTTTCTACAATTTCTTAACTCTAAAATAGCTTTAACACCAATGAACCCATTTTTTTCACTACATTTATTATTCTGCAAAGCTATATTCCACAATATATGTACTACATCAGCTTTTATGACATCCGCATGAATAACTAATAAAGGCACTAGAGGGTTTGGTGAATGAAATTCACCAAGTATTGACATTACATTTTTTTGACACAATTAATTAATTAAAAATTATTGCTATTATCATATATATACTAAGCATAGATAAATCTTTGAAGTTTTTATGGATTACACCTCTAATATAATTTGATATATTAGGGGTGTAAACGCTTTGCTATTATTAGGAGTGTACCATGATAGTTGTCCGGTGGCACAAAAAAACTTGCTTTCTAAAATGGTGACTTGAATTTCACATAAAATTCCTCTTGGTAGCCCAGCAGGACAACTGCTGATTTCATTCCTTAATTATTTAAAAGAAAGATTTCATTCCTAGATTATTTAAAAGAAACCTTCAAAAAGTATTTAATTTAGTTATACACTACGTTTCAAAATAAATACACTATGGCGTATTAATACATTTTTCTATATTACCAGCCTACTGGTTATCATTGCAGACAACTTATGCAAGAAAATATTTCAGTCAGCTGCTTTCAACACCATGAAAAGACCAAAGGATGCACCCCTGTATATATAACAACTTCATATATCACTAAAAATAATTAACCATTTTCACAAAAAATTATCAAACACTTTCAGAACATCAGTTAGGACAGCAACTTTAATTACACAGGATGATAATTTACCATAAATATACCTTACCTATGTATACGCATAAACAAAGAAGCTATATCAACAAAAGGAAATTATAATTAAATATAACAAACCAGCCTTTAAAAACATTTTCGATTAATAAAATTTCTGCCTCACAGTTATCAGTCATAAAACACTTAGGGTTCCATTCTGGATTCAACTGACTTAATTTTTTTAGTGCTTCTGTTATTGTATCAGTAGTTTCATTTTGCACTGCAATGGATGCTACTACCTGATAGTAACTGTTTGTTTTTACAAAAACAAATAACAATGGAATTGATATCTAGTACATTTATATGTGGCATCTAGTAAACATATATGATTGCCATACTTATTAAGAAGTTATTTTTGACTTATTGTATGTAAAATAAAAAGAAGTTTTTGTTTTGTAGGAAGTACAATAGACTAAATATAAAATAAAAATAAAAAATAATTTCTAAAGCTTACTAAACTTTATATAAAAATTTATCACATCAAATATATTGCAAGGAATACACTCTAAAAGATAAAAATAAGTATAAAAATGCATTTGATTTATTATCATTATAGTATAATTTTTTCCTTTCATTATACTCAAAATAATCATAATATACGAATACAACTTTCACTTACAAAAAAATCTTCTTTATCTTCTCGGTTAAATTTTTCTGTAACTTCTTATTCTTTGCTATGATCATAATATCGGCTGTTAAGAATCTCTATAACTAATAGCCGAATGAATATTATTATTATTATTATTATTAGTACGCATAGTTACGCGTATTGTTTTATAGTTACGGTACGGTTCTGTATCTGTAAAATACACTTTTAAAGTAGTTTCTAGACTTTTCTTTACCGCGTGCTTTCTTAAAGATTTTCTTTCAACCTTTCATGGTACGAGTTTAAAATGTCCAAGTTGACATTAAGTAGATAATGTTTAGTAGCTAAAAATTATAGGTAGTCTAAAATCTTTTTTAAATTTAAAAGTAATTAACTTATTGTAATCTTTTTTAAATTGTAATTTTAAATTTAAAGCTTCGTGTTATAGATTACTTTAATTCTTAGATTGTGTCTAGCGTTAAAATATATTTATGGGTAGTTTCATGCTTTCACATAGTTTTGGTTTTTGGGGTAAAAGCCATGACAACATTTTTTTTCAAATTTATCTTAATTTAATTTTTATTGAAAATTTTGTTATAAATAAAATTTATATTTAATATTTTTAATACTTTGGCTCTTGAAAAAAAATATGTTTCTGGCTCTAAAATAAATATAAAATAATTTGTCTTGCATGAATGAAATTTGGTTTAAGATTTAATTGTGTTATTTATGTTTGTCTATCTGTAATTTATTTAGGTTATTAGAAAATTCATGTTTACAGAGTTGTTATTAATCATAATCGTGTTGTTAAACCAAGGAAATTGTGGAGGTTTATTTATCATATATACTTTATATATTATATAATTATATTGGAGGGAGTAAGTTTAAAAGCCATTTTAAATTTTTAAAAAGAAATAAAAATACTTTTCAATATATATTTGTTTTCATTGAGGTAGAAATGAAGTTTCAGTTTTTTAAAATCATATATATTATAAGATTTAAGAATGAGTCGACTTAAATGTTTGTTTGTTTTTCTATTTAGACGTTGGTAATAATATTGAAACAAGTAAGTTATAATGCATTTTTAAACTTTTAAAAAGAAATAAAAATACTTTTCGATATATATCTGTTTTCTTCGAGGTAGATTTTAAATTTCGTGTTTTTAAAATCATAAATATTATAATAATAAATTCTTTTTTACTTTAAAAATATCTATATTATAGTATCACTGAGTCGTAAAAAAATAATTAAAGTTTATTAATAAGGTAGTAGATTATTAGAGTAGATTTAATTGTTTGATATATTTAATCAACTTAATAACGTACTATTAAAGTGAAGATTTATTTCGGTTGTTTGTTTGTTAAAATTTAGTTAGAGTTTATTTAATATTTAAAATCTTTAGTTAATCAAGAGAGATCTAATAAAGGTATTAATTACATTAGTTAGTTGAATGTGGCGTTTAATATGTATTTTATCGATATTTTAACGTCTAAATATTAAAGTGCTTTTATTGTTTAGATACAGAAGTGAAGAAGCAAATAAGTCAGTGTTTTTGCTATTAGATATTTGTTAATAGAGATTTGTTTATTTGTACTGCCACTGTAATTTTAAAATATCAAGTTCTTTAGCTTTTTCTTTATACTTTTTTTTAGGGGAGTTGGAACAAAAACTAAGTATAAATTATGATTAGTTTAGTTTAATAAATAAAGCATTAATATTTAGAAGATTTAAAGTTTACTTTAGTTTATAGTTTTGGTTTAGTTTATAGTTTTGTTTTTAGCTTTAGTTGTTTTTTTCTTACTTTAGACAAGTTTATGGATGAAATAAGGGGGATGGGTAAAACAATTATTTAGATATGTATATATTTATATGTTAACATTATTTTAATGATTATTTTATATTTATTTAAATATATATTTTTCTTTAGTGTCTGGGTGGAAGTATAGCTGGTAGGGCTGTGTTTTATATTTTATATGTTTTGTATGGTGCAATAGGTGAAAAAATTAATTAATAAATATGACACTTTTGAACTGGTTGCATTATTGCTCTATATATTTATTAAAATACAAAAAATGTTGCATGTTTAACCCTTTTTAATTTGTTCTCTTTTTTTTTTTTTTAGCATCTTCTGTTTCTCTTTTTCTTCGGTGTTTTTTTTTTTTAAATTTTGTAATTTTTTTAAAAATATATATTATGTTGTATATTTGATTTGTTTTTATCTTTTTTAATGGAAATTTTAATTGTTTTCTCACCAATTAAAGCTGACTTCAAATATAAAGCCCTCTTAAATACCTCTCCCTAAAATCTAAATTAAAAAGCTGAATTGATTCATTATCCAATTATCATAATATAATGATGCTGCATTTTTTTGTTAAAAACAATTATTTGGTATGTTTCGTTTATTGAACTCACTGCTTTTAAAATTTACCAAAACCCAAGGCAATTTACTTAGCTATATAAATACAATTTATTTATCTCGATTCGGTTTTTCATCTTTTATGTTAATAGTTTGGCTCCTTGAACCATTTTATGTTTTGCTTTTTTTATTATGAGTATATTCAATCCGTTGAGATGTCTTTTAAATCAAACTAAAGTTTACTAAAAGCCAACATAAATATTACGTTTTTGAACAACACCAAAAAGAATAGCTGCATCCCTACAGCAACTGCTGCAGTATCACAATAGGTTACCAAAAGCAGGTATACTGTTTTCCAGTTATTGTTGTTTTTTTTCATATATATCTACTTATCTATATAATACTATAGTACGATTGTTTATATCTCATTCATTTTTTTTTCTTTATCTTTAAAAATTAATAATTTTATTCTTGGAATGAGATTAGTTAAACAAGTCGGCTTTCCATTAAAAATATTGGTTTCAACATTAAACACCATTGGCAAAATGCTTACATAATTAGGTAGTTTTTTTAAATCTGTTTTCCATTTAATACACTTTTTTTAAATATACTTTTCAAATATACTTTTTGAATATACTTTTCTACAACAATCCTACTAATATGGGATCACATAGCTTTTTAAACATGATTAATTGTCGTCCCTATCGGTAATAAATATTTTAAATTATTTGATATGGTTTTCTTTACAATAGGCTAAGCTAGGCTCCTCGGTGCTGTAAATTGTGGCTTCAACTTTGTTTTTTTTAAGAAAAATGTTTTTTATATATGCTTCTGTTTTAAAATATTTTTGTTACATATTTAACTATATATCATGTAAATAAATTTCTTTTAAAGATATGTAAACTTGATACTTGCTTTTTTACGGATTTTCAAAAAGTGAACAATGGTTTAAATATATTTTTTTAATGGCTTATATGATTTTATCAATTTTATTAAAGCTGAATAATTACTTCAAAAATATTGAGTAAAACCCAATTGCTTTTATTATTAACCTGATCTATACAAAAATTAATGAAATAAAACTAATCATTTAACGCCAAGTTAAGGCAAAATGTATTCCAGACATTTTATAAAATTAGTATAAATATGGATTGGAGGTATGCTGAAATAAATATGTTGATACACGTTAGCTATTAAAGTAAATCCATATAACCCTTTAATGTTTTTTTATAAATAAGTTTCTGCTGAATTACTAATTAAAAAAAGGTTGGTTTAATAACAATCTTTATCATAATAATATAGGATCCGTATGCAGGGCTAAGCCCTTTTTGGAATTGCGATATATTTCCGGATATCCAACTTTTATTCCTACAAGTTTGGGTGTTATATTTTAGATGTTTTAAAAATATTTAAAAAGTATATTAATAACATTGAAAAGTTTAAGTGCGACAGTGACATATTTTTGAGCTCTTAACTCAGTAAAATGAAAAGTTTTTAAAAAAAGAAAACGACTCAGCTTAAAGCAAAATTAAGAGTAGAATATATTCCCAATATTTACCTAAACAGTTTCACGGAATTTGAAATTTGACATCGATGTTCTGTGCATATAATTTAAGTCATTTTTAACTGCTAAATGGTTGTGATATGCGCATTCAATGTCTGAACATTGCCAAAGAAATAATAAACTTTATCTTTAATGAAGCTAAGAGTTCTCTTAAACAAAGAAGCCAAAAAAATAAAATTAAGCTCAACTAAAAAAATGAATAAATAAACTTATATTTCATTAGAGAAAGTAAATAAAGATTAAATTGTTAGTAATGATTTATTTACTTCTATCCCATATTACGGGTTGCTTTCTGTATAAATAAAATTATATTTTATTAGAGAAAGTAAATAAATATCAAATTGTTAGTAATGATATATATATATATATATATATATATATATATATATATATATATATATATATATATATATATATATATATATATATATATATATATATATATATATATATATATATATATATATATATATATATATATATATATGTCAAATATTGTATATAAAAAACCTAATACTCATTATCATTTTATCAAATATCAAATTTTATAAAAAAATATTTAGCAATAAAAAAAATCTAAAATAACTTTCTAGTTTTCTAGGTTTTCCAGATGTTTTTGTTGACATATATAAAGCAAATATTCGGCGTCTTGGTAAAATACGTTAAATGAAAATTTTATTCAGATAAAAAATTCACAAATAAAACAGATAAAGTTAAGGACAGAAGGGCAAATTTTCAATGATAAATATATATACTACTAATGCTAATGGATTTATAATATTTTTATGAAATATGAAATTTACAGGTGTGCATTCAATTTCTCGGACTGATACAAAACAATTTTCGTTAATATTTGAGATACAGATTGCACTGTAAAACATAAAAATTCATATTAAAATAATGTTTCTCCAACAGGGTTCGTAGCCAGCTATTTATTTAGAATTCAATGACTATTTGGAAAAATCAGATGAATTTCCCTGACCATTTTAAACAATGGTTTTTACAAAAAGTTTAATATACTATCTACTGTAATGGAAATGCTAAGATTGTACATGCTTTGAATGACAAAACTTATAAAACTTAGATATTTGTTAAGTTAGATATTAGTATGGATCTTATTATACATGTTAGTATGGATTCTATTATTAAGGATTACTAAGAATTAAAAGTAAGAAAACATAAGTTTCAGAAAAATACATAGGTAGCACCAAAAAAAGCATAATAGCCTAATTGAGCGCTGTATTTTGAAAATGTGCTAAGTCACAAAATTAAAATTTTACAGGAGAATGAAAAACATTTCTTCTGTTAAAAGTTTCATATAATTTTAAATAAAAATTGTTTCTTCTATCAAAAAAAACAATATTTATTTTATCTAAAAAATCTTCATTTTATCATATAATTTTATATTTTCCTAAAAAATAATATTCTTTTCAAATAATCATACATTTAAAAAATGTGTGGCTCTTCAAATTTAAAGAATCAAATCTAAAGAAAAAAATAATTCCCTGACATTTCCAGGTTTGCCACGACTTTGGCCAATATTAACATATTTTCCAGGTTTTCCAGCTACAGTAAAAACCTTGTCTAACGTTTGTAAATAATATTTTTTACATATTTTAGTTCTGAATTTTAATAATACAATTTTTAAAAATAATATCATCTATAAAAATATTGTATTACCTTCGCCTATTTGATAAACTTAAATAAACATCATCATCTCCATTACCTGCATTGATAAAAAACATTTATATTCAATAAAAAAAAAAAAGTATTTAAAAAATTTGAATTGATTTAATACTAAAAATTTATTTACAGTTGCAACTATTGATCACTTGATCAAATGAAACAAAAAATCTGTAAAATGATTGACTGACCAGGGTATGATGAGTTTGCAAACGGAAAGTTTAAAACTGTAATAGAAATAAAGTTTGATGTTTCTAAGATTTTTTAGCTTAGTAAGATTGGTAAAACTATTCACAATGCAGTCAACATTTTTTTCTTCACATAGATTGACTAAATATGAAAGCTGATTATTACGAACAACAGTCTCTGCTTCCAAAGTAGAATGTTGCTTTGTAACGAACTGTGAGTTGCGTTATCTCCTTTAGTGCAATTTTGTAATTGTTTTAGATAATTAGCAACTTTTTCAGGATCTATAAAAGCATCAACGTCTAAAAAATTAATTTCTTGAACAATTGATAGTTGGAATTCCTTAGAAAATAATAAATAATACTATTGAAATGCAAGTTAGCAAACTTTATGCTTTATGCAGAATTTTTATCAATTAAAAGTACTTTGGCACTTTATCTTTATCCATACACTGATGTCGAACTTAAGCCGTACCTTCAGATTGTCGCGGATTAAATTTATATCCATGCCGGTGTTTAAGCCTAGTCCACCACTGGTTACTTAGAAGTCCTTTCTTAAAGTTCAATTTATGTTTTGCGAAAAGTTTCCCAGCATAATTTATAAAGTGTGACTTTCCAAAACCTACCCCTAACTTTGCTCTATTGTTGGCAGAACCGATAAGTTTTCCTTCCAGAGTAAAAGGTAGGGTAAGTTTTCTTCCTGGCTTTGCTCTAATGACAACTTTTCCAGAAAGTCTTTCTCTCAGTGTTGTACGTGGCACATTGTACAATATTGCTGCCTTACGCACTGAAAATAATGGCTCTGATCTGACATGCCTTAATTGCACTCATCATAATTTCTTCACTCCATTTCAGAAATTTGCCCTGTTTCTTAAAAGTGACTGATTGATCAATGGAATGATTGTAACCATTGACACGAGTTAAAGAAACATCTGTTGGAAACAATTGTTGGTAGCTGTTTCATTTGAAAAATGTCAAGAGTACTACTACCAGATGTTGAAGGAGTTATACTTTCATCAAGATGAGTTATATTATAAAATATTCTAGCCTCTGTTACAGAAGCAATCTTTCCAACCGACATCAGGTGAAATCTTGGTGATGATCTACATCCCCTACCTTTTGTTTTAACCATGTTTTTTTTCAAGACAATACCTAGATAAATTATATTGCAGTATGAATGTCATAATAATTTAATAAAGTGCTCCAAATTTACAAAAGTTACAAATATTATCACGTGGTGAAAACCATATCTTAGTATTCGTAAACGAATCTCAACCCTAGAATTTCGCAGTACTTAATTTACAATCAAGTAAATAAGCATTTAGCTAAGTAATTACAAAAGTCTATTAAAGAAGAATAAAAACATTCTTATTATGCATAAAATGAGTTTTGGACCTATTGAGCCTAACGTTTTGGACCTAATGTTTTAGTTATTTTAACAACTAAATAATTAACTCCAAAACGTTAGGTTATTTTAATAACTAAAACATCAGTTCTTAAATTGAAAATAAATTAAACAATCGCAAATAAAATATGAATTAATTGTAAACACTACAAAGAATTTTTTTTTTTAAAAAAACATAGCATAAAAAGAAAAAATTCCAAATTCTTTCTTACCAATAATTACCAGTAATTAGAAATGCAATAGCAGACAAAGTTTACTTATTTGCGATACTTTCTTTGTTCTTCGTTTAGCTAACTTATTTGTTTTTGATGAATATGAGCTTTTCATACGTTTACTCAAGGCAGAGCCATAGCAATTTACTTTTTAATTAATTTCCATGATAACAATACATTGAGAAAGTTCATTGTTTTGAAGGCAACCAAAAATAAATTAACGTGGTTATCATTAATTTTTGTCAAAACATATACCAATAAAGTTTGGGGTTCACTTTTACGATAATGCCAAGGATGGTAAATTAAGGGTAATTAATTTATCAAATAATTTCCTCAATACTATATAGAATAAAAGTACATAAAAAAAACTTCTTTGTAAGCATTCAAAAAGAATATGCTCTTAATCTATCCTTTCGAAATTTTATTTTTTTTTTTAATTTTTTTTTAATATGTCATCCCAATTTAACGAAAAAATAATAGGGGTTACCGCGTAAGGTTTCTTTTTTTTTTAACTGCTGTTAGCGTAAGTCCAAATATATTATGCTACATCTATTCTCGCCCACCCAGGCGAGAATAAATGCATTTGGCGGCAATATATTTATTCTGTGAACGAGATTAAGTTAATTTGGTAGGTTGAGAAGAAAACAATTTTATGCATATTCTAATATTTCAAACGATTATAAATGTTATTACAATCAGAGATTAAACAATGGAGAACGAAATTAAAATTTAACATGCATAATAAATAATTAACTCAGTAGATTTCCATCAGCTGGTTTGAATTGGGCAAATTAAGTAGCAAAATAATTACTAAAAATCAACAGTTTCTTCAAGACATACTTTTTTATTTGCGATTTTTTGAGGTAAAAAATGTTTTGATTTTTATTAATGCCGGTTTACTGATCTAAAAGAGCGTCTTTTTTATGGTGCAGCGCGTGAGGTAACTGACATATAAGCAATTAAAGATAAAGGGCAAGATTGAGTGATAGGCAAAATTATTAAAAGTTACCCTAAAAATGGCTATTAGATTAACAAGTTTATCCAATTTCAAGCTTTTGATGTTTGTTTCTGAACTGAAATTTTTTTAAGATAATTGCAGGTTTTTTTTATTCAGAATGAATAAAGAAATTTTTTCATATGACAATATCTTCCAAATATCATTTAATAACACGGTCGTTTAGATATTAGCAAAAAGCGCTAGTTTAGGTATGCATGCGTAGGAAAATACGAACAACTTTTAAACTTTTAAAATTGCAACAGTTCTTAACTACAGAGAATAATGCAGTAAAAAAAAAATACTCTTATGCTAAGATTTTCCTTATTTTTCAAAAATAAATATGCAAATATATTCATTTAAATAGTTTATATATGCACCTATACAGTTAAAAAATGCATACTTGCATCAAAGCAAGCAGGTCTTTAACCAGTTATTTTTTTATATTACTTGCAAAGAACTTTACTGCGAAAAAATATTTGCATATTTCAGGTAACAAAAAAATATATATTTACACATACATACACACATACATATATGTAAAATATATGTATGTGTGTGTATTATTGTATACATACACGCACACACACACACACACACACACACACACACACACAGTTATATATATATAAATATATATATATATATATATATATATATATATATATATATATATTTTTTTTTTTTTTTTTTATTGTAACGATCACGTGTATCTAATCTTCAGGTTTGTGGTTGCTTAGTAGAAATTTATTTTTGTGGCAACATTTGGAAATTAACTCTGTTTTTTTATTAAATCTTCAGCATCTTTATAAACTAAAATGATCAGTTTTTTAAATAAACAAAGTAAACATTGTTGTAGGCGTGGTGATTTTTTAGAAAAGACCAAGTTACTTTTGGTGTTTCTTTCAGTTTTTCCCTAGTTTCCCATATATGTTTTGAGAAAGTGGTTGCATTTGAAAGTTCCTTATTTGAAAATGATTGTGTGTGGTTTGCATACCTCTTTGTCCACACTCCTTCTGATAAATCAATGTATGCATTGCTGGGTGTGTTTGGGGAATATGTTATACATTTGTAAATGATGTTTGACGCTATACAATTTTTATTCAGTGGGAAGATTTCTTTTTGTTTGCAATTGCAAGGGAGATTTTCAGTATTGTTAACTAAATTTATTTTTTTGTTGTGGCTTTTTATGATTTTTGAAATACTATTTGAGCAGCTGTAGCTACTTTTTTCGTATTTTGATTGAATAATTTATGCAATGGTTTTGAAGGTGGAAAATTATTAATTGCAAAAAGATTTGGCTAACATTGGTGGAGACGCTTTTATTGTAGGGTGGTTTAAACCAAATTATTTTCTTTTTTTTTAGAGGTGTCTTTTTAGGTTATACTTTAAGTTAAGTTTTTAAAATCGTTTTGTTTAAGTGCTTCTTCGTATTCTGTTTTTGATGCGTTAAATATATTTCCATTGGAAAAATTTTGCGATAGTCAATCATTAATGGAGAGAGGAATCTGGTTAGGAATTTGGGGCGGTTGGTTTGATTCGGTATGGATGTAGAGATGATTTCAGTGTGCTGTTTTGCAAATATTAAAGCTTTATTTATAATTTCTTTTGTTATAGATGGTTAAAATTCATTGATGTCAAGTTGTATAAATACACAGTGTTGCTTGTCGCTTATCTTAGTAAACCATTTGATTACTTCTGCAGTGTTTTTCGACTTGTTTATTTTTAATTTATTCTTTAAGTCCTTGGTAAATATATATATATTTATATACTTATGTATTTTTTTTCTTCAGAGACTGATCTGACTGTCCTTGTTTATCATGATAATAATACTAAAATAGTACCAGCTCGCCGTCTGCTCCTAGGTTGAGGGAAAAATAGGAAAAGAAAACCACCATCTTGAACTTAGACACAAAATGTAAGAAACCAGCTAAGACAATCTGATCAGCCGTATAAAAATGGAAAGAGAAATATTTCATGCAAGTCTAATATCAAAACAAAAGACTGTAAAGTTCTTGTAAATATAAATGCACAAAAAATATTAGTGATGAAAAATGAACACGTATTTATTTTAAAATTGGTACAGCTATGAACAAAGGTTTTTAGCGTTTTCATCATTTGAACTCTTAAATTTCCTTTCACTATTTAAACATGGAATGAATAGTAAACTTAAAAAAGTTAGAACCTTATTAATGTACAAGGAATCAAAAACTAATCTACAGTGTAATACAATAAATCATGTAGTTCCATAATTTTTGCATGTGTGTTCGTAATATATATATATATATATATATATATATATATATATATATATATATATATATATATTTATATATATATATATATATATACATATATATATATATATATATATATATATGTATATATATATATATATATATATATATATATATATATATATATATATATATATATATATATATATATATATAAATATATATATATATAATATATATATATATATATATATATATATATATATATCTATATATATATATATATATGTATATATATATATATATGTATATATATATATATATACATATATATGTATATATACATATATATATGTATAATATATATATATATATATATATATATATATATATATATATATATATATATATATAAATATTTATATATATATATATATTTATATATGTATATATATATATATATATATATATATATATATATATATATATTTCTAATAGCAGCTTGCGGGGACTTTTTATGCGATAAAATGCGACATTGCGGGGACTTGTGTCTTACGGGGACATAATCGTGTCCCCGAAAAGTTTTGAAGCTTATTTCATAAGTATATATATATATTTTTTTCATAAGTTAAAGTTATATGACCATATTAGGCTCTGTAAACAATTGTTATTAGTTAAAATTTGATAATTTATGCAAAAATTTCCCATGAAGCAAAAAGATTGAAATTTCCACATGTTTAAGTCATCGAAAATCTCAATGCGTTTAAAATTAACAATGCGGGGACTTATATATTTTGTTGAATTTCTTGTGGATTCTTATAGTTATTTAAGTTTTTTTAAAGTAAATCGTTTACTTTAGCTTGATTACATTGAATTATAAGTTTTAAAGTTTATAGAATGGTGTATTAGGTATATAACAAGTAAAAAAATTTTTAGAGTAAAATTTTTCTTATTTGCGTTTTTTTAGTCATATCATAGAGATATTTTTGCGCTTTTTAATAATAAATTTTTCATTATTATTAATATAATCTTAGAAAAAATTTCTAATTAAACATGGAATCTGAGGATTCAATAGTGTTTGACGACTTGAACATTTCAGAGGTTTGTAAATGGTTACATTTGTATATTTTGCATGAATCAATTTTTGCTAATTTAGTTTTTTATTGTCATAAATTGTTTGTAAAAGTATTTGTTTATATTATTCTTAATTATGTATTAAACAAGACTTGCAAATAGATTTAATTGTATATATGTGTTGTAAACTTATTTTACTCATGTACATAAATACATTTACAAAATAGAGTATGTAAATCACAACTTTCTACAATAATTTGAATAGGAAATTGTTGGAGACAGTGATTGTGGTTTAGATAGTTGTGAAAGTTTAAAGTATGTTTCTAAAATAGTAAGTCTTACCTTTATTATACTTTATTGATTATTAACAGCATTTTGGCTAAGTAAATTGGATAATTTCCAAATATAAATATTGTATACCAATAGAGTTCCTTACGCATCCAAGACGTAAGTCTGCATGATGAATATATAGATTATAAAATGAAAGAAAAGTTTCCTGAAAGTGAGGGAGAGTTTTTAGATTTTGTTTTGGAGAAGGTTTTCGATGCTGAATCTTTAAAGGTATATTTAATGCTTTATTTGTAACAGAATTGTGAGTTGTAGAAAAATTATATAGTGTAAAAATTATTATTAAAGTTAACTATTTTGATTGATCACTTTACTTAGATTCCTGCCATAAAAAAAGTAGATGACTTTATTGGGGTCCAAAGAGTAGATGACTGTAATGCTGAGGTAAAATTATTTACATTTAGCATATTTCTTAAACTTATTTTGTTTGTTATTTTAAAGTTAGTTTATCTGTTTAGGGTTTTGTTATGAAAGAGGTAGAATACAAAGAGAAACTTACAGGAAAAGTAACCTTTGCTATATTTATAAACATAAGAAATTATTTTATTTTCTATTTTTATTTCTATAAGTGCTAAACAAATGTTAGATTTCTTTTTTTCTTCTTTTAGAGGTTATCAGATAATAAAAGACCATCTAGACTCTGCATATTTTGTGGCCAAATGAAACAAAAGCTAAGTAGACATTTAAAAAATAAGCATGGAAAAGAGCCTCTGGTTGTTGAGGCTGTGAATCAGCCAAAGTTAGTTAGTAAAAAACTCTTTGCTAAAATAAGAAGAGAAGGAATATTAATTTACAATAAAAGTCAGTCTTCCACTGATAATCCTATATATCAACGTGAAAAAAGTGGCACCAAATATAAAAATTTAATGCGATGCAGTGCTTGCAACAGTTTCATAAGCAAGAGGTTCTTCACCAGGCATGCTCAAAAGTGTTCACTTAGTACAATTAATGCAGTTGAACCAATTCCAGTTTCTACTGAATCGTTAGATATCCCCAAGTCGCTAGATCTTGACCCAGGTTTTGTAAGGAATGTTTTAGGAAAAATTAGAAATGATGAGATTGGTAAACTATGCTGCACTGACGAAAATATTGTATACATTGGTTCTAAGTTGTATTGGAAACTTCACAAAAAAGAGGATAAAGCGGCAGAAGTTTTTCGATCTGTAAGGGGAGATATGCGGCGACTTGCGAATTGCTATAATATTTTTAAGCAGCTGGATGGTATACATGCTTTATATTCCAACTCTCTAGATATGTTTAATCGGAGTAATTTTGAGCAACTTTCTGAGGCCATAGAATTGTATACAAAAAGAGAAGATTTGTCTCTTAAAGCAGGCTTAAAACAAAACTTGTATTATCTTATCAAAAAATCTGCAACTCTTGTGCAGTATTCATTTTACTCAAGGAAGAAAGATGATGAAGCTGCTGAGATTTCCAAATTTATTCAATCTTTTAAGGGTTGGCAGGATTATCTATTTGGTGATGCAACATACCATTTAAATAAAAAACGACAAATTAATTTAAGAAAACCATCAAGACTTCCACAAGAAGATGATTTACTTATTGTTAAAAATCACGTAATAGAGCTAATGAGTTCAATCTGCAGTAAATTTCATTTTGATGATGAAAGCAGTTATAAAAAGCTTAGAAATGCTGCATGTGCACGCATAACTTTATTAAATGGCAGAAGAGGTGGTGAACCTGCTCGAATTTTGTTAGCAGATTGGTTGCAAGGAGAAAATGATGAATGGATTGATAAACAAAGACTGAAAAAACTTGACAGTTTAGACCGCATTTTAGTGAAGAGTATGAAAGTTATTTACATGACTGGAGAAGGTAATAACCATCTAGTACCAGTAATTATTCCAGGAGACACGATTCTTGCAATGAAAAAACTTTCTAACGAATCTTTCCGTAAAGTTGGTCGCGTTCTTGCAAGTAATAAGTTTATATTTGCAAGCTCAAAAGGATCTGAAAATCATGTTTCAGGGTGGCATGTTGTGAACAAAATTTGTTCAAAGTTAGTATTAAAATCACCAAAGGACATAATTGCCACCAAAAATCGGCATAGGATTAGCACACTTTTTGCATCTCTTGATGTAGAAGAAAAAGATAAAGAGTTATTTTACTCCCATATGGGACACTCTGAAAAAATGAATCAAGACTTTTATCAGGCTCCATTGGCATTATTGGAATTAACACGTGTTGGGAAGCAACTAATGAAAATTGATGCTGGTATGTATTTTTTGTATTAGTTTCTGGCGTATTCATAAGTACTTAAAAGTTAATTTGAGTACATTAACAAATCTTTTGATTTTTATGTTCTACTTATATTTTGTAAAGCTTAATTGTCCAAAATTTTTACTAAGTATAAAGGTGTTTAAAAAGAGTTTTTAGGCCTTACCTAATTTTTTTTATTTATAAAATTACAGTTTTTATTTATAAAATTACACAAAATGAACACAAAATATATTAAACTTTGTTTTGTTAAATTTACTTTAGGACAATCTGATGTGATACAGGATCTGCCTACAAAAGGTATCTGCTTTTTAATTTTTTTTTTTTAGTTAAAGTGTGCTTTACAGACAACGACTAATTTTTATTGTATTATAAAATATCTAGAATCTTATAATGTTGTTGATAAAGAATCTGATGAGAAAGTTGTTGATAAAGAATCTGATGAGAATATTGTTAAGGAAAATGACTCTCACACTTTAACTTTAAAAGGTTATCTATTTCAACTTTTAAAAAAGTTGTATGATATTTATAATAAATTTAAATATTTGTTTTATATTCTAAA
>NC_061161.1:12403990-12417287 GCF_022113875.1 Hydra vulgaris | reverse complement strand
TTATATATATATATATATATATATATATATATATATATATATATGTATATATGTATATATGTATATATATATATATATATATATATATATATATATATATATATATATATATATATATATATATATACATATATATATATATATATATATATATATATATGAATATATATATATATATATATATATATATATATATATATATATATATATATATATATATATATAATATATATATATGAATATATATATATATATATATATATATATGAATATATATATATATATATATATATATATATATATATATATATATATATATATATATATATATATATATATAATATATATATATATATATATATATTATATATATATATATATATATATATATATATAATATATATATATATATATATATATATATATATATATATATATATATATATATATATATATATATATATATATATATATATATATATATATATATATATATATATATATATATATATATATATATATATATATATATATATATATATATATATACAATTGTGAGCATGAAAATAGTAGTACTAAAAAATTTGTCGTACTTTCATTATTACTCTTCTTCTGTATAATATAGAAAGACAAATTTTTTATGTGTGTTTTTACAATTATGAGATAAGTAAATTGAGCATACGAGAATTCAATTTATCCAAGAATACCGTTATTTTTACTAAAATTACTTTAATTGAGAGAATGCATTAAAATAGCAGTGGTTGTATTGGTTTTAAAGTTAGTTTATAAAATTTAAAGAAATTTTTGTAATTTTTACAGGAAAAGTAAGTATAACTTCAATTATAATATATACTTTATTTATTTGTGTATGCCTAATAGTAAAAACGTTTTCTAAACCTTTCAAATTGGCCGAGGACGTCATTGTACACCAACAGAACGCAACATTATTTTGAAGCATCATCAAGAAAGGGTAAATCTTACTCATATATACAAAATATTTTCTGATGTTCAGCAAAGAAGATTTCAAATGCCTTAAATTATTAAGCAAAAGTTGAAAAACAAGGTTGAAAATTTAAGACTACCGCACAAGAAGACCAAAGAATTGTAAGGTATGTTAAAAGTAAACCATTTTCATCGGCCAAGCAACGCAAAGATGATCTTGATTTATATGTGTATGACACAACTGTTCGTAGGCGCTTAAGAGATAACAGTTTATATGCATACAGTCCACGAAAGGTTCCTTTGTTGCCAAAAAAACATACCGCTAAACGTTTGCAGTTCGCAAAGCAACATCTGAATTGGCCCATAAAAAAGTGGCGCAACATATTATAGACCAATGAATTGAAATTCGTTCTTTATGGAGGTACAGGTTCAAGACAATATGTAAGACGTCCAGCTAATACACAATTTCAGAAAAAATATAACATTAAGTCTGTAAAACATGGTGGAGCCAAAGTCATGGTATGGGGCTGCTTCTCATATAACGGTGTCGGCCCTATTTATAAGATTAATGGTATCATGGACCAACATATATATGTCAACATACTCAATAATGCCATGCTACCCTATGCTGTTGAGGACATGCCGCTAAAACGGGTCTTCCAACAAGACAACGACCCGAAACACGCACATAAGTTGTGTTGAGATTTGATCTTGTCCAAGTAATGACTTGGTCAGCTCCAGAAAAAACTCTTTCCTATGACGCTGACGATCCAGGAATTGAAAATATTTTCCTGACAATAGTAGTTAATTTTTGATATTCACTTACTGTACTCTTCCACCATGGTAAAGGATTAGTCCCTAAACTTGCTATAGGAGCTGCCAAAAAATAATTAAGCTCCATATCTACGTCCATTGTCTTTTTGGTCATAGTTCTTATACATGTTTCTGACTAATTCATAGTTTGCAAAACTTGAACAAAGAAGTTAATGTTATCCGATTCCTGACTTGGTGGTGAGTCTAGAAGAAAAGTTGAATTAATTAAATTAGCTTGGTCGTTACCTTTGTAGCACGGGGCAAGCATGTGAGCAATGAAATATGTAGAATTTTTCATGTCTTCTTCCGGATTGTATTTCATAACATTTTATAAATGGCAGTTTCAAGCTGCCTGATGCACTCATCATATTTTTATCACAAATTCGAATTGTGGCATTACTGTGAAAGTTATGTAGGTTCCTGGAATGATCAGGTGAATTGTAAAACTTTTGTTAGTAAAAATTTTAATTGAAAAGTCATATACCATTTGAAGAACTGGTAAAATTTTTTTTAACACTTTTAAATAGGTGTTGTTTTGGACTTAATCCTCAATTGTGTTCTTCTCCTACTAGAGCTTTTAACGCTTCTTTGATATCTAGAACTGACTTAACACACCTAAAACTGACGTTTCTTTTGTCTTTCATGGTAAGATGACTGAAATCCTTTTCACTTTGGTACACGAAAAAGTATTTCGATGGAAGTGAGCTGCTAAGTCACCTCCATCGAAGTCAATTTCTTTCAACCTTATCAGAGAAGACAGCTTCTCTGATAAGGTTAATTTGGTCACTGATCTTTGTGACAAATAAGTACAAAGTTTGATCAGCCCAGTGAATCTCTGTTTGAAATTCTAGGCTTTTTTGAACAGCTAAGATGATATTTTAACCTCTGTCATTGTCAAACCACCTGTGTGTTTGCTCCTTGGGAAGAAAGTTGAGATCTTCAATAAGGTATCAACCTAGAATTGCTTGCTAGTGTGCTTTTCTTCTCTGAACGACTCTATTCCAACCAAAAAATGGTTTGAGATGAAAGTCTATTTAAATGTAGTGACATGTCAATGCACTGTAAGATTCATTATTTCAGCTGGTCCACATGTAAATGCTACACCGGTGAGAGTAGGAACATCTTTGCTGAAATCGTCTGATTTTAGCAAAGATGAATCTTTTTTTTTACTTTTTAATATAATTCAGAGAGCTACTTCCGATAATAATTTGTAGAGTCTTTGATTGTGAGTTTTGAGTCAATTGATTTAATAAATCTAACGAAACAATCAGTGGATATTAGATTGAATGGAGTGTTCGTTGCACACAACATGATTGTATTCAAATTTGATTTGTTCAGAGTCTGAGGCATCATAGGCTTTAGATTGAAATGTTCCGGTGATTGAGGGTTTTCTGGTGAGACCAGAAGTAGTCACCTCTTCTTCTGCAGCTCTCTTTTTATTTACATTAAATTGTGTGTTAATAACTGTATTTTTCTTTTTAAAATGCGAATGAATAGTAGAAGTTGAGCGCTGTGGTGTATTAAGTACATTTACCTAATGCTTGCAAACAGCTTCGTCCTTTTCAGGTGTGTTTTTGTCAAACAAGTGCTAAATCGGATGCACGTAAGGCATTTCGACACAAAATAAGTAATATAAACAAAATTCTTTAAAATATTTATTTTCCTAAACAATAATCAAATTAAAAATTATTAAATAAGCAGACTACGCTAAAAATAATTAAATATACTAATATATATTTTACCATAAAAAAATAATATTTTTAAATTTTATTGTTAAAATGCGTTTTGTTATTTTTAGTTTTACGCGGGTACAAAAACTGTTTAATAGCCAATTAACAATCATAAACTATGATTATAAGAACTAATACAAAACGTTAAAAAATCATGCATAATTAAAATTGACAATGAAAAAATAAATAATATAGTAAAAGCAAAGGAATGGTAACAATAATAAGCAAAAAAATACATATACATACTTCATAAGTTTTCCACAAATAGTAAGATTTACGTAAACGAAGACCAAAGTAGAGAAACCAAGTATTAATTTCTAATAAAACAATATAAAAACAAAAACTAATAAACATCCTTTTTTTAAATATGTGTTTTAATAAACTTTTTTAAATGTATCTATTATATATTAATGCCGAACTTAATAGTGCGCTTTCGAGCCTGTTTGACACGGTACCCTTGGCAGCCATCGCAAGCAAAGTAACGACGAGAAAAAGTCACAGCACTTTGTTTTATGAGAAAACGTGAACAAACGTGTATCCAAATATCTAACGTACGTAAACTTTAAATTAAGTAATGTTTAAACATATGTTAAATTAAACTAAAACATTATTCAAGTTTTACAGTTTTATTTTCGTTTGAAAATTGCATTGCGTCAAGCTCTCCTTAATTTTGATCTATAACGTTTTTACCCTTAATAATCAATACATTGTTTTAAAAATTTTCGCTTGAGTATGTGCCAGTGTGCCCGAGTATATAATGCGCCGACCTTCTGAACAAGTAACTTGAGGTTCGATTCCTACAGTTGACAGCTTTTTTTTTTTTTTTTAGATTATTTTAAAATACATAATAATTTTTAAGTTTTTTAAAGACTATATACAAACATATGTAATGTAACGTTATTATACACTTTCACAAATGAAAAGATATTAAGAAAGCTAAAATTTCATAAAACATCAAAAAAAAAAAAAAAAAAAACAGCACCAGGGGTCAATGTTATAAAACTTTTTATCGGCGTAAAATGCTACCGGCTGTAAATTTTATTGGCGTAAATGATTTGTTTCAATGTTATAAAATTTTTTTCAAAATTACCGTCGATAAATTTCTACAGCCGTAAGGTTTACAGCCGATAAATGTTCCGGAGGAGCGACCTACGGAAATTTTTGTTGAAGATCCAGAGATATGAATATTTAGTTAAAGAAACCTCTGGTTTAGAGCCTTTCAAAGTACTTACCATGAGTTGAAAACTTATCAAAAATTCATTCATTTTAATTAAGTGCACGTTTCTTGCTAAATTTTATTTTCAAGCGATTTCTTTGTTAATTTTTTTTTAATGAATTTGTCATGTAAGAATTGTAAGTCATTCTCAAAAATTAAAACTGCTCTTATTAACTACTTTTTAGAAAAACATTGCTTATAAACTTTATACTTTCATTCAAATTATTTTTTATAACCCTAATTCTAAGCTTTTGTTCATCAAATTTTTTTCTTTTCTGTTGTGATTTAATATTTTTTGTTAAACTTATTAAATTTAACAAAAAATATTAAAACACAACAGAAAAGAGAAAAAAAAAATTAGATAGATAAAGAAGCAGAGAGTTAGAGTTATAAATAATAAGTTGAAGGAAAGTATAATATTTATAAGCAATATTTTTCCAAAAAAAAGTTAAAGTTATAAAGTTTAAATAACCAGTTATTTATTATTTAATCTTTCTTAAACTGAAGCATTTTCTCTTCATAACTATAATTGTTAATATTATTATTACTATACTTTTATCATTATAAATATAATTATTTTTACTGTTGTTAATATTTCATAATTATGTCATAATTTTTTTTTATATTACTGTTTTTTTTATATTACTGTTGTCATTATTTTCATTATTGTTGTTGTTATTTTTACTGTTATTTTTGTTATTATTATTGCTAAAATAGTATGGTGTATACTTTTTATAATCTTTACTGTTACTTTTAATTTCTGATATTACAACTATTATTTTTATTTACTCCTACTTGCATTATAATTATTACTAATAATACTTTACTTAATAATAAAATGATGCTAATAATATTAGCATCATTTTATTAGTATTGAATTCTACAGGTGTTTATTTCATATTACTAATTGTAAATAACTTAATTCAGAATATATTTGATTTGATTTTTTTTGATCACTGAAACTTTGAAAGTTATTGAAAAGCAACAAGGTAAAAGCAATTTTATACATTTATATATATATATATATATATTATATATATATATATATATAATATATATATATTATATATATATATATATATATATATATATATATATATATATATATATCTATATATATATATATATATATATATATATACTATATAAAGAGAGAGAGAAATATATGCAGAGAGAGTGCTCAATGTTCTTAAAGACTATATAATTTAATAACAATATAACAATAATAAATTAGTAAAAACACTAATCTAATTTTATCTTCGAGTGCTTGTTTCTCCATCAGTAGGTTTATCAGGAAGCCTGATCAACTATTGAACCTACTGATAAACCTTCCTTATGAACCTACTGATGGAGAAACACGTTGTTAAAGAAAAAAAATAGATAAATATTTTTACTTATCTAGTTTTATTCTTCATATATATATATATATATATATATATATATATAGTATATATATATATATATATATATATATTTATATATATATATATATATATATATATATATATATATATATATATATATATATATATACACATATATGTATATAGGTTTTCATGAATGAAAGTTAATAAATTTAACTTTTTAGAATAATTTTACAAATTTTCTTTTTGACATTGGAGCCTGAAAGAAAACTATCAGGAATTTAAAGTGTTTAAAAATTTTCAAAGTTTGTTATTGAGCTAATTAGAAAAATACACTTATGCTAGATTTATTAGGACTATTTATTAATCCAAAAATCAGATCAATTTTTGTTTTAGACAAACTCAAAATGGACAGATAAAAGAAATTTCTCCATTTAAAATTTATGCAGAGGCTATTTGAAATTCGAAATAGTAAAACAAGTGGTCAAACAATAAACAGAATTATTAAAGTTCTAGAAATTACCTTAGTTGCTCAAATATGGTACGAGCTCAAATTTTTTTGATAAAGTCAGATAACAAAGTACATCAAAGATTTTTTTCTAATTCAGAAAGTTTTTAGACATTATGTACAACTTGTTTCCAAAGTTTCTCAGATTGTGTATGGTATGGAATTAAATCAAAACTTATTGTGGATAAAATTTTTATCAGAAAGAATAAAAAAAGTTTTATGTTCAAATGTTTATTTGTGTCTAAATCAATTTTTGTTATAAGAATTTGAGTTAGTGAATAATTCTTTTAGTTATTTAATATTTAAATTCATTTTCTTTTAAAGTTTATTTATCCAATTTTTCCTATTTTTTCTGTTTGTATAGATTTTCTATGTGTATAGATTGTATAATATGTGTTTCTATGTGTATATATTGTATAATAAAAAATGTGTATATATTTTCTATATTTATATCAACACAATTTTACAAAATAAAGAATAAATAATTACCTAATTATTACGTAAAAAAAGGATAAAAACTTCTAATTCTTTAATTTTATGTATTTTACTATAAAGAACAAAAAGATCAAGGTCAAAGCCAAAAACTTTAAGGCCAAGGCCAAAAGTTTCAAATCCAATACATTAGTTTTTAGTCTTAAAGCAAGGTCAAGGTCCAGGACTAACAACTCTGGTCTAAAGAAACCTCTATATAGAAAATAGTATAAGTTATTTTTATAGAAAAGCTATACAATTTTTGTTATAGGGTAGGCTAAAAAATTAATGACAATTCCATTTTTTTACTTTTAAATTGTATTCTTAACAGTTTAAATACTGTTTGAAAAGTTTTATCTCTCGTGGTTGTCTCTGATTTGCCAAATATTCTAAAGTAACAAAATATTTTTCATCAGAATCGGAACAGTCTAAGTCCAAATCCATAAGAAACTATTAATTTTTGTTAACTTTAATGTTTTCAACTCAAAAACATTTTGTTTTTGACAACCTTTCATGTCATTGTTTCGGACAGTAGATTTCCGAAAATAAATTCATAGCATAGATATCTGCAAAATATTTTTTAAATATTTTATCTAAATACTTTTATTCATATGCTGCAAATATTTTTCGAAACGCTTATTACTTATTTCAAGAAAAACGCAATTAAAAAGAACTTATTAAAAATTAACTCTTTGTTAAACGTTTTTTAAAACGAATAGTTTTAATAAATTTTTTTATGAATATTTGAAATTATGTGTTCAATAACGTTTGTAAACATAAATTAGCTTTTTTTAAGAAAAAGTCAAAAATGTTATTTTCGTATTTTCAAATGCGTTTTGAAAAACGGCTGCACAATAGATGATACGACGAATATGTTAAAATTAGTTATTTTGACGCAAAGTTTAAAAGCTCTTAACAAAAACCTCTAAACCAAAATAACTAAAAATAATTGCTTAAAATTTTTATTATAGTTAAAATTTTTATTTTAGTGAATATAGCAATTGTAGTTCAAAATTTTATTATTGCACTTAAAAATTTTATTATAGTGCGTTGGTTTTTAAAAAGAAACGCTATAGAAATCATTTTTTAATTTTAGTATAAACTAATTTTTTTTTTAAACTTTGTTTTGCTTAACCATCTCTATATAAACAATGTATATATAAACATATATGTTTTTTATTTTTGTATATATTGTTTATAAAATCTAAAAAATCCGATTTATATAACGTTTTATTCAGGATCGTATGTAATATAAGTGAACTTTATAAATATTTACAAGTCTTTTTTGCCTGAGCTGTTTTTAATTTTTTTGTAGTTATGTTATTATATTTTAAAAAATTTACAACACTAAAAAAACACAAAACATATTGTTACTTCGAGTGGAAATTTTGAAACTTCAACTTTAGATTTGTTCCTCTCTCGATAATTTCTAATTTCTATAGTTATTTCATCTGCTTCTTAGACCTTTAGAAATTATATTCATAGAAATTTTAACATTAGAAGATTTAATTTCAATTTTTTATAAAAACTCTATTTAATTAAGATATATGGAATACAATTTTATGTGATATATTCTAATAAAGACAAAAGGAGCCATCCATAATGGACGTCCTCCAAATAGATACAAACATCATTGCGAGATGAAATAATTTTTGGGGGTTTAAATTAGGGGGGGGGGGGGGAGAGAAGAAGCAGGATTTTTTAACGTCTATTTTAAGGGGTATAAGGAAAAAAGATAATCGGTGGCAAAGAGGGAAATGGGGTCAAAAATGATGAAGTCCTTTATATTTGGCCTTAAAAATGTTTATTTATTCATATTGTAATAAATGCATAATCTTTTTGGTGAAAATGATATATATCTACCAGTTTTATATATTTTAATGCATTTGTATGCAACATAATGAAAATTAATTTAAAAGTGTAAGATAAATGCAAAAGGAAATATGACGCATAAATGTTTACATGCCACAAACTAACGTCAATGCCCAAAACCATTTTGGCTTAACTTTTAGATAAGCGTTTAATATTATTCTGTTAATTCTTAATCATAAGAATTAATTTTTTTTATAACTTATAAACTTAAGTTTAATTCTCTTAAATCTTAATTATATATATATATATATAGTATATATATATATATATATATTATATATATATATATATATATATATATATATATATATATATATATATAATATATATATATATATATATATATATATAATATATATATATATATATATATATATATATAATTTATTACGCTAAAAGAAGGTTTTAAACTCTCCAAAACAACACTGATGACAGCGTATTTAAAGACTGCGCTATCATAGTCTATAGATGTATACCCTGGTCTGAAAGCTATCGTTTTTTGTTGTTTCGGTCACGTGATCAATGAAGTTGCAAAACAAATCAGCCGTCGAAGTAAATTTTAAAAGATATATCAAAGAAACTTCAATTATAGTTCATTTAAACAGTCCTTTTTATAACTACATATAACTAAAATGTTTTAAGCAATTCCAGTTAGTGAATGTTAAAAGTCATATCAAGGAACTTTCACATAAATTTTAATTAAACAGTCCTATTTAGAACTACATTGGAACTAAAGTAATCGTACTTGTTAAAAAAAATCATTGCTTAGTAATGCCAGGTAGAAACTGCTGTCTTCCACAGTGCACAGTTTGAGATACAAATAAACATAAGGTCATTCGACTATTTCAAATATCTACAAAAAAAGATGAATATTATACCATTTGAAGGAAAAAAGTTAATTGTTTGTTTTGCTATGTACCGTCCATTAGATGGATTATTAAAAGAATGAATAACCAAAGGAAATGTATATTTTTGTGAGAAACACTTCCCAGCCAACATAGACCCACGGGTACCGTACGGGGCTCATACGGTTTGTCAACTGGGTTCCGTATGGGAAGATCAACGGACCCACGGGTACCGTACGGGGCTCATACGGTTTGTCAACTGGGTTCCGTATGGGAAGATCAACTATTTCAAATATCTACAAAAAAAGATGAATATTATACCATTTGAAGGAAAAAAGTTAATTGATTGTTTTGCTATGTACCGTCCATTAGATGGATTATTAAAAGGATGAATAACCAAAGGAAATGTATATTTTTGTGAGAAACACTTCCCAGCCAACATAGACCCACGGGTACCGTACGGGGCTCATACGGTTTGTCAACTGGGTTCCGTATAGGAAGATCAACGGATCCACGGGTACCGTACGGGGCTCATACGGTTTGTCAACTGGGTTCCGTATGGGAAGATCAACTATTTCAAATATCTACAAAAAAAGATGAATATTATACCATTTGAAAGAAAAAAGTTAATTGATTGTTTTGCTATGTACCGTCCATTAGATGGATTATTAAAAGAATGAATAACCAAAGAAAATGTATATTTTTGTGAGAAACACTTCCCAGCCAACATAGACCCACGGGTACCGTACGGGGCTCATACGGTTTGTCAACTGGGTTCCGTATGGGAAGATCAACGGTATCCCGCCGGATTATAGCTGCCATTTCCATATAGGTCTTATATAAGGAAGTCCGCCGGGTGTTCCGTATGGGTCCCAGTCCAATCTTGTACTTTAAAACCGTTAAAGACCCATTTGGGTTTGCAAATGGGACCTATATGGGCAACCCATCGAGAACCCGCCGGATCTTGGCCGTGGTTTTACTATGGGTTCCATATGGGTATACCCGCCGGGTATCTCGTAAGAGTCCCACGAGGTTTACCCATTGCAAATCTTCAAAACCTACGTTTAAATGTTTAAAATTTAGAGAAAAAAGGAAATTTCTATATAACTTGATTGGTTTATTTCAAAAAAATAGTAATTAAAAATACACTGTCGAAATTAAGTAAACTTTTAAACGATTCTTTAATCATGTATCGAACGCTATAACGGAAATTGGAAGTTCTTCCATTGTTGTTAAAACGACTTCTTTGTAAACCTCTTTACACAATATCTTGCTTCAATATGAGCTGTAAAAAAATTAAATTTAACTGTTAGTTCTAAATTTTATAGGTTTCACGTACATTATTTCTAATATGTTATAAAACTGTTACAGTTTCTCCCAACACTCTTCAGATAAAAAATAATTATAATCTTTAATTTTATAACCGACGTATATTTTAACGTCTTAGAATGTACTTGTAATAGATAAGCACATGATTGTGATTCATATAATAAATTTATAACATTCCTTTAGTTACTGATAAAAAAAACTATATAAAACTAGTAAATTATTATAATTTTATGTTTATTTTGTAAATATTTTGATATTGTATGTAACTTATATATAGTGCCGTAGCACGTAGCTACTAGATACAAACCCCCTTCCCATTCAAAAAAAAACCTGTCATAAGGGCCCCAATTTTCCTAATAACTTTTCCAATAAATAATACAAAATAAAAAAAAATATCGTGGAAAATGGCCCGCTAAATTAGCAAATAAGCCTCCTAAACAAAGCTCTGTTTATATATATATATATATATATATATATATATATATATGTATATATATAAATATATATATATATATATATATATATATATATATATATATATATATATATATATATATATATATATATATATATGTATATATATATATATATATATATATATATATATATATATATATATATATATATATATATATATATATATATATATTATTATCAAAAATCAAATTTTTTCCAAAAAAAATTTAGCAATAAAAAAGATCTAAAATAACTTTCTAGTTTTCTACGTTTTCCAGATGTTTTTGTTGACATATTTAAAGCAAATACTTGGCGCCTAGGTAAAACACGTTAAATAAAAAATTATTCAGATAAAAAAAAAAGTACTAAGTTTATTTCGAAAAACTGAAATTTTAGATTTTTTGAGTGCAACAGAGCATTCAAAATCAACTTTTGATTATATTGAGTTATAAGCATAGGTAAGAGAGAGCGAGCAAAAACATATATAATGCATTTAAAAAAAACTTGCTTAAAGTTTTAACTGAAAATAACTAACCCAATATTTATAAAAAAAATATTGCATGACAAGGATATTATTTATTCTTTCCCAAAACGATGTTTTTATAATATAATTACTTCGTTTATACTATAATTAAACAAAGTTATTTAAGTTTCTTTACTAAATCGTAGCAAAGATGCACTTAAACATTAAAAAAATGAATAGAAACCACGTTTCATAAGAAACCTTACATATAGTTGTGAATCTGTAAAAAAGTAATCATAATTTGATGCTATCAAAATGGGGGTTAAAAAGGGTAATGTTTGAATTCCTTAAAGAAGTATAAATTGAATTCTTCTATAATTCTTCTATAATTTTTTGAATAATTAATATGCATGTATATATTATAAATTTTTTTTTAAATAAGTATAAAGTTTTAAACTTACTGATAAAGCATTTACATTTATATCGATTGACTTTCATATTTTCTATAAAAATAAAAATCAGACAGTATTTTAAAAGTTTGTGTGACTAATTAATATATTTGAATTAAATATCAAAATTCCTTGCTTTTTATTAATAAAAGTGTAACAAAAGTATTCATCAATTTTACAAACTTTTTATGGTCAAAAAAACATTGTTTAAAAGATTCCTTTAATTTTAAATTTTGTAGAAAAACTTTGATATTTGATTCTTAAAAAACGTTGTGACTATTTAATGTTTATCAAATAACTGAGATTTAACAGAAGTTCTTAAAAGAAATTATCAAATATTATTTTTGATTAGAATTTCCCATGATATCAAACTTACTTAGAGACATGGGCTCAAAAGAAAACCGTGTCTATAAATTCTGTTATTGTTTCATACTTTCTAAACTTTCAACTTTTAAGTCGTTTAACTTTGCCATCAAGGTATTTAAAAAATTACTGTGGAACGGAAAGTAATTAACAAATATATAAACTTATTTAGATTTATTTTTATGAGAGCGCAAAAATAATATGTATATATTTATATTATATTATATCTAACATACTATATCATTGTCAACATCATACTGCCTAATATCTAAAATCCAAACTTTTCCTTACTAAACTGCTTATTTCAACTCTCACCACCTTAACAAGTCTACTAAATACGTCGTTAAAAAAGAAGCAATTCAAATTTAACTATTTTCTATAAGAAGAAACCTAGAGCATTTTTCTTTAAAAAAAAATGTGAAAATTTATAATTTAACGGAATAGAAAAAAGTTATGTGAAATTCTTCTATCTTCTG
>NC_061161.1:12336490-12398990 GCF_022113875.1 Hydra vulgaris | reverse complement strand
GAAGTCAAATAGACATTGCTTATGCAGACATGTGATAGAGATAGTTGAAGAAAAAATAATTATCGTGGGCACCAAATATCATAAGCTAAACACTATTCAATAACAAGTAGCTCAGCCAATATTAAAATTTTTCTATAAATTTTATAGTGAATTTTTTTATTTAAAATTCAATGTGTCAGTTTTTGGTTTAAGTTTAGTGTTTGCAATATGTATATTTACCCGATAAATTATGTTAAATAAATAAATTTTTATACTTGTATCATACATTCTTTTTTTTCTCTATAAATTTTCAATATAGCGATGCAAATCATCTTATTTGTAGCAACGATCTAATGTTGCATAAAACAGTAGGCCGATATATAACATTCGATATTAGGCCAATGTTGTATACAACGTTAGGCCAATTTTGTATACTACGTTGGGTCAATGTTGTATTAAATGTTGGGCCAATGTTTATACAACGTTAAGCCAATGTTGTGTACAACATTGACCTAACGTTATATACAACGTCGGGCCAATGTTGGGTAAACCTTGTATACAACATTGGGCCAGTGTTGTACACAACATTAGGCCAATTCCTAACCAATGATCAAATCTGCATTGGGCCAACATCGACTTTCAACGTTGGGCCAATGCATCATCATGCATTCGCCCAAAGTTGTCTAATGTAAGCTTGCTGTCTAGGGTGTACGTCAAATTTTTTTTAATCATTTATTTAATTAAATAAATGGATAAAACAAACTTTGCCGTACATACTACGCATGCACTTATGGTTAATTAACCATAAAATCAAAAATTACAAGTTTAATTATAATTTACAAATTTAGGTTTGGTGTCACTCATTTTAAAAACTAGTCAATGGAGCGACACCTTATTAAAATAAACAAATAAAATAAAAAATTATTAAAACAAATAAAATATTAAACTACATTATCAAGTAAATTACATTGTTAAGTAAACTATATTAATACAAGTAATTAAAAAAGAAGTATAAGTAACAACAACATTAAAAAAATTGGAATTAATTAAACAAAAATATAAAGGAGTAACGCTAAGAAAAATGAAAAAAAAAAGGAGAGAATGAACGGATGAAATAAGATGAGTAAGAAAATATGTAAGAGAAAACAAAAACTTAATCACATAAGTTCAGAAGAAAAATATAAAAACGCAAAATAAATGCTAATTTAAATCAAAAAATATATACATACACTACTTCATATAAAATTAAAGGCTATATTAATGCCTACGTACTGACCGTTTTGGAAGATTCTAATCGCGGAATAAAAAATGAATTTTTCAAAGAAGTTAATATTTTTTATAAAATTTGCTATAAATTTAATGATGAATGTATCGTAAACTTTAGATCATTGAATTGTTTCAAATGGACCCTTCTAAATAGTAAAATTGAATGGGAAGACATTTTTTTGGCAAATTTCATTTAAAATTTTTTACATGTATGTTTAAATTTTGTCACTATTTTAGATTTTCATTGAAAAAATTCCTATATGTTTTTATATAAAAAATTTATGGAGTACTATTCTCTTTAACTATTAGCTATCAAGCTGATTAAACTGACTTGATCAGCTTCAGCTTTAATCTGAAGAATGAGTTTAAAGCTGAAGCGGAAATATCAACTGCAACCCCTTTTTTATAGTCAATACAGTTATCGTGATGTATATACATTATAATAAAAAATGTGTTTTTTTGATGAATACAAATTATGGAAATATATCCGGGATGAATTAGTTTTTCATTTAAACATAAAACAAAGAATATAAAAAATTTTATTCTCATATATATTAAAAACTTTCATTTCAAATAATAAAGGCTCTGCATGAGTTTAACGGTATTTAAAATATATAAGACGTGGTACATGCTTCTGCTGACAATAAAGAGGTTTAAGTTTAAGTATTTTTTTTTAAACTACCCCAACCAATATTTGCATAGTTTATGTTACAATTAACAAATGAGTCAAACAATTGTACTCAAGTATGTTTATTTAAACCATTTCTTGCTTTGTACAATATTCATATACTTTTTGAAATTTTACTTGATAAATTTTTTATGTGATTTTTCCATATAAGATTTTTATCTAAACAAAACCTAGAAAGTTGTTTATTGTTACTTGTTTAATTTGTATATTGTCAATAACAAGATGAGACATGTTAATTGGCAGTTTATGTTTTTTGATGAGAAGATGGAAAAGAATTAATTTAGTTTTATCAATGTTAAGAGATAATTTGTAGATATTTTGATTAACTCGATATTCACGTATCTGTGTTACTCGATGTTACTCGCCAATACAATTTTTTTAATGGTGTCTTAAGACGTTTTAAAGAGCGCTATTTAATATATTATGACTAAATAAACTTACTAAAGACGCCATACAAAGATACGAATTATTTTACTCTCTTTTTTAAGACGTATAGAAGAAGATTTAGATTTGCGGAAAAAAAAAACAATTTAAAAAAACCTGATTTTAAACGTCTTAAAGACGTCATCCGAAGACAAGACCATTTAAAGGCTTAAATAAGATTTTTTATTTCGTTTTATGCTTGTTGGGTAAATATGAAAAACTTTGTCTTAGAATTTAAAAATTAATTGCGGTAAATAAAGTTAAACTAGAATTTAAGTAAAATTTCTAAAGATTTGTTTTAACTGCTTTATTTCCTAGTTTTGGTCAACTTTCAAGCATCTCAACTAAATACATATGTCAAAGATCATCAGTTCCATCGAATATTGTATAAAAATTATGGATACCGATAAAGAAAGAGTATATAAATGAAAAAAATACCAATCACCAAAGGCCATTGAATGAATAAATAACAATTTTTGTTTAGCAAACCTCTAAACTTTTTTTTTTTTTGCATTACCATAAATTATCCGTTTAAAACATTATTATCTAAAAAATACAAAAAAAGTTAAAAAAAATAAGTTAATAATAAACTGAGTTCAATAAAAAAGTTATTAAACTCAGTTTTTATGACGGAATTTGGAAGCTTTAAAGTAGCATTTCTCTGATTAAACGCAAAACGCGGTTGGTCAAGCATCGTAACATTGTTACGTCATTGTTTGTGTTGAACCCATTCCTCTTCATATGGCTTTGTAGGCTTACCCCTTAGAGTTATAACAAATATCAAAATATTTACACTTTGTGTAATAAAATATTCAAATACTTTTGAAAACTCATTATTCTTTACATAAATAATAAAAAGATTACAAATAAAAATTTAATAAACCCTAAAAAACATTAAAAACACTTTTTTCCGATTTTTTTTTTTTGCCACTTGTTTTTTATCCATCGCATTTCTTTGCCGACATCAAGGGTAATAACGTCGTCCGTTATAATCCACCTTAATAAATGGTAATAACTTTTATAAAAATATTTCAAGTAAAATTCATTACGAAATATCAAACTAAATTAGTTTATATATTATTTATGATTAAAATAAAATTATGATTAAAATAAAGATTTAGATAATATAATAATAGATAGTATTATTAATACACTATATTAACTATACATAAAAACACGCAAGAAAATAAAAACTGAATAATTTTAATTTAACAATTTTAAACAAAAATATAAGTTTTCTGTGGTCTTTATATTTCTGGTTTAACAAATAAAGTGATCACCAAGAAACTCTTTTTGATGAAGGTGTTTTAAAATATAGCAAAGAAGGAAACTGATCACTATTTCTTCATTTCGACCGTAGGGAAAGATATACAACTCTATAAACTTCGATGAAGTTAACATTTTTTTTAAACATAAGGAAGTGTTTTTTTTAATTTTATTTTATCACGAATGGAATCGCTGGTGAAAGGCTTAGAAAACAAGCATTCTTGAAAACTTACCTCCCAGTGCCAAATTGCATTTCGAGATCAAAAGTTTATAAATTGAAAATCACCTTAACAGGGTCCATCAAGCAGTTCTTCTCTATTTAAATAATCTTTAACCGTCACCAATTTTTAGTGTGCAATATAATAGCTCCGGCGTCAGGTTAATTTTTATTAAATGAAAGTATTTTAAAAAATCAACAAAAAGAGTCAAAAACATTGGTAAACTATATTAAAATTTTAATTAAATCCATAATATACTATGTAGACCTTACCACAATTTAAAAGTAATATTTTAACACATGATATTTTTTAAACCAAGGCAAAACTATATTCGAACAACTATTTTTTAAAAAAACCACAGAATACAACTGTGGTTAAACAAAACTATATTCAAACAACTATTTTTTTTAAAAAACCACATTAACACAGCTTAGCACATTTTATTGTTATTAATTGTCATCAGATATGTAAAGACTTAGAATGCACTTAATCTATATTGCTTTGATCTGAATAGTTATTTGTCATGTTTACTGTCTTATCTACAAGTTCACTTGTGAATAAGAGTTCAAAAGTCTCCAGCTGGTTATCAGGTGTTGCAGACTCATGAACACATGAATCACAATGTTAGATTTGATTGCACATACCTAATACAGATTTACTATTTTTATTTAACAATAACTTTTTTTTGCAGCCATTTGCAGCAAAAAAAATAATTTGCTTTTACGAGTTAGAACAACGAAAGAAACAGCCTGGTTAATAATAATTTCGTTGATTTGTGCAGTTGCATTGTTTATAACATCATCGCTGTCCTCTTAAATGAATATGTTTGATCCATCCTATAACATCATCAAGGTCACAACCACTAAATTCTGAAATTTTATCGTCAATTTTAAGCATAATATTAACAATATCTTCTACTATGTTCAATTTTGCACTACTACCTTTTTTTTCACAACTTGTTAACTTAAAACAGTGTTTACAATAATTTGAATTAAATCAGTTACATTTATAGAAAAGTTGCCAATATGAGCTTAAAATTTCCGTAGAAGAATGTTCTAGAATATAATACTGGTTTTACAGCATATTGTTTGGTATTGTAAGTGTTGCACTTCTTTTTGCGGAAAATAGATTTTTTGACTATTTTTTTTTTTTAATTTGTATTGAGCTGTATTTAAATATATAAAAACCAAATAACTTTTTTTAAAATTTTTATGAAACTTAATTTGATAAAAAAAGTGTAATCCATTCTAGGGAATTCGGAAAGAATGAAAAATGTAAAATATATGTGTAATTAAACAAAACGTTATTAAAAAAAAAGCAATCAATAATAAATATTAAAAAATCAATCAATAGCAACAATTTAAAAATCAATCAAATAAATTTAACTTTTTTATTTTTGTTAAGTTGAGTTTACAGGTGTCGGGCACTTTTTGGTGCAATAAAAACTCAGCGTATTTTACGTATCTCTTTGGTATGCATATTTGACTGGTACCATTCCATATTTTGAATTGCTGAACCTTCGCCTAAAACTTTCCGGCACTTTTCACACCTAAATTGGATAGCAGCTAATATTTGTATTGGACTTGTTGCTTGGTTTATTTGCTGTTTGCCATTAGAGCTAAGCTTACGTTGTTTTTAGCTTGGTTTGCTGCTTTTTTGCTCTCAGCATCTTTCAACCGTTCCAGTATTTAAGGTTTGTTGAGACATTCCCCTTCGAATCTTGATACATCAAATTTTTTTTTTTTTATCTTAACGTGTTGGATACAAAATAATTGAAACAATAATGCTGCAAGTGATTGAGCTAATTGGAATTCAATCTTTTTTGAATTTTCTTTGAAATAACCGGAGTCACTTCAACATTGAAGGTTTTTCGCAGACAGGGTGACTTATGAGGTGACTTTGGAGCTGATGCTATGTGATATATGCTGATGCTAGATATTAGTGTAGATTCAGAGGGCAGTTGCTGAGATAATTCAGGTTACCTTTATCATCTTAACAACCACAATCTATGATAGTACCATCACCTATTTTACTATCATAGATTGAGGTTGTTAAGATGATAGAGGTAACCTGAACCTTTGACGGTGTTTCAAACGTATCAGAAATTTGCAGCTTTGATTGATCAAGTTTATTGTTGTCGAGTGGAAATAAGGCAGTATTATGACTATTTGGGTATAGAATGTTCTATTAAATAGAACATTCTTTTGATAAGTTACTGAACTTTTTCTCCCTTTTGCGCCAAACTCTTTCGATATGGCAATAAACACCGACATCTAGTGGCTTCAGAATATGTGACGAGTGAGCTGGTAAGTAAATTAATGTGGTAGTCTACCGTGAAACCTAAGTCTTAGAATTTTGTGTAAAAAAACCTAATTTTTAGCTGCAATATAAAAACCTTACAAATCTAAGAAATTTAAATTTAAACTTTCAAATTTCCTATTTTGGTACGCGGAACCAAAAAAGGGGATTTACACTGCGATAAATAACTCAAGAACAATTAAAGATACAGTTCTAGATTTTTTTGTACATAATCTAATAAGGAAGTTGGATTGGCTGAATTAAGGAAAAAAATTATTATTAAAAAGTTTTTGTTTAAATGATAATTAAAAATGGCAGCAAAATTTTGATCCAAAATACAGGTTTTGAGCCCAATTAACTAAAGAACCAAAAAAGTTAAAATAAATTTATTTAATTCAGCTAATAGATTATTTATAAAAAAATCAATGTATCAAATTTCAGGTCTATAGCATTTAATTGAGAAAAGTTATTTACCACTTTAAAAACAAGAAAATAATAAAAATACATAAAGCAATGAATTAGTAAATTGTAAATTAGTAAAACACTTTATATATTAATGTAGAAAAAAACTGTATAATAACGTAGAAAAAAATAATTTAAAAAAGACCAGTCTCATATACTGTTCCTTCCATTTCTTCATTAGCACCTGCAAATTCTTTACAGCTCTTTTTTTTTCCGTTTAAGCTTGACTTTTGGAGTGACTTAAGATTCATATTAGCGACTCTTACAAAATCTTTATTTGTGCAAAACTCTTGCGTAAATTTTCCATTATGTTTAGCATTGCAAATACATTTGAAACTCCATTTGTTCCCTCGTTAAAATTTATGATTTTCGTTAAAATTTATGATTTATAATCTTCTCCAAATAATTACATTTAACGATTCATTGTTGTTTTGTGTTTGCCCATGCAAACACTTACTTAGTAAATCATCATCACTTAAACTAAGAATTTTTTTTTTTTTTTATGTCTCTTACAACAATGGGTAGTCCTGGTTTTTCTTTATACAGGGCTGTAACATTTATTTTATCAGACTGGTATTTACACCAATTTTCAGGGGTTCTTGGACACATTTTGGTGGCGACTATCTAATGTAAGTGCATCTGAGCAGTGGTGAAGTACTGCACCAATTGCTTTTTTTAACTGGTAAACTGTTCCATCATTATATTGACGTACTGCAATTGAAAAAATTTTGAAGTTTATTAATTTCTTTTTCGGTAAGACGATTTTTTCCACCTAGTGGTTTCCCATCAGACAATTTTAGTTTATAAGTGGCTTTAAATTTACGAAGTCTGCCACTAACTCTTTTTTGTATGTGTTCAACACATTCTAACTTTTGGACAATAAGATTTTGTATGGATTACATTTAGCAACTTCTAGATAAGATTTTGAGTCACCGTCACCAATACAATAAGCATAATGTAAATTTCTGTCTAACTCTGATGATGTAAAACATTCAACAATTCCAGCTGCCTCCATTGCGCCTGATAAGCCCTTATGGGTAATGCTACATTCATGTGTACTAAGAAACTCATCATATTCATCAGTGCCTTTTTTTTCCCATTTATCACATTGATGGCATGTTCTCACCAAGAGCTTGCTTAATCTCAACAGCTGCTTTATTCACAAAGTTTAGAGCAACTTGTAAGCCATTAATATATTCCTTTGAATATCATGAAATGTTTTTTTTTATGCATTGGTGGAGGTAAATTCATAAAACCATAAAAGGTTGTTAAGCACATGCCCCTTTCCCTCATAGCAGTAATGGATCTCGTATTTACATCCGATTGATATTGCCCACCAAATTCATCATCAATTTCTTGGCTAGGGTAAACCCTTTTACTCCATGAGCAGACTGAGGCTGTACATGTAAACTCTAAGAAAACAGACATTCCTTTCTTTCTTGATAAATCTGTAAAAAGTTCAATACTCCTCGATTAACATTGAGGGCACATAGCAATATCATCTATGATGATGCTATGTGCCCTCAATATCTACTTTTTAAAATAAAGCTATTTAACATGATGTAACAGTGTGGAAAATTCGATTTGTTATTAGGTAATGAAGTTCGTTTTGTTGATACTGTTGTTGCGTTATGATTTAGTAATGTAAGTTTCTTTGATGAAGTTGAAGCATGTAAATTACTTGTTAAAGGTATGTTATTAACAAGACTATTTTCCGAGTCAATGTTCAGGAGCTTTAAAAAAACTTTTGCCATGAAAACGTCGTTTTTTGAAAATTCTTGATCCTCCTGCCTTTCGTCTTTTTCCAGCATCAAGTTTTTTTTTTCCATACTTGTTATTTTTTTCTAAATTTGAATAATAATCCTAATCATCTAACTGACTGCACAACTAGGACTTCTAGCACGAGTAGGACTTCTAGCACGAGTAGGACTTCTACACAAGTAGGACTTCTACACAAGTAGGACTTCTACACAAGTAGGACTTCTAGCGCGAATCAAATAAATTATAGTAAATTAAAAACTATAATAATATATAAATACAAAAAATATCTGCCAGCAGAAAAAGCATGCTTCTATTAAATCTTTTCAAATATATTTCAAGTTATACTTTTTGTTATACTTTAAAACTACATGTGGATATCCTTGATTACTTTTAGATGCTTACCAATGATTGAAACAAGTTCAAGAAGGCTTCGTTTTTTAAATTTTTTTTAAAGATCTGATTTTATTTTTTTTTATTTTTTATAAAAGAAACAACTTTTTATAAAAAAATTATTTTTTTAATTATATTTTAATTTTTAATTATAAAAAAAAAATCTTTTTTATAAACATATATCTAATGACAAAATCATACAAGCTGTAAATGTTTTTTTGAAAAACAAATATCACCATCATTTTTTACGTATATGGGATTGGGTAAAACAGTACAATTAGAAATTTTGAAAATTTTCATAAATTAAGATAGACTACCACCATAAGAGTATATTGATTTTAATGCAAATAAGTACGACCCGATAAGTGACATGTGTCACATGTCTATCCAAAACAAAAATATGAGTAACTAATTATAATTACATGGGGCGAATTAAATAATCGCGAATCAAAAATTTCGAAAAAAATTTTGGTCTTTAACTTTTAATTTCCTAAAAAAAGTTTTAGTTACCTAATTGTATTTATCTAGCTTTACATTCACAAAAGATTAGAGTCTAATTCAAGGGGCGAATTAAGTAATCACGATTTGAAAATTCCGAAGAAAATTCTGGTCTTAAGAGTTTTAGTGTCCTAAAGAAACTGTGAACTCAGTTTTTATGGATCTTAAAAATCAACTTAAACTAATTTTATTAAGAGTCTCATAACTATGTTATGAGAGTCTTAATGAAATTAGTCTCATAACAAAGTTATGAGAGTCTTGATGAAATTAGTTACAGTTGACTTTTAAGATCCATAAAAACTGAGTTCACAGTTTCTTTAGGACACTAAAACTTTAAAGACCAGAATTTTTTTCGGAACTTTCAAATCGCGATCACTCAATTCGCCCCTTGAATTAGACTCTAATCTTTTGTGAATGTGAAACTAGATAAATACAATTAGATAACTAAAATTAGATTAAAACATTTATCTGGAATTTTCTTAACGGCGGCAACATACACGTTAGTGAGCCACTGTAAAAATTGCTAATCTTTTATCTATCCGGATAGAGATAAAGTGTACATAGCATTGTCTGGACCACATAAACACTAACCTCTGTACAAAAGTTTTTTTGACTTAATAATATGGTATGGAACAAGACAATTACCAGAAGCATTGCTGCCAACCAAATTCAACTGTTGTTTTTGCACCACGTCGGAAATTATATTTTGCTCACCTTGTTAACCAGAAAAGCCAATTTCATTAAAGTTCCACAAATGACATGTAGTGTTTTTGTTAATATTTGCTACGTTAAATTCTCTCTGCAGCGTGTTGAAATACTTTGCTACTATTTCTTGGCTGCAAACAGCGGCTCTAAGTGATGAATTATTGCCAATGGTTCTGATGCTCAACCTTTGGCTTCACCGGTTTATGAGATTAGTTATACCAATTTCTTCCTGGTGTACCACTAGGAAACTAATAAGACTGACTTGGGTGTTGCTAATAAATGGTTTGATGACGTCTGAAGCTCTACCAAAACCCCAATCCCCCTTAAATTGAGGGGAGTTTTGAAATTGTAAACTTCTCGATGAATTTAAGTCTAGATTAAAATAGTAAAAAAAATGCAACCACTTCAAAAATTGTGCAAAAAATGCAATCCCTCAAATTGATGGGGGCGCAAACTTATTATATGGTCCTAATTTTTGAACACTAAAATGTTATATTATCAAATTTAAAAATTCTCGATGAATATAAGTCTCGTCGAAAAAAGTATAAAAAATATTTCATCAACTGGTTGCTCTCACGTTTGGGCCATAGGGGGTTAAGGTTTTTGGGTTTCTTGTTTCCATTCTCTTATCACAGTATTTTTTTTTTTAAAGAATCTTCTAGTCAAACATATGAATCTAAAAAAAATTTGAAATATTTATGTTGTTTATAAGTTGGTTATTTCAAACATTTAAAAACCTTCCTACACTAATGGCAACAGGTACGCTGAATGATTTAGCAGATTTGATAATAGAAAATTCACCGCTTTGTACTTAAGCCACCAAAAGCGCAACTTGCTCTTCGGTGTATAGTTTTTTATTTTTCTATGCATACCTGTTGTTTTGAACAGGCTTGTGGAGCCGAGCCGGAGCCGTAGCCGTGGAGCCGGGGAGCTGCTGTTTTTTGGTGGAGCCGGACCCGGAGCCGCAAAAGATGAGCGGGTCTCGGCTCTCGTGTTTTTTTTAACGGAATAGAATGTATGTTTTTTTTTTTACTGTAGACAAATTTTATTCATTTATTGTTAAACTAATTTGTTGAATGATTTATTTATTGAACTTCTATTTTTTGAAAATATTTTTTTCTTACAGTTACGGTTATGCCAAAACTTAATAAAAATGAATACTTTAACGATTTTGTGCTCAACAAAATACTATTCTTTAATAAAATTTCTTAACATTCTTTATTAAAAAAATAGGAAATTATAAATGGAAACATTACAGTGATGCACATATTGCTGTTAAAAATTTAATGCGCGATTTAATGATCAAAGGTTATTGATACCTTTAAAATAAAACTAAAGCATACGATCGTTTAATTTGGAGCAACAAATTTCGTTTAAAACTTGTCACTAACACATTATTAAATTGTTTTTTTCACGTAATTACATAAAGTAATTATGGTATTAATTAAAAACATCAAAAAACGAATCAAAATGTTGCTCTTAATTAAAATGTCATTGAAACATTTAGAAAAACGAAAAAAAAAATTCTGCACATCTCTTTACAAAGTCCTTCTACATCGTTAATAAAAAAGAGGTCTTTTAAACGTCTTTGTAGTGATTTTAACGTCTTTTAAACGTTTCGGACGACTTTTGAACGTTCAAAATACATCTTTTTTAGGTCCCTCAGTGGGGGCATAAGAGAGACGTCTTTTAAACGTCTTTTGAACGTTTGAGATGCCTTTTGAACGTTTTGGACGTCTTTGGGACGTTCAAAAGACGTCTTTTTTAAGTACTGTGTCCCCTAGGTAGAATTAAAACTAAAATTTGAAACAAAAACTTCAGTTTTTGGTAAATAATATATAGAAAAAAAGTATTTATTTACCCAAAAAAAATTTCATTTTAAATTTTATATCCTGTAGTAGTAATACAATAACCTTGTAATCATGAGAGTTTGTTAAAAAATAATTGCTGTACTTGGTACAGTTTTGGGTTAGCTAAAAAGTTTTTTAGCTAACCAAAACTGTGCCAAGTACAGCAATTAATTTTAGTTAGTTAAAAAAAATATTTTAAAACTTGCAATTTTTGATCAAAAAGTTAAGTAGCCGGAGCCAAGCCGGGAGCCGAGCCGGGTATATCTTAGTAGCCGGAGCCGGAGCCGAGCCGTCAAAAAAACAGTCGGCTCCACAAGCCTGGTTTTGAAGCGTAAGTTATAATAAATATTTTATAGTTCACAATAATCGGTTTGGAAAAAAGTCTTTTTAAAAACTGCATTCAACAAGAGTAACTTCCGTTTTCACTCATTCGTTAGAATCATGTAATAAAAGCAGTCATTTAAATTCATTTAAATTCAAAAATATTTCATAAAAGATTTTTTCAATTCAAAAAAATTTATAGTTAAAGATTTATTGGTCACTTGAGATTTAATAAAAAAAAAAGCCGCGTGAAGAAAGTAGTTCTTCACTTATTATAAACGTATGTGCTAAAGCTATTGCTTCACTTATTATAAGCGTATGCAATAGCATAAAAGGTTTTATGGTATAACTTTTTTCGCTCATTAAGAATCTATTTTCAAAATTAAATTTGGTTTTTATGAAAAAAAAGTTATGAGTAAAAAATGTAGAAGGAAAATTGTAAGGATGTAATGAAATACGCTTATATAAGTAAAGCAATAGCGCTCCCAGTGGGCACCCGACGTCAATCCGACGTCGGATTTACGTACGATTTTCATCAGCGATGTCAAAAGACCTATTCCGACGTTGTTCCGATGTCAGTAAAATGACGTCGGGCGATGTCTTTATCTCAACATCCCCTGACGTCGTTTCGATGTATTTTGACGTTGTTCTGACATCTTATAAAAGACGTCCAAAAAACGTCGCAGTACTGACATCGATCCAACGTCGATAAAAAGACGTCGGGCAACGTCATAATATTAACGTACTCCGATGTCTTTTGACGTCTTTTGACGTCAATCCAACGTCCTTAAAACGACGTCGGAACAACGTCGTAAGACATCGCTGATGAAAATTTAATCCAAACCCAACAATATGTGTGCAAATGCGCTCTTCAATAAATATGTGAACTAAGCGTGTTTTTTATTAATGGAAAGAAGTTTGAATAATGGTTGATAAAACATCATGAGGTTTTGTATGATGGACTAGCATAGTTTTTTAACTATTAAAACTTTCGAGTATACATTTTTTATAATATATAACTATTCGTTTTAATATTTATATAATATTTAAACAAAATTATTTCTTATCAAAGTAATAATTCCAAAATAGCTACAAGTATAAATTACTAAATAATTGTATTAACTAATATGTACCTGTGGTGTAGTGGTAAGCGCGTAGGATTTAGTTGACAACAGATCGAGGTTCGATTCCTGCCTGAGGTAACGTGTTTTTAGTTTTCAAAAAACACGTTGGATTTACATCGGAATGCCGACGTCGCGCGATGTCAGTTTATCCGACGTCAAATAACATTTCCATTTCCAACATAAACCCAACGTCGATCCGACGTCGAGATCCGACGTCGCTTGACGTTCGTTCGACGTCGAAATGCCCACTTGGCTATTGCTTTACTTATTATAAGCGTATCTTTTCAAATAAAAAACAAAACATAGTAAAAATGTTTAATTTTTTAGCAATGATAAATATTTTTCTCCAATATAAAATTGAAAATTTGAACTTTTATCTATCAAACGTTTGAGTAAATAAAAATACGCTTATAATAAGTAAAGCAATAGCGCTAATACGCTTGCTAAAAATACGCTTATAATAAGTAAAGCAATAGCGCTATTGCTTTACTTATTATAAGCGTATATATTTATCTCTTTTCAAATTAAAAACAAAACATAGTAAAAATTTTTAATTTTTTAGCTATGATAAATATTTTTCTCCAATATAAAATTGAAAATTTGAACTTTTACCAGTACCAAACTAATTTTTTTGCAGAAAACATAGTAGTATTGCTTCTAGCGCCAGATCAAAAGGGGGGGGGGACTAAAGCCCCGGGCCCCTCAAAGTAGTATTGTTTCAACAAAAAGTGACTTAAGATTTATTTTAATGATAAGTTTTGTTAATAACGAATCATTCTAAAAATTAGTAATAATATTTAGGTTGGTATTTTATAATATTATTATTTTAAGCTTTATATATACCAAGTGTTCTTGGTAATATGAGCTACTTTGAAACTATTTTGAAACCTCTGTGACCTTAAAAAAAAACTCTGGACACCCAAATATTTAAGTAGACCATAAGTAGGGATCCCTAAAAATTGTTTATTCACAAAAATTTTGGATCCAAAATAACTATTTTTGAAAATATTCCAATTTTTGTTTAAAATACCCTAATATACCATATTTCTTAAGTAGATATTTTAAAAATATTTCAACTGATGCAAAAAAATATTTTTTGCGGTAACTTAAAAAAAATTTTTGTAATTAATTTAAATTTAATGAAATAATTTTGCGCGTCTGCTTTAAATGTTTTTAAATGAAAATATTTCACTGTGCTGCTGTTATAAAGACGCTAAACAGTTTAGTAGCAAAACCGCTCTTGCGATTTTTGAAGCCTTACGTAGCCGAAACTGATTCAAAGTGATTCTGAGAGTGAGTTTTAAAGTGCTGCTACTCAGCTTTTGAAAATAAAGCCCAAGTTTGAAAATATCTTAAAACTATTCTTTTGAAATTAATAAATATAACACAAAAGAAACAGGAAACTTTATTACACCTTTCAAAAAAACAAAACTTTCCTAGTTCTCTATTTCATATCGTGGTCCTTATTTATACAACAAACTAGTAACTAAAATTAACTCAGTTTGCAATCTAGATAATCAAAATTCCTTAAAAACAAAGTTAAAAAATCTGATACTGAATCTAAAAAAATACTCTGAATTCTTCTAAGACTATAAACTAAATTACATATATATCAACTGCAAAGTAAACTGACTCGTTTATGTGTATTATCTAAATGACTCTTACCTTTCTCAAACAATATATCAAAAATTGTTTACTACACACAAAAAAAAAATTGATTTTTTCTAATCAATTTTAGTTATTATGCTGCTTATTATGTCTAATTTTTTATACTGAGCTTATTTTGAGTTTTTTTTTTATTTTGAGCTTAATTTAAAGATTATAAAAATATAGTTGTACTTAATATATAATTATATTTAACATAATCATAATATATAGCAAACACATTGTGAGGGCTTCGTGATAAGATCATTACGATTTTCTTGAAGTCCGGCCTGTACTATTTAATAATAAATTTCACTATATATTTTTACTCACGATACTTGTAAATATTACACCTTTAATTTACGAAACTTGTAAATGTTATATGTACGGCAAATATAAGAATAAAAAAAATGAAAATCAAATAACTGTTTAACTTTTTGATTCCTTTTTTAGCAGAAAGTTGCAGTTTGCTCAAGAGTTGCTGATGACATCATCTGTTTTCACGTATAAATCATAATAGTTTCCAAAGGTCTTACAATTGAGGTCAAGCATGCTATCAAGGTCTGAAACACTTGAGTGCTTAATACCTTGTTTGCATGCTTGTATTCATCAGCATTAATTCCATATTTTGACAGTTTAGTATAGAAAGCCTCTTTAGATAGAATCTGAGTCTCATAGTATCAGTCGAAGCTATCAAGATACTCGTAAAGTTTATCAAGTGAGTCATTCAATAACTGAGGAAGTTGATGAATTCAGCTGCTTAACACTGTAACAAATGTTTTTTTTCCATATTCTTAAAGACCTAGTTGATTTTTTGATCTTTTGCGGCCATGTTCAGAACTTTCATAATGTGACGACTATCATTACTATACAGGCACCATTTTTCAGCCAATTTTTGACCCCTCTCCCCCTTTATCACCGGTTGTCCTCTTTCCCTATACCCCCTTGAATAGGACGTCATAAAATCCTGAACCCATCCCCCTTTTTTTAACTCCAAAAAAATTTATTTCATCTCGCAATGATGTTTGAATCTGCTGCTACACCTTTGAAAAATAAAATTAAAAATATTCTCATACATTATCTTCTTAAAAACACATGCTTACGTAGTTTTCCATGTTAATTAAACTAAAATAAAAAATCGATAAAATGACGTCCTTTTCTGACAACATCCCCCTTTCCCTTGTCCTTTTTAACTCGATCCCCTACCCCCTATTTGGATGACGCCCTTTATGGATGGCCCGATAGTTTTAGTCAAGTAAATGTGCAGCTAAAGTTTGCATTCATTGTGGGCTGCACCATGTTACCTGTCTGTGATATTGATTGTGTAATCCATTTTTACACAATGGTGATTCCTAATGTGGAGATTCCTAGTGTTGCTTCTTAAAATCATAATCTAGTCAATTAATGTCATAATAATTTTTTATTGCCTATTGAAAACCTTGTCATTTAAAAAAAGTTAGGCTTGAAAGCTCTCAAGAAGTGCTCTACTATATTCCCACCTCAAGAAATTTCTGGACCGTTTGTGATAGGCAGAAGATCTACCGCGTTACCTTCTTTCTTGCATTCGAAGATAAGATATGACCTATTCTTCCATGCATAGATGGTGACTGATAAATAATTGTTCTGGTTCTCAAATATCGGCAACTTTGACTAGGATATTGATTAAATAATTAAAGACCTTGGAATGAAGACCTCAAAAGCCCACGTTTATGCAAATTAGATTTATGTTATTTTTTTGGTTGCGTATATATAGATCCATGTAATCTAAAAATTATGTCCTTCAAATTAACTGTCAAAGGTACTTTTGAAAATTATGATAGATTAAATGCTCTGCTGAAAAAAAAATCATTTGTGACATTTAAGGTTTTCATTCCAAGGACTTCAATTAAAAACGAGTGGGGAAAAATTAATGCTGACAAAAATTATAATATAATTTTACGACTAAAGTCAGTAAAAATGTTCTGTTCTGAAAAATATTTTGATAGCCACTAGTTATGATAAATATTAAATACGTTACGTAATGATGGATCAGCTTATATAATGAAAAACGGTTTAAAAATAACATCTGTATATATTATTGGCAAACTTAGTAGTGTCTCTTCGAGCGTTTTTGACACGAAACCTTTGGCAGCCAATGCAACCGATGTATATTGGCGAAAGAGAGTCGTAGCTATGCTTTATAAAAAAATGTGAGTGAACGCGTAACTTATATCGTACGTACGTAAACTTCATATTATGTAATGTTAAAAATGACCAATGGTGGTACTCACCCATTATATTTATTTTCTTATTTTTTACACATAATAAATAACTTTTATAAATTACTAGCATAACAGATAAAAATCTAAAACGTGTTGCAAAAATTTTTTTAATTTGAAAAAAAAAAAATGCTGCTCAGCAAAAAAAAGTTAACGTCCGAAGAACATAAATATCTTAAGATTACATCAATATTAAAGTTTGAAATTTTGCAAAATGCTACCCTATTAGTGTAGTTTGTGCCTAAACCTTTAAAAAAATTTTTAACGATCAAAAATGGCTGACATAATAGTATAAAAAGCTATTTTTAGCGATAAAACACTTATTTGATACGTAATTATAGATAAAGTTTAACTTTTTTTTTAATTTTATTTTAGGTTCAGGCACTAAAAAAAATTAATAATGAGCATATCCTGAAAATTCAAAGCTAAAACAATGTTTTTGTGGAGATGTCATTGTTTTCCTACAGCTACTCATAAAAAAAAAACAAAAATTGAGAAAAATTAGTTTTAAAATCATAAATCATGTAGACTACTCACATAAATCATGTTTAAAAAGAAAGTTCTAAGATTATTTTGGAAAATATAATTTTACTATTGAATTCTACAAGGTTCAATTATCTAAATAAAATTTTTTCAATTTTTTTTTATTTTTATTTCATTTATTACCAAAATAATGCCTGGATACCACCTTAATCAGATATCAAGTTTTACAGTGAATACCACCTTAACCATTTATTGCTAACAACTACAAGAGCCGTGTTAATTTAGCTGATTTTTAATTTATTGTTTGACTATTTAAATATTATTTTACCTGTAATTTACTACCGGGTGATAAAGAGAAAATATAATAACATATATCAAGTTTTACAGTTTTTACTTGAAAATTGCATTGCGTCAACCACTCCTAAATTTTTGATTTGTTTTTTGATTTATTTCCGTTAAAAACATTTTTTATATAGCTTTGAAACTTTGATGACAAACGTGACAGGATGGTTGAGTGGTTAGCACACTGAGCTTCTGAACAAGAAAGCCGTAGTTCAAATCCAACAATCAGCAACCTTTTTTTTTTTTATTTTGATTATATTTTTTTAAAATACAAAATACTTGTTACGTTTTGGAAAGGTTATATACAAATATATCTAACGATATTATACACTTTAACATGCAAAAAGAATTAAAAAAAAAAAGAAATTCTAAATTCAATAAAAAACTGGGGTAAATTTGTTGCGTATGTGTCATTATTGAGATATATATCTTAAATTGAGATCAATTTTAGTTTTATATTTAAAGTTTATTTACAACTAAGTTGAGTTTGTAAAAAAGACAAAAAAGAAGCTCGTTGTTTTGCTTTATTTACAAATAATTGGTAATTTTATTATCTGCGAGTACAAAGTTTTAACTTAATACTATGGGGCAGAAGTTATATAAAAAGTAAACGTTTCTGTTTAGTAATTTATTTAACCGACTATAAAAAGATTATGGAAGTAAATTGCTAAGAACAAAAACTAATGTACAAACTTTGGTTTTATCGTTTTTAATGTTTACGAAAACATAAAAAAAGAAGTTTTTAGTCATTTATTGAATATTTTAATGCTGTAAACAGAAGTCTTTTTACTTTCAAATAAAAGAGATATTTTTGTAATGTAAATACTTAAAACATTCCTTTCAGCTGTTTTTATGACGCTGCACCGTCGCGTAATAAGTAATTTAGTGTTAGTTTTGTATTGCTTAATGGTTTGTTTAAAAAAAGAATTATAAAAAAGTGAAAAATTAATAAATTACATAAAAAAAATTTTAATTCTATTTTTAAAAAATATGAAACAGTAATATTCAAAATTAGGCGAAAAGCACAGAAAATTGAAGTTTAAAAATGTAAGTTTTTGTTTCTAAGAAATGTAAATTGTTCGAATCTCTCCTTAACAACGCTGAGAAGCTAATGATTTAAACTTACCACGCAGCAAATCTTATTGCCTATTCTAGATATAGAAGACTTAAAAGGCAATAAGTTTTCCCCCTGTATTTAATAAATGGAAGGAATTTGTAAAACGTTTTAACTTAAGTTAAGACGTTTTACAAAGATAAATTTATCTTTATAAGACTATGTATATATTTTTAATAATAATCATTTTATATATATGTATATATATATATATATATATATATATATATATATATATATATATATATATATATATATATATATATATATATATATATATTATATATATATATATATATATATATATACACACATTTAAAAGTGTTTTTAAAATGATTAAAAATCATAAGATTAAAAAATGTTTTTAAAATCTTGATGTGTGCAAAGTTACCCAAGTATCCATGACTTGGTTTATTGCATGTCAGTTATGAAACTATTTTTGTATTATTTTTATTTAAATTTTTTTTGAGTAATAATTAAATACTAGCTGGGGTGACCCGTAAAATACGGGTCTTTACCGAACCGACCATTTTTATACTTATCTATAGCTATCCGGACGTAAACTAAGGGTCTTAGTAAATCTATTCTACACCGACCTTTTCTATACTTATTCCTTACCTCAATATTTTTTTAAAACCGTTTAAAAATGTACATATAAAAAACTATACTTACTTTTTGATATGACAAAAACATTTCTGTTAAAATGTTCTTTTAAAAACTTCAAACGATTTTAATATTATGCCGATTATAAAAATTTTAATAAGAAAAAACGTAAAAAAGACTACGAACTTAGAAAAATGCTAAAACATTCAACACGTGACGCCGTTAAAGTACGCCTTAGTTAACGTTCATAACATATACACATCTAATTAGATTTTATTTAAACTCAGTTGTTGCAAACTTGGTTTTGAATTTTTAATTACACTTCTTATGCGTCATAAATAATCTTAAATTTAAATAGAAAATACGTTTATGGCCTAATTGGTAGACGCGCAACACTTAGACATTTATAGTCATCTTACCCCGGGAGTTCATACTCCAGTGACTTTTTTTTTTCATCCCAACTTACAACAAAAGTAATTAAAAATAAATGTTATCATTGAAACAGTTTTAAACATTTCTTCCTATTTATCTTTGAACTTAACTTTATTCACTGCAAACATACTTTTGGTGTTTGTAAGCGTTATTTTACGTTTAGTATTTGTAGGAGTTATTTGCACGCACGTATTTTAAACAATTATTTTTACTGTTTCATCTAAAAATCTTATTTAATTTAGTTTAATAATTTCTTAAATATAATATATATAATATAATTTAAAATATTTTATTAACCCTATTTAAATAAGTATCAAAACTCTTTCCTTTAATTTAAAAAGAATTTAAAATTAACGTAGGCTATAACGATATTTTACCCTTTCATCAACATTTATTTAAAAAGTAAATTTGGATATAGAAAAACGGGTTAAAGACTTATTATTTTAAATAAGTTAGCTTTATCTATTTAATGCTTTTCGTAAAAGCGTTTCTTTAAAGACTCTTAACAAATCATTCAAGCTGTTTTTACTGCCTAAGTTATTAAACCTGTGTGTGTGCCAAAAATCGATACTTAATGCAAATGGAAACTTCGAGTGCTAATGGTGATTAAAGCATAAATGGTTCCTATTCATATATAATAAAAGGAAATATGAAAGACAAAGCAAAAATGATTTTTATATCCATTTAAACCAATAAATCCCAAAATAAAAAAATATAGATATTTACTTAAAAACATATTTTTCTTGATATAAAATAAAAATACAACCTTTAGTACAAATTACAAAAAAAAAATTTATTCAACAGAGCTACTTATAATACAATTTAAATTGAATCATTGTTTCATAAATATTAAGCTTTAGGTAAGCCATAATCAAGTCAGCTATAAGAAACGGAACTAAAAATGGAACAAAGTTATTTAAACGCATAATCATAATCATACACATTAATTACAAATTAACATGTCATGCAATCAATACTTTTGAAAACTCAAAAATGCGAATAAGAAACTTACTTTTTTATTTTTACATAACCCTGACAGACCAACATGAATGTGAGCTAAATCTATTTGCATAAAACATCACAACAATTAATTAAATAGCAGAACCACCTCCAAAGGACAAAAAAATTAGTTTTTTAAGGAAAATTAGAGTTATTGGGAGGGGAGGTATTAATAAATAAAAAAGCTCAACTTGAATTTAAAAATTAGTTCATAGTTTTGTTGAGGGTTATTGAGTTATTCTGAGTTTATTATACATATTTTAAACTACTGACACCACACACTTATATTCTTAGTTCTGGAAGGTGCTAGATAGAATTTGATTGTGTGAAAACCAAATCCCTTTGAGATTAACATTAACTTTATCAAATGTATGACCGTGACTTTTATTTCTAGTTAATGAGCATTGTTGATAAAGGTGTCTTTATTTAAATGATTTACTTTGATAACATTTAACATTCATGGGAAAAATAAAAAACAACACAAAAATAAATTTACAAAAATATATTACAAAAAAAAAATGAAGTGGCTCAAAAGTTGTCAATTTCTTTACATTTTAATATGTAAAAAAATTATTGACAACTTTTGCGCCACGTTGTCTTCTCCTCCCAGCATCCGCTCTATTCCCCGTGTTGTATGGGGTGCCATCCCTCCATCTAAAGGAGGGATGGTCGTCCCCATACAAACACCAGCGATGGAAGGCCCTCATAGATAGAGGGCCTGGATGCTGGGAGCGATACTTTCTGAATTCTTCCCATGACTTCGAGCCTGAAAAAAAAATTATATATAAATACAACTATGTACCAAGGTAATACTTACAAAAAATCTACTGTAAAAAAACAATAAAAGCAAATAATGTAATAAATTAAGTACAAGTGAGCACAACAACTTATTTATTTTACTCACTAATACTTGACTTATTACATTAACTAATTAAACTGGAAAGCACATTTGTAGCTATATTAAAAAACAAAAGGTACAATAAAAGCAATCAATCAATGTAATAAGTCAAGTAAAGGTGAATATAACAACTTACTTGTAACAGAAGAAGCAGCAGCTAGAGATAAATAAAAGAAAATTAAAAATGCAATAAAACCAATTAATCCAATTTAAGTCAAGTATAAGTGAATAGAACAACTTACTTGTAACAGAAGAAGCAGCAGCTAGAGATAAATAAAAGAAAATTAAAAATGCAATAAAAACAATCAATCAATGTAATAAGTTAAGTAAAAGTGACTTACTTATAACAGAAGAAGCAGCTAGAGATAAATAAAAGAAAGTTAAAAATGCAATAAAACCAATTAATCCATAAATTAAGTCAAGTATAAGTGAATAGAACAACTTACTTGTAACAGAAGAAGCAGCAGCTAGAGATAAATAAAAGAAAGTTAAAAATGCAACAAAACCAATTAATCCATAAATTAAGTCATATCCATAAATTAAATCCATAAATTAAGTCCTACAATGAGTTAATGCAAGAGTTGCATTAACTCATGTATACAACCATCATTACCAGGTTGTTCCATTCTGAATGACACTGCTGCATTAGGATCATAGATATACAGCTGACAATATTTGGGCAGACAACCTTCTGCAGGCCTTAAATTTCCAACACGATGCAAAATTTGCCCACAGACCCTAAAACAGAAAGGGCCATTATTTGAGGGAGGAGCTATTTCGGCAGTGAAGGAAGCAAAAGATAAAGAGGAATTATAACTCCTTATGTGTTTAAAAAAATTTTGATTTACAGCATGATCAACATGGTTTCCTGTCATTAAACCAGTCAACAATGGCGGATAAAGAGAAAGAGGAGCTAATGCAAATTTTCCTGAATGGCAGCACAAAAAATGAGTTTCATTTAAAAACTTCTTTGCACTGCAATACTGACAATTATGGTTTAATTCTCCGAGGTAGTTACTCTCTATAGCAATATTATTTCTTGCTATGCGATGCATATTATACCTATTAAGTTCTCGCCTAGCCTGATTTCTTTCATTTTGATTACAATTTATTTCAGCTCGCCGGGGTTCATCTCTTTCAATTCGACGACGATTTATCTCAGCTCGCCGGGGCTCATCTCTTTCCATTCGACGACCATTAATTTCAGCTCGCCTGGGCTCATCTCTTTCATTTTGACGGCGGTTTATCTCAGCTCGCCTAGCCTGCCTTCTTTCATTTTGACGAAGTCTAATAATTTCATTTCTTAAATTATTAGACATAAAAAGGCATCAAAGGAGTGTGTAAAAATGATGCCTAATATAATAAAAGTTGAAGTTTCTTTTTTAAACTTATCTAAAATAAAGTGTAAGCAAATAATACAGAGCATAATACTATAATCTATTATATTCTACCATATATAGCATTGTGTTAAGATAACATAGTTTTATTAAAAACTTAAACTAAAGTTATAAATTAATGTAATATTTTCAACTAAGTATTGTTTATATATTTATGGTAGTTGTTATCAATTATTGACAAAATATCATAAGTATTTAATCAAAAAAAACAAATGTAATTTAAAAAACAAATTTTTTACATATAAGAACTCATAAATAAAGCAAATTAAAAAAATTTAAGGCCTGTCAACTCAGCAGGTACTGCTAGCATGGAAGGATAAAATGTAATCATCCATCAACAAAACCCTTTCATTACTTTAAAAGGCATTTAACGCAAGATTTGCAATAAATAAATACAAAACTACTAAAAGAACCTCTATAAACAATCATATATTTGCTTCAAGTGAAGAAACTTGGAAATATTGAAATTTCTTTTACTATTTTTTTTTTTTTTTAGATATTTAATATTCTAAAGAAAAAGGGACAATAATTTAAGGCAAAAAAATTAAAATGTCTATACATATAATATATGTATAGACATTTTAATTCTATATATTTTATTGTGTGTGTGTGTGTCTATATATATATATATATATATATATATATATATATATATATATATATATATATATATATATATATATATATATATATATATATTGATGTACATACAAAACATTAAAATAATAATATAAAGAAAACATTCTCTATACAAAAAATCCTAAAAATTTAACAAAAGTTATTAAAACTTATGCTTCAACACGCTGTATACTTACTTTTATATATATAAAAAAAATTTGAGTTAAACATATTTAATGAAGAAAATCGAAACTCTTAAAAATTTTAATGAGGAGGAGCTGTTAGTAAAGCCTGCTTTTCAACAAAATTTATTTATTGTCAAAAGCATACATTGTTAAGAACAGAGGATAACAACATTAAAACACATTTTTTAAACAATATTTTTTCAACACATTTTAGAAATACACTAATTACAAACAGAATTAATTTATGTGTTTTATTATGACAATACACCACTCTGCTGGCGAGGACAATATTTTTGCTCGCAACAAAGCCAGGTCACATTATAGCAAAGTACACCACTTGGCTAGCGAGGTCAACAATCTTGCTGTAAACTAAGCCCAGTCACAACAATTTGAAACCATGCAAACAACATAATTATCACTTACAAACTATAAACATATTACATATAACACACCACAAACATTGAAACATTTCATATATTTACACACTTACAAAATATAAACCCATATAACATTAACACACATATACACAATAAAACACAATATAAATAACACACATATATAGATAAATATATAAATTAAGAAAAATATATAAATTTGAAACTTTACAAATACAACCTTATTTTTGTTTTTTGAAATACCTCGTAATAAATGTTCAACAACTTTCAAAAACAAACTATCAAACAATCTGGTTTTTTATACGGATTTTTATAACTTCTTTTAAATAAGGTATTAAACGATCTTGTTCTTTAACATGTAACATTGAGTTGACCGTGTGAGATGCAAGTGTTTTAAACACTAACTTTATCAAGAGTTTGACCTCTTGACCTTTGAAATGAGCAACGTCTTCTTGAGTCGTCTTTTAATTTAAAAATTAGAGATTAATTTTATAAATTAATAAATTTAAATACAATTGACTAAAGACTAAAATGCATGATTTAAATAAATCACCTGACTTTAAAAGTTACTTTACTAATTCAATAATAACATAATGTTCATCCTTTACTACAGAAGTTATCAAATAAAAATTGTTGATCTTATCACTAATTAAGCTGATAAAACAAAGTTTTTGATCTCATTACTGATTAAGCAGATACTGACAGATTATTAAGATTTGAAAGAGCCCCATTAGGCGAGTTCAGAAGTAAAGCAATTTATGATAAAACTCAAAGGCCAAGTATGGTAAAAAAATCCGTGTAAAGGTGCACGAATGGTGAGCAGCAGCGTTAAGTTAAGTATTAATTATAAGCGATAAATGTTATTGAATTATTTATTAAAAACAACAAGAAATTCTGTAGATTGAATTTTTGAAAATGTATTTTTTTAAACTATTTATATCAAACTTCATATTAAATTTTTGTTTTATTTGAATAAACGCCTTAAATGTCTCCTAAGTTTAAGTAATATATAACCTGTTAGTTAATTATACTGCAGTAATTATCAGATAATAAAAAAACTTTTATAAAATTAATTAAATAAACACATAATAGTTAAAACAATAATAAATAAAACAAACTATTTTTACTTTATCTACCATATAACATATTGACATAAAAACAATAAAACTTTTTAGCTAAAACAAATTTTTACCGCAAATTATTTTAGAGTAAATAAGATTTTTGATAACTCCTATTGGTTTCTTCGTATAGTCAGGATTTCGGAAATTTAAATTAATACGTGGAACCTCTCTTTTCTTACTAATAATTTGTGTACCATCAACGTTAACAGTATTCCAGTAATTATAACCAATTAAAAGCTGCTTTATTTCAAACTTTCTACATCCGTATAAAAGATACCGGCTATAAAATGAATATGCCAACATATCGTCGCAAAGACCAAAATTTAAATATACTCCATTTGAGTCTCCTGACACAAATATTGCTTTCAATATAAAACAATTACAATGGGCGGAACAAGAAGTTCCAAAAGAAAAATCAAAAAAGATATCTTTACTGGCTATTTTTTTGGAATTTTCAAAGCAAAAGTCAAACTCAATTTTATATGTATTTGTAATAGGTGCCAATATTAAGGGAAAATTTTTTATATCAACTTTATTCGAAACAAACAGCTCTTCATACTCTAAACAAAACATAATAGATATATATTAAGTCATTCTAATATACAAATTTATGAGGTAAACAAGTTAATGAAAATTAAAAATATATTTAAAAATTAATGAAAATATATTTTTGAACTAATAAATTAATTTAGTTAATAAAAATGTTAAAAAATTTCAGAACAACCAACTTTATTAACCATCAAAAGTAAACTGGACCAGGTCAGACGTATAGTCATCATGATCATTTTGCTATTGGTAACATGTAGTACAACCTGTGGCTAATAGGGTACAGCGATAATTTTTTTCACTCGAAAAGCGTAGGAAAATATGTATTTTAATGTAAAACTAAATTTTAAATCCAGTTTCCTAAATTATTATTATTTTTTTGTTAAAGAAGTCAATCTTAGCAATAACAACTTATCTTTAGTATAAGAACAAGTAAAAACAGGTCATTGTACTTTTATCGCATTCCCATTTAACTAGCTCTTAAAGAGCAGTTGCTGCAAAGTTCAGTTTTCTTGGTTAAATTTGCATATCTCCAAGGATTTCGTTACCCTTTTGTTTCGCAATATGATCAACTACAAAAATGAGGTCTTCTGCATTTTTAATAGATAACAAAAAAGTTTAAAATACTTTCATTGTTTGTATACTAAGCTCCTAACTGGATATTGGTAGTCACAAACTCTTACACTCTATCAGGTTAATTTCTAAGAAGTCTCACTTGAGAGGAGATGTCTTCAAGTTTGCCCTTTACATTTATGTCAAAAAAAAAGTAAAATTGTAAACATATTAAAACAAGTAACTATAAAATCTTCATTTTCTCCTAAGTCAAATTATGTTTTCTTGTACACATGAAGACTATTTTCATGCCCATAGTTACTCATCTATCATGACTTAAGGATCCACGTTGAATTTCTCTTAGATTAGGTGGCAACGCACCAATCCTAACTGCTTTACAATTAAAATAGAACTTCTAACTGCTTGTAGGATTGATATTGATCTGCTAACAAATTTTTAGTATCGTTTCTGGATGCTCTCAGCATCTGGAAGAGGCTTGATTTGATAGTTATAATACATTTTTAAAACAACTGAAAATTTTTTTCCCAAAGAACCTACAAATAAAGTTCTACAAAATGTTGGCTCATCAATTTCTTCTGTTTGGTGACGCAAAAATTACTCATTTGAATAAAGCATGCATATGGCTCAAAGGCACATGTGACTTAACAGCTTTTTAAGATGCGCTATAGCACCACCTTTCCAGTCGATGTAAATTGAAGTGAAAAACAACATAACCTTACTGAACATGATTCAGTAAGGTTATGTTGTTTATCAAAAAATAAACACGTTTATCAATCTTTTTAGCTGGTTTATCTGAATGAAAATAATCATCAATATACAGGATGCATCTACAGGTGCATCCTGAATATCGACCGTCAGATTCTCAAGTAACTGTTACGTGTTGCTTTTTAGCAAAAATAGGATGCAACAGTGCGTTTGAATCATTTATCATTCCGCTTGTTGAATCTTCCCTACTGTCAAAGTAAACGCCAATATTTTATGCATTTGGAATTTTCAAATTATCATTTTTCTTTTCATCCATCATGACTTTTTTCCTCTTTTTTGTCGACTTAAAAGGTTCACAAGCAAGGTAAGATGATTCAGGGGTAAAAAATCATGCTTCAACTAAAACTTGCAGATAACTTGCCGCAATTGGTTATGTTGCAGCAGGTGAAATTCCAAACCTACAAAGTAAAACTAGTTTATGTTTATTTTTACTACCTCATCATCTAAGCATTTGCTGCTCGATAAAAAAATTACTTATATAATCACCTAATTCTAGGCATGACTGAACTTTTTATTGACATAATGTTTTTTTTTTGACGTCTTATCTAAAATTATTGTTACAAGGTAAGCACAGATCCCTAACTTTTCCTTTAGGAGTCTTTTAACCATCAATTTAGTTTCATTTTCTTTTTTTAAAGTAAACATTAACTGGAACATATACTTTGTTGAGAGAAGAGCAAGGAGAAATACTTTCCTAATACTCTTAGTATAATTCTAAATCATTGTTTTCTGTGAGGTTAAAGTATTTTTTTTTACAAAATTTACAACTGTTTAGTTAATTATATATATATAACTATTAATATATATTAATATATATATATATGTATATACATATATATATATATATATATATATATATATATATATATATATATATATATATATATATATATATATATATATATATATATATATGTATATACATATATATATATATATATATATATATATATATATATATATATATATATATATATATATATTATATATATATATATATATATATATATATATGTATATACATATATATGTATATATATATATATATATATATATATATATATATATATATATATATATATATATATATATATATATATATATATATATAAATATATATATATATATATATATATATATATACATATATATATATATATATATATATATATATATATATATATATATATATATTATATATATATATATATATTTATATATATATATATATATATATATATATATATATATATATATATATATATATATATATATATATATATATATATATATATATATATATATATATATATATATATATATATATATTATTATTATTATTCTTAATATTATTATTATTACTATTACATGAGGGGGTGAATTTTTAAAAAGTAAAGACTAGCTTAGCAAAAAGTAAAAAGTAAAAAAAAGTCCTCAAAACGTAAACTTAACTTAAACTTTGAATTGTGTCAAATAGTCAACTAGCCGACCGAATTCGGAAAAAAAACCCAGTGGTTTTTAGTAAGTTTCTTTGTCATTGACTTTACTCTTTTAATTTTTTATTTATTTTATTGTCTTAATTTCATCAGCATGTCCCATCTGCATTTCAGACTTTTCACCTGTCTTCTTTGACCGTATAACTATCTAAACTTTAAAAAAATTAAAAAAAAAAAAAATACAGGAGTAAGTAATATGTGCTTTATTTGTACAAATTTTCGTGGAATTTAATCTAGACAGATTACTCTCATATAAAATTATTGTATGAGGACATGTGGTGAAGTCTAATTTTATTATAATTTCCTTTTTTACTTTCTAACTTTTTTTCTTCCCTATGTTAAATTTTTTTACTTTCTTTAAAAGACTTTTTGTTTGATAATATATTGATTTCTCACCAATAATTTCTAGTTGTTGAAACTTAACACTTGCTTTTCTCCATTGAACAAAAACAAGTGGAACTAGATTTTTACAAAATCTCTGTAACAATTATTGTTTTTTTGTAACTTTTTTTTACTCTTCTTATTTAATAAGATATCTTTTTACAAATAGTTGATTATATCATTTAATGAAAGTTTTCCCTCGTCGGGAAAATAAAATATTTTGAAAAATGGTCATATTGTTTAAATATAACGTAATCATGTGATCAAAGTATGTGCAAACGAAATTTACCGATTGAAGCATAATTAATAGAAGTTATCCCTTAAAATAAAACGGTAAAAAAAAAAAAAAAAAGATTTTGTTTCAATATAACACAGCCTTTGTTTGTTTTATAATTTTTAGCCTTTAAATAAAGTCTTTAAAATTAAATAAATAAATTTTATGTATTTATCTAATTACAAAATTGTTTAACTCATCAACGAAAATAAATTTATTTATTTTTTAAAATTGACAATAAACCATTATACCATTAGGTGCGTAAAAATTTCAGTTCAAAGTTTTCTTGATACTTTGCTGTGATTTTTTTTTAAGTGGTGAATTTGCTTTCTAAGCAAATATAATTTTTGTGTTAAAATTTTTATTCTGTTTAAAAAAAAAAAATTAACAATTAAGATTTCATGGATTTTTAAAGACCAAACGTTGTAAAGCTTCATCTATACAAATGATTAAAATAACGAATTTGAAATAAATAAAATGTTTTGCAGTTTGATAAGCTTAATTTTCTACCAGACTTTGTTATTTATGAGGTCAGAAAACATATCAGCTCATGAAAATCATATTTTTAAATACTTTTGAAACAAAAACTTATATAGTTGTGTAGTTCAGTGATGTAAGTCACTTTTAATTTGTTTATACGAAAAAATTAGGCGTTAAAAATTAGTTTTAACTTTCTGAAAAAGAAAATTTAGTTAAATGTTTTGGTATATTTACTTATATACCATTAGTTATAAAAGCTTTTATATGCAAATTATAATTCAATAATTTAAAAATTTAGCTGAAAAAAAAAATTAATTGTAATGATTTTTTTATGAGCTTGATTTTATAAGTTAAATTAAAAAGAAAAATTAATTGTAATGATTTTTTTATCAGCTTGATTTTATAAGTTAGATTTAAACGAAAAAGTAAAAACCACGATAAAGCTTAAATTATCGCTTTTTAAAAAAATTGATTAAACTTGTCATTTTTTAGTTACATTGGCTGATATTTTACAAATTCGTATTTTTAAATGTTTAATTTACTTCTAGTTTACTATAACTGATGTTCCGAAAAAGGCTACAAACCACCATAAATAATCTCATCTCTTTTAAATAACTATTTTTCAAAACATCATTTCAATTGGAGGACAAACACTTATATCAATAAATATCATACACAAAATAAAAAATAAAAAGATTCTTATTTTTTAAATAAAAATAATAAAATATAATAACATATTACAAGGAGAATAACGTCTTTACTTTATGCACAAGTTTACCTTAGTAACCTTCTTTTCATTTAGCTCTTTTACAAAACATAAAGACAATATTTATGTTAAATATAAGACTCTATAAAAAGTAAATATAACATTTTATTATATTTGTGTATTATATGATCAACAGTTAATGCTAATTTAGAAAAGAAAACTAATATATAAAAATAAATTAATTTAAAAATTGTGTGATGATTGTTAAAAAAAAGTGCACTACTAGAATCTAAAAATCAGATTTGCATTTTTTTTTTGATTGTAATACACACAACTTTATAGGAAAAAAGTTAGCAAACAATTTTTTTCAACATCTCTAATAATATTATTAGAACTTGACTCGACAGTTGGAGATTCTTTTGAAGTAAACAATATTTCCTGACCAACTCCAAATTGCTAGAGTTGTTAGATACACAAGAAATTAACTGGGAACTATTAACTGATTGCAATGATGTAAATAATTGGCTATGGTTTTTTTATTGTGTTCCAGTTAGTCAAATCTGTATAGTCGGTAGCAAGGAAATTATTTTGGTTGGTTAAAAACTTTTGATAAACTTTTTTTGAGAAGCTAAGCTTCTTGCCTAACAATTCTTCTAAAACCCAATTCTATAATTTAAATCCGTTAGTCTACTGTTAAAAGCAAATTTTCTGCACGTGCAAAAAAGCCTTTCTTACAATTTCTGGGTGTGTTACTTTTATCAAATCATTGGGCAGGAAATTTGACAACTTTATCATTTTAAATACATGTTGTGCTTCTTTGTGAAGGACTTACTTTCTTTATATAAAACCAACGAAGGATATATGATTTTAAAAGAAAAGAAACTAAATTTTTATGCTTCTCTGTTGGGGTTTCAAGGCTCAAATATAATAAAAAACTCTGTTTGCAGTTGTTAACCACCTTTAGTGTGAAATTGTTCTAGGTTCACAAACAGATAAATCTTCAGAACAACTGCCTGATTTATATTGCAGAACTTGTATCCAACAAGAACTGCTGATATTTGCTTAAAATATTGCGGTCAATCCCTTTAATTTTACAATCGACACTGACAAATTTTACCACTGGTAATTCCTTCAAGTGTAAGAGAAAAATCCACCACTGCAGTGGTCTTTTTACATATTTTTCAATTGTGGAAAAAACACCGGATTTTCACCCGTGTTAATAACAGTGCCATTGCGATCCGATTACGTCCAGTTTATAAAATAAAATCCAGCTTGATTCAAATATGAAGTAATGCTACTAGATATTTTTTCAGTAGGCCCAGAAGTTAGTGATACATGACCAACGTAAACGGAACATGGTTCTTGTAAAATTGAGTAAGGGTCCTCTTTTGTGGTTTCTCAAAACCGTTTTAATTTACGTTTTTTAATCATTACAGTTTTGTCCTTTTTCAAAATACAGTCTTTGAAGCGGGTTATGTATTTCTTTGCTCTGCATTTGAAGTTGTGAACGTTTATCCATTTCAATTTTTTTTTGTCTACAACAAGATTATGATTGTTAACAATACCGAAATCTTGCAAAGCACTTGAGAACTGTTGCTCTGTCTAATAATCCATACCGATTGCTAGTAAGAGCAGTATTTTTCATTGTAGTGCACATCTGTCATGATGGCATAATTAGCTTAAATTGTTCTAATTCTTAATCGATGATAGCTAATTCTTAGTCAATAGCTACGGAGTTATCACTATAGAACTTCTTTTGCTTTAGAGTTTCATCTAAATTGTTTGAGCATGAATGTTGCAATAATAGATTATTAGTGGGCAGAGTTCTTTTAAGTTCAGCAAATTTCCTAAGGCGTCTTTGTGTAATTTTTTTTTGTTTCTCTTACGTGAATAATTCCAATTTTACCAATACCAAGCATTTTTTAGAAGTACAAAAAATTAAGTTTAATGATAGGGATTATTTTTTTCCTTTTTACACTTACATATAATTAAAACAGAACACTTGCATTCACAAACTTCAGAGACCATTTTTACATCTCCAGTATTATGTAATTTTACACTTACACGCCATGGCATCAAACAATAAAAATGATTTTTTTTTTAATCTTTGTTTCTTTTTTTGAATTTTTCTTTTTCTTTATCACGCTTGAAGAATTACATAAGATTGCGATAACTCTCATGGTATCCATTTATTAACTGGACAACTCTGTAAATCGTTACTTTGGTATTAAATCTTTATCAAATACTGATTCAACTTGTTGTGCGACACAATTTGAAACATAAGAAAATTTAACTTGTTTGCTGTTTGATTTCAAAGTTAGTTTGTAATTTTCATTAAAACAACGTTCAATTAACAACAAATGTTATTGGATGACCAAAAATCTGGCAGTTAAATTCGCACAAGTAATTTTTTTAAAAAACAGCCATGACAGATTGGGTAATATTACCAATTAATCAAAATAAAGTTTACCAAAAAAAATTATGTAAAAAAAAACACACACCAACTTTGCAATTTTGCGTTTTTAGGGAATACTCTAATGCAAACCTTATTACGAAAATGATAAAAAAGAGTATTTGTTCCGATATTCAAGTACGATGCGCTAGATCCAGGCGTAAAGTATTTGTATTTAGTTTTGGCATTTTCCTTAGATACCCTCAAGGAATATTTTTCAAGGTATAGCGAATAAAAAATAAGAAAAAAATGATTATAATAAAAAAAAGAAGCCTTAGTGATGCGCAGTCAAGTAAACCATTGGTTGATTGAGATGAGGATAATGACGATAGTCTATATAGTCTAGATTTTGTCACAAAAACAAGTAACAAAAAGTACTGAAAAATAATTAAAAAAAAATAGAACTGAAAATAAACATTTTACCAGCTGGATATCAGAGTATTCTAACTGAAATGATGAAATTAAGTCAGAGATGACATTCTGGCCATTTTGAAATTGTCCAGAAAAAAATTAAGGTTTAAAAAAGACTGTGAAAAGAACATGTTCCTCCTGATGCCTCTCAGTTGTGTAATTTGAATGCTATCTAGACAATCCAAAAACTTTTGCAATCACCTTATATTTTAGAAGAATTTAATTACAATAAAAACCAACAGAAAGCATTAGATTATATAAAAGATGTTAAAAATAAGAATGATTGTCATTGCAAAGAACCTGGTTTAAGTTTTCATTGTTGACCTCTTTAAATAAACACCTCTTTTTAAATAGAGGCATTGCGTAGTTATTTTTATAATCAGTAGTTATATGTTTAATTGAAATTTCAATAATCAGCAGTAGGACGAATCGTTAGAAACAAAATGAGACACAATTTAAGTCTAATACTCAAATTAGCAAGTCTTTTGTATGTGCTAAAAAATGTGTTGATAATGAAAAATAAACCAGTATACTCATTTTTGGTGACTTCAATTAGAGTGATATTAAATGGACCTATATGTGTGGTCAACGCAGTAAAGGAAAGCCCTCAATTTGAAAGTTTCTAAAGATATTAGCGATTGGTTTGTTATCCAGTATACAAAAATACATGGCCTAATATGTTCAGACCATCCATATTGTAATTTGAATATTGTTTTTGGGCCTGCTGTTGGCTGTTCAGCCAAAAGTCCCCTACATTGTTTGTTGCTATATGACTTTGGATTAATTTTGTTTTAATTTACCTGTTCTTTATAAAAAAAAAATTTTTTTGATAAAGGAGACTATAATGCCTATAATCTAATTCTTATACTTAAGATTAGGCTGAGATGTTTAAAAATAAGTCAGCTGATGAGTGCTTTGGGTTACTCAAACTAGCTTATAGCTAGATTGAATATATTTTAAAACAATTTATTCGTAAGCAAGTTATTTCTTTTACTAAACGCAATACAGAATGTTTGATTCTGAGATTAAAACTTGAAGTTTTAATCTCAACATCACTTTTTCTCCTTTTCTCTTTTTTTTTTTAAATTCGGGCAATTTTTATAAAACCCTACTCTGAGTAATACATTGTGAAGATCTCTAGGTTCAAAATTACTAATATTTCTTTCTTAAAATGAGTAAAGTTATTTTTTTTTTTTGTAAACTTCAATATTCTTTGTATTAAATTCCTATTTACTGCAGCATAAAACAGGAATAACAAAAATACAATTAATATAATAAAATAGTTAAAAAAACACAATGAATAGAATAAATGATTATAAATACTGCAAGACATTGAATTGCAGAAATTGCTAAATAACAACAAACTAAATAATAAAGATTACTAAAATAGAATAAATAAAAAAACTGATTATATTATCATGATAGAGATAACATAAATAAAATAAATAGAACAACTGATTATATTAAAAAAATTATTAGATTGGTAAAGAAAACAAAGATAGAGTAAATAGAACAAAAGAGATACCAAAAAATCAATAAATTGATTGAAATAGATGGCAAAAATATAATATTTTGAATAAGAGAGAGATAAAATATTGAAAAAACCTATTATTTAATTTTTACATTGTTAACCTAAAAAACTCTTTAACAATGATGACAGAAGTTATTAAAAATAATGTTTTTTTGCAATTTTATAAAAAGTCTGAACCCCCTTTTCCAAGAAACAAATTTAAAATGCATATTTATCGGGACTAGACAAATGCTATCAAGATAAAGTAAAATCAAAGTAAAGCCTGAAAGATGAAGTAAAATCATAAAAAAAAAGTTATTTGAAAAGGTGGAATTCTCCAGTAGGCTTTGAAAAGAGTTTTAAGATTTTTAAGAGTTTTTAGCAATTTTATCATATATACACAAATGCTGGTAGTTTCAGAGCTCTATATAGTCTGGAAGGTAATGAAAAATAAATCGAAAGATTACTGGACAACTGATAGATGACAAACATCTTGTTATGTAAAGTCAATGTTTTAAAAACAATTACAAGTTTATCCTTAAGCACTAATTTAACAAAAAATTTTTTTTTCCAATCATCCTTGTGCGGGTTGGACACCAACGCAAAAAAAAGTAGGATAATATGGTGTCCACAACCTACAGTAGAAAACTGAACAGTTTTTCCTTCCATTTTTTTCAAATAGATTATACATGATAAACGCAATAAACGATTATATCAGATAAACACTCCTTTAATCATATAAAATTTATCAGATGGTTCAAATGACTTGGTTTTTTTTGAAAACTATTTTTGCAATCGATGTCCTAGCGGATACAAATAATAATATATTGCGCCATTTTACCATAACAATACACTTATTTAAAAAGACAAAAAAAAAAAAAACTGAAGGAAAAGCGTGCTCTTAAGAACAGTTACTTAGTCAAGGTTTACACACGCATAAATTCCCCATAGCTTAGAAATTATGCCCCCTTCTTCAATTTTTCCCCGCCCCCAAACAAAATTTTTATTATGGCCACTACCCTATTTCTGCTTAACAAAATAAAAAAATTAAAAAAAAATCAATGGTTATTAGCAGCCCCTATTAGCACTCATAGCATTCCTTTTAAACTTATTTTTAATCAAGATAATAATATAGGTGAAAAAAATCCTTTCCGATACCCAAATCAAACACTGCCAACATACGTCAGAATATTATTTAAAGTATTACCCAGAAGTGGACTCAAACAGGCAATGGATTTGATTACGCTAGTTATCCCAATATTTATGTTAAATCAACGTGAAATTACTGTCTTTAAGAAAGTAAATAATAGAACTTACATTTCACTTACTTACAAAGTAAAGTATAAATTTTCTAATAAAAATATCAATTTTGTTTGTAATTGTAAATAATAAATTTTTATTAAGTTAGTTATACGTTACCTGTTTTTGCTAAAAAGTCACTTTTACGCGTAAAAGCACTTTGTTGTTATGATTTAGTTTTATTTTACTTTGTAAAGTAAGTGTTATGTTTTTAAATACTTTATTTACGTAAGTACACATAAAAAATTTTTAACATTTAAAAAGTAAACTACATTTCGATGTAATTTAATTAAGTTAAAACATCTGTTATAGTATGTTAACTTACCCTTATATAATTCTTAAATAATATAATACAATATTCCTAGGGGTTATATATACCCTCGTTATTCAAGTAATATAAAAAAAACGTTTAAAAAAACAAATAAAGAAATAATACAACTTTAATTTAATGTGTTCTTGCGTCTTAAATAAGAAAAATAAGGTTTCCATAACAACGACGTGACGTAATCACGGTCGTCTTCATTCAAACCACCTTCATTTAAACTTAAAGTATCTAAATAAAAACACTGATACAAATAAACTTATATAAGATGTGCTTTGTGTTTTGAAAATACATAAACCGGTTTCTACAAACTTAGATAAATATCAGTTTAAAGCTCTCAAAGAACTTGAGTCTAACAACACAATTAGTATTTATCCGTTTGATAAAGGATCAGGTTTTTGTTCAAATTAATAAAATTGATGCTCTTAAAAAAATTAAAGAACAACTCGGAAAATCTAAAACCATAAATTATGATCCAACTAAAAAAATCCTTCGCAAAGTTTAGAATACTTTACGAAGTCTAAAAGTTTACGAAAAATGAATATAGATCAATTTATCCAAGAGACACTCCTCCACGATTATATGATGTCATCAAGGCAAACAAACCAACTAATAACTACCCAATGTGAATTATAGTAAGCATAATATGGTCACCTACATATAAATTATCAAGTTATTTATCTAAACAAAACAAAACTTCAAAATTCAAAACAACTTGTTGAACGTGCTCAATTATGGTATATCGATCCTGGTGAATTTCAAGTTTCCTTCGATATTTTTAATCTTTAGCCTTCAAAACTAGTTAAAGAATCAATCGATATTTTATTAGAACAACTCCGTAATACGTCTCTAATTCAAAATTATCGTTTTCAGAAATAAAAATACTTTTAGATTGGTGTTTATCAAACTGTTATTTTTTACATGAAAAAAATATACAAATATTAAAAGATGCCAGTCCTATAGGTTTATCATTAATGGTAGTAATGGCAGAGATTTCTATGCAACATTATGAACAAAAAGCTTTAATACAGGCACTATATTTTACACCACCAATATGTGTAAAATCATTTAAAAGGTATATTGACGATATCCATTCCCGTTTTAATAATGAGGCAGAATCAGAACGTTTTCTCGACTTGTTAAACAATTAACACACACGTATCAAATATGCAATTGAAATAGAAAGTGACTCACACACTAAATTTTCTTGATCTCTCAATAACAAATAGCAAATCCGAAACATATCTTTTTAATAGCTATCGCAGAGGTTCAATAAAAAATGTGCAAATAAAGCCGCATTTTTGTCACGATCCAAAAAAAATTTATGGTGTATTTAAAGGTTTTATCCCAAGAGCTTTTGCATTATGCAGTAAGGAAAACATAAATCATAGAGAAATGTTTATAGAAAATGGTTATAAAAAAAAATACTTCAAAACATTGTCAAAAAATTGTCAAAAAAATTAAAAACAAAAAGCATAATCCATAAAACAACAACAATAACATCAAAAAACAAGAACTTAAACATATTTCTCTGCCATGGGTACAAAATTAAGTAATCAATTAAAAAAGAAATTTAAAATTGCTGGCAAAATACTTCAGTTTTTAAGCCACCAAAAAACCTTCAACAATTATTAACTAAAAAAAACAAGCCTCGACTTTCCAACAACTTTTATCCGAGAGTCTACAAACTGGAGTGCTCTTGTTAAAAACTCTATGTAGGTGAAACAAAACTAAATGATACAAATCGTATTTACCAACATCAAAAACATACTTTGGAGGAAAAATAGAAAAATTCGGCTGTAGTGGGGTATTCCAGAAATTGCCATGTTGCCTATAGCTGGAATAAAAACAACACTGTTAAAGTAGAGGTAGACTATTTTAAGAGAAAAGTGAGAGAGTCTTTGAAAACTTAGTATCACCAGTGCTCTCCAAATAAAGGTGGTTTGAATGAAGACGACGGTGATAACGTCACATTGTCGTTATGGAAATCTTATTTTTCTTATTCATGATGTTCATATGACCCTTAATGTCCTCAAAATTTTATATCCGCAATGATGGGTGGCAAAAAACTATAAACAAACAAAAGTTGGCAAAAATAGATCTGTAAAAAATGATTAGGTTGTAGCTTTCTTAGCAAACTATGCCATATCCAAATTATAAAAGTCTTTATTTATAAGTATTATAGGATATTATAATAAAAATTAGCAGTTCTAGAGATTCATTTAAACCCGTATTATTTATCAAAAGACTGTACAATTAATTATTTCTTACAGGCAAATGGCCTAATCTCACTTTACTGATATATTTTATCTAATATGTTATTTTTTTAAATCAGTTCACAAACTCTAATTTAAAATTCTACAAACGTCTTAAACCTTACAACTTTGTAACCTGTTGTCTTGTTCATAGCATTCCTTTTAAACTTATTTTTAATCAAGATAATAAACAAGTTAAAACAAGGTCTATGGTCTATATTTACAGTAACTGGTCGTATAGGTCAGTGTACTTTTTCTAAAACCCTAATGAATTGATGGCTTAGCTTTCAAGAAACTTGAGACATTATAAATGCAATTCAGTCTTTTCTCATGAGCGGCATCTTATTAAATGCAAAACTATATTACAGTAATTTTGAATATCTGAAAATTAATCAATAATATATTTTAGATTATAATTCTTACATTTAAGGATATACTTTAAGAAATTTAAAATAATAAACACAATATTTATTTAAAAAAAACTGATGTTATTAAGATTATAAAAATAACAATAAAAATAATAATAACAAGGTCAGGGGCACACAGAGTCTTTCTGATGCACAGGGTAGATCATTGAAAATTTACTAGATGGCCCTAACTCTACCACCTCAAAAATAACATAATAAGACTAATAAAGTACTTCTAGTAATTTTCGTCGTCTGATGATCCTGGATCTTCTACCCTATGTACACCCCTGAACAATGTTCACAATATAGAGTCTTATCTGTTCTAATTCAAATAAAGTGAGAAACTTTTACAAATAAGAACGAGGACAGATAAAGTCATGAACTTATAGAACTTTTGAATAAAATATTTTCAAATATAAAAATAACATATAAACATTTTTAATTAAAGACATCACTAAAGATGAAGTTAAATAATTTCAGCTCTTATAAAAATAAAATCTTAGGTTAGCCAGAATACTTTGTATAGAACACTTCGAATACTAAAAAAACTTTTCAGGGCTCGGTATGAAATTATATTTTATTTTTTTAGTAATACTAAGTTTATGTAAACCTAAAGTGTTGTTTTTATCAAATATTAAAACCAATTAAAATATTTTGCTTTTACTGCAAAAAATATTCAAAGCAACCCCATTTGCGAGGTAACTTTGAATAATTAAGTAAATAAATATTATTTCTAATCCTTTGATTTAAACATTATTTTAAAGTTGTGTTTTTTAAGAGCCAGTCATAGCTCTTATATGCATAATAAATAATTCAAATATTGTCAATAGTGAAAGAAGGGCATATAAAAATATTTAAAAAATGTTCAAAGTTACCCTGGTTTATGGTAACAAAATAAATTATCATTATAATAAAATCTTTGTGTCTTTTAAAATTTTATATGTTTCTTCTTCTATCTGATTATCCAACCTTTGTTTTTATCGATAGTTAATTTTTGTAATTAAAAAATGCAATTTTTCCCCTTTCATCAATTGCTGCTTTGCTATCTTCATTATGTTTTGAACAGCTGTAAATTTAGATGTTTCAACTAAGTTGTAAACTGAACTTTGCTATCTTCATTAAGTTTTAAACTGAATGTCGTTATCTTGATTTCATTTTAAATTGAATTTTGCTGCCTTCATTACGTGTTGAAGTGCAGTGTTTGCTGTCTTCATGAAGTTTTAAACTGAACCTTGATGTTTTTATAACGTTATAAACTGAATTAAGCTGTCTTCATTTAGTTTTAAACTGAACTTTGCTGTATTCATTAAGTTTTAAACTAAATTTTTTAATTTCTTGATTTCATTATTTAGTTCTCATAATTTCGGCAGTTTTCTCAGATTCTTTGACAATTAAAAAAAATTCTTTTAATAAGCTGTTAATATTTCCGACGTTTATAACTTCGACGTTTTTTATTTGTTTACTTCTTTATGCCACCCATCATGGCGGATAGAAAATTTTGCGGACGTTTGGCGCTCAAATGAATTTCATGGATTTAAAACTCAAGAACATTGAAGTTTTATTATTTGTTTATTTGTTTTTTTAACGGTTTGTTAAAATTATTTGAATAACAAGGGTATATATAACCCCTAGAAATATTGTACTTTTTTACAAAGAATTATATAAGGATAAGTTTACATACTATAACAGATGTTTTAACTTAATTAAATTATATAAAAATTTATCTAAGGTGTTAACTTTTAAAAATTTTGATGTAAATTTTTTTATTTAATATAACCAAAATTAACTTTCAAAGTAATTTACTTTACACAACTTACCATTAAAAGTTAATTATATTTAACAGTAAAAGTAAAAATTCAAATAACTTTTACTTGTAAAAGTTAATTATTTTATTTTTTTATTAAGTTTTACACGTTGTATAATTTATGTAAAAAATAAATAATAATAATTTTTAATGTAAGTAAGTTAAATATTTTTAAATGAGTTATGTAACGTACATTACGCTCAAAAGTAATTAGCGTTTTTTTATCAAAAATTTTATACTTACCGCATTTTGAATTAGCCACTGTAAGATTTGTTACTGTTCCATATTGTGAGTTATATGCAGGAGTAGAAAAATATACAATAACCTCCTTATATTCTTTTGGGTTTTTATTTTGAAAATTAACTAATTCAATATCACCATACTTAACAGTAGATCGGTATATACCATTAACTAACAGCTGATTTATTTGGAACTTTCCACATCCTGGTTTTATAAGTACATAATTTACGGCTGGCTTCCCATTGAAGCAATTAACAAATTGTAAAATATTTTGGTTTTTGTTATCAAATCTGGTTCCAAAAAATGCAGCTAAATATTTCGATTCACAGGCTGAATTTTCCCAACAGCTATCGGTATTGCAAATATAAGGATATGCTGCGGCAAAGTTAAATAAGTTAGTCAAACACAAGTTATGGCTGTTGCCTTTACCTGCAAACGTAAAGCAAAATTCAAATTCAATTTTAAATGTTTTAGATAAAATTGGCAATGTAGTAATTGCGTTATTTGGGTTGACTTGAACGTTCTTTGAAGCAAACAGCTCCACGTACTCTAAACAAGAAGTAAAAATTATTTTATATAAAGAAATCATTTAAGGAGCTTTATCAAGACGATTTTCACTATGCTCTTTTAAATTACTCATATTTTATAAATATATTCATTCTAAAATAAAACACATTATTTATTATTGTGATTTTTTTATTCTGCATTATTGACTAATAACATAAGAAGCCACATAGTAAGATCATGACTTCTTTATTATGAAGTATTAGCTAATAAAATACGAAACAAAGCCACAGAGTATGCAGTATATAATGAGGAGTAAAATTGAAGAGGTTTGGTTCAGAATAAGACTTTTCACCAATTGTAGGTTGTTTGAATGAAAATTGAAAATTAAAAAAGGTAAAAGTATTTGCATTAGAAAGTAAAAAATTAGGCTAAAGCGATTTCGAGTAATAAGGTAAATTTTAATTATGCATTATAATAGATTAGGCTTTAGTAGAAGTTAATTCTTCCAAAAAGAGCTTTATGGTGTCATATGTTAGACAACAAATGTACTTAATCAATTTATTTTTATTGCCCATAGTAATAAAACACGAAAAATTGAGCGCTTCAAAATTGTTAACAGTTTAATACAAGTTATATAGTTTATGTTAAAACGATATGTATTTTTTTATTCCATTTGATATCAAGGCAGATTATTATAAGGTTTTTTATTAATAAAAAGGGTTAATCGCCCAGCAAAATGTACTTTTTTTTTGGATTTTATCTAAAACTAGTAATATTTTAAATTATTGGTAACTATATATAATATTTTACTTAACATTTGTAAATAGCTAGTTACAAGTAATGTTAAGTATATTTTAGATTTATGGATACAAATTAAAGTATCTTTTGCTTGATAATTTTATTTCTTATTTTGCTTGCAGAATTTGTAATGCCTAATTTTTAATACTATTAGTAATATTTATAAAAAAGAATTCATGTGTTTTCATAAAAATATGTTTTAAAAAGCTTCAATTACAACCATACGTATATTTTAGTTTATTATCAAAGCTGAAGTGCTAGTAAAAGACAATTTAGGTAGCACTTTTAACTTTTTTTACAAGCAACTTTAGATTTATTGACTTTTTTTAAGAATCATTAATTATTAAAAAGGGAATGTGAAATAAGATATATCCAGCTACCACACTTAAATTTGGCCAACTTAATTGAAACCATCACGAAAGTCGTCTCTTTTTTCCAATGCAAAACCAACGTTGATCCAATATCATTTGCTTAATAATAAAAATAATAACGACGGAACAAAAAACATCTACCAAATTTACATTGGTCCAATGAATGTAAAAACATCGCAAAAAGTTTATTGTTTTTACGATCTAAACCCAATATTGATCCTATGTATATATTTCGACGTCGATTCAATGTATAAAAAACAACATTTTTCCAATGTATGTAAAAATATTAAAAAAAAATGATTGTTTTTACAATCTTAACCCAACATTAATATATATATAAATATATATATATATATATATATATATATATATATATATATATATATATATATATATATATATATATATATATATCTACATAGACAAAGTTTTTTATTCGAAAACGTCAACAAATTTAATACTGTTTATATTGAAGTTTTCACCGATAATGTCGTTTAAAAGAAAATAACACGTTTTAAAGTGAAGATAACATTTATTTATTTTGTTGTAAAGTTAGTTTATTTATTTATTTTGTTATAAAGTATTTTGTTGAAAAGTTCAGTTACTTTTTCTCACTTTTTTTTTTAATTGTATTAACTCTCTCCAACTAAGCACTGTTTTTATTTTGAGTTTTATAAACAGTTTTGCGATCTTTTCAAGTTACTGGAAAAATATAATCATAACTTTGATTGTACAAAAACCAATAACAAATTTATGGAGGATGAGGTTGTAGAATGTAATTTTAGAGAATGGAATAAGGAGTAAGAAAATGGTAAGCTTAATCTTCGGTAACTAAGTCAGTAAATTTTTTTGCATTATTTCATTTATTTTAAATTTGTTTTAACATAGCCGTCTACAATCAAGATTCCACAATTAGTTTTGTTTTATTTCTATTTGTGATCTATGATCTTTGGTAACTAATAAGTAAGTTAGTAAATAAGTACTAAATATAAATTCATTGAAGGTTATAAAAGTAAGAACTTAATTAGCTCTTAGAAATAGGTACAAAAGTAAATATTTTTAAAATGAAGCCCAAAAAGTTTTAAACCTTAGTTACCTCTAAATATTTTCTGATCTCTAATATATTTTTAATTAGTTTTGTTTTATAGGTCAAAGGAAAATCAAAAATCAAAGTGCCTCTGTAATTGGTCGGCTTCAATTTATTGTCTACAGAGGCGGAACCAGCCTAAAAAATATATTTATGACTTTTTTTTAATTAAAAAAACCCTTTTCACTTTAAAGTTATAAAAAACGTTTACTTTGTGAGAACTACTTAAATTTATCTAATGCAAACACGATTATTTTAAAACAAAAAAATTTCAAAATTTCAAAACTTTGATCTTTTTAAATAGTATAATGTAGACTAAGTGAATATAACAATAAAAAAGAAAAAAAAATGGCGATTTAACAGTAGCGCATTAGTTAAAAGTCTATTTAATTGCTAGGCTGATTGATTGCTATGTTAAAAATAAAGAAATAATTTTATTTATAGAAATAAAGGTATTTTAATTGATAATAAACTTTATAGAAATAAAGTTTATTATCTTTATTGAAATAAAATTTATACAGAAATAAAGAAAATAAGAAAAAAATAAAGAAAGAAAATAAACTTTTTAGAAATAAAGATATTTTAATTGAAAAAAACATTTCTACTTTGGGTTTATAGTATTACGTTTATACAAAAAGCAGCTATGTCAAGTTATTAGATTAAATATTTAAAATAAATAATGCATATGTATTATTTTGATAGTTTAATTCAGGTTTTTTTTTGTGATTTATTCATTTCTTAGTATTTTGTACAATGGCGTTGTTAAGGTTGATGTCACACAGAGCAGTAAACTTTTGGTATTACCCCTCTAGAATAGGTGAACGGTAAAACCAAAAAAAAATCATCTATACTAGGGTTGTTCGCCGAAAAACAAAACTTGCGAAAATTTCGCATCTTTATCAACCGTAATAGAATTGTTATTGCGGAAGTTGCACATGCAAAAATGCACATTCCGTAACGGGCTATACGAAAATATAAATAAATAAAATTCCGTAATAAAGCATTGCGAAAGAAAACTTGCAAAACAAATCATATATACATATATATATATGTATATATGATTATACATATATATATATGTATATATACATATATATATATATATATATATATATATATATATATATATATATATATATATATATATATATATATATATATATAAAAATATATATATATATATATATATATATATATATATATATATATATATATATATATATATATATATATATATATATATATATATATATATATATATATATATATATATATATATATATATATATATATATATACAGTTACTTTTAATGGAACACAATAGGCTGTAGGAGCCTCAGGAAAATTATATTCAGAAACGATTATATTAGACTCAGAGTTAGCTTACATTTTACAATTATTACAAAGTGTTTAGGAAACATGTCTAGTACAAAAAGCACAAGATTTAAAGCAAAAATAATTTATATTATTTGAAAAAGTTGTTTTACGTACATTTCATCATAATTTAAGTAAAACTTAGTAAAGCAAGGGAAACGTGTAGAATTAAGCACAATGAACTCAATCTTAAAAGAATAATTAACAGAAGAGAGATTGTCACTATTATTAAGGTGACAAAAGATATGTAATATAGAACATGGAAGTCGAAAAATGCTATCTTAAGTAAAAAGAGTTTGATGAACAAAAGTTACAATGGCTGCGGGATGCGAACCCGGATCTCTGCGGCGAATTATCACGTATCTAACTGATTGAACTATACGATCTTATACTTAAATTTATATCTTATTAAAGTTAAAAAACAATATTTTCTAAGATCTATACTTCGAAAAGCGTATTCAAACAGGACTCTACATACCTTTAAAATCTGCTAGAACTTTCCCAAGACGCATTTTAGACACTTATAGACGTCTAAAACTAGTCTAGGTAAAAACGTCTTTTATGAATGCGTTTTTAAAATGACGTTTAAAAGGCGTCTTTTTAAAAGATAAAAAGACGTTAGAAGACGTCAATTTTTAAGACATCTTCTAGACGTCTTTAATAAATGCAATTTTAACATGACGTTTAAAATGCGTCTTATTAAAGTTAAAAATACGTTTAAAAGACGCGTAATAAATAGTCTAAAATACGCATTAAAAGACGTCTAGATCAAAGCTAAAAGATGTCTTTTCTGAGACCTGTTTATAAATATGTCATTATGACTTCTTTTTGACGGCTTTGTCATTACACGTTAAGTAGATGTCGTGTATTCAAAGTAAAAACATAGTTTTTATTATTTTCAATAATTTGTTCAAGTTTTAAGTGTAAATTACTTTAAATTAAATTACTTTTTTACACAATTGCTAAAATTGTTGTCACAGGAATCACTAAAATAATTGCTATAATAATATATCTTTTTTTTATTAATAATTATTTTGCTTTTTTAATAGACGTCTTTTAAACGTCTTTGTGCTTACTGGGTTAGTAACGTGCACACTTTTAGAAATTATTGAAATAGATATATTTTATCAGAAATATGCTTAAGCTAAAGCATATTTTTGAGCCTCTTTTTACTATTTGCTTAAGCATATTCGAACCTGTTTCAAAAATTTCATATGCTTTAAAAAAAAAACATGTATATTCCTACCCATCATTCTCATTTTTAATATACGTAATGAGTTCAAAAAACATCGATATATATATTTATTATGGCACGTTTCGTAAGTTTATTTCAGTTAAGAATTCTTTCGTATGTTGTGATCCGAAATATTTTCGTTTCGAAAGAAATTTTATTTTTTATCAATATTTCTTAAAATAAAACCATAAAAATTTAATATGTTATTATACTGAAAATAAAAATTCATTATAAACATTTTGGGATTTAAAGATGTTAATTTTTACAATTAAAATCAGTCTGACAAACAAATTTTCTATATAAACTTCAAAACGTCGTTTGGCGAAAATGTTTGTTTCGCAAGTGCGACTTCCGAAACCGCTACTTTTATATGTTGCAAAATAGTTTTGTTTCGTATGTCAACTTGCGAAATGCTAAATTTTGGAAGTGGCTTTTGCGAAATGAACATCGGCGATTTTAAATGTTTTGTAACATTCGGTACGAAAAAATGTAATTCCTCGTTCTCAATCTCCTTACGAAAGAATGTTGCTTTTCCGGAATTGCACGATATCCTCCGGTTAACAACCCTACTCTATACCTTGAAATTTTTGAAAAAAAGTCTTTAAAAAAAAAAACTCTAGCTTAATTGCTTTATATTCATTTTTGTGTCACCTCTTGGTTTCAAGTCGTGATTTTCGAGAAAATATTTTCGAGAAGAATTAAATGCAATAGAGTGTTGTTCAACTAATAGTCGAAATGTTGAAAACATAAAAAATAATAGTCAGTTATTCACAACTACAGGATTATATTCACAGAACATTAATCAGAACTCTAAGAATAATTACAAAAATTTTTTTCTAAAATCATTTGATAGCGATTACCAAAACAAAAGAAATTATAATTATCCTTGCGTATACTGTTCAGAAAATCACAACCCCTGGGAATGTAAAAACGTGACAAATTTTTCAACCAGAAAAGAAATTTTAAAAAAGCAAGGTAGATGTTTTAATTTTCTTAGAACGAATCACATATTAAAGAATTGTCAAGCAAATTATATTTGTAGTAAATGCAAAAAAAGGCATCATATTTCCTTGTGTGAAAAAGATAACACTTTTGTTGGGCATGCAACACATAACATTTCCCAAAAAACTATCTTGTTGCAAACAGCTAGGGCAAACATAAGTGCAGTTCCAGAAAATAAGTCTTTAAAGGCAAGAATCTTATTTAATAGTGGAAGCCAACGATCATATATAAGTGAAAATATTCAAAAACGATTAAATTTAAAAACTATTAGGAAAGAGAAAATTATAATAAAAACATTTCGGAAAGATAATGAACAAACATTGCAATTATTAAATGTTGTTCAATTTAAGTTCAAACATAAATATACTGATCACAGTGTTTATATGGAAGCTTTATGTGTACCAGTTATTTGTAGCCCTCTGCAAGGGCAAAATGTGTCATTAGCTTGTAATCAATTTAAACAATTATCCAAATATTCATTAGCTGATTATGATGATGGGTCTCTTGATGGGTCTCTTTCAGCAGGTATAGACTTTTATCACAGTTTTATTACTGGAAGAATCGTAAGAAGTCGATTATGTGGTCTAGTAGCTAGTAAATCAATCTTAGGGTGGGTATTAAGTGGTCCTATTTCTCTGGAAAAAAGTACAAAAAATACCACAAAAACAGTTTTTACTAGTCATTCTATGCACTGTGAGGTTGAAAGTGAAATAGATGAGCTTAGGAAAGATCTAAATAAATTTTGGTCTGTTGAAACCATAGAATCTCCTGAGAGTTGTGTGATATATCAGTTTGAAAAAAATCTCACACATAACGGGAAACGATATATAACAAAGTTACCATTCAAAACTGATCATGATTTTTTACCTGATAACTATAATATTTGTAAAAAACGTCTGGCTAATTTAAAGGTAAGATTAAATGATAAACAACTGGTTACAGAATATAATCAAATTTTTATAGATTATGAAAAAAGTAATATAATAAAAAGAGTTAGTGAGTCTGATATTTTTAAAGAACCAGGGTGTGTGCATTATTTGCCTCATAGGCCTGTCATTCGAAAAGATAAGGATACTACAAGAATTAGAGCTGTTTTTGATGCGTCCTGTTCGACAACAGCACCGTCTTTAAATGATTGCTTGTATTCAGGTCGAATTTATTGTCAAAAATATTTGATATTTTACTAAAATTTAGGTTTAATGCTATAGGGATAAATGCTGATATAAAGCAAGCATTCTTAAACATTGAAATCTTTCCTGAACACAGAGATTACTTGAGGTTCTTGTGGTACGAGAGTATATCTGATAAAGAGGCTAAATTAATTGTATATAGATTTCTTAGAATTGTTTTTGGTTTAACTAGCAGTCCTTTTCTTTTAAATGCCACTTTAAAACACCATCTTAATAAATACATTAAACATGATGAAAAATTTATTGAAAGATTAATAGATCTTTATGTTGACGACATAGCCTCTGGCTGTGAAACAATTTTAGAAGGAAAAATGCTTTATAAAAAATCTAAATGTATATTTTTAGATGCAGGATTCGGATTAAGAAAATGGATTACAAATGATCACGAATTACAAAATTATTTTAATAAAATGGAAACAAATCAAAGTGAAAACTCAAAATGTAATCTAAAAGTTGATGAATTAAAATATTTTGAAAGTGAAATTATTATAAATGAAAACAATAATAATTTTATAAAAATTTTAGGAATTGAGTGAGATATATTAAAAGATGAATTTATTTTTGAGTTTAAAGAATTTGTTAAAAATGCAAGAATGCTAAAAATAACTAAAAGAAATATTCTTAAGATAGTAGCATCTTTCTTTGATCCTCTAGGTTTTTTAACACCAATAACTTCTAGAGTAAAAACAATTTTTCAATTAATTTGTAGAGATAAAAGTGGATGAGATGAAATAGTAACAGAAGCAATAGAATTAGCTTTGACAGAATTTTTAAAGGATCTTGAATTATTAAGTTTTGTTAGAATCCCAAGATTTGTGTTTGAGAGAGTGAATGAGAGTAGTAAGCGTGTTCAATTGCGTGGATTTTGTGACAGTTCTAAATTAATTTATTGTGCCGTTAAATATCTAGTTGTAGAAACTAGTTTAGGAGTGAATAGGAAGTTTTTAGTTTCAAAGTCACGTGTTTCACCCTTAAAAAAATTAGGTATACCTAGATTAGAGTTATTAGGTTGTGTGTTACTGAGCCGACTTTTAGAGGAAGTGTTAAGAGTTTTGAAAGGAAGAGTGCACTTTGAGGATGTAAGTTGCTGGTGTGATTCAGAAGTGGGATTGTATTGGATTAAAGGTAAGGAAAGAACGTGGAAACCATGGGTGGAGAATAGAGTGAATGCCATTAGAAAAGTGGTTGATAGAGAAAAATGGAATCATATTAGTGGGGAGTTGAACCCAACTGATTTTCCTACTCGAATAAGTAATTTTGTCGATTTTGGACATTGGTTGAAAGGACCAGAATTTTTGTTAAATATGAACAAAGAGATAAATGAATTTAAAGTTGATAAAAAGTTTCACGTTGATATTATGTCTGAGTGTAAGAGAGGAGAAAATGTAGTTATTTGTAATGTTGTTTTGGACTCATCACCAAGTTTGAGTAGTATCATTGATGCATGTAGATTTAGTTCATTTGAAAAGTTAATTATTAGTACTGGATATGTATTTCGATTTATCAACAATTTGTTAAAAATAATTAAAAAGCTACCATTAAACAAACAAGTTACTTTGACGACAGATGAGTACAAATTTGCACTCAATGAATGGATTAGAGATGAGCAAAGAATTTTACAAAATGACAAAAGTTTTGATGAACTGAAAAACTCTTTAAAGTTATTTGATGGCAAAGACAAACTAATACGATTACGAGGAAGATTTGAAAATGCTAATTTAAACTTTGCAGAAAAATATACTTTAATATTACGTGGAAAAGAAAATTGGTTTACAATATTACTGATTCGTAACTGTCATGAACAAGTTTTGCATCATGGAATCGAATCGACGTTGAATAAAGTACGATCTCAATTCTGGATAATAAAAGGACGATCGACGATAAAAAGTATTATTAGACAATGTGTAACATGCAAGAAGTTCCAAGGAAGAACATTGTTACCACCTAGCAGCCCAGATTTACCTGATTTTCGAGTTAATAATTTATATTCCTTTCAAGCAACTGGTTTAGATTATGCAGGACCTTTATTTGTAAAAACAGTTGATAAGGATGCTGCCTGTAAGGTCTATGTTTTACAATTAACTTGCGCGTCTAGTCGAGCAATTCATCTTGAACTGACACTTGACATTAAAATTCTGGCCTTCATAAGAGCTTTTAAGCGTTTTGCAGCGCGAAGAGGTTTTCCTGATCTTATTATCTCCGATAATTTTAAGACCTTTATATCTAAGGAAGTTAAAAATTTTATGATGAAAAATGATGTGCAACAGAAGTTTATTCTACCAGCTTTCCCCTGGTGGGCGGTTTCTACGAACGTTTAGTTAGATCTGTAAAAATTACAATGAAGAAAACAATTGGTAAGTCTCTTTTATCTTACGAAGAACTCAAAACGATTTTATGTGAAATCGAATCTGTGATAAACAGTCGTCCATTATTTTACATGAGCGAGGATGACACTGAAGAAGCATTAACACCATACCATTTAATGTATGGACGAAATATTGTTAATAAAATGAATGGAATTAATCTACTACCTAATGATATTTTGAAAAGAGCTATATTTATAAAAACAACGATATTTAACTTTTGGAGAAGGTTTGCAACTTCTTATCTTAATAAATTTAAACAACACCATTTATACGTAAAAAGTAAAACTTCATACAACGAACAGCTAGTATTAAACGATGTAGTTCTTATGCGAGATGATATCAAGATCCCTAGAAGTCAATGGCGTATGGGAAAAGTTTTGAAACTTATTAGAGGAGCTGATGGAAAAGTACGAGGTGCGCGTTTACAAGTTTTATCCAAAGAAGGAATTAGAACAACATGTTTCCGACCTATTCAAAAATTAATACCTTTTGAATTTACCAACAAATCAAACGAAAATGAAATAGGTGTGATTGCTACTGATGAAACGTGCAGGTCAATTTGTAAGCGGCCGATCAGACAGGCAGCGAGCGCAGAAGAAAATTTGCGGCGTTTAAAAGAGATATATTATTAGTTGACCATGTCAACATAGGGGTGTATGTTAAAATTGTTTTATTATTATACGGCTTTTTGTTATTTATTACCGGTTTTATCTGGTTTTTCTTGATTATTCAATTTTTGGATTGTAAAAGTTTTTGTTACGGATATATTAGTACGTTAACACGATGTTACAAGAAAGAGAATAACTTAGCTAAAACCCTTCTCAATTAATGTGTCTAAAATAATTAATTAAAGTGGTTTTTTACAAACTTTATAACTAATTGAAGTAAAGTTATATTAGAAAAGTATACTTAAAATTAAAAAAAAGCGTAATTAAAACTAAATATCACTAAACACTCCAACAGCATTAGAAGGACAAGTTTTTGAAGTGAAAAATAAAACAATTGTTGACATGTGTTATAAAATTTGACATGTGTAATAAAATAAAACATATATTAGCTAAATGAAAAATACTATTAATTTACCTGGACAAGAAATGTTTTCATTACAGTTTCGAAATTCTTTTGACAATGGTTCAGGGCAATCTTCATCTGAACAAATGCAGCTTCTAGTTTGCTGAGGAACTATTGCGACATTCAGTTGACAGCTAGCTGAGCATTCATCCCATTCTCCCCATTGTTTGCAGTTATCTAAAACTTCAAAGATAAGAAAATTAAAGCAGTTATTAAAATTCAAGACAGCACCCAGTGGGCACAAGACGTAAAAAAGGCGTCCTTTGGACGTTCAATTAGCGTCTGTTCGTCCCATTTAAATTATAAACGTCTTTTGAACGTCTTTTTCACGTCTTATAAATTTTTCGTCCAAAAAAGATCCAGAATGCTTAATTAAATCAAAATTAAATTATTTAAATCATACAATCATCTAAACTTATTTATTTTTGTTAATAGATGCTTTTAAATGTCACATTATTTTGCGCATGCATATTTTGCTGGCAGTATAGAAAAAACAAAACATAGCATTTCACACACAACTTCAAACTATATAAACTTTAACAAACTAAGAGTTATGCCAGATAATTGTTGTGCTGTTGGTTGCAGTATTGTTTGAAAAAATCATAATAAAATAAAAAGAAGCTTCTACAGAACACCAGATAAAAAACAAGCCAAGAAACGTTATTAGCAATACAAAGAAAAAACTGAAAAATCCATATATTGTGCTAAACTTTGTAGTGATCATCTTATTTCTGGTAAGTATTTACGAATTTTTTTAACTTTATTAAAAGCATAATTAAAGTATTTTTATTTGTAAATTGCCCTCTAATTTCAGGTTTTGTTTATTATAGAAAAAAAGTCTGGCGATCGTTTAAATCTTGACTATGTACTAAGCATTTCTAATTATAAAAATGTTCCTGAAAATGTTTTTAATCAAAACAAATATCATTTTAAACATGCTTAGAAAAGAAAAGCACAAATTTTAATTAATTTAGATTCTACAGCAGAAAACAACATGGAACAGTTAACGTCTGAAAAAGGTACATAATTTTATAGTTAAATTATTTTTTTTGTATACAATTAGTCTTGATAATAAATTGTTATATTCACATCACAAAAATTATAAGTTTTTACAAAATTCAATTCTCTAGCAGGATGTAATATGAAACTTAATTAACTAGCATTAGTTAGATTTGTATTATTTACTTTATGTAGCTTTTGTAGCTTACAAGCTACTTGCTATACTTTATAAGAATTATAATTACGATTATATACTTATTGTTTACGATTTAATTAGAATAACTATTATGAGAACAATATTTTTAATAATTTACTTTATTTTTATACTTCTCCGATTTCAAAGTGGTTTATTAAGTAAATGTATCTAAAGTAACATTAATCTATAGGTATGCAGAATAAATATAATCAATTTGAAAGCCTGCAAAAAGAACTAATAGAAAGGAATTTAGAGTTTTATCAGTTGAGTGAAAAGATTACAAAATTGGAGTCGCAAAAGTTTTCATACAAAAATATTTCAAAAAACAATGGTAAAGTTTGATTTTACACTGGTATAAGTGCAAAATAATTTATTTGGCTATTTGAAAGAATTAAAAACTATGTGAAAAGGTTTTCAGAAAAAATACCCTTAGAAGACCATTTATTGTTAGTTTTAATGCGATTACGCCAAGGATTATTTATAAAAGATCTAGCTTTCAGATTTTCAATAAATCATGGTTTAGCATAAAAAATATTTAGATGATGGGTTGTTGTTATAGCACCTAGACTTAAATTTTCAATAAATTAGCCTGATCGAATTACAATGAGAAAAGTTTTACTTCGTTGTTTTACAAATTTCCGAAGTTGTATTTCAATTCTTGACTGCTTTGAAATATTTTTACAAAGATCCCTTGGACTAAACTCTTGGGCTCAGTCATGGTCATCTTATAAAAATCATAACACAATTAAATATCTTATTAGTATCACCCCAACAGGTTCTGTAAGTTTCTGTTCTGAAGGTTGGGGTGGCCGTGTTTCAGATAAGCAGATTACCATTCATTCAGGTTTTCTCAACATGCTTGAAATTGGCGATCTTATACTAGCAGACCGAGGTTTCCGAAGTGAAAAAGAAGTTGCAGCAAAAAGTGCGATAATAAAAGTGCTAGCTTTTACAAAAGGAAGAAGTCAACTATCTGTTAAAGATGTAGACAAATCTAGACAGCTTGCTAATATAAGAATTCACGTAGAGCGAGTTATTAGACACTAAAAAAAATTTGATATTTTGAATGGTAAATTACCTAAAAATCAAGTGGATTTACTAGAAAACGTTATATTTACTATTTGTGGACTTGTAAATATGAGTAATAGTGTTGGTATTTAACTGAAAAACTAAAATTTAGTGTATTATTGTTTTTGCTTCTTGTTTTGTATCTTTGCAAGTTGGGCAAACCCATGATTTTCTGGGTGCATATTTTATATTAATACATGAATAGTGGTACCATTCAATCTTGCAATTTGGACTATCACATGCAATCATTGGATAAAAAACTAGGCTTCTGACAAAGACAGTATTTTTTCTCTTCTAATTCATTTTTCGGGTCATTTTTTTCTGCATATTAGTTCTGGATGTACCACTTCCAAAAAACATTTTTTAATTTTTCCAGTAATGTTTTACAAAAAATGTTTTATATTTGTACTCTCAATAAAAATGTATCTTTTTTAGTAAGTCCATTACTCCAGGCCTTGTTTTAAAGCGTTACGCCTGGAACTTTATTTACGCTTTAAGCGATTTTTACGTACGCGTAGAGCTGTTTTGGTTAAGCTACTTTTTATCATTTTTTAAATTTTAAATTAGCGGTAACATAAAAGAAGTAATTAATTTTTTAAAAAAAACCACATTAACTTTTAAATAACGATATGTAAAAATATTTATTAGAATAAAAAAATTACGTTAAAAATAATTGAAGTAACTTTATATCGCGACATATCATACGTTTTTGTAACATTTAATTTTACGCTTAACTTTTTATTGAAATATTTAGTAACATGAAAAACTGTTCGTCAATCCTTACCTACAAATTTTTTGCAAATGTTTTTAATAAAAAGTAGTAACTTTTTAAAGTTTTCAGTAAAAAACTTTTAAAAAATCTATATTCCAAACTTATTAATACAGAATGTAAATGTTTTTTGTAATATAAATTTTTTAAGAGTTTTTTACTAAATTCATATTAAAAAACATTTGCAAAAAATTTGTAATTAAGGGTTGACATTTTTATCAAAAAACGTCTTATTTTTGTTATCATGATAACAAAAATATCAAGACATTTTTTCAAGGTATTAAAAAAAATGTGCCAATGAATGAACTATCTATTTGTATTTTTCTAAAAATTACTTCATTAATTATTACTTTTTGCTTTTCTTATTAGTTAAAGGTACCTATATAGATACCTTTGCCTTTAAGTTATGCGGGGGAAGGGGGCCAAAACAAAAAAAAAAAAGAAGTTACCTGTTACTCGCAAATTTTGAATGAAGACAATTTGTTAAATTTCTTCTGCGTGCGATTCAATAAATTTTTTTCATAGATCAAGTTATATTATAAGGTAAAGAAATCACGAGTAGACTATAACATCCGCTGATGACACTAATATTACATTGAATATATTTATATAATGGAGGTTTCTTTATGCACGTGCACATTGCAGATTCCGTTAAATAAATACCAAGGCACGTTTTAGTTTAATTACAGTCTCTATTTTTTATTAATGAATATGTATTTTTCTTTATAAAACAAGACAAACTAGTATACAAAAACCTTTTATATTTCTATTCTCTCTAATTGTTTAAAGTTTGAATATGGATTGTATTTTGAAGGACAAAAGATTTCCTTTAATAACTTTTAAATCTTGGTACTTTGCCAATGCCTTGCCGATGCGATGATCACAGAAAAAGAGAAAACTTACGTTATTAAAATCAAATGTAAGTTATGTGATCTTCATCAAAATAAAATATAATCCTAAAACAATTGTGCCGTAAGGGCAGCTGCCCTACGGTTTATAAATAACACTAGTCATGTTAAAATATTTTAACATGTTACTATATTTAATTTAAGTTGATATATAAATAAAAATAAAAATATAGTTTAATAAATAACTTAAATTTGTTCTTAACAAAGATTACCTCATATTTATTCTTTTTTTATTTTATTAAGTTAAATTGCTTACAAACGAAGAAAAAAAAGAGCTTTTTTTTTTTTGTAGAATGAAAAAACTTTTGAGTTTGTTTAAAAGTTAAGGAACTTAATTTTTAATAAACAAATTTTTATGAACGTTTATTATAAACAGATATGATTCAAATTATCAAATATACTATATATCAAATATATATTATTTTAGTTGAGTATTTATTTAAGTTTGCATGGTTAAAGTTTTGCGGAGAAGTATTTGTTTTTTGTTTTAAGAATAATTAACAAAAGAGTTTGCATAATTAAGACTTTTATATTTAATTTAATTTTTTTTTAATTTCCTAAAATTAAAAAAAAAAAGATTTAATCGTTAAAAACGATATTTCTCTATAGCTCTGTTTCTTTGTGATTTGTTTAAAATGTAAAAGATTTTTCAATAACATAAAAAATTTATAAATTAAATTCCTGGCGAACGCGTTCTAAACTATGTATCAAAAATATGCTAAAAGCAGACAAAACGTTTTTATATTTTTATATAACGCAACTTGAAACGCTAAGCAAGATAAATTTTAAAAAATATTCTTTCCTAAATTATTCTTTGCTAGTCAAAACAAAATCGCTGTTTAAATAATTAACATAGGTTTTTGTTTATCAATGTTAATATTTTTTGTTTACTCCAGAAATTTTTAAAAATAAAAAAAAATCATTATTTTTTATTCAAAAACGATTTATAAACAATAATTATTCGAAAACAAATTTCAGAAATAATTAATATATATATATATATATATATATATATATATATATATATATATATATATATATATATATATATATATATATATATATATATATATATATAATATATATATATATATATATATATATATATATATATATATATATTACAAAATAATACCAAACTAAAATTAATAATATAATAACAATTGAAAACATTACAAACTTTTTATTATAAATTTACATTTAAAACGTTTATAGTTATTTGAGTTAATTGTTAAATTGAACTAGTTAGCGGTTATTTATTTATTGCGGTAGTTAAAACACTATATATAAAATGTCTATAAAAAAAATAAAGATAATTTTATGACGTCAAATATCGCGTTAAGCTAATGCATTAAGCACTTTTTTATTTAAAAAAAGGCCTGTTACTCCATACAAAAAAGTCAGAATAAGTTCTACCTGTTACAAGCATCTGATGCTGCATTTGATAGTAATATTTATGCTCTTTATTTATGTTGTCATAAATATCAATTAGACCTCCTTTGTCCTCTTTGCATCCATCAAGACCATTCCTAAATTTAAATGGGCATTTAATTTCTAGAACCCCAGCGCCATGGCATTTACAATCAACAAACCCATCAGGACTTGTTCTAAAAATGGATTTTTAGTATTGATGTACAATCCAGCACCAGTCAAGCAAAAATATTTGTGCTCTTATGCTGCTAATAAAGTGTTGTAGCATTTTCTGGCACGTTCTTTGTTTCTTTTACCGTAATTTAAAGCAGGTTCGTTTGGGATTTTATACTGCATTATTTCATTAATAAAATTTAATGATGGGTTTTTAATATCAGTGCAAAATGCTTGTTTTGATATGGAAGCTGTAATACAACCTGCTCTATGTAAGTGACAAACTTTGTTATCACTTTGTGTCATGGTAACCATAGCAAGTTGTTCAAATTGCTTTTGATAACTAGATTACTTATATTCCATAAAACGCTGTATTTAAATTTTTTTAACTTAACCTAAAGAATTTTTAATAATTAATGGATCGTATAAATAGGTAAAGGGCTCGGGCATATTTGTACGGTCATCTTCAACAGCTGAATCCGTTTCACTATAATACCCAGTGCTTGATAACCAGTTTATATATGTAAAAACTAATGCTTTTAGTGAAATTTTAAAAAGAGATTCTAAATCTTTTTTATCTTCTATTTTTGAAAGAGGGGCAACGTGGTGTGTTGTGAATCTGTTAAGCACGTAATTGACAGGAGGCTCTAAACATGGTACTTTTGCATTACATTTTGGCCGTTTGAAGTTCATATGCTTCCAGGGACTATTTCAGTCTTAGTTCTTGATTTTTTCCAATCGCACAATATACTTGTGCATGCTGTTTCCTCGTTTAGTTCCAGTTGAACACAAGCTCGTAATTTAAACAATAAAGCAGCAAGATGGCTGCAGGCTGATCCAAGTACGGCCAACCAGGAGCAGTTACCTGTCAAAATCTAGCCTTTCTTATGCAGTGCAACTTAAACGCTGTAATGCTCTTGTCTTTGTCCTTGCCGATGACTTGGCAGTACCTATAAACAACCATAACTTAAAAAAAAAGTAAACAACTGTTCAATAAATTTTTTACAAACTACATTACCCTAGTTTTCAAGTAACAGTAGTCAGTGATTTTGATTTTATGATAAAAAACATCATAAACGTGTCCAGAAATAAAGAAGTTGTATGCGTCTAAAGACTTATATGCTTTTAAATTCTCAATAATGAATGGACTATGTGTATTAACAAGGTAGAGTTGTATATCACCAAGTGATATATTAAGAAGCAGTGTCATATTGTTTGCCATTCATCACTAGAAAATGGATCTGGCAAGACCGATTCATTTCCCAGAGTTAATTTTTCTTTGATTGTTAATTGCTCTTCATTGTTAAGAGTTTGATATACTATATATCAACTTTTAAATATATATATATATATATATATATATATATATATATATATATATATATATATATATATATATATATATATATATATATATATATATATATATATATATATATATATATACATACATACATATATATATAAGGTGGTTTGCCGACAATTGCACAATTGATTGGCATTTTCATGAGAATGAAATAATATCTTTTTATTATGAGAAGTAACAATACTCTTGATGTTTGGAAGGCAGCTATAACTAACCTTTAAGTTGCTTCGATTAAAAAGTTTGTGAAATGTGTGGCCTTTAAGGAAACATTTATCAATTGTACTCAAAAATGTTTTGGCTACGTTTGTTCTGACGTTGAGTAAATAAAGTGGGTTAAACCAGATAATGTTTCTTTTTCGAGATTTTTTATTATATTTCTGGATATTTGGAGTGAAATTGTTCCTATCTTTGAATCCACAAGAATTGAGAGCGTTATTATAAAATGGTGCGGCTCTATCAAAAGCTTCTTTGCTTGAAGATATATTACTGATAAGGTTGGAGATCATTTTTTGGTATCGATTTAATAATGCTTGGTGGATGATTGGAATTGATGTTAATACATAAAGGATTATCTCCTGGTTTTCTATAAGGTTTAAAAGAGTTCTCAGAAAGGTTAAATGTAATATCAAGGTAATTTACGGTTTTTTTTAATTTGGTTTGATAGTGATGTTAAGAATAAAATTGCCTTGAATATTTTTTATTAGATTTTATTTTTTCCGATTGAAGACCACTGATATTATAAAGGCAGCAAAGACCATCATCTCTATACAGACCGGTAGTATTAAAACCATATTCTTTGGCAATAGTGTATAAGATATAGAGGCCAACTAGTTCGCATAATTCGGCTCCGTCAAAACTACCTATGGTGACATCGAAATTAGGGTTCGCCGACTTTTTAATCCACATATTATTCCCTGAAAAACACAAAGATTTCCTGATTTGAGAGTGCTCAACATAAAGGAGCGATAATATTGTAGAAATTATGTTAATATTTCCAGTAAGAGTGCTCAATACAGCGTTTATAATACAGGTGGTATAAACAATAATACAGGTGGTAATAAACATAAAAACTCCTTTGTTTAACCATAAAAACTCAGTACAGGTGGTATAAACATAACGATAAAAACTCAATAACCATAAAAACTCAATACAGGTGGTATAAACATAAAAACTCCTTTCTTTATGAAAGTAAGGCCAACTCCACTCTAATAAAAAACTAATAAAAAACTTTTATGTCATCAAAGCGGACACTCCATAGCATTTTTTGTACATAATTTTTGTTGTTACTTTTTATTATTGTTACATCTGATGATCGCTATTGCGTGAAACTTTTAGTTATGTAATTGAAATATATCTTAATAATTTTTGAGTTTTCACTATATATATATATATATATATATATATATATATATATATATATATATATATATATATATATATATATATATATATATATATATATATATATATATATATAAATATATATATATATATATATATATATATATATATATATATATATATATATATATATATATATATATATATATATATATATATATATATATATATATATATATATATATGTATATATATATAGAATATATATATATATATATATATATATATATATATATATATATATATATATATATATATATATATATATATATATATATATATATATATATAAATATATATATATATATATATATATATATATATATATAAATATATATATATTTATATATATATATATATATATATATATATATATATATATTTATATATATATATATATATATATATATATATATATATATATATATATATATATATATATATATATATATATATATATATATATATATATATATATATATATATATATATATATATATATATATATATATATATATATATATATATATATATATATATATATATATATATATATATATATATGTATATATATACGTATGTATACATATATATATATATATATATATATATATATATATATATATATATATATATATATATATATATCACGTACAACATGATAAAATATTAAAATATATATATGTATATATATTTTATTATCTTATCTTGTTGTATGTGAATATATATATATATATATATATATATATATATATATATATATATATATATTCACGTACAACATGATAAAATATTAAAATATATATATGTATATATATTTTATTATCTTATCTTGTTGTATGTGAATATATATATATATATATATACATATATATATATATATATATATATATATATATATATATATATATATATAAATATATATATATATATATATATATATATATATATATATATATATATATATATATATATATATATATATATATATATATATATATATATATATATATATATATATATATATATATATATATATATATATATATATATATATATATATATATATATATATATATATATATAGATACCAGTTATCATAACTTGGAACCAGTTATCAAAATTTTAAAAAGGAACTCATTTTGAAAACGTATTTATTATACGCATAGTTTGGTATTAATTATAACAAGAGATAATAATAGTGAAATTGGATGAAGTGCCTAATACCAAGTGCAGGATAAAGTATACCGCAAAGTTAGTATACCGTATACTGTTACTAGCGATTCCTAATGACTAGTCATTTACAGTCATTATTTAGAAATCAAAATAATATAAGATATGTCCTTACCATGTAGCTATCATTTTTAGTTAGTATTCAGATTAAAAAAAAAAATTTAACCTATCACATTAAGTAAAAATGATACCCTATTATGTCGTTGTTGTTATTTTGGGTTAAAGTAAATAAGAAAACAAGTAAATGACATCAAAATTCAATAACAAACACAATAGGGAATTGATGCACTAAAATCTGCTTGCAAGGACTAACAAAC
>NC_061161.1:12271191-12335490 GCF_022113875.1 Hydra vulgaris | reverse complement strand
GCAAAATGCAAGCAATCTTGAAGTAAATAACAGAAATGTGTTTGTGCTTTAAAATTAAAAAATTAATGTATATTATTAAAAAAAAATTTACCTTTATTTTATTTATTTATTTTTTTCGGGTGGTAGTTTTTTAAGCTATGAAAAATCAAATCAATAAGAAAAATCAAATCAAAAAGAAAAAGAATAATGTTTAAAGAAAATAAAAAGGACCTTTTAATGTAAAATTTGTTTATGACTTTCATCAGTCAGTAATACTTTAATATTCACGATAGAACTATAAACAATTTTTAAATGTTTCGTAAATATTTTTAAATGCTTAAATGTATTGATTTTAATGTTTGAATGTATTGATACGCAAGAAAACTTAAAAACAATTGCTATTTATTAGTAAAATATGTTGTTTTTTTTTTTTATTGAAAGAAAATTTTATTGTCAAACGATTGAGTTGCTTATTTTGCAATCATTAATTGACATTGTGAACGAGTGTTAATATATAATAATGTCCCGAAGGAATTGTTTTCGTAACAATGACAACAGAAGCAATGCAACTATTTTTTTAACTTCTTTCGTAATTACAAAATTATGCAATTGAATAACTTCAACGTAATAAAAGGCGAGCATTGACTCAGTATAATCAGTTTAGAATAAGTTGAGAAAGAACTTTTTTCACATTAAAATTTTGTTATCTTTAAAATCTTAAATAATATATTTAATAATTAAAACAGCAATTTATTTTCTTGTCTATGTATTGGGGAATAAAGTCATTGCCTTTGCATAAACCTTCGTAAAAACTAAATTAAATGAAAAAGTTTCACCAAATTTGTCTAGCGTAAATAATGAATAAGTTTTTTAATACATTGTCTGATAAAGTTTGTGAATAAATTACGTATCAAGTCTTTTTATTTTCGTGAAAACTTTATGACTTATCGTCGTCTTTTCCTTGACTTGTATCAAATTTCGTAGCTGAAAATAGCAACCCTAATAAAAGAAAACAGCAGTATAAAAATTTTAAAAAAATTGTTCAAGACTTTTTTTTTTTTGTTACAAGAATTTTTTTTTTTTTAATTTTTTTTTATTATCAAAATATTTTTCTTACATCCAATTTCAATTTTATACTTTGTTTAGACTTCGTTTCATTTTTTAATATTATTTTTTATTCTCTGTGGATAATTTCCGCTTTCTTACGAAATATTGCCGCGGTCACATTTTCTGAAAAATTTATTCTATGCGTGGACAAACAAGGCGTGCGACCGCACGCCTTTCCTGGGAAAGCCTGATATATATATATATATATATATATATTATATATATATATATATATATATATATATATATATATATATATATATATATATATATATATATATGTATATGTATATAGTATATACATATATACATATCGATTATTTAGATGTTTCTGTCTTTCGCTATATATATACATGTATATATATATATTATATATTATATATATATATATATATATATATATATATATATATATATATATATATATATATATATATATATATATATATATATATATATGTATATGTATATAGTATATACATATATACATATCAATTATTTAGATGCTTCTGTCTTTCGCTATATATATACATGTATATATATATATATATATATATATATATATATATATATATATATATATATATATATATATATACATATATATATATATATATATGTAAATGCTGCCTGTTTAGATAATCTATTATCTAAACAGGCACTTTTTTTTTTTTTTTTTTTTTTAACAGGGTTGAAGCAAAGGCATTTATTTCATCTTGTTAGGTGAAAGATGGTTGTTTATTTTGTTCAACTGGTGTTCATGCAATGAAAACTGCCTATAATCATTTTCCAATCGATGATTCCTGCAACAAGCTCAGACTTAAAAGAGTTAAAGTAACTGGAGGTCATTACATTTTACAATACTCGTTGCTATTTTAATTGTTTTATATGATTAAAAAAACTTTTACAGTTTTCTATTAACAATGAAGTACTATACCAAAAAAACTATTTTTTTTTTTTCGAATAAATAATATTTTAAATCTGTTTATGGTATTGTTATTGCCTAGATATATACTGTAATCTATTTACACTTATTATATATTTTCGTTTTTACATATTTTTGTTTATATTTATTTTACTAAATAATTACTTATAGGTAAAGAAGTATGTGAAGGATTTAATTTCCCAACTACAGAGTACTCCAAAGAATGTAAGTAATTATGTTTGTGAATACTTTTGTTTCTCTTTTGATTTAACTTTTCTTTGTTTTTTAGATGGTAAAGAATAAAATAACACCTAATATTAACTATTGGTCAAAGCTGATTTTAATATTACTTTCTAAATTATTTGATTTGTGGTAATTTGATTACCAGTGTAATTTTATTTAGTAAAGTTTTGGTGGATAAGGATCGAGGAATAATATGGTTTTAACTGGTTTCGATCTTATGAACAAAGTACATAATATAATTTAAATTTATAATTTAAAGTTACACCTATTAAAAAAAGTTTTGTTTAGGTAATTAATGTATGTATATATATGTATATATATATATATATTGTATATATATATATATATATATATATATATATATATATATATATATATATATATATATATATATATATATATATACATATATATATATATATATATATATATATATATATATATATATATATATATATATATATATAATGTATGTATATATATATATATATATATATATATATATATATATATATATATATATATATATATATATATATGTATATATATATATATATATATATATATATATATATATATATATATATATATATATATATATATATATATGTATATATATATATATATATATATATATATATACATATATATATATATATACATATATATATATATATATATATATATATATATATATATATATATTATATATATATATATATATATATATATATATATATATATATATATATATATATATATATATATATATACACACACACACACAAACACACACACACACACATATACAGTTATCTCCCGGTTATTCGAACTTCCAAAGGGTAAAAGAATTTAGTTCGAATAACTGAAAATAATCTTTAAAGTGACCTATTTCAAGTTACTTTCAAATTTTAATACAAGTAGAAAGTAAAAAAAAAAAGACAGTTGGAATGAGATGTTTTTTTAGTTTTTTCCTTGTAAAACAATAAATGCTTTACAATTTATTGAAAAAATGGTCCATATTTCTTTTTTTTTTTTCTTTAAATATGTTTTGTTTATCGTCAAGGGGAGAAAAAGATTGTTTCCAATAACTGCAGGTTATATAAATATATATTTATTCTCGACATGTTTCATAAAATTTATTTTCATTTTCAAAAGATTATTTTACAATAATAAAACTCTGAAATAAATTAAAATTAAAAAATAGAAGTCTTTACAGAAAAATAATAACAAACAAAAATTTAAATTATGAACCAAATATTTTTAACAAAGTAACTAAATCAAAAAAAAAGAAAAATATATAAATAATAATAAACTGACAGTAAAATTAAATAGTTAAGTTTATAGCATAATGTGGAGGACTTCTTTTATTTTTAATTCGTGTTTTGTTGGGGCATTATCCAAAATCTCAAAAGAATCACAGTTAGCCAGGTTTCTGAAATTAATAGATAAACTTAAGTGTTTAAATATATGAGATTGTTTATCACTTTTAAGGTGCTCATTTATTCTAGTTGCCAAATGTCTGGAGAGACCTCCAGATGTTTGGCAGACATTTTTTCATAGTTTTATAATTGTAAAATAATCTTCTGAAAATGTAAATAAATTTTACAAAACATTAGGGCCTTGGCCCCAGCTCAAAATGACACTTTTTGCAAACCCGGCCCCGCCAAAATTATAAGACTTAGCATGGGTTGATAGCCGGGGTTAGAAAATATTTTATAATACTTAATATATTATTATTATATGCTTGCATTTACTATTTAATACATACTGGCATATATTTATATATTTTAAAATCTAATTTACTTCCAACAAGATTGCAAGCAACCACTATTAAGCAATGAGTTACTTTCAAATAAAAAACCAGTTAAAATACTAAGAAACCTGTAACTGAAAACATAAAATGTGTAAGTTGTATAAAAAAGGAAAATATGAAGTTTTGTAACAGTTATAAGATTTTGTTGATGTTCAGGGAAAAAAATTGAATTATTTATCTTGCTCTAAAAAGATTTTATAGCATGAAGGAACAAATGCAGTTAAAGGATGCAACTTGTTGAATAAATGGCCAATTGAGAATGAGTTTTGGTTTATCGTTATAGAGATGAGAGTTTGTTTGAGCATTGACTATGATTGTATTTGTAGAAAAAAAGAAAGAAATGCAACCTTATAACAATGGGAGAGTGGCTCAACCTTGGCAGATAAAGCTGGTCTTATTACATTTACAATGTGATTTTAGACTTTGTCTGAGAGTAAGAGGGTTGTTATTTGTCAATATAGGAATGCCATCAATATTGTAATATTTTTTTGCAGTTGATAAATGAGTTTTGTTGTCTAACAAAAATTGTGGATTTTAAGTCCAGAATTTAAATCCATAAGCCACAGCAAGCCTTAGGCTGATACAGAAGGGAGGTCAGATTTAAAGTTGGCTGCTTGTTCTAAGCAATTAAAGATGATTTTTTATCAAGACCAGAGTGTAAAGTGGATTCATCAGCAAATTTATTCACTTTGATTTCGTTATGGTTGTTATTGTAGATAAAAAATGTTACAGGAGCAAATATAGAACCTTGTGGTTCTCTTAAAGTTACTTGAAATAAAGAAGAGGGCAGGCCTTCAAGAATAGCTTTACTACTGCAGTTAGAAAGAAATAATTTAACAACCTCAAAACTTTTACATAGAAAATTAGAAGAAACTGATAACAGAGTGAAGAGTAGTTGTAGGATACTTGGAGAGGTCAAGGTGTTTTCTAGAGTTTTGAAAAATTTGAACCATGTATTTAGCACTTTTTAAAAGTTTAGCAAAAATTGTTGAGAGTTCTGAAGAACACTTTTTTAAGACTATGATGGAAATCTTGTCTGAAGCACAAATGGTTGAAGTGTTTGATTGAGAATTAATTTTAGTATTGGAAGCCAGAGTAATTAAGATGCTTAACAATGGATTATTCTGTTTAACTGTCAGGAAGAGTATGTCCATTACATTCGAGAGAAAATGATAGTAAGATTTCTCTGTAAATAGCTCTGCTTTACTCTGGGGTAAAGTAAAATGATCAGACCCTTGATTTAGAGAATAAGCGTTAGGCTTACTTGAGTTAATGGCACTGTTGAAAACTAACCAAAGTCTCTTGAACCTAACAATTAAGAAAAGATACAAGGTTTAGTAAATTGAGAATAACAGAGATTTACATCAGACAAGACATTATTTATACATTTGCTTATTGTAATAATAAAAAGGATAATTTGTTCTTAAGAGAGATGTTCTTAATAAAAAAGATGAAAAAAGTGATTCATGTTGAAAGATGTAGAGTAGAATGTGGCTCGACTTAAAACTGAAGAAAAGTAATAAAAGCTTCCAAATTTTTATTCCAGAAGCAATATAAGTCTCCAAGATGCACTTTTTGCACACACATTACGGATATAATCTTATGTTTTCTATTTTTTTAGATGCTGGCATATAATATCCTTCCATTGCTATATAAACTTGAGTATTTATATGGTGTAGTATTTGCCAAAAGGGAAGATGATCAGATGGATGTGTGGTGTGACTCTAACAAGACATAAAAAGAAGGCATAATTTTTTTTAGAAAAGGGTAAAGTAATTTAGGTATCAACATGTAGAGTGGTAGCAACTTCAGTATAAAATGTATAGAAGTAAGAAAAGTTTAAGAGTTTACCTTACATATTGTATAAATGAGCTTTAGTTAGGAATAAAAGTGTACTAGATTGTTTATATTAGGAAAACAACTTAAAAGAGTAAGGCTAAAGCGTAATGGTGATGATGATCATGATCATAATTATGATGATGATGATCATCATCATCATAATTTTCCTTATCATCGTCAAGCTTTTTGATTTTATGCTGTTGATGATGAAGATGATTATGATGATCATGTATATGTATATGCATATATATACAAAATATAAAATGAAATTTAAATTTAAAACAATGTACTTTAAGATGCATAAATGTTTATGCAGCACTGGTTCCAAACCCGGCCTTGACTAATTTTTATCAAACCTGGCCCCGGTCAAATATCAACCCTGGTCGTTTACTACAAAACATTTCAAGAATAAAAGACATTGTATTATTTTTAGAAATTGTTACTTATTTATGCTATTACGTAGAACAATATATATATATATATATATATATATATATATATATATATATATATATATATATATATATATATATATATATATATATATATATATATATATATATATATATATATATATATATATATATATATATATATATATATATATATTAATTATTTATATGTATATATATATTTATTTTTACGTTTTGAATTTAAGCATGATCATTCTAATTCAAGAACATTGTTTTAAATATTTGCTATCATACTGCTAATGATACATGTTTTATTTTTTGATATAGATTCTGTATCTCAATAATATCCTGACCTATCAAATTGATATCTTGGTAATACACTTACACACATAAATCTTTTGAAAATTGTTTAAATTTTTTATCTATATATCTATAAATTTTATATTTTATATTAATAAATTTTTAAATTTTTTATTGCATATTACTGTTTGTATTAAAAATCGATTTTAGAAATATTACAAGTACAGAGCTCAACATACAATTTAGTTTTATTTGACAATTCAATATATATCATAGCATAGTTTAATTACATTTAATAACATTTTGCGATGTTTTCTCCAGCGCATTTAAGCGTTGATTCAACTTTATATTTCAACCTTTATTCGACGTCTTTGAGTCACGTAAAATCGACGATTTACTGCCAACATTAAAAATCCTTGCAAAATCGACTACTTTAACAAGGCTACAGTAACGCTTTTCAAGTAACGTTTTTTCAACGTTAAATTGCGACGCTTATGCATTGCTTTTTGAGTAACGCTTTTTCAACGTTTAGTTGCGACATTTTTATAACGTCTATTAGTAACGTTTTTTCAACGTTACGCTACAACGTTTAATCAACGACTCATTTACAACTCTACATATCTTTGCAAAATCGATTACTTTGTCAACGTTTCCGCAACATCTTTTGCGACGGGTTTTCAACGTTGATTCAACGCTGACATGTTTGCTGGGTATATATATATATATATATATATATATATATATATATATATATATATATATATATATATATATATATATATATATATATATATATATATATATAATATATATATATATGTATATATATATATATATATATATATATGTATATATATTTATATATATATATATATATATATATATATATATATATATATATACATATATATATATATATATATATATATATATATATATATATATATATATATATATATATATATATATATATATATATATATATATATATACATATATATATATATATATATATATATATATATATATATATATATATATATATATATATATATATATATATATATATATATATATATATATATATATATATATATATATATATATATATTTATATATATATATACATAAATATATGCAATGTGAAGTTATATATATATTTTTAAAACATTTATTTGTAATTTAAAAACTTATTACTATTATTATTCTACTATATATTATTATTATACTATAATACTATTATTACTGTTCAGATTGTCTGTTTTAAATATATTTTTTTTTCTTTTAGTTTGTGCATCGACTTCTCACGAAACATACACAGAGTCGATTTTTGATGCAATAATTACTGATTTGTGAAAACGGGCAACTTTTGCTTGTCTTAAAGTGCCTAAAATCCAACAAATATCATCTTTATAATATTACTTTGTTTGTAAATTGTTTTAAAAAATAAATTTAAAAATAACTTTTAAATAAATTTTTTATTTTTCTTGGTTTTTTAACCAACTTGTTCTTTTAAAAACAATTTAATAATAGTACCTATTTTGTATTTATTTAGTTTGGGATTATTTTTAAAAAATAACGTCTTTTTTAGATTTAAAATACGTTTTTTAATGTTTTAATTTTGGTTAATTGAAAACGTTTTTTAAACGTTTTATTTAGAACGTTTTTTAAACAACTTTTTTAAAACGTTTTTTAGGTATTGCCATTCAGAACGTTTAAAAAACGTTTTTTTTTCTTAGTTAAAAAAACGTTTTAAAAACGTTCATGTGCTTACTGGGTAACTCCGTAGTAACTCTGCAGTTGAAAATTGCTAACCAAGTAAGCACAGGACGTTTTTAAAACGTTTTGATTCCGTTCAACTTACGGTCGGACGTAAAAAGAACCAATACAATCGTGTTCTAAACGTTTTTTTGCAAACGCTTTTTTTAATGTTAATTTAAACGTTTTTTATAGCGTTTTTTAAACGTTTAGTTTTTTTTATTAACTAACAAAATTTTTCAGTTACCTTATGAACGTTTTTAAAACGTGTTTTTAACGTGATAAAAAACTTTTTTTAGGCGTCCCAGTAGGCACAGATCGTTTTTAAAACGTTTAAAAAACGTTAATATTTGTTTTTTTAAGTTTTTAAAACGTTTTAAAAACGTCCTGTGCTTACTGGGGTACAGCACGGCAATATATAAAATAAAAAGTATGTTTAGGCAAGTAAATGGCGTGACTTTCGATTAGGCGAATTGATTTATTTAAGTAAAAGTTATATAAATTAATATATCTTTAAATCAACATAGTGTTTGTATTGTTTTCTTGTAGAATTAAATTTCAAAATATATTAGAGTATTTTTAGTTTATAGTTGTATGCCTTCGTTGAAACTAGGTTGTGTTTGTATTTCTACTTGAATCAAGTAGTTATGATTAATAAAGTTTTTATGGTGTGGTTAACTAGATTATTTTACTCTATTAAATAACATAATCATTGAGTAAACTTGATTGCTTATAAAAACTAGATTAAGTTTTTAATTCTACTTAATTATCAACTGCTTTTAATGCAAAAAAATTCTTTGGATTTGAGAAAAAAGAGCAACATTCTCAGAGTTTTTCTTCCTTAACTATAAAAATTAAAAATGATAATATCAGTGGTTTTTTATAGAGGAATTACTATAGATAAAAAAAATGAAAGGAAAAAATATGATGATTTGTTTTATGAAAGGGAGTGACTTACTTCAAAATGTCATTTTAAGATTTTTATTCTTTAATGATATTCTAGTGTTATTACCAAATATTTAGCAGTATGAAACCTATAATATTATATACCATACTATATACCCTATTTTACTTATAAAGTTATTAATCTGTAAAGTAATTTGTAAAAGATTTTTGTTTATAAAATTGCTACATGAGAAGACATGTTGCTAAAAGAAATTCAAATATTCTCTATGTTTGTGTTCTGTAGGTCAAAAAATAATAAACAAAGATGATATTGATTGTGATGACCAATAGATTCATTTTAAGACACATCAATCTTCATCATCTTTAAATAACAAGGATAAACATGATGGATTTCCATTTTCTCAAGCAAGTAAGTCTTTAGTTAAAAATAATGTTGTAATGTTTGTTGTAAAACGCTAACATGACTGTCAATATTAAAAAACATCATTGAAATGATGAGGTTCCAATTTAAATTTAAATAATCCCCTTTATGAAATCCATTATTTCAATATTATCAAAACTATAAATCTATGGAGCAATCTTTCTTGTCTAACCCAAAATCAGAGAAAAACGCTAATATATATAATATAGCAATGCCACTATTAGGTTTTTTACTGTCTATTAGTTTTTCTCTGATTTAGGGTTAGACTAGTAAAGTTGTTAAATTGTTTAATTTATGCATTTTAAATTTATTTATTCACTTAGTTTAGTTAAAACTATGTAAAATTTAATTATTGTAAATTTGTTCAGACTTTCAATATTGTGTGTTGCTTCTCTTAAATGAGATAAAATCCCAAAGATGCAAAAAACTTTATATAAAATAGTGTGAACAAGAAGTAGTAACTGAAATGAACAACAAAATATAATTTGATAAGTTTGACTTAGCACTTGACAATGTTTCATTTATTAACTCTGTAGTATCTCTGCAGTTGTAAATTGCTAAATACTGATTTGACAGATTTTTCTTTTTTTTTTAATTTTCTTTACAATATATAATTTTTACTACTTAATGAGGAATTGTCAGATTTCCATTATTTCTTTCTATTAGAAACAAAGAGTTCAAAATATTGGTGGTAAGAACTATCAAAAACTTGTAATAGCTATGATGAAGAGGTTAGTAAATTAAAAGTGCATTCCTATAAATACTCTGTTTAATTTTATAAAGATATTACTCCCATCTTACAATCCATAATACAAATCCCATGCATGGCTCTACATTAGCCGTTTTACAATAATGGGATAATGCCAAGTTGCATATATGCAAACGGGCATAACTGCGCAAAAAGAATTCCAAACATAGGTATAAGTGCAAACTGCTATAAGTGCAAACGAGCATATGTGTAAATTGGCATAAGTGTGCCAAATAAATATGCAAAATTTGCCATAATTGCAAACTGGCATAACTGCAAACTAGCATAAGGGCGAAATGTCAATTAGCACTTAGGTCCATGTTTGCAAATTTATCACACGCACTTTTGTCAGTTTGCACTTCTGCCAGTTTTTGTAACTGTTTTGTACTTAATCAAATTTTGCACTTATGTCTATTAGTAATGTTTGCAAAGCTGTTTGGCGCACTAATGCCAATTTACACTTTTTCTAGTTTGCAAGTTTAAAGCTATAGGTTATCCTATAGCTTTAAACTTTAGTCCAGATAATTCTTTTAACTCATATAATATTCATATATTTGACTACACTAATGGTTATTGTACACTAATGATCTGGACTACATTAATGGTTAGAGTGCAAATTTTTAAATAATAGATTAAATTTAATTAATAGATAAATTGTATCTTTAAATTAAAATCTAAATGTTTAATTACATTTAGATTTTGTGAAAAGAAAAAGAAAAAAAATTTTAAATACAGTAGTTAATTATAATTTCATAAATTATAAGATGTAATACTATTAAATTATATTATTTTCAGTTTTATGACAAATTCACTGGCTAAATATAATATGGCAGCTATAAAAGGCAAAGGATCTTTTTAGTCTAACCAAGCAATACAACCTAATAAAAGGTATGTGTCTTTAAAATAATTAAAGTTTTTTCCATGGTGCCCGATGCAAAATACAAAATCTGAACGAAGAATATTGCCAGAAGAAAAATATTTGTATAATTGAACTCAAAAAGAAAAAGAAAAAGAATCGATTTGACTTACAAAAGTTTTGTACATTTGATTCGGTGTAAGATTTGAATTGTGTAAACAAGCGTGATGGTAATAAATAACATATTGCTTTTGTTGATTGATAGTGAAATTGTTGTTTACATATTTTTATTGCTCATTGTGTTTATTGTGTATAAGAGCGAGTGAAAAATTGTATAGTGAATGTAAAGTAGTATTAGATTAGAAGTTATACATTTGTATAGTAGTAGTAGAATATAAGTTATGGCTGCAATATTAGGTAGGAAGATAGCTAACAGGAAAGCACTAATAAGAATTTTTAAAAAAAATGTTGTAGAAATAATTCAAGCGTTAGAAGAGCCTAACACCTCACAGTCTAGGTTTATAGCTTTAAAAATAGTTTGAGTGACTCTTACACAAATTTAAATAATATTGATGAAAAAATAATTAATATACTTGATCCAAATGAGGTCGTGGAGGATGTTTTAGCGAGTGTTGAAATAACTGACCCATTTTACAATATACTTTCTAAAATAAATCTAAACCCAGTAAGCACAGGACGTTTTAAAAACGTTTTAATTCCGTTCAATTTACGGTCAAACGTTAAAAGAACCAATACAATCATTTTTAAAACGTTTTTTTGCAAACGTTTTTTTTAATGTTATTTTAAACGTTTTTTTAGCGTTTTTTAAACGTTTTATTTTTTTTATTAACTTACGAAATTTCTCAGTTAGCTTATGAACATTTTTAAAACGTTTTTTTAACGCGATAAAAAAACGTTTTTTAAACGTACAGCACCGCAATATCTAAAAAAGAATGTTTACGCGAATAATAATGGCATGACCTTCGATCAGAAGAATTGATTTATTTAAGTAAAAATTATATAAATTAGTAAATATTTAAATAAACCAAGTGTTTGTATTGCTTTCTTGTAGAATTAAATTTTAAAATATATTGGAGTATTTTTAGTTTAAAGTTGTATGCCTTCGTTGAAACTCGGTTGTGTTTGTATTTCTACTTGAATCAAGCAGATATGATTAATAAAGATTTTATGGTGAGGTTAACTAGATTTTTTTTTTCTCTATTAAGAAACTTAACTGTTGAGTAAACTTGATTGCTTAAAAAAACTAGGTTAAGTTTTTAATTCTACTTAATTATCAACTGCTTTTAATGCAAAAAAATGTATTTGGATTTGAGAAAAGGGAACAACATTCTCAGAGTTTTTCTTCTTTAACTCTAAAAATTAAAAATGATAATATCAGTGGTTTTTATAAAGGAATTACTATAGTGAAAATGGCTGAAAGGAAAAAGTATGATGATTTGTTTCAAGAAAAGGAGTGACTTACTTCAAAATGTCATTTTAAAATTTTTATTCTTTAATGATATTCTGGTGTTATTACCAAATATTTAGCAGTATGAGACCTATAATAATATATACCATACTATATACCCTATTTTACTTATAAAGTTATTAATCTGTAAAGTAATTTGTAAAAAAACTTTCAATTGTAAAATTGCTACATGAGAAGACAAGTTGTTCGATAAAATTCAAGTATTCCCTATGTTTGTGTTGTGTAGGTCAAAAAATAATAAACAAAGATGCTATTGATTGTGATGATTAAGAGATTCATTTTAAGACACATCAATCTTCATAATTTTTGAATAAAAAGGATAAACATTATGGATTTCCATTATCACAAGCAAGTAAGTCTTTAGTTAAAAATAATGTTTTAATGTTTGTCGTAAAATGCTAACATGACTGTCAATATTTAAAAATATCATTCAAATGATGAGGTTCCAATTTTAACTTTAAATAATCCCATTTAAGAAATCCATTATTTCAATATTATCAAAACTATAAATCTATGCAACAATCTTTCTTGTCTAACCCAAAATCAGAGAAAAACGCTAATATATATAATATAGCAATGCCACTATTAGGTTTTTTACTGTCTATTAGTTTTTCTCTGATTTAGGGTTAGACTAGTAAAGTTGTTAAATTGTTTAATTTATGCATTTTAAATTTATTTATTCACTTAGTTTAGTTAAAACTATGTAAAATTTAATTATTGTAAATTTGTTCAGACTTTCAATATTGTGTGTTGCTTCTCTTAAATGAGATAAAATCCCAAAGATGCAAAAAACTTTATATAAAATAGTGTGAACAAGAAGTAGTAACTGAAATGAACAACAAAATATAATTTGATAAGTTTGACTTAGCACTTGACAATGTTTCATTTATTAACTCTGTAGTATCTCTGCAGTTGTAAATTGCTAAATACTGATTTGACAGATTTTTCTTTTTTTTTTAATTTTCTTTACAATATATAATTTTTACTACTTAATGAGGAATTGTCAGATTTCCATTATTTCTTTCTATTAGAAACAAAGAGTTCAAAATATTGGTGGTAAGAACTGTCAAAAACTTGTGATAATTAAGATGAAGATGTAAGTAAATTAAAAGTGCATTCCTATAAATACTCTGTTTAATTTTATAATGATATTACAATAATTATAAGTAACAATAATTGTAAGTCTTACAATCCATAATACAAATCCCATGCATGGCTCTACATTAGCCGTTTTACCATAATGGGATGACTGAATAACCGTGAATTTCATACGCGCAAACTAGCACATGTGCGAAGCAGTTACAAAAACTTGCACAATGCCAAATGGCATAAGTGCAAACGGAGATAACTGCACAAAAAGAATTTCAAACATTGGCATAAGTGCAAACTGCTATAAGTGCAAAATGGCGTATGTGTAAATAGGCATAAGTGCTCTAAGTAGATTTACAAGCATTCGCATAAGTGTGAATTGCCATATGTGGGAACTGGTATAAGTGTGAAGCAGTTGCAAAAACTCGCAAAAGTGCAAACAACATAAATGCGAACTGGCATAATTGTGCCCAATAAATTTGCAAAATTTAGCATAATTCCAAACTGGCATAATTGCAAACTAACATAAGGGCAAAATGCCAATGAGCACTTAGGCCAATGTTTGCAAATTTATTACACGCACTTATGTCAGTTCGCACTTCTGCCAGTTTTTGTAACTGTTTTGTACTTAATCAAGTTTTGCACTTATGCCTATTCGTAATGTTTGCTAACCTGTTTGGCGCACTAATGCCAATTTACACTTTTTCCAGTTTGCAAGCCTAAAGCTATAGGTTATCCTATAGCTTTAAACTTTAGTCCAGATAATTCTTTTGACCCAGATAATATTCATATATATGACTACACTAATGGTTAGTGTACACTTATGATGTGTATTACATTAATGGTTAGTGTGCTATTTTTTAATCAATAGATTAGGTTTAATTAATAGATAAACTGTATCGTTAAACTAAAATCTAAATGTTTAATTACATTTATATTTTATGAAAAAAAAGAAAAAAAATTTAAATACAGTAGTTAATTATAATTTCTTAAGTTATAAGATATAATATTATCAAAATAAATTATTTTTAGTTTTATGATAAATTCACTCATGGCCAAATCTAATATGGCAGCTGGAACAGGCAAAGGACCTTTTTAGTCTAACCAAGCTATACAACTTAATAAAAGGTACGTTTATATATATATATATATATATATATATATATATATATATATATATATATATATATATACGTTTATATATATATATATATATATATATATATATAAACGTATATATATATATATATATATATATATATATATATATATATATATATATATATATATATATATATATATATATATATATATATATATATAAACGTATATATATATATATATATATATATATATATATATATATATATATATATATATATATATATATATATATATATATATATATATATATATATAAACGTATATATATAAACGTATATATATATATATATATATATATATATATATATATATATATATATATATATATATATATAAATATATATATATATATATATATATATATATAATATGACTAGTGATTGAAAAGGTTGATATGGCTTAGAAGGTTGATATGATTTACAAAAAAAATCAAAAACATTAGGAGCAGTCAAGAATTTAGAATCCAAAGAGGAACCTCGAGATATCATCAAAATCAAATAACATTTTTTTTTACTTTGTTCTTATGAATAATAGACGTCGATTCGTGTCTCAGGAAAATTTATTTTTTAATTTTTTTTGTTATGAAAATCACTATACCCTAATATATATATATATATATATATATATATATATAATATATATATATATATATATATATATATATATATATATATATATATATATATATATATATATATATATATATATATATACATATATATATATATATATATATATATTGTTGTTGTATGATTTAGTATTAAAAATACTAAACTCTTGATCGTTGTAGAGTGCTCAATATTTAAGAAATATTTAGTTTTTCAAAAACAGAGCGTTTTATACTTAAATATAGAAAAAACAACTTTTAATGGAACTTAAAGTTTCATGCCTATCGGCAATCATCAGCCATGAAGTACAAAACTTTTTATTGTTAAATAAAAAGTTTTGTACTTCATGGCTGATGATTGCCGATAGGCATGAAACTTTAAGTTCCATTAAAAGTTGTTTTTTCTATATTTAAGTATATATATATATATATATATATATATATATATATATATATATATATATATATATATATATATATATGTGTTTATATATATATATACTATATATATATATATTATATATATATATATATATATATATATATATATATATATATATATATATATATATATATATAAATATATATATATATGTATATATATATATTTATATATATATATATATATATATATATATATATATATATATATATATATATATATATATATATATATATATATATATATATATATATATATATATATATATATATATGTGTATTAGGGTGGCCCTTATAGTAACTCTTATGATAAAAACCTGCTCTCATTCACTAAATATGTTCTATATAATACAAAACACTAGGTTCAAATTTTTTTTGAATAAAATATATTTTAAGGCGACCCTCAAATATTTAATGGGTCCCTAATATTTTTAAAAAACACGTTTTTCAAAAATATGTCAACGTGGTGCTCAAATGAAGCGAAGTTATATAAAAATTTGAAAAATATAATCGTTTTGAAAAAATTTCAACTTAAAAATTAAATGAATATAAAAAAGCATAAATTTTTTTTTTCATTTTTTGTTAGAAAATGTAATTTTTTAAGTAATAAAACCAAAAATAATTTTTTTTTATTATATAAATATTATTTTTGAAATTTTAAATAATTTTGCTTCATTTAAGTACCAGGTTGACGTACTTTTGAAAAACTTTTTTTTGAAAATATTAGGGTCCAATTCAATATTAGAGGGTCTTGAGGGATCCTCGTAAAATATTTTATATTTAAAAAAATTTTAAACCTACTGTTTTTGTATTAGATATAACACATTTAGGGGGTGGAAGCAGGTTTTTTTAAAAAAAGTTGTTTTAATGGCCACCCTAATATATATATATATATATATATATATATATATATATATATATATATATATATATATATATATATATATATATATATATATATATATATATATATATATATATATATATATATATATATATATATATATATATATATATAATATATATATATATATATATATATATATATATATATATATATATATATATATATAGATATATATATAGATGAGCCAATAAGTTTTTGTGTAATAGTTGAATTTATAAATCTTAATAACACTTTAATAATTGGTTTATTAAATTAGTGTGGTATAGCAAATGATAGAAAATTTAAAATACTAAATAGTGGTGTAAATAACTCCATACTACCAAAAATGGACGTAGTGCATTTCCCTTGTATACCCATCTCGTAAAACTACCACAAAGCAGGATCGGCTCTAGGTTTGGGCGAGTTAGTCCAATCGTTTCGCCACGGCTTGAGATCCTACATGAGAAAAAACTATGTAGGATCTCAAGTTCATCTGACAGCAAGCACAGTTAGAAAATGCCTGCAGCAATTTGATTTGAATGGGAGAATTGCTGCGAAGAAGCCTTTATTGCGACCTTATAACATCGCCAAAAAAAGAGTATTCGCAAAGTTGCACAAACCTGGACTGTCGTACAATGGAATAAAATGCTATGGAGTGATGAAAGTACCTTTACTGCTATCTGTAGAGCTAAAAGAGCTTATGTGAGGAGAAGAGTTGGTGAATGATATAGTTTTTTGTCTGTTGGTGAATGATTTAGTCCTCTCATACAGTAAAGCATGGAGGAGGCTCTCTTATGGTATGGGCATGCATGTCAGGATCAGGTGTAGGTCATTTATATTGTTGTACGGGCACGGTAAACCAGGATAAATATTTTGAAATATAACCATTTGGTAAAAACAAACCATTTTTTTTCAACAGGGCAATGCTCCTTGCCACAAAGCTAAGAAAGTAAAGGAATATCTCAAACATGCTCGTACCAATGCTATTCAATAGCCTCCACAAAGTCCTGACCTGAAACCCATTGAAAATATGTAGGAGTAGCTCTTCAGAAAAGTACAGAAAACCAAACCCAGCGATCTGAATGATTTGTGGCAACATTTGCAAGCTGCATGGCTAGCAATCTCTGTTGAAACCATCCAAAAGCTGGTACAGTCTATGCCAAGACTTGTACAGGCCGTGCTTGATGCGCATGGAGGGCATACAAAATACTAGTCTTTTAGTCAGAATTTTTTATCTTTTATTAGTGGCGCTTATTATTGACAATGCATAGTCATTTTTATTTCAATGTGATGCTGTTTTATTTATATTGTGCCAAAAATAAATAAACTTCTCTTGTTATTCAACTGTGGTCATGACTTTATGACTCTACTGTATATATGTGTATATATATATATATATATATATATATATATATATATATATATATATATATATATATATATATATATATATATATATATATATATATATATTATATATATATATATATATATATATATATATATTTATATATACTATTATTACAGTTCAGATTGTCTGTTTTAAATATATAGTTTTTTTTTTTAGTTTGTGCATCGACTTCTAACGAATCATATACAGAGTCGATTGTCGATGCAATAATTACTGATTCGTGAAAGCGGGCAACTTTTGCTTGTCTTAAAGTGCCTTAAATCCAACAGATATCATCGTTATATTATTACTTTGTTTGTAAATTGTTTTAAAAAATAAATTTAAAAATAACTTTTAAATAAATTTTTTATTTTTCTTGTTTTTTTAACAAACAGGTTCTTTTAAAAACAATATAATAATAGTACCTATGGATTTGAGAATATTTTCTAAAAAATAACGTCTTTTAGAGGTTTAAAAGACGTTTCTTTATGGTTTAATTTAGGTTATTTAAGAACGTTTTTAAAACGTTTTTTTTAGAACGTTTTTTAAACAATTTTTTAAAACGTTTTTTAAACGATTTTTTAAAAACGTTTTTTAGGTATTGCCATTTAGAACGTTTAAAAAACGTTTTTTTTCTTAGTTAAAAAAACGTTTTAAAAACGTTTATGTGCTTACTGGGCCCAGTAAGCCCAGCACGTTTTTAAAACGTTTTAATTCTGTTTAATTTACGGTCAGACGTTCAAAGAACCAATACAATTGTTTTTAAAACGTTTTTTTGTAACCGTTTTTTTAATGTTAATTTAAACGTTTTTTTAGCGTTTTTTTTTTAACAACTTACGAAATTTTTCAGTTAGCTTATGAACGTTTTTAAAACGTTTTTTTAACATATTAAATAAACGTTTTTTGAATGTGTACGGCAATATTTAAAAATGTAAGTATGTTTACGCAAATAATGGCGTGACCTTCGATCAAGCGAAGTGATTTATTTAAGTAAAAGTTATATAAATTAACTTGTCTTTAAATCAACCAAGTGTTTGTATTGTTTTCTTGGAGAATTAAATTTAAAAATATATTAGAGTATTTTTAGTTTGTCTTCATTGAAACTAGGTTGTGTTTGTATATCTACTTGATTCAAGTAGATATGAATAAAATCATAGAGTTATTATGGTGTGGTTATTTAGATTAAATAGCTTAATTGTTGAGTAAACTTGACTTTTTTTAAAAAATTAGTCTTTTTAATTCTATTTGATTATTAACTGCTTTTAATGCAAAAAAATTCATTTGGATTTGAGGAAAGGGAAAAACATTTTCAGAGTTTTTCTTCTTTAACTCTAAAAATAAAATATAATAATATCAGTGGTTTTTATTAAAGAATAACTAAAGTTAAAAAGGCTGAAAAGAAAAAAAAATTATGATTTGTTTCAAGAAAGTAAGTGATTTAGTTCAAAATGTCATTTTAAGATTTTTAATCTTTAATAATATTCTGGTATATTACCAAATATTGGGCAGTATTGAACCTATAACGTTATATACAATATTATATACCCTATTTTACTTATAAAATTAATAATCTGTAAAGTAATTTGTAAAAGATTTTTAATTGTAAAATTTCTACATCAGAAAACAAGTTTTTAGAAATTCAAAATTCTCTATGCTTCAAAATGAAATTAAAATATTCTTTATGCTTGTGTTCTGTAGGTCAAAAAATATTAAATAAAGATGATATTGATTGTAACGACCAAGAGATTCATTTAAGACACAATCTTCATCATCTTAAAATAAAAAGGATAATTATGATAGATTTCCATTATCTCAAGCAAGTAAGTCTTTAGTTAAAAATAATAATGTGATGTTTGTTGTAAAATGCTAACTTGACTGTCAATATTAATAGATTTCATTGAAAAAATGAGGTTCCAATTTTAACTTTAAATAATCACCTGCATGAAATCCATTATTTCAATATTATCAAAATTATAAATCTATGGAACAATCATTCTTCTCTAACCCTAAATCTGAGAAAAACTGTAATATATAGTAAAATATTTATTGTGGCTATACCAAAACTTAGCATTGCCACCTTCAAGTATTTTACTGTCTCTTAGTTTTTCTCTGATTTAGGGTTAAACCAGTAAAGTTGTTAAATTATCAAATTTATGTATTTTAAATTTTATTATATACGTAGTTTTGTTCATACTATGTAAAATTTAATTATTGTAAGTTTGTTAAGACTTTTAATATTGTGTGTTGCGTCTCCTAAATGAGATTAAAACCTAAGGATCCAAAAAACCTAATATTAAATAGTGTGAGCACGAAGTAGTAACTGAAATGAACAGCCTATCAGAGTTTGATAAGTTTGACTCAGCACTTGATAATGTTTCATCTAGTAACTCTGTAGTAACTCTGCAGTTGTAAATTGCTAAACACTGATTTGACATTTTTTTCTTTTTTAAAAATTTTCCTTACTTTATATAATTTTTACTACTTAATTAGGAATCGTCAGTTTTTCCATTAGTTCTTTCTATTAGAAACAAAGAGTTTAAAATATTGGTGGTAAGAATTGTCACAAACGTGTGATAGCTATGATGAAGAGGTTAGTAAATTTAAAGTGCATTCTGATAAATACTCTGTTTAAGTTTATAATGATGTTACTCCTATCTTACAATCAAAAATACAAATCCCATGCATGGCTCTACCTAAGGTGTTTTACCATAAAAACGAATTTGCATAAGTGAAAACTAGCACATGTGCGAAGCAGTTACAAAAACAGACACAATGCTAAATGGTATAAGTGCAAATGGGTATAAGTGCGCAAAAATAATTTCCAAACATTTGCATAAATGCAAACTGGTATAAGTGTAAGTATGAACTGGCATATGTGCGAAATGGCATATGTGCGTCAAACAAATTTGCAAACATTGACATAATTGCGAATTGGCATAAGAGCAAAGCAGTTATTGAAACAGTTACAGATACTGGTATAAGTGCAAACTAGCATATGTGCGAATCGGCATAAGTGCGCTAAATAGATTCAAAACATTCTCATAAGTGTGAATTGCCATAAGTGGGAACTGGTATAAGTGTAAAGCAGTTGCAAAAACTGGCAAAAGTGCAAACAACATAAATGCGAACTAGCATAAGTGTATCAAATAAATTTGCAAGCATTGGCATAAGTGCAAACTGGCATAACTGCAAACTAGCATAAGGGCAAATTGCTAATTAGCACTTATGTCAATGTTTGCCAATTTTGTAACTGTTTTGTACTTATTCAAATTTTGCACTTATGCTTATTCGTAATATTTTCAAACTTGTTTGGCGCACTTATGTCAATTCACACTTTTACCAGTTTGCAAGTTCAAAGCTATAGGCTATCCTAGCTTAAACTTTATCCCAGACAATTCTTTTAACCCAGACAGTATTCATATATAAGACTACAATAATGCACTAATTGTTAGTATGCTATTTTTTAAATAATAATAGTTAGTAGATAAACTGTATCGTTAAATTTAATAAATATTTAGACTTAAATTATGAGCAAAAGAAAAACATTTTAGAGTAGAATAGCGTAGTTAGTTATAATTTCATAAATTTTAAAATTAATATTATTCAATTATGGTTTTTTTAGTTTTATGACAAATTCATTCATGATCAAATTTAATATATATATATATATATGCAATGGTCAAAGTAAGGTGGGATGCCATCCCATCACATATATATATATATATATATATATATATATATATATATATATATATATATATATATATATATATATATATATATATATATATATATATATATACATATATATATATATATATATATATATATATATATATATATATATATATATATATATAGTAAGGTGGGATGCCATCCCATCACATATATATATATATATATATATATATATATATATATATATATATATATATATATATATATATATATATATATATATATATATATATATATATATATATATACATATATATATATATATATATATATATATATATATATATATATATACATATATATATATATATATATATATATATATATATATATATATATATATATATATATATATATATATATATATATATATATATATATATATATATATATATATATATATATATATATATATATATATATATATATATATATATATAGTTAATATACTTTTTATTTGTGCGTATTATGAAATTATATATATATTTTTTTTAAACATATACTTGTAACTTAAAAACTTATTATTATTGTTATTATTATACTATTATATTAATTTTAAACTATAATACTATTATTGCTGTTCATATTGTCTGTTGTAAATATATAGTTTTTTCTTTTAGTTTGTGCATCGACTGCTCACCAATCATAAACAGAGTAAATTGTCGATGCAATAATTACTGATTCCTTAAAGCTGACAACTTCTGCTTGTGTTAAAGTACCTTAAATCCAACAGATATCATCGTTACGATATTAATTGGTTTGTAAATTGTTTTAGCAAATAAATTTAAAAATAACTTTCTAATAATTTTTTTAGTTTTCTTGTTTTTTTAACCAACAGGTTCTTTTAAACAATTTATTCATAGTCCCTATGGACTTGGAAATGTTTTTTAAAATAAAAACGTCTTTTAAACGTTCAAAAGACGTGTTTTTATGGTTAAATTTTTGTTTATTCAGAACGTTTTTTAAACGTCTTTTTTAGAACGTTTTTAAAACAATTTTGTTAGAACGTTTTTTAAACGCTTTTTTGAAAACGTTTTTTAGGTATTGCCATTTCGAACGTTTAAAAAACGTTTTATTTATTAGTTAAAATAAAGCGTTTTAAAAACGTTCATGTGCTTACTGGGAATAGTTGAGCATCTGTGAGATATTTAGTTTTTAATCATAATCTAATTGCTCAGGTTTATGAAAAGCTATTTATAAAAACTCAACGTATAAAAATAATATAAGATTAAAGGTAATTCCTGCTATATTTAAAAGGTACGTTAATAATTGGTTCGAGTCTTTAGAGTTTAAACTAGTTAAAAGAGAGTTCAAATTGTTCTGTTTTTATCTTATGCTCTATATCTAAAAGCTATTGAAATATTTATTGCGCTGTTTTTCATTTATTTTACTATATTATAAAAGTTTATATAGAAACTAATAATATATAAACTGAAAATAATACTCATTTTAAATTGTAAATGATTAACCCATTTTTACGATATTGTAAAATAGTTTTTATTTTTCAGTTGAGGAAGAGTTTTATGTTAATGTTAAAGCAAATGGTACGAATTATTGGCGGTTAGCTAATTTGATGTTACAATAAACATGAAATAAAGTATGTGAAGACCTTAGTGATAGAACTACGTGCATGCATTAATTATGCATTCTATATTATAATATAGCATGCATGCATGATGCATTCAAGTATAAAAAAAAAGTTTCAAATTTTTAATTATCCAAAAAGATTATAGGTGTGGGACCGCAAGTATATTCAATTAATTATGCAAGTAAGTTGTCCTACTTAACATCTTTGATGGCTAATAATAATTGTAATGAACTAATTTCAAACAATATACACTCGGATTTACATTTTAGTAAAACTACTTCCACAGCCACTTTGTCTCAAGCATTCAATTGTATTCTAAGATATCTTTATTCAAATCATTTGTGACTACTATACCAAATAACTGTTGAATGGACCAATCATGTAAAATGTCTAAATTTATATCTTTTATATAGAAATCTTTTACTTTTAAATAAACCTGTTTATTTTAAAAGTAAAAGAGTTCTATATAAAAGATGACTTATGAACATATTTTACAATGTAATCCTTTTAGGATAGACTTTTTATAATCAAATTTACAATGCTTTAGTAAATTTTTATTTAAAATAACTTTGCATACATAATATATCTATATAGTTATTTACATTGTAGCTAACCCATTAGTACTTGCAAAGTCTTTATTTCTGTTAGCTCAAAAATTGAGTTCTAGAATAAAATTATTCACATAACTACTATATCAAAACTCTAACTAATGGATTGATCTAGTAATACTTAATTTTCAGCTTGAGTTAGCATGTTAGTTCATTTATGTCTTTGATATATAAATTTTCATTATTATGTATATTGATTAGTTTTTAACTTTAGGAACTTTAAGAATTACAATTTTATTTTTACATGGTTATTTATATTGTAGTGAAACTGTTGGTATTTCTACAACTTTTCAATTGAATGGAAAGTTTCAATCAAACAGAATACAGAGTGTGCCTACTGCTCCTCAAGACAATTGATTATATATATATATATATATATATATATATATATATATATATATATATATATATATATATATATATATATATATATATATATATATATATATATATATATATATGATGTACAGATGTTGTTATAAAGTAATAGAATACTATATAATATTGTATTACTATGTTTAGGAAGGGCACTGCAGTTGTAAAGCAATTATGCAACTTATAAGTTATCAACCCATAACTGCAATAACTACAAGTTTTTTTAAAAAGGTTTTTGATATATTTATGTTAAATATTTTACATAGTTTTAAAGAAAAGTTCTCTATCAATTGTTACTATAATTATTGAATGTACACTGTACTAATGTACAATCTTCTAAAATCTATAAAACTATGGATTTATAAAGTTGTTGAATGAATGATTTATATGAATATAATGAAGATGTTTATTGAGTCATTTTTATTATTTTTAGAAAAGAGATTGTATGACTTCGGTATCCGCAATACGGTATCGTGCATTTGTTTCTATCTTAGAATGACTATCTTCCGTATAGGTGGAAATAGGAATGGTTATGTCTTTTTTTCTAAATTTTAAGGCTTAATCGGTTCAAGCAAAGATGACGATGATCATTATGGAGCCGATCATGATGACGAATACAATAATGCATATAATAATAAATAAAATAATTTTACTTGTATTTTAGACTTAAATAAATAAAAAATTATCTGTTTAATGTTTAATTTGTTTATGAGTATTTAGATAATGCATTCAGCGTTTAACTTTTCTTTACGGTACTTATTTAAAGCGGCTTAAACAAAAGAAAAGTTTGATTTGTTTATCAGCATTTTTTTTATTTATGCTTCTTTAAATAAGCTTCGTAAATAAAGTTAAACGTTGTGAAGTTTATAACGATAGGTTTAGATGGAGTTTAAATAGCGTTTAAAACAAACCATTTAGATATGGTTTAAATGGAACATTCGATTGACCTACGTTCTAGATCGAAACTAAATTAAATCTAAACATTTAGAATGAACATTAACTAAACGTTTATTAAATGTTCGAATGCCCGGTGGGTAAAAAGAGTTTTTTATGGCATCTCGAAGTAATAAATGAAGAGTGAATAATAGACAGATTCTTGCTAATATATATATATATATATATATATATATATATATATATATATATATATATATATATATATATATATATATATATATATATATATATATATATATATAAACATATATATATATATATATATATATATATATATATATATATATATATATATATATATATATATAAAAATATATATATATATATATATATATATATATATATATATATATTTATATATATATATATATATATATATATATATATATATATATATATATATATATATATATATATGTATATATATATATATATATATATATATATATATATATATATATATATATATATATATATATATATATTTAGTATCTTATCCAACTTTAAATTACAATGAGAAAAATGTATTTAAAGATGGAAATGAGTTGATATTTTTTTCTATATGAATGAATTTTTGATTATTTATGGGTTTTAGTTTTAACATTTAGTAAAAAAATATACAACACAGTAAACATTTAAAGAGAAATTTAAGTGAACCTATATAGGCATTGTACGTGGTTGCGGTTTTGATCATAATATACTTAATGGACCATTAGTGGCAGCAGCCATTAGTGGATAACACGAATAACCACTATATAACTTGTTGGAATGTTATTGGGTGGCCACTTAACTAATTTTCTAAGTAAACAATGAGTTAAACTTTATTTAACTGCTCAAAATGCCTTTATTGGTCCACTGCAAATCCACTACAACAATGTTTCCTGATAAAGTTTTATTATGATATACCTCAACTCTTCGTACAAGTGAACAATGAGTTAGATAAAATTTCACTATGGTTCAATGCAATCAAACTTTCTATTGATTCAAATAAAACAAAGTTTTCATTATTCCACTTTTAAAAAAAAAAAATTATATTTCTTTTCCAAAACAAGTTATTGAAAACACAGAAGTTAGTCGCGAAAGAGTCACAAAATTTCTTGGTGTTCTCAATGACGAAAATATTACCTGGAATAAACATATTGCCTATATTGGCAGCAAAATACCAAAAAGTATTGGCGTTCTATATCAGTCATGGGATTTACTTAATAAGCATCATCTAAAACAAATCTATTTCAGTTTTATACAAAGTTACTTGAATTACGCGAATATTGCGTGGTGAAGTACATCTAAAAGCAAGCTTGAAACACTCTATCGAAAACAAAAACATGCCTTAAGAATTATAAATTTAAAAAAAAAAAACGAACATGCAAAACTACTGTTCGAAATTATGAATAGTTTTACGTTATACGAGATAAACGTTTATAAAATTTTATGTCTCATGTAAAAGTAATTTTATGTCTCATTAAAAGTAAACTACAACAATGCCCGTCAATTTTTAATGATCTTTATGAAATAAAACCTAAGATTAAATATACTTTACACACAACAGGCTTAATTGAACCATTGTGCAAAACTAAACAAGAACAATTTAAAATTACGTATCGCGCTCCGCATATCTAGAATAAAATCTTAGCAAAATATAGTAATTTACCACATAAATTGCATTCAAAAACTAATAAAAAAGAATATTTCAAAAAATACAAGTCTTATTAATGATTTCTTTTATACTGCTTTGTTTTGTTTTTTTGTTTGTTTGTTTTTTTTGTTTTTGTCTTTTTACATTGAAAAGTTTTTGGTTTTAACACTATTTACCTAAGTTAATTAAGTTTTGCTTTTAACACTATTATAGGAATTTAATATTGTAAAAACATAATTATTACAACGGTTCTTGATGATAAGACTTAATGGTCTTCTGCAAATTTCCAGCGTTGTTATTTATTTTTGTATAACTAACTCTTATTATTTTGTCTTTGTTTTTTTATATTTATAAATGGTTTATTTTTGAAAGAATAAGAGCATCTTGTATTATATTACGGAATTTAATTGTAACAAAAACAGAAAATTGAAAAAAAATAATAATAAGTAATCATTTGATTATTGTCCTTATATTCAGGGTTCCAATCCTCCTTAAAAACCTTAATATCCTTGGAAAAAAAAACATCTTTAATAGTCCTTAAATAATCTTTAAAAAAGTTAAAATTTGACTGCTCTCCTTAATTTACTTTTCTATAAATTTTTCATTTAATATTAAAAAATTATTTATAAACTTATATAATATATATGTATTGGTCATAAAAACTTCTATTTTGTATGTAACTCTTTATTTTTTGAGTTAATTTTTATACAATATTTCAAGGGAGTTGTCAAGTATATAGTATATATAAGTGTGGTATTAATAAATTTTTTTATAAGTAACAACTTATTTAATTCATTTAGATCCTTCGAGTTGGATAGATTAATGTAAGTAATATTTTTTCTTGTAATAATTATCTTGGAAGCTATTTTAATTATATAGGTTTTTTTCTTTATAAACTTATTTGTTTAATACTCCACAATACTCAAAATAGCTACCTCGTCAGTTCAGCAAAAAAAAAGATCATATAATATTTCTCTTTCGAAGGACGAGGTTAATAAAACTTTAAATTATATATATATATATATATATATATATATATATATATATATATATATATATATATATATATAAATGACTCTCATGGTTGTCAAGAAGTAAAAGCACTGGATTAGCTGCTAAGCATTTCACATTTTAAATAAATTGTTTCATCCACATTCTAAAAACGTTGCAACATTCATCCAACCAGATGGGTTTGCAACCCCAACACATTCGGGTAGACCACCATTTATTATACTTTCTTTGAAATGAACTCTTGGAAAATTAAAAAATGGAGGAATTGAGTTTCCTCTTGCATTAACTGCACAACAAATTGTTACCAATGTCTCTCTTTCTGCTGAAGTTATCCTTCCAACTTGTTTATCTCTTTAAAGCAATTACTTTAACTGGTTTTTGAACAGTAGCGAGACCTGTGTCATCAACATTATACATGTTTTGTGGCTGAAACTTGTGTCGTGGACGAACATTTTTTAGATTGGTGAAAAATTCTTCGGCTGCATACTAATTAAAAGCAGTTGCTCGAGCCATACTATTAGCTTCTGGATTTTGTAAAAATAACTCTTTTCTACGTAACATAAAACCACGAAGCTACTGTTTTCCAGCAATTTGTAAACTTTTCCACGATTTAGGAATGCGCTTAGTAAGAATTTTTAACTCAATTTTATTTTTAGCACGATCCAAAATTGAAAAGCATTTATCATTAAAACTTTTAAAACATTTTTCTTTTAAGTGAAGATGCTTATAAATAAGCGAGTTTTTATCCCTTCTGTAGTGTTCAATCACTTGTGCCTTTAGGTGGCGAGAGGTTTTGCCTATATAACAGGATTTAAATCCTACACAAACAAATTTGTAGACAACGAATGATTTAAAATCTACAGAAAGATGAAAAAAAAGTTAGACACTTTTAACGAAGTAAATACTAATTTTACGGTAACCGACTTATAATGTCTCTTTATAATTGCGTGTAATCTTCGTTTCGTTAGTTCAGATATTCGACCAAAATAAGGGAGTTTGAAATAGGGAGAGTTTGTAAGGTCTTTAGACGGTAATAGAATGACATAATTATCTTTTTTTAAGTAAGAGTTGTGGATTTTTTCTATTAGCCAAAATGGGTAAATATTACCTTTGAGAATTTTAAAAAGATTTTTAATATCATAGCGGAGACCAATTTTGAAAGTTCAATCAATTAAACATTTTATAAGACTTATTTAATATGAAAACAAAGTAAAGCTGTAAAAGTTTGTGTATATTCCAGTAAAGGTTTTTTTATGAATAATGTAATATATCGCTTTTTAATAAAAATGTTGCAAAAAAAGTGGTACATTTTTTATTATGGTTTAATATTTAGTTTTCTTTATAAGGTTAAATTATTATCATAAATTACATAACGAATTTTGATTTGTAAATATACATACACTATATTATCGATTTGATCAAAACACTAATGAGTTATCTATGCCCATTATTCACTTACACTCAATTACCTCATATCACTTATATTAGTGTTATCTTTTGAATTTAGAAATAGAAGTTAATTATATATATATATATATATATATATATATATATATATATATATATATATATATATATATATATATATATATATATATATATATATATATATATATATATATATATATATATATATATATATATATATATATATATATATATATATATATATATATGTATAAACATATATATATATATATATATTTTTTTTTTTTTTTTTTTTTTTTTAATTTTACATTTGTTGGTCGTATTACAACTATATATTGCCAAAAAAAACAAAATAAAAATAATGATGATAATAATAAACTTTCACAAATATAAAATAAGGTATCTGAAAGAAGATCAAAGGATCTTGTCGTCAGAACCTTAAATAAGTTCAAACAAGCATTAACAGTATCAAATTTTTACAAATTTCATATATATATAATCCAAATATATATTTTATAATCCAAAGAGAGATCACGCGGATCTACTCACTAATATTTTATATAAACGTATACGTGAAGTAAAGAATATAAAATCAGCAAAATAAGTAAGAATAAACTTTTTACAAATATAAATAAGAAAAGGCAAAGTTATTAATTTATATTATTAATAATAACATAATACGTCTTCTAATGAAAAAATAAGGGTTTTTAATTTACTTTTAAAAAAACGAAAAGTAATGGGTAGTTCGAAATCAAAATTGGGCAAAATAATTTTATTCCAAAGGTGCGGTGCCCGATAGACAATACAAAATTGATTAAAGTTCGTTTGACAGAAAGGTTCATTTAAAAAATCAGTATTTCTCAAATTGTATTTGTTGATGGGTTTCGGAGTAAAAATATCTTTGAAGACAGATTGAGACAAGTCATTTTTCCACATGTATACAAAGCATAAAACATTATATATATTTAGCTCGTATATATTTAAAATTCTTATTTCAATAAAATAATGTTTTGCGTGAGAAAAGCGATTTGCAAAGCAGATTAAACGGATAGCATGTTTCTGACGGCGATAAAGACGTTGCAACTTACTTTTTTCTGTACTACCCCAGACAATATTAGCATAATTTAAATAACTGTGTATAAATGAATAATAAAGTTTGATTAAAATTTTCTTATTGAGGTAGATTCGTGCTTTATATAAAACTCCTATGTTTTTTGAAATTTTAGTGCTTATGTAGTCGATATGATGATTCCAAGTGATGTTTTCATCAAGGTAAACACCTAAAAATTTTGTTACGGAATCCCTTTTTATTTCATTTTGATCATTAAAAATTTTAGGTAAGTTTAATGGCAAATATCGTTTTTTGGAAAGCGAATGGAATAAGGTCCACTTTGTTTTATTAGAATTTAGAGTTAACTTATTAGATTTAAATTAACTCGATACATGTATAAGGTCTTTGTTCATTGTTTTAAAAAGTTCAAAGATATCACTGTTAGAAAGAAATAAGTTAGTATCATCTGCAAACATAATACTTGTTAGTTTAGAGGCTTTATTTAAATCAGTAGTATAGAAAGGAGAGTTCTAGCTCATTTTCATTTCCAACCATATTTTCAACCATATATTTAAATAAATATAGGGTTCAATGTTATCCCTATTGTGTATAAATTATTTCGATAAGAAATAATATTTTTATTTTAAAAAATTGAATTTTTTAAAATAAGTATTAATTTTTTATTTCTTGTCGAAAAATGTCACGTGATTTTCTTGCTGTGACGTCACATAACTTTTTATTGCTTCTTATTTTTCTTTATATCCTATAGAATGTAAATATTTTACTACTTCAAAGCTTCTTCTATTTATCACAGCATATTTAACTGTATTTTAATTCATTTCTTATTGAATGTAAATATCTGAGTGCTTTACGTATTCCACTTATTTCAGCAAAATCAAGTGTATCTCTTGTACATTTATAACCTTTTTTAAATAAATATTTGAGTACTTCAGGGTCTCCATTTAATGCAGCATAATCAAATGCATAACTTGTTCCTATATATCCTAATTCATGTATATATTTGAGTGCAATACGATTTCTATCTCTTACAGCTAAATCAACTGAATCTCCTGAACATTTATAACCTAATGAATGTAAATATTTTATTTTTTCTTTATCATCTTCTTTTTGCATTTTGTTTTCCATTCTTTTCTATATATACAAGAAAATTATTTAATTCATTTTTCTTGTTTCTTGTGCGCATGCGTTATTTTTTTATGCGTAGTAAAAACATTGTCCTAACAATAAAGTATAAGTTCCAGATTGTCCAACTTGTGCATCACCACAGTTGAGTGTCACTACCATTCTTCTACCACTACCAACACTAGGTATTCCTTCAGATTGATCAAAATTTCTATAGAATGAAATTGTAGTTCCTGAAACAATTTCACTAGTAGATTGATACAATAATCCTGATGATGTATTATTAAAAGAGGTTAAATTTGCACCACTCCATGAAGATAAGTAAAAATCTTCTAAACCAGATGAAATGAAAATGCATCTACTGTTAACATCATATCCAGAAAATGTTTTATAATTATTATCGCTATAGGGTGTCCAAGGAGTAATAACTGAGTTACTATTTATAGGAGAACTATATCCATCGTATATGCGTACTCTTGATTCTCCCCAGTTACTAACTCCTCCAACAACATGCATTCTAATGTATTTCAAATACACTCCGTTTCCTTTATCCTTAGCATCCATTAGCATATATTCATTTCCATAAGTTGCATTAGTAAATCTAAATTCTGAGGAGTAAAGTTTAAGTGATGAAATGGATCGAGGTATTAGCGGATAAAAACTAGTTAATGTTTGTTGTATCGACGAATTTCTTGTGATAAAAGGCTGTAACCAAAATGTCACTGAATTGCCTGTTGTGTTGTATAATTGTATGTAAAAACTTGATGTAAAAGGAAGATCTAGTGTAAAATATCCTCCTAATCCAGTACTACTGTATAAATTACATCCTTGTAAAGAGTTAGCATAAAAGGGTCCTCCAAGTGGTGAAAACAACATATCACAAGCTAAAGCTGTATTATTTATTCCTGTACCTCCTGCAGAAGTAGCATCATTACCTATACATAGTTCATTATTAGCGTATATTTTTAAAAATAATGAACCAGGTACAGTTTTTCCACTGCTAGCTGTTCCCATAAATGCAATCCATAGTTTTCTAAGAATTCCTGAACTACCACTATAACTATAAATAGTGTATGATCCTGGAGTGCCATATATGGTTTGAAATTTTAATCCAAAACATGTCAAACTTGTATTGGGAATGATATCTAAACTTTGATTTTGTATATCATCAACATAATTCTTTGTAGCTGCATCCTGTGCATTAGTAGGATCAACTACATTAATCAATTTATGTGAATTCAAATTTATATTAGCACTCATACTATTAGTTCCATCTAGTTTTAGACATGCACTGCTAGAAGTTTGATTATTATCTACATAATTTTTTGTAGCTGCATCCTGTGCATTAGTAGGATCAACTACATTAATCAATTTATGTGAATTCAAATTTATATTAGCATTCATACTATTAGTTCCATCTAATTTTAGACATGCACTACTAGAAGTTTGATTATTATCTACATAATTCTTCGTAGCTGCATCTTGTGCACCTGTAGGATCAGCTACATTGATCAATTTATGTGAATTCAAATCAACATCAGTAGTGGCTGTATTGCCAACATTAATGTTGATATTTAATCCATCTGTTGTGTAACCATATAATGAATTACTACCGGCTATATTCATACTCATTTTTTATATACTATACATATTTTTTTTAATTCAATATAATGAGTTTTCAATACTTTGAAAATCAGCACCTTCATCTAGCTTTTTTAATACATAAAGACACAAGTGTCCGCAAAAAGAAGTGTCTCCAAACTGAATTCTTTTACTATTATAATAAACAGGACTGTGTAAATATTGAACAAGTTCAACTGGAGGCGGTAGTGCATAAGAGTCAAAACTTAACTTTTCTTCTCCATCTTTATACCAACAAATCCAATGAAATCCATTCGTACTTGAATCTCCAGTATTTAATATTCCACATTCTTTGTTTTGTGTATTTTTAGGTAATTCATCTCTTACAAATACACCTCTAAAATTTTTAATTTTTAATTTTTTTGCTGCTTTTATTAATTGAAAGTTTGTTAAGGGTACATTTGGCAATATAATTCCTTCAACATTGATATGTTTGTCCATTTTTATTACTTTATTAGATTTTTTTAGATCTCTTTAGATATAAAAAATAACTTACCTGTGTGTTTGCCTGCCTGCTTGCCTGTTTATTTAAGTTTATAATGTCCATATGCTAATGTGTGAATACCATCTTCTTGAATTACTCTTTTATCATCTTCTGCACTCAATGCTATTTTGTTAATTTCTTCTGTATAAACATCATGTAAGTGAGATCTTATGACATTCATTTTTCTCATTTGATCTTTTCTATTTATAAGGCAGTCTTTATAATCTTCATGTGTAATATAATTTTTTACTACATTTCTTTTTACTCCTTTACATCTCTTTTTATCTTCTTCATCTATTTTGTAAGAATACAACTTTGATCTGAGTCCAATAAATTCTTTAATTTGTTTTCCTGCTGACTCATCTTTAAACATTCCTATTACTTTCTTATTTACACCAACTTTAAATCCATTTTGAACAGCTGGATGATCTTTATTAAATTCACTTGTATCAAATTTACTTTCAATATCATTTGCAATATCTGCATAAAAGTCTTTTGTTTTTATTTCATAGATTAATGAATCTGTATCTGTATATAATAGTTTAGCTTTATCTTTATATTTATTTTTTATGTAATCATAATGAAACTCATACATTAAAGTCTTGCTCAAATCTAAAATACACATGCCTAAATAAATAGGCTTATTATATACAAGTTTTGTTCTTTTCATATGTATTGCAATTAAATTTTCATCAAATATTGTTCTACTTTCATAATTTGGTTTTGATGCTAATTTAATAGCTTCTTCTATTTTTGTAACTAATCTCACATCAACTCTGTTTTCAATGTTCTCCATTGTCTTTCCAAATACTGAGTTATTCATAAGTTTGAAAAAGTCTTTTTCAAAATCATTTGTTGCTTTAGTCCTTAGATCTGTATTGAGTTTAATGTACTTACTTAGCCATGCACTTTCTTCAAACTTTACTCCTCTATGAATTTTAGTAATCTTTAATCCTAACCTTTCGAAAAGTTTAAGATTTTCAGAGTGTATGATATAATTTTTCTTATGATTTAAATTAGGTATTAATTTATCAACTTTGTCTATTTTTAATCTTTCAGGAGCTAGAGGATAATCATTATGAACATCATGTAAATGTTCAGGATATTCTAAATCTACTTCTAATATGCAAGAAGTAGATTTCCAATTTTTTAATTCTTCTTCATTCATCCATTTAAATCCATGTGTTGGAAGGGGTTTACTCATTGCCCACCCGAATAAATTATTTGCATCTAGATACTGTATGTAAGTAGATTCCTTACTTTCATCATAATTTTCCATATATTTATTGTTATCAGTTCCTAACCTGTTAGAAACCATACTAATTCCACCTCTTATTTCTTCCTTTATCATTAAGATCATATCATAATCACTTAATAATTCTAATTTTACTTCTGTTATTTTCAACGCAGCATCCCAAGCTAATCCTGGTGCTGTATAGTACCAAGCAGGATCTAATTTGTAATTGTTAAAACAGACATCTCTAAAATTTTCAAAGACATCAGCTAGTAGTAATACATCAGATTCGTTATATAAATTATGGTAATCTCTAAATGTTTCACAATTAAACTCTTTCCATACATTTTGAGCATGTAAATAATCTTCATCACTTATTCCTTCATCATTTAATCTTGAATAAAACGATTCTTTTGGTGGTAATTGTGTTTCATTTAATTTATCAATAGAGTCAACCCATTCATAAGGATAAACACCTTTTCTTAACAATAAATTGAGTTCATTTCCAGAATAGTATCTACTAATATTTTTACATTGATCTTTTGACAAATTTTTAGTTAAACTATCTAAACTAGCAGCCATAAATTTAAAACTATCTAAAAAACGTAAACTTTTTTACCTTCTCTATTAGTAAATTCATTTACTTTAGGTTCTTTAGAAAAGCTAATATATTTTTCTTCATTGTTGGGTATACAATTTATATTTCCTCCTTTTGACAATTTCTTTATGAACAAGTGAGAATCATAACCAGATAAATTGTGAAATAGTACTGGAATGAATTTTGGAATTTTAAATTGTAAATTACAATCACTATGCGCAGCACCTCTATATTTTCCAGTAATATGACAATGATCTCGTACTATATCTTCATTAAGATCTTTTTCACAAATGTGACATATTTTTGCATTATCAAAATTATTTTTGTCTTTCATAGTAAATATCATCTTTTTTGGAAATTTTAAATAATCGTTGTAAATCTTTTTTACATCTTCTTCTAGCATATTAACAAATTTTTGTGCTACATCTTCATCTTCATTACTTGCAGTGAATGTAACTAGTTTACTTTGATATATTTTTTCATCAAAGCATTTAATATAGTAGCAAAATGAACTAGGTGTATGCTTTTGGTATTGCTTTGTATATGATTCATCTGGGTTAGGTGAACAAGTGTTGATTGGTTTTATAAAACTTTCAAAATTAGCATAGACTACAAAAGGAACTCTCATAGACTTGTTATAATTTTTAAACTCAGTCATTGTATTTGGTTTTGGAAGCTCAATTCGTACTGAATCATGAGTATCACAATACAATTTATGATTTGACAAAGATTCACAATGATCAAATATTGAAGAATTTTGTTCTTGATTTCCACTCCTATTTGTTTGAAAACCAACAAGTACATATCTAGGTTTTTCAGTAGTTTTTGTTCCTAAGTTCTAATCAAGTGATGTATTTTGTGGAGCAACATTATTTCTATTTAAGTACCTTGATCTAAAACCTAGATCAAGTGTTTCTTGTGATTTAATTATTTTAGTAAGTTCTAAACCTGCTATAGCAGATGGAGTTGCACGTTTCATCATTAATGATATTCTTGTAATATCTACTTTTCCTGCAGCTACATTAGCAGCTCTAAAAATTGCATTATCATCACTTTGTCTTAACAAAAAAAGTTCATGTTTTAATCCATAAAGAACTTTATCATAATCTTCACAAAATCCGAAAATATGCCTTAATGGAATACTAATTTCAAATTTACCTTTTGTAGTAGATTTTTTAATGATATATTGTTGTCTTGTTGAAAATCCTGTATTATTAGCTAAATCTGCTGTTGCTGTACTATCTTTATACCAGAATTGATTCATTGCTTTTGATTGTTGAAAGTCATTCGGTTATTTTAATAATCCAAGCATTGTAGTTGCTATACCTGGAAAACTAACTGATTCAACAATTGAATCAAAGAATCTATATTCAATTCTTTCAAATAAATGCAAAATTCCATTGTGTGCTAGTGTTATTGCATCTGTATCTATATAAGCTGATCCATCTGCTTTTACAAGTCTTCCTTCAATTTCTAAATAGGATTCATGTGGATGAAAAAAAGAATCACTGCTTTCAATAAAAATTCTTATTTCTCCTGAATTTAAATTAGAATTAACAGAGGGTGTAAATTCATATTCTTCATATCTTTTAATTTCCTCGTCAAATCTCAATTTATCAGTAATATTAAATATATCAGATTTTACCATTTTTATATATGCAATATACTTTTTTTAAATCACTTTTAGTAATTCTAAAAATTATATTATTTTAAGCCCATCGCCTTTATGTTTTTTAACTAAATCTTGTATTATAACAGGTTTACTTTTTATTGATGATCCAAACATGATATTATTAATATCTGGCACTGCTTCATTTAATTTACTATCTAAAGTATTTATTAAATTTTTAAGTTCTTGTTTATTTTCAGGTGTTAACTTAGATGATTTATTTACATTTTCTATTAATTTTTTACCTTTATTTATTACAATTTCTTTAGCAGTAGATATTGCAGAATTTGCAAGTTCTTTCCCTGCTGACTTTGCTGCATCTACAGCAGTTTTTCCCAAGTCTGTAGCAGCTGCTCTACTAGCAAAATTACGAGATTCATTAAATGCATTACTTAGTACTTGCTTATTGAACATACTTAAAAAAGGTGTAAATATTCCACTTCCACCTACTACATACTTGTGTGTATATTCTTTATTATTTATAACTAACATTTTATTTACTATATATATTTTTTTAAATTGCTTTGTGATCCAGGCTTTGTCAAGTTCTAAAATAACTTTGAACCTCAACGAGATTTATTTTATTATTGGTCCATTTTTATTAAAATGATTAGTTAACATTGTTTTCATACCAGATAATGCTCTAAAAAAATCAGAAGATTTTGCTTGATTATACACATTACTTATATCTGTAAATATTCCACTTCCACCTACTACATACTTGTGAGTATATGCTTTTTTATTTATATCTAACATTTTATTTACTATATATTTTTTTAAATCACTTTGTGATTCTTGGGTCTCAAAGAGATCTAATTCACTTTGATATTATCTTAATTGTTTTTTTAAAAGTCCATTTTGTTCTTCTAAAAGATATACTTGTCTTTCTAAAAGATGTTCTGATTTACATTTTGACACAATTTCTTTTATTTCATATTCAATACTTATTGGTTCCCCTTGTAAAGTAAGTATATGTCCATCTTGATCCATTATTGTTGTTTTCATATCCCAAATATTTTTTGATAATAATCTATAATAAGTTGGATTATTTGGTACTTCTACAATTTTATAACCCACTGGCGTAGATGGATAAAATGAATATATAACATTTGAATATGCACCATCTATAATTGACCCTGTTACAAGACTATTTGTTACACGAATAGTATTAACATGATTTATATCTATTACTTTATCTGAAATATATACTTTTGATGAGTCAAATGTTATAAGATTACCATCACGATCTCTATTATTAAAACCTAAAAGATCTTTTATAGAATCATCATCAAGTTGTATTCTAATATTGCTATTTTTATTAATAATAATCTGTGATTTTTCAGTATTAAAATTTGCTTAAAATATAATAGATGTAGGATCAAGTCTTATACTATCATACTTTTGTTTTTTTTTATAATTTTCAATAACTGTGCTTGATACATTTTTAAAAGACTCTTTATATTTAGCAAGTTGATCTTTAAGAGTAGTCATTACATATCTAGTTACAATTGTATTTATATTTCTAAGTTCATAGGATCCTGTTGGGATCTTAATTTGTTGAAAAGCAGGACTATCACTAGCTTCTATAGTAATATTTATAGTATTGTTTAATCCTTCAATAATATTTGGAAAACTATTATAAGTCATTAATTTTTTTAGAGCTATTCCATACTCTTTATCTGCATCTAGTTCAATAGGTACTGCCATATTAGTATTTATAACAGTATCGTTTGAAGATATATGTATTGTTATTGACATTTTTTATATATGTCATAATTTTTTATATTGTTTTCAATATAAAAAAATTTATATATGGATCTACTTTTTTCTCTCTCTTATATGAAATTCTATGGTATAACTTTCATAAAAATCTATAGGTTTATTAAAGTTATCAATGATATCAATTTTCATTTCTGAAATGGAATTTGTTTTTAAAGGAAAATATTTCTTAGATATCGGTTGTTCATTAATAACTGAATTTTTAGAAACAATAATAGGTATAAATACATTACAGTCGTTTTCTTAGCATTGCCATTATTAGATACAATTTTTCCATCTACAAGATTATTTAATATGTATACTTTTTTGTTTTTAGTTGAATCACTATAGAGAATAGTTTGAAATCTATCAAGTGCCATTTCATACTCTTTATTTTCATCAAGTTTAATATTATCATCAAATTTAATTATAACTGGATTTTGTTTATTTTTTTCTATTTCAATATACATTTTTATATTTATAATAATTATTTAGATCAAAGAGACCTAGATTGCTTTGCGATCTCATTTTATATATTATTTGCTAATATATAAAATTAATATTTACTCTTCATCTTCGCTTTCTAAGTCTACATCTTTAATATAAAATCTTTCTATCTTATACTCATTTTTAGATACAACTGCATCTAATAATTTTACTTGAATAGATTGAATCATTGATCCTATATATATACCTTCAATTGCTAAGCATCCAACAACATCACATCTTTTTTTAATAAGACTTTCTCCTAAAATATCGTCATTTTTATTTCTGAGAACATGATCCATCTTTTTACTTTTATAATCTGTTGGTATTTTTGCATATATAACTGGAGGTGCATTAAAATCATCATTTCTATACTTTAAAATATTCAAGTTGTTAATATTTAAGCTTTTCATACCACTTTTTTTCAACGTTGCTTCATTTTCAATAACTTTATTTCTACAAAATTTTTCAATAGCTTCAATAATTGCGATAAATATATCATTTTCACATACAAAAGGAATTGAGTATCCTGTAAGTTCTTTTGTTTTCATGTCTCTATTTTCACAAACTCCATATGATAACGATTTTGGAGTTTTTACTCTTAAAGGTTCTGAAAAGTTAGAGTATTTGTATTCAATTACTATTTTTTGATATTGAACAGGTTTATTAAATTTTTTTATTTCTTTTACATATAAATTTGCTTCATCAAAATTTTCAATATCTACATATGACATTCTTTTTATATATAAAAGAAAATTATTTAACTCATTTAAAAAATTATTTTAATTTTCTTGTAAAAATATATAAATTTTATCTTACATCATTTGCTAGAGTTGTAATTTGAAGTTGTTGTTGTTACAGTAGTATTTGTACTAGCATTACCAGAAGTAGCTGTTACACATATATTCACATTTACATTTGAGTTGTTCATTTTTTATATATGTAAGATAATTTTTAATTCATTTGCATGAATCTGGATCCTGAAGGGATCTAAATCGCTTTCAATTCTGTATTATTAACCCATGAGTTAAAAGTATCAGGATACCCATACCACTTTACAAATGATTAATTACCTTGTTTTTTAATAACTTTTTCAATTCTAAATATCTCTTGACTTGTTTTTTGCAGTTCTTGTTCATAAAAAGTACCTTGTATTTCTTCACCATTATAATCAGTTATTTTATATGTAGGTGGATCTGTGTATTGAATTTGTGATACTGTAAATACTTCTTCAGTCCATCTTGGTGTATATACTTTTTCAAATGGTCCTTTCTTTTTAGTGATTCTCACTTTATCACCTATTGTAAACTTGGGATGAGGAGACTCTGATCTTACTTTACTATTTAAATTTAACCAAACTTTATTTTCATTCTTTTTATTGCTTGCTTCAACTGGAGTCATTTTATTTGAAGAATGCTTTGTGTTGTTGTATTGATTCACCATTTCATCTAAAACATCAATGTATTTTCTAGTAGAATTAGCAGAAAAGTACTTGAACATTTTTTCTTTCATCGTCCTATTCCATCGTTCAACTACACAGCTTTTTTCTTCATTTTCAGTTGAATAGAGATAAACACCTAATGCTTTAACATGCTTGTTATAAAATTCTAAGCCTTTATCTACCCATAATTTATTGCATTTCCTATCTTTAAATATTTTATTAAATGCATCAGCAACTTCAATACCTGTTTTACTTTTCAATTGGATAATCCATCCATACTTTGAAAATATATCAATAACCATTAATAAGTATTTTATACCATTATTAAATTTAGAATAAGCTTGCATGTCAACTAAATCAGCAGCCCATATATCATCAATTCCATTTGCAATTACTTTTCTTTTTCTAAAATTTTTTATAACAGGTTTATGAAGTTCATTTGCAAGTTCATCAGTCCATTTCAGGTTTTTGCTTTTTTTCCTTTGCGCTGGTAGTTTTTTTGACATAATTCTTTAATACTCATTGGCTCTTTATTTCCCATACCAAACCTTACTTTAGCAGATATGATAGGTTTTATAATCTTTCTTTCTAATTTTTCACGAGGTGTAGGATTAGGTATAGCATCCATTTGTTCAAGCATCATTTTATCAGCTAAATTTCTATGCTTTTTATCTGGATAATGCTTATAAGCAAGATCATGAATATAAGCTGTTTTATCAACTCGATCTACAGGCATACTCCATTCTTTAGGCATCTCAGTAGAAGTTAATCTTTCATCTAAATTATTACCAGGTCCTGCAAAGTTCATACCTGGTATATGCATTTCACCTGGAAACTTTTGCAAAGGTAATTTTCTATTACTTGTAAATTTATTAATAGATTCTACCAAATCACCTCCTTTTTTAGCTCTTTCAGTTCCTTTTGTAAATTGACATTTTCTTGTTCCACAGATTGCACAATTTCCACATATCATATTTCTTTTGTTTTTACTCACAGCATGTTGTAAGTTGAGTGTATCTGTTTTGTTTTTACATTTAACGCAGTACATTTTTTATATATGTATTTTAATTTATTTAACACAAATCTATTTAGATCACAAAAAGATCCAAGGATCGCAAAAGCGATCTAAAAAAATACTTTTCATAAATAAAAAATGGAAATTATAGATTTATCATTAAATGTAAATAAAAGTAAACGTCATAATAATGAGTTATTACCTAAAAGTATAAGAGGTATTATTGTTGAAAAATCAGGTTGTGGAAAGACAACATTATTATTAAACTTCCTCTTAAGACCTGGTTGGTTAGACTATAATCATTTACAAGTTTTTGGAAAGTCACTTTTTCAACCTGAATACAAAATATTAAAAAATTCTTTTAAAAATAAATTACCAAAAGAAGTTATTCTTAAACTATTTGAGTTGCAAGATCAAATAAATAAAAACAATGTAAGTCCAGAGTTTATTATTAAAAACATTTCAAGAGATTTAAAAGATAAAACAGATATAGAGTGTCAATTTTTTGAAACAGCAGAGGATGTACCAGAACCTAAAAATCTTAACTGTATTAAAATAATTTAATGATATTTGATGATTTACAATTAACAAAACAAAACAAGTGTGAAAAGTACTATATAAGAGGAAGACATAGCAATGTAGATTGTTTCTACTTGGCACAAAATTATTTTGAGTTGCCTAGGAGAACGATAAGAGAAAATGCAAATTTTAAAAACAAGATTCTAAAAATGTAAATCATATTTATAATGACCATGTTTCAAATGATATGAAATTAGATGAGTTTAAAAAGTTTTGTAATGAAGCTTGGTCAAAAAAGCATGGATTTGTTGTTAAAGATTTGTCTTCTGATTTATTAAATGGAAAGTATAGAAGTGGATTAGATTTATTTTATTATCCAACTTCATTGTGGAATCGATAAATATATATTTTTTTTTAAAATATACATTTTTTTATGAAGACTTAGCAAAGCATTGGTTCTTTAAGAACTTAGCGAAGCCTGGATCACGAAGTGATCTAAAAAAGAAGACCTAATAAGGGTATATTCTTAAATGGAGAATTTTCTCCTAATAACAATCCTCTACCTACTGATGAATATTCATTTCCATTTTTAGAATAATATCCATCTAAATAATTATAACTACTATTCCATGGGTTTAAAAATACTCCTTTTCCTACTTTTCTAATTTTAAATCCACTACCATTCTTTTTCACACAAATAATACCATTTCCAGGAATTTTATTAACAATAGTACTTCCAGCAGCTGCAGCTGTTCCAGTCAATAATCCTGTTGCTATAGCCGGAACAACTTTTGATGCAATTACACTTCCAATTAATCCTAGTAGAGGTAGAAATCCACCATTTACTTTAGTATTATGTTTAAGTTGTGCTCTATTCAGTGAAAGTGTTATACCCTTATTATTTAAATAAGCTGCTTTCATTCTGTTTCTTTGTGAATCTGTTAAAGCTATTTTATGTTCACCATTTAGATCTTCATATGATAGTTTTATACTAGCATTAGTATCAGATTCAATTGCTTTTTTAATTTTTTCTTTCTGACTATCTGAAAGATTGATAAGAGTATCATAGTATTTTGTCATTTTTTATATATAAAATAATTTTTTTAATTCATTTTAAGTTATTGCTTTCTGTAATGCTTTATAGTCACCATCATCTATTTGGCCCTGTCGTAACAACTCATCACAAATAGCAACAATCTCATTTCTTGTTCCAGTATTTCCTGCTTGTAAACCAGCTAAGCGTAATTTAAGCATCTCAAATAGTGCATTTGGATCACTAGGAAGAATGACAACTCCTTTTCCAGACTTTCCAATCATCTCTTCCCAAATAGGTTTTATTACATTAGTGTACTTATAACTTTTAGATGATCTTGGTTTAGCTGAATTTAAATCAGAGTGAATTGCATCTGTTTGATCTAAAATTTCTTTATACTTATTACGATCATTGTTAGTATATTTAACAGGATGAGATTTTACTATGATTTCCCAAAAACCAGATGTACCAGTGTAATTTTTACCTTCAATAGTTATATCATTACCTTCAATAGTTATTGGTTTTTTACCAATGTAAAACTTTTCATTACCTTCATTGTAATGTATACCAAATATGTCATCTGATACTTTTTTACTATTTTTAGTAGTATATAACTTTAAATATTCTGTTGCGATAGGTCCTAACGACATTTTATCTACAACTTCAGGTGGCATGATTGCTTTAGTTTCAGAATCTAGTAAAGCAGGATAATTTGAAAAAGTATTAGCTATTTGATCAGCTTTATTTTCTAATTTAGATATACCTTCTTTTATTCCAGATTGACTATCAATTATTGGTTTGTACAATTTTTCCAAGTTAGTCTGTAAAGCATCATAACCTAACTTTTCATTTACATCATCTTGATATATACTTTTCTTTAAACTAGCAAGTTCTTTTGCTATTTTTAATCTTGTATCAATATCTGTAGCTTTTGCAAACATTTTTATATATGCAATAACTTTTTAAAATCACAATGTGATCCTCAGATCCCTAAAGGGATTAAATCAACATATATTATGTTAGTAATACATAATATATGTTCAAGTAAATACATAATATATGTTCAAGTAAATACATAATATATGTTTATTTAATTCTTAAGAGTATTATTCATCACTCCTATATTCTGATTTTTGTTAAATTTCATATTTAGCGCTTCTATAATATCATTTGTTCCTTTTTCTACTCCTTTATTAAATATTGACTTTTTAGTCTGCTTATCTATATCTTTTTTAAATTCTGTTTTAATTTGTTCGACCATAGCTTGAAACTTTTCATATTCTGAAAGTATCATTGTAAATTCTACATCATCGATAAAACCATCTTTTAAAGCTTTAGAAATACTACCGCTTATAGTATTTAATTTTGCATCAGCTAATACTTTAATCTTTTCATGCTTTTCTGATTTTTTATTATATATTATAATTACTTGAGATCCTATTAATGATAATGCACCTATACCTAATGCTGAACCTTCACATGCAATAGCTACTGGTGCTCCAACTATTGTTGTTAAAAAACCAATACCAACAGCTCCAAGTGTCATAGTAGTTGCATGTAATGTATTATTAACAACTGAAATTATTCTTACAGCTCTGTGATATTTTTTACTCAACTTAGCTCTTTTACTTCTTTCACATTCTATTTTACCTTGAATTTCACTTATCTTATCTAATCTATATCGCTGATCTATAGATAGTGGTGGTGCAGATGGATTTTCTGAAAACTGGTTAAGATCTGGATAAAGCTGTTTACATTCATTATTACATTGCATTTCTTTTTTCTATAAAGAAAAATTTGTTTTAAATCACTTTTTACCAAAATCAAATAGAGCATTGTCAGATTTATCTATACTAGGTTTTTCTTCATCACATATAGCTTCTTTAATTATATCTCCTACACTAGATAATAAAGATTTTACAGATTCTTTATCACTTTTTGATCTAGATTCTACTTTTTTATCAGGTTCTAAAGCAGCTCTATGTGATATATGATTTATATTAAAAACACCATTATAAGATGAAATACAGCATAACAAATCTCCTTTTTTAATGTTTATATCTTTTTTATCGTTATTATATAAAGTTATTTTAATATCATCAGTAGACTCTATTACAACAGAATTTAGTAAATTTAGTGTTGGTTTATAATTTTCTGCAAGTGAAATCATTACATGTCCTTTATCTATTTTTACTCCACACATTAAAGAAATACTATTATATGAATTTGATTTTACTGTAAAATCTTCTTGTGCAAATACTTTAATATGTCTATCATTTATTGCTCTATGTTCTAAATCTGAATTAATATCAAAAGTTATTGTATATTTTTCATGCTTTTCATAATCTAAAAACATTCTTCTTTTATACATTTTTTAAATGTAAAGATTTTTTTAGATCACTATAAATATAATACTTTTAAAGTATGATATTTTTTCATTTTTTTAAAGTTCTAACAATATAATTTAAAATACTTTCACCTTGATGTAAAAAATAACATGTTTTATCACTTTTATTTTTATATATTGTTTCTATTTCTCCTTTTTTATTTTTCTTTAATTTACTCTCTACTAATTTACATGGAGTATAATGACAAATTTCTGCATTTTCTTCAATTTCTGTTTTAGAATGAGCTTATTTGCAATTTATATTTTTACATTCTTTTTTATCAAGAATATATTTGCATAATTTAGTTTTAGCTTTTCTTAATTTAGATAATTCTGACTTTTTAGGATGAAATAATACACACTCTTTATTCCTACATTTAGGATATTCATAGCAAATATGAATATGTCTATATTGACATGAAGATTTAGTGCATATTAGTCTTTCCTTTACAGTATTACAATAAGGAATATCATGATTGTATTTACATTTTCTTCCAAAAGGACAGAAATTATCATTTAAAATATTTTTACAGAAAATGGGTAGTTTCTCTACAAATTGAATTGTTGAAGGTTTTCCATCTTCAGTAAAATTAATATCTACATTAAATGGTTTTTCAAAACTAAATTTTCTTTTTTTGTAATGTTTTTTAAAAGAAGTATTATCTATAGCAGGATAATCATCATTAATAACATTATAAGTTGGAACATAATTAATCCATTATAGCTTATCTTTATGCAGTTCCATGATTTGAACTGTTTTTAAAGGAATTGGAACTATAGGTTTTTCTTTAATTTCATCTTCATCATCAGATGTAAAATAAGTAGCTTCATCAGATGTATTATAAGTGTCATCTTCAGAATCTGATTCTTCAAATTCAAATTTTAATATTTCTTCAAAAAGTTTAAATTCTTTTTGAAATTCAGATATTTCATTAATCTCATCATCATTCATTTTTATTTTTATTATTTGTAAAAATATTTTAAATCAAAAAAATTAAAAATGAGTTAAATAATTTTCTTATGTATATAAAAAGAATGGAAAATAAACTTGAAGAGTTATTAAAATTAATAGATGAAAGATTAAGATTAATAGAAGAAAAATTAAATATTATTGATACTCATGATATTGAAATGATTGAAGATTCTGAAGTTACAACAGTTACTACAACTGAAGTTACTGAAATTACAGAAACTACTGAATATGATAATGATATTGAAATGACTGAAGAAGACGATGAAGAATATGAAGATGATGAAGATGAAGAAGAAGTTACTACAGTAACTACAGTAACTACTGAAATTACAGAAACTACTGAATATGATAATGAAGATGATGAAGATGATGAAAGTACACAGAATTAAATTTTTTATTTTTTTTGTAAAAAAAATAAAAAATTGAAAATGAGTTAAATAATTTTCTTTTATATATAAAAAGAATGCAAAACAAAATAATTAATCCAGCATATTTAAACTTAAAAAAAAGATTAGAAATAATGAGTAAAGATTTAAAATTAAAATCTGAAAAATTAGAAAAAAAGAAAAAAGAAATAGAAGAATTAAAAAAGATTGAAAATGACATTCAAAAAGAAGTTGAAGAAATAGAAAATGACATTCAAAAAGAAGTTGAAGAAATAGAAAATGACATTCAAAAAGAAGTTGAAGAGATAGAAAATATAACAAAAGAATTAAAACCAATAAAATCATTTTTAAAATGTATTAAAAAAAGAAAAATAACTGTAAGTTTAGAAGGAGAAGAAATTACTAAAGATCAATTATTAATAATAGAAAATAAGGAAAAAGAAATAAATAATCCAGCATATTTAAACTTTAAAAAAAGATTAGAAGTAATGAGTAAAGATTTAAAATTAAAATCTGAAAAATTCAGTAAAGAAACAAATACACAATTAGGATCAGAACTAGAATCAGAATTAGAATACATTAAGTTAATAATAAATAATTTATATAATCATATTAATAAAAAAGAATTATTAGAATTAATAAGACCGGAATTATAAATATTAGAGAGTGAAATGATATCAACAAGGGATATGTTGTTAAAAATATGTGATGATGAAAATGTAGAAATATTAAAGTTAATGTTAATATGTGATGATGAAAATGTAGAAATATTAAAGTTAAAAGCATATTATTTAATAAAAATAATAAGACAAATATTAGATATAATAAAGTATTTCTAAATCTAAATAAAATCTAGCGCATGCGCACAGATCTGAAAGATCAATTAGCGCACAAGAAAAAAAATTGAAAATAAATTTTTTTACATAAATTATAAGAAATGGATTGTACAAGTAAAGATGTAGATATTAAATTAGCAAGTTATAAAAGAAGATTAAGTTTAGCTTGTTATTTGCAAAAGCAATTTAAATTACAAGCTGAAAAGTTAGAAAAGGAAATATTAGAAGAAGAAAAGTTAAAAACAGAAAATAATATTTATTATTAGAAAAAGTTGTGATGTCACAGCAAGAAAATCACGTGACATTTTTCGACAAGAAATAAAAAATTAATACTTATTTTAAAAAATTCAATTTTTTAAAATAAAAAAATTATTTCTTATCGAAATAATTTATACACAATAGGGATAACATTGAACCCTATATTTATTTAAATAAATGGTTGAAAATATGGTTGAAAATGAAAATGAGCTAGAACTCTCCTTTCTATACTACTTAAATCATTAATATAAAATAGGAAAAGGAGTGGACCAAGAATTGAGCCTTGTGGGACTCCACATGTTATAGAAAGACAATTGGTATGATAACCGTCATTACTCGGAACAAATTGTTTACGATTTGACAAATAGCTTTCAAACCATTTTAAAACTTTATTTTTTATTCCATAGTGTTTAAGTTTATGGATTATAATTTGGTGGTCAACCGTATCAAAAGCTTTTGATAGATCAATAAAAAGTCCTAGAGTATATTGTGATTTTTCAAATGATTTTGAGATTTCCCGTACAAATTGGATAATTGCATGTTCAGTTGAGCTATCCTTTTTAAAACCGATTTGATTAATGTTAAGTAATTTATTAACATGAAAATATTTGTATACTCTGTTATATATAATTCTTTCTAAAATTTTTGAAAAGGTGGAAAGAACAGAAATAGGGCGATAATTACTTATAATTAATTTGTCCCCTTCTTTAAAAATAGGAATAATTTTGGCAATTTTTAACAGTTCGGGGAAAACACCTTGATGGATAGAAGCTTTAAAAACTTTAAAAAGAACAACTTTTAGCTGTTCAAAACAATCTATAATAACGTTTCCATTTATTTGATCTGCTCCAACTGCTTTATTTTTTTTTTAAAGATTTGAAGGCTCTTTCAAACTCTTCAAACAACAATTCAGAAGACAACTCAACTGAACCAATGCAATTATCAATGGGTACTAGAAAATCAGTAAATAAAGATTTGGTGTTTGGGATTTTTTTAGAAAGTGTTGGACCTATATCGATAAAAAATTTGTTAAATTCTTGAGCTATAGTTCTTGGCTCATATAAACTTTTGTTATCGACTCTAACCGTTTGTGGCAGAAAATCTGAGCATGATTTTTGTTTTCCAATAATTTCATTCATTATTTGCCATGTGCGTTTTGTGTCATTTTTAAATGTATTGAGTAATTGGGAGTAATAATTTTTTTTTAGATTTTTGCGAATTTTTTCAAATAGGTTTTTGTAGTCCTTGTAAATTTTTTCGTTTTTAGGTGTTTTTGTTTTCAAAAAATTTATATATAGTTTTTGCTTAATTTTAGACGATTTTTTAAAGCCCTTAGTCTATGAGTCTTTTTTCAAAACATTTTTTTCTGTATACGATGCTAACTTCCTAATCATTGAAAATAAAATAACTACTAAGAGCTTAAATACACCCTCCAGGGTGTATTTAAGCTCTTAGTAGTTATTTTATTTTCAATGATTGGGAAGTTAGCATCGTATACAGAAAAAAATGTTTTGAAAAAAGACTCATAGATATTGTTAGCATTATCAATTAAATTTATGTTATTCCAGTGTAGTAATGAAAGTTGATTTTTGAATAAATTAAGGTTAGCCTCATTATAAATGCGTTTTCTAATTACTCTTTGTGCGGTTAAAGTTTTTTCAGAGTTTGTATTATCTAATTTTAGGAATATAGGGAAATGATCTGATATATCGGTTCGCAAAATACCTACTTTTTAATCATTGTTGAAATATCTGATATATATATATATATATATATATATATATATATATATATATATATATATATATATATATATATATACATATAGATATATATAGATATATAGATATATATAGATATATACATCAAAATTACGAAATTAAGATATATACATCGAAATATACGTCGAAATGAGGACAGCTAAATTAGGTTTTTTAAAAACGTCATTTGGCGTTTCCATTTAGCACTAGTTATGAACGTCCTAAAATCACATCTTTTAGACGTCTAAAAAACACGTCTTTATTCCGTCCTAAAATAACGTCTTTTAGACGTAATATGGAGATCGCCGTGTCCACTAGGCAAGTTTTTTATATACAATATTTGATATATATATATATATATATATATATATATATATATATATATATATATATATATATATATATATATATATATATATATATATATAATTGGCATGATTTTCAGAAGATCATACGATCTTATTATGAAGCCTTTAACAATATCAAATATAATAATAATAACTATAAAATCAAGTTAACCAATAAAAATAAATCAACATAAACTATATATAACTGTGCATTTTATAATATAAAAATACTGGATAAAGTATATAAAACAAAAGAACTAGAAACAAAAAAAAAATCTGCTAAAAAAACAACTTTATTTAATTTTTGTTTTATATACTTTAAAACCAAAATTTGACAAAACTATTTTTTTCCATAAATAAGGTTCTCGAGATGAAATAATTAGTTGTTTAAATTTTTTTCATATTTGTTCAAGTGTTTTACATTATAAAAGTTTATAAATATGTCAGAAGATAAATGATTTTTACATTTAAACAAACATAATATTTTACATTTAAACAAACATTTTACATTTAAACAAACATAAATTATTATAATCTTTTCCTTTGTATACATATAAAGCTTTCATTTCTCTCAGAAGTGGTTTTGAATTTGAAAAACGTTTTACAAAATTAATTAAGCGAGCTGCGTGTTTCCGATGCTGATCAAGAGATTTAAGTCTAGTTTTGTGCGCGACTCCTTATAAAATATTTGCATAATTTAAATGGCGATGGACAAACGAATAATATAGTTGTTTTATTAGTTGTTTATTTAACATATATATATATATATATATATATACATATATATATATATATATATATATATATATATATATATATATATATATATATATATATATATATATATATATATATATATATATATATATATATATATATATATATATTATATATATATATATATGTTAGGGTGGGTCAAAAAAAAAAAAATTCTTGTTACAGGCTCTAAACATTGCTAATAGTTATTAATATTGATACTATCAAATATGAGAATGATTGTGATAGATTAACTTTTTATTCAATTTTGCACTATTCGCAACTTTCATGTAGATATTATGGATTTGTTGTTTCCAGGATAAGCTTTCGTCTGCAAGAAATCAAAGAAGTTTTGTAACTATTCACCTATTTAGTGTTGCATTATCAAAACAGAGGTCGGGCATCGTATTGGTGAACATTTTTTTCCGGACATTGCGTTAAAAAGTGCCATTTTGATTTATCAATATCAAAACCATTATGAGATTTTATTTAATTTTTGTTTCATAATAATAAAATGTATTTTATGTTTTCATGAGATTTGAATAGGTTTGTGTCATCATCAAAAATTATAGTGGTTAAGCTAGAGACTTTGTTAGGATCATTTAAAATAAAAGGGACCCAATATATTAAAAATAAAAATAAGATATTAAAAATAAAAGGGACCCAACTATGGATCCCTGTGGAACACCACTTGTTACATTCATTAACAAAGGCATTCATTAACAAAGGCGTCTTGGATATTAACAAACTGCTTACGATTACTAATGTAGCTTTTGAACCAGCTAAGGGATTTATCATGAAACTTTAAGAGTTCTAAATTTTTTAATAAAATGTGATGATCGACAGTATCAAAAGCTTTAGACAAATCGATGAATACTTTTAGGGTATAATGAGAATTTTAAAAAGAATCAGAAATACTACGTGTAAGTTAGAAGATGGCTTGTTCATTAGAACGCGCCATTCTTTGACGTGTCTTTAAACTCGTCCAAGGAGTCTAATATAATATTTCCAGTGGTGCAATTAGCTCCAATCTCCTTAATTTGTTTAAACGAATGAAATGCTGCTTAAAATGCGCTATATGTTATGTTTAAAAATTTAAAATTAAACTAGGTGATGTTATAAATTTATCAAATGATTTGTCCTTAAAATGGAATTTTATAAGCTTGTTTCAATTGAAGAAAAAATTTATTAAATTCAAAAGCAATTTTATTTGGGTCATTTAACAAAGTATTTTTAATTTTTGTTGCATTTGGTATTGATATTGTACTTTTCTTAATATATATATATATATATATATATATATATATATATATATATATATATATATATATATATATATATATATATATATATATATATATATATATATATATATATATATATATATATATATATATATATATATATATATATATATATATATATATATATATATATATATATATATATATATATATATATATATATATATATATACAGATATAAAAGTCGGGTATATTTGACAGACCTTTAAATATGATATACATGTACATTTTCTTTTAGGAAATGCGATGAACACTTATTAGATATCAGCAAAAAATTTCTAAAAAATCTGAATAACTATAATAAATGAAAAAAATTATGTTTTAGAGATATCATTTTATATTTTTATACACTTGCATTTCACACACATTTCAATTTTTAGATTTTTTTCTCAAAAATTACAATTTTTTTCAGCTATGGAAATATTGTAATGAAGAGAAAAATTTAAATAAAAACAAAAAATTTTAAGGGGTCAACCCATTTAATAACTTTTAGGTTATCTCAAAAAAAGTAGTTTTTGCTGAATGTCGACTATCGATATAAACTGTAAGTAAGTAAGCAAACTAATTTATAACTCATCACAATTTATCATTATAGTAAGTTATAATAACAAACAGTATAAATTCCAGTGGCGCCTCGGTAAAATATTTTAAAATAAAATTAAACAGATAAGAAAATAGTTAAACAAACTTATTATGAAAAACTAAACTTATAAATTTTTAAAAAGCATTGGAGCACTCAAATTATAATTCAAGCTATTTATAACTCTTTAAACTAAAAGGAGCTTAACAGAGATCGAAAAAGAACTTATACAATGTATATTAAAAAAAAATGCGTGAGGTTTCAAATAAAAATAACTTACCCAAAATAAACATACACATTGAATAATGACGTTAATAATAACTCTTTACTAAAACTTAGTTATCACAAATTCTTTTTTAAAACGAAGTTGTTATAACTAAATAACTTTTTCAAGTTATTATAACAAAACGATGTTTATACTATAATATACTATAAACGATGTTTATACTATATTATACATCGTTTATACAATATAGTATAAACGATATTTATACTAAAAGTCTATAAAAATGCAGGTTAAAAAAGTCTATAAAAATGCGGGTTAAAAAAGTCTATAAAAATGCGGGTTAAAAAAGTCTATAAAAAATGCAGGTTAAAAAAAATATAGTTGAACTTCTAATTGCTAAATAAATGAATTTTTTGTATAATTTTAAGTCTTTTTAAACTATAAATGTGCATGTATATTTTATAACAATTTTTTATTTATTAAAAATAAGGTTTTAAATTAATTAAATGTCAATTGACTTTCATATTTTCTACAAAAATAAAAATTAGAGAGTATTTCAAAAGTTTGTGTGAGTAGCGAATATTTTTGAATCGTATCAAGTTTCATTGCTTTTTATTAATAAAAATGTAACAAAAGTATTCATTGATTTTACAAACTTGTTAAGGTCAAAAAAAAAGCATTATTTGAAAACTTAGCCGTTTGTTGTTTGGATTACATATTTGTTTGAATGACATTGTTTGAAAGAATCCTTTTCGTTTATACTTTGTAAAAAAAACTTTGATATTTGATTCTTAAAACATTGTGATCAGTTAATGTTTATCAAATAACTGAGATTTAAGAGAAGTTCTTCAAATAATTTATCAAATATTATTTTTTGTAAGAATTTCCATGACGCCAATTATACTGAGAGTCATGGGTTCAATAGAAAACCGAATCTATAAATACGCTTTTACTTTGCTATCAAAGTAAAAACTTAAAATCGCAGTAAGATGGAAAGTGTTAATCAATTTTCAGAAGATGACACATTTAACAATAGGAATATACACAAAACAGGTACAAGATATAAAATAGCATTTAACAACGGGTTAATTTTAAATAAAAAAAGAGAAACAAATGATATGCAGCAAGATTGTTTTGATAAAAAACTCGACAACATAAGTCAATATGTAAATAAATTAAATAAAGTTTCAACCAAAACGATGTTGTATAACCTATTAGTTAAAATGTACATTTTAACTTTAAAAACTTATATAAATTATATTTTATATAAATACTTTAAATAAAATAATAATATAAAATAAATAGTATTACTTATATAATGTAAAATAAAACATATTTTTTTTGCGCTCTCACAAAAGTAAATCTATATAAGTTTTTAAAGTTGAAAGTTGATTAACACTTTCCATTACCACTGCGATTTTAAAAAAAATGTAAAAAAAAATTTAAAAATTAAAAAACGTAAAAAAAAAAACAATGTAAAATTAACAATTTTCTAAAAGAAGACACCTAGAACTTTTTTCTTTTAAAAAAACGTGAAAACTTATAACTTAACTAAAAGAAAAAAGGTTTTTTGCGATTCTACTACAAAAACAAAGTGTTGACGCTGATGACAAGTAAGTTACTTAACTTTTGTTTTTCATTACTTTTTTATTTGATTTGAATGTGATTTCTTTGTATGCAAATAATAAACCATCAAGTTCAAATACAATCTAAAATAACTTTTTTTTTTTTTTTTTTTTTTTAATTTTGTAATTGAGGACCTTTACTTCATTATGATTTTATTTAATTTTTAGGAATTTAATTATGTTTGATATTTTATGTATTATAATGAACTTTTTTTAAAATTATAACAGGTATATAAAATCGTAAAAAATCCTTATTTAGAAAAGTTTCAAAGATCAAAGGTGTTATCGAAAAGAATTTTTAAAACTGAAAAAATTAAAAGACAAGCAGATAGAGGTTATTAGATGTTTCTTAAAATATATTTATAGTTTTACAGATGATAAACATTTTTTCAAACTACTTCTTGAAGCACTATCGTCTTATGTTATGAAGAAAGTTTCTTGGCCACACAAGAAAGTTTAAAATATTATAAAGATCTTTCGACTATATTAAAGATGCCAAAAACATTTAAAGAACAAGTTGACCAATATTATAATAATAAAAAAAGATCCTTAATTTGCTTGATAGAAGGTTTTTGAATAACTAAAATCATAACGAAAAATGAACCATTGTGATATTTTTGATTATTGTAGATAGTTTCTTTAGTTAAAATAAAATTGTGAACTTTTAAATTTTTGTGTTAGTAGCAGGACGTCCGGAAGTAATTTTAAATGATAAATCGGGGGAGGGATTTAACGTCTATGCTTTTAGCCGACTTAGACCTACTAACTTATCACCCCCAAAAAAAATATTTGGCAACTGCCAATTTTCAATTCAATTTTGTCGACTCCAATGTCCAGTTAATACTGGACACTGGAGTCGGCAACTTTTATTGCTGACTAAAAAAATTCAGCAATAAAAGTTTTATTACCAGAAAAAGTAATTTAAGGGTACACTTCACTTTGCTAATTTGTGAAAATCTTATTTAAAGAACGCAATAAAAATGCATATTTTCTTTCGTAAATTTATGTGTATTAGCAAGCTATTATGCACTTAGGCAAATAGTTTATTAATGTACGTGATGTGATCAAATATCTAATATTTTACCTCAAATTTTAAGGAACGAAATATTTCTTACTCAAATTTGGTAAAATTTCTAACAATTTTTTTGTTATAAAAAACGGCAAAAGACATTTGTGTAATTGTGTAAATCGAAATAGGTATATACTCAGTTTATACTCTGAATATTCTAGAAAAACGTTTTATATATATATATATATATATATATATATATATATATATATATATATATATATATATATATATATATATATATATATATATATATATATATATATATATATATATATATATATATATAAATATATAAATATATATATATATATATATATATATATATATACATATATATATATATATATATATATATATATATATATATATATATATATATATATATATATATATATATATATATATATATATATATATATATATATATATATATATATATAGAACCTGTTGAACCTTGGCACTATGTGTACCTAGGCCACCTGGCTCGTTTCAAATGATCGCACAATATTAAATTTTACTGTCTATGATATTTGGTACATCACAACCGACTCTTCAATTTGAAGTTCGTCACATACCGCTATTATGCCGGTGTTTTTTGTAATCGACGTTAAAACCTTTTTTCGGGAAAAAAGTAAGTATTTCTAATATATTTTGAAGTCTAATAGTTTTAAACGTTTTATAATAGTCAATTACTTTTTACATGCTATGGATTATTATATTCAACAAGTGTCCAAACAATAAAAAACTTACGAGATAAATAACTTTGAAACTATTTAAAATTCATCGTTTTGTTGAAGTTTGAGTGGTGTTGTACCTCGGTCACTGTCGACCAGTTGTTCCTTGGTCAGTGGCCAAGGTACAACTGGGTGTTGTACTCTGGCCTTGGTGTTTTTTGACACGGAAATTTCTAGAAAAGTAAGTGAGATAATATCACTAAATCGAAATTATATAATAGAAGTTTTTGAACAATATTTACTATTTAAAATACACACAGGCTGTGTGTATTTTACACTATATAATTCAAAATTTTTAAAGATAATATTTTGTTTTTGACTTTGCATTTTGTAACTTTGTTGTGATTTGCTACATTTTTGAGTGTTGTTCGATCTATATCTCTGTTTGAAAAATTTCTAATTATTTAATGTAAAATACAAACAGGTTAGTGTATTATATGTATGTACAATAGTACATACATACAAAAATAAAGTAATTAATAGAATATAGTAAGTTTTACAAGCTGCCTTATTTTATTAACGTTTTTTTAAGTATAAGTTTATAATATTTTATACTAATATTTTAGATATTTCATACTAATATTTAATACTCATGTTTGTTGCTGTAATTTTTATTTAATTAGTTGAGAAAAATAATTAATTAAGCAAAAAAGTACAGTAAATTTTTATTTTATTCAAAGTAGTGTTTTTTTGGTTGTTGTTTGAAAGGTTTCGGTGTAAGTTTTAGATCAGTTTCTTTTATTTTACCTTAATTATAAATATAATTTTTATAATTGTAGTACTTGATAATATTAAATACTACAATTATAAAAGTAATTTTTATAAAAAAAATTTATACAACTGTTTAAAGTTACAGTGAAGTTTTATTTTAAAAACCAGGGTTGATGATGGATGTTATTGTAAATTTATTTGTGGTCAGCTGTTTAAATATTATTTTGTTATATCTGTTATCTTGCTGGAGTACAGGACCTTTAAATAGACTATTGTTAAATAAGTTATTCTTTGTGACATTTTTTTTCCCTCCACGTTTCTTGGTTAAAGGTATTTAGTGTATGTTTATTTATGTCAAACATATTTATAATAAAATAAGATAAACAAATATTTGTAAATCTAAATATTAGGTAAAAAAAAAGTAAATTTTATTTTTGAAAATTAAATTTGTTGTTGTTTTAAAGTTGCTGTTTTCGACATTATATATATCTAGTGTAATATATTCCTAATTAAATATCTTTATTTTTTTATCTATTATTTCAGAAATCATGCCTAGAAGTAAAGAACTGAAGAAAAGGACACCAATTAATGTGAATGATCTGACAAATGCCATTAAAATGATTAAGGATAAAAAATTCACCACTTTCGGTGCTTCCAAACATTTTGGATTACCAAGAACAACTTTGCGTCGTCATTTAAAGCACTGTTTGGAAATTGGTAAAGATGTAAGCAAGTTACATGAAAACCTTGCAGTTAATCAAGTTTTTGATCTCACCGCAGAGCAAAGTTTGGTGGACTATATTAAAGACGCAGCACACTTGCAATTTGGATTGACTCTAAAAGACGTGAAAATACTTGCTTACCAATTTGCAAAAGTGAATGGAAAAAAGTACCCTAAGAGCTGGGATACAAACAAAATGGCTGGAGATTATTGGCTGCGATTATTTAGGAAGCGATACCAAAGGAAATTGTCTTTAAGAAAGCCTGAAGCTACTAGTTTGGCTCGCTCTTCGGCGTTTAACAAACATACTGTGAGTTTAACATATGACAATTTTAAGAAAGTTCTGTCTCAATGTCCATCTGACATAAAAGCCACTGATATTTGGAATTTAGATGAAACTGGATTGTCCACTGTCCATGTTCCTCCAAAAATACTAGCACCTCTTGGAATGAAGCAAGTTGGGTCAATGACTAGCACTGAAAGAGGAACGACGGTTACAATGATAGCAGCTATTAATGCAGGTGGTGGTTTTATTCCACCCATGCTGATATTCCCTCGTGTAAACTTTAAAGATTTTATGATAACTGGTGCTCCTGAAGGCAGTATTGGAGTTACCAACCCATCTGGTTGGTCAAACGAGTCCATATTTGTGAAATTCCTCCAGCATTTTATCAAATATGCAAAGCCTACCATAGAACAGCCTGTCATTCTCATAATGGACAATCATGAAAGTCATATTTCAGTACCCGCAATACAAAAAGCCAAAGATAATGGTGTAAAGCTTATTACTCTACATCCACATACTAGTAATCATATGCAACCATTAGACAAGACAGTTTTTGGGCCTTTCAAGACTTATTTTAATACAGCAGCTAATGAGTTACTAATGTCTCCAGGTCGTGGGGTAAAACCATTAACTATATATGATATTGCTGGCTTGGTGAGAAAAGCTTTTCCTCTTGCCTTCACACCTAACAATATTTGTAAAGGTTTTAGTTCAACTGGTTTCCATCCTTTGAATGAAAACATCTACATAGATGCTGATTTTATGCCCGCATCCTATTCTGATCGTCCACTTACTGGAAAATCACCCACCAAAATTGATCAGGTGTCTGTTAGTCAGCCGACTGCTTCAGGTTCCAAAAATATACATAGAGAATTGCCAACTTTTATATTGCCAGGTATAATACGCCCTTACCCAAAAGTCGAGCCTCGTAAAGAAACACGAAAAGGAAGACAAAAAGGAAGATCCAGAATTTTGACCGATACACCAGAAAAGAAAGGAATTGAAAATATAAAAGCTAAAAAAAATGTTTCAAATAGGTTAATGAATAAAAAAAGACTCAATAATTCAAAAAAGAGAAAAAGAACAATTCTACCTGAACCAGAACCTAGTGAAGATTCTAACAGCTATATAACGAGTGACACATTTGAAGGTGCCTCTGACAATAACAAAGATGATGAGAACCTACAGGTTGAAAATATTAATAGAGAAAATTACAATATTGGAGACTATGTTATATTTTTATATGAAGGTTCTTATTTTGTCGGAAAGGTAGAATCAATATCTAAAGAAGGTATATTACTAAAATCAATGCAAAAATCACTTAAAAACTGGAAATGGCCTGAAAAAGACGATTTGAATCTGTGTCCAATAAGTGACATTATAGAAAAAATTCAAACCCCGCAAAAAGTTAACAAGAACAGAGAAATTTATTATATTCAAGAGATACAAAAGTACTGGGATTTCTACTAAATGAATAATATATCTTCATATTAATAGTATTCTTATAAAAGCCAATCACCGAATAAAATGTTAAGAGAGAAATGATAATTTATAAAGTTGTTTAGATATTTAACTGTCTATGCTTTGTAATATAGAATTGTTTCATTAAACATATATATATATATATATATATATATATATATATATATATATATATATATATATATATATATATATATATATATATATATATATATATATATATATATATATATATATATATATATATATATACATATATATATAATGTGATATGTTCAAATCTACTAATTTTAAAGTTTGTGATGTAACAAAATAGTAATTAAACGTTTGATGTTTTTGTTTAAAGATTTTGTTTAAAAAGCAAAAAAAAAGTTGAATATTATTTTGATATTGTTCAGATTTTCGAAGGTGTTTTGATAAATAATGTAATAGACCGAATAAAACGATTTGGGTTAAGAAAAGTTAATAACTTACTTGAATTCACTCCAAATTCTCAATGTGTCCAAGGTACACCATAGTACTGGCCAAGGTACATAGGGTATGTTGTACCTTGGCCTTAATTACCATTTTTTTAAACTTTAAAATCTAAGTATTAAGTATGAAATATACATTTCTGATATTTTGGTGGTGAGTACCCAAGTAATTGATCTTTCAAAATATGCAATTATCATTTGCGTGCTGTGCGTTAAATCGCAATAAAAAATATATATCTGAAAAACTGTCCTAGGTACAACAGGTTCCCTATATATATATATATATATATATATATGTATATATATATATATATATATATATATATATATATATATATATATATATATATATATATATATATATATATACACTACTGATTTTTATATATATGTATATATATATATATATATATATATATATATATATATATATATATATATATATATATATATATATATATATATATATATATATATATATATATATCTTATACTACTGATCAGTAGTATAAGATATATATATATATATATATATATATTTATATATATATATATATATATATATATATATATATATATATATCTTATACTACTAATTTAGGTGGGAAGTGTGACGTCATACTAATATAGCCTGCTGCCGGGGGCATCAGTACATACATCGACTGACAAATAGCCTGAATCGCAGTGGAGTACTGCTACATAGCCAAGGGTTTTGGGATAGATTAGCAACCCTTTCATTTATTATTCTACGTTTTATCTCTTCTTTTTCTAAAAAACCTAAATCAATTTAGATAAGCAAAAAAAGTGAGCAAGTGCGTATATAAATATGCTATAGTTTAGAGAATAATACTATTTTAATTTTTTTTATATAAATTCTGTCAATGTTGCGCAGCTGTTAAACTTTAAACTTCCTTTTTACTTAAATATTAGGTAATTTTCACTTTTTGTTATTTTTAAAAGCTATAAATGAAATAAACAGTTTATTTGAATATAAAATTAAAATATTTATTTATATTCTTAATAAAAACATATTTATTAAAACCCCTTACTGTTTTAAAAAAGTTAAGGTCGCTGCATAACGACCTTAACATTTTTTTAAAAAGTTTAGCGAAGATCAAATGGTCAACATGCTTTTTTTAAAAAAGTTTTGTTATTTAAAATGCAAAACAAAACAACTTTCTTTCTTTCAAAGCAAACCTCTTTTTTCAAAAGTGCTTTATTTTGTAGTTTAAAAAACTGAAAAAGACTGAGTTTAAAAAAAAGACTGGGTTTAAAAAAAAGTAAAAAAAATTGATTAATTTAAGTGGTAGGAATCGATCCTTGGCTTTCTGTATTAGCATAGCATAGCTTTCTGCAATCGGATAGATGTACGGCATATGCTATTCGAATAAAAAGCATGTGCCCTACATGCAATCCGATTGGATACCATGTCGGCACATGCTATTTATTAGATACCATGTCGGCACATATCCACTCGGCTTGACAGGCATATTATTTAAATAGATTTTTTAAGTATATAACAAATAAAAGACTTTATAAAACAAAAAAAGTGCTACAGATCAAATCTTAATAAGATGTTGCCGTAAAACAACTTTCAAGTTAAAGTAAAACTATTAAACTTGATATATGTTTGAGTATGTTTTAACATTACATAATTTAAATATTACGTTTAAGTTAGATCTTTTCATACATATATATATATATATATATGTATATACTGAGTATATGATATATATATATATATATATATATATAATATATATATATATATATATATATATATATATGTATATATATATAGATATATATATATATATATATATATATATATATATATATATATATATATATATATATATATATATATATATATATATATATATATATATATGTATATATATATAGATATATATATATATATATATATATATATATATATATATATATATATATATATATATATATATATATATATATATATATATATATACATATGTATATATATATATTATATATATTGAGTATATGATATATTATATATACTGAGTATATGATATATATATATATATATATATATATATATATATATATATATATATATATATATATATATATATATATATATATATATATATATATATATATATATACAAGTGTAAATGTTCTTTTACACTTGAAAATTTCTTCTACACTGTACATTTGTATTAAAAATGCGTTTTTAGTTAAAAAAAAATAAATAAGTCTTGATGATTGCGTGATTTAAGGAATTTAATTTTGATTTAATAAAGCATTCTGTATCTTTTTTAGACAAAAAATTTATTGGACGCGAAAAAGACGTTCAAAAGACATTTAGAATTTAAATGGGACGGACAGACGCTAATTGAACAACTAAAGGACGTTTTTTTTACGTCCCGTGCCCACAGGTTACTCATTATCATTTTATCAAATATCAAATTTTATCACAAAAAAAATTTAGCACTAAAAAGACTTAAATAACTTTCTAGTTTTTTTTGGTTTTCCAATGTATATTTGTTTTTGTTAACATATTTAAAGAAAATATTTTTAAAGAACCAGTTATAATATAATACAATATAAACTCCGTCGGCGCCTAGGTAAAACACGTTAAAAAAAACATTTATTCAGATTAAAAAAAAAAAAAGTACTAAGTTTATTTAAAAAAAAAACTTTTAGATTTTAAAAGTGCGACAGAGCATTCAAATACAACATTTCGTAACTATTTAACCATAGCTAATCAGAAAGCGAGCAAAAACTTATATATTGCATTTTAAAAAAACTAGCTTAAAGCTTCAACTGAAAACAACTAACACAAATTTAAAAAAAAAAAAAATTTGCATGACAAGTATGTTATAAATTCTTTCCCAAAGCGAAGTTTTTATAATATAATAACTTCGTTTTATACTATAATTAAGCAAAGCTATTATAATTTCTTTACCAAATCTTAACTAAGATAAAAAAACTTTCATATTTGATTCTTAAAACATTGTGACTGTATAATGTTTACCAAACAACTGAGATTTAACAGAAAGAAATTATCAAATATTATTTTTTATAAGATTTATTTGATATCTTAAAAGAAATTATCAAATATTATTTTTTATAAGATTTTCCCGTGATGTCAGATTTACTTAGAGACATGGGTTCAAAAGAAAACCGTGTCTGTAAGTTCTCTTTCTGTTACATACTTTGTAAATTTTCAGCTTTTAAGTCGTTTATCTTTGCTATCAAGGTATTTAGAAAACCACTGTGGAATGGAAAGTAATTAACAAATATAAAAACTTATTTAGATTTATTTTTATGAGAGCGCAAAAAATATGTGTATTATTATGTGCATAACATAACAGCATACTGGCTGCGTCGTTACAATACTGGCATACTGCCAGCAACAGCAGAAAGATCATTTTCCAGTCTAAGGAGGCTAAAAACATATCTCCGTTCTACTATGAATCAAAAAAGATTAAACAGCACCATTGTGAGTCATATTCATAAAGGTATTTTGGAAAAAGTTGACATTAAAACTATTTATAAAGAATTTGTGCTGGCAAATGATGAGCGTCAACGATATTTTGGAAAAC
>NC_061161.1:12201191-12268691 GCF_022113875.1 Hydra vulgaris | reverse complement strand
TGGCGTGCTGCCAATATATGATAACATCTACTTTCAGCTGGACATGAACATGTCTCTTTTGGAAAACAGTTTTACTACACGTGGTTCTATAGATCCTTTTACAATAAAGGTCGCAAGTTTGGGGTCAAGAGCAATATGAGAATTTCTAATGATTTCATTGGCCCTTTCAACAGAAGTTATCATAGTTGTATCTTGTACTAACTCTAAACTTTTAGATGTATTATGCATAAATTGATTGTTGATGGTTTCTTTAATACGTTGAACAATTTGTTCTGGTGCTGTTGTATCTGGAATATGAAGATCACATTCTTCATAAGTACTTTTCAATTCAGCTCTTAATATATATTGGCCAGTTCCTTTTCGAGCACGATAAATTTCCACCATACTATATTGTATAAGTCTATATAAGCTTAAAGCCATTGAATCTACAGTAGCCTCTTTCCAGTCCTGTAGTCGCTTAATTACAGTATTAAATGCTTCTGATTGATTTGTTGTAATTACATGAAAGTTAAACTGTTTAATTCTCCAAGTTCCAAGTTTGTCTACTACACTATGAATTGTTTTGATATAGTACTCAGAAAAAGGCTGACTCCATGCTGATAACATTGTTATTAGTTTATCTTTATATGAAGATTCAGAATCAGAACGAAGAAGAGATTGAATACATTCAGTGTAATATGCTAATTCATCTTTTGTCTTCACTCCATGCAATTGTAACCATCGCTTACTGTCCTGCAAAACATGGTTCCAACAAAGAAAATGTGAAACTGATGGAAAACTTTCTTTTATGGCCTCTGTTATAGCTCGTTCTTGATCTGTGACAATAAAAACATTCTTTAAAGCAAGTTCTGGGCATACTAATTTCATATGTTGCCAAAATATGGAATGGGGCATTAGTGTTTTTCGCTCATGTATCATAAAAGCTAGTGGAATGATTGGACTTGGGTCAAACTCAGTTTCTCCAAATAGCAAAACAGAAAGATAGAAGTCGCCTAAAGAAAAAGTTGTATCATATGATAGTTGCTGAGGTAGTTGAGACAATTTCAGTACTTGCTGAAAAATTTGCAGTGTTTCATCTGAGTACATAACTACCACCAAATCAGGAAATGTTATTATATTATAAATAAAATTTGTATCATACGCTAATTCATGAAGATTGTATAAACTATCTCTAGATAAACGCTGCTGATTGCGTGTTGATTTTAAAGTATTACTGACTTGTTCCATGTTACGTGGAACTGCTGTTATATTTATATCAGCTGTATTTGATAATATTATGTCTTTGTATACTTTTTGGACAGAACCTGTACTTTCCTTAATTTGGTTTATAACACCTGGCTGTGTCCTGATAAAATCTCTATTACATCTAGTAGCATTTCCATGAGGAAACTGCACAGCCTTAGCTTCATCACCTATGTATGATATCAGAACTGAATTAGCATAATCAGCATGATAGTGTGCTCTACGTACAAACACATCACTTACTGTGTCTTGTGCAACAAGAATTCTAAAATACTTCCTTTTAATTCCATTAATTGTCTTTGAACCCCCTTGCCTCCACCTGTAACCATCTGCACGCCAATTTTCTAAATAACATTTTATGCTATTGTGAATAATTTTCCTTGGTTTTTAATTTAAAAACAATTTAATCTTCAAAAGATCCTTAATTCTTTTAAAATGTGAATAAGTTGTATAAATTTTATATATATATATATATATATATATATATATATATATATATATATATATATATATATATATATATATATATATATATATATATATATATATATATATATATATATATATATATATATATATATATGTGTATATATATATATATTCACATATCTTACCTTTATCCTTGTCATTATTATATACATATATATATATATATATATATATATATATATATATATATATATATATATATATATATTATATATATATATATATATATATATATATATATATGTATATATATATATATATATATATATATATATATATATATATATATTCACATATCTTACCTTTATCCTTGTCATTAGTCCACGAGAAAATGTAATTAGTACCAGCTTTTGGTTTGTACCGAACAGCGAGTTCAGCGGGTAAAGATTTAAATAAATATAATTCCATTATATTATTTAATAAAAGAAAGAATTGAATAGCAAACGTTTTATATAACTTTAATATATTATATTGCGGTCATTAAAATGTAATGTTTTGGTTCGCAAAAAAGATCGCATTTTACCGGTTCGCAGTTCTCGGTTCGCAGTTCGCATTTTACCGATTACCGATATTTTGGTGCTAAATTAATGAAATTAATTTTTTCATAAAGAAAAGTATATTAGCAGAAAATCCAATTCATTTTTGTTTGAAAAATAATGCTTAGAAACATTTATTTTTGACTTTATTTAAAGATAGCATTTTTGTGTAATATGAGCATGCTCAAATTACCTAGTGCTTTTCATTGAAATTGCTTAGTTTAAAGTCCTAAAATAACAGTGATTTTTAATTGCTTCTTAAATAAAAACAAAACATAGTAAAATACTAAATATTTTTTTGTAACTTAAATCTAAAATATTTTAATTTTTATTGCTCAAAGGTTTGAGTTTACAAAATTGAAAAAACAATGTATTAATTTTTTTTTTTTTTTTGGCGGAAAACATAGTAGTATTGTTTCAACAAAATATAGCTTAAAATTTGATCTTTTAATGATATGTTTTGTTAATCATGAATCCTTATATTCCAACAATTAGTTCTATTGGTCTTTTTTTACTTAATGTTATTTTTTTGAGCTAATTTAAAGTGCTCATATTACCAAGGGGTCAGAGTAATACGAGCACTTTTGCTACTTTTTTAAAACCTGTGTTTTTAAGAAAAAATGTCAAGTGCCCAAATATCTAAATAGATTATGAATAGGGATCCCTAAAAATTGTTTGTTTGCAAAAAATTTTGGATCCAGCATATTTATTTTAGAAAATATTTCAATTTTTGCTTAAGGTGCTCATATTACCCTAATCTACCCTATATAGGGACAAAGTATAGAAAAGTTCGGTTTAAAAAAAAAAGGTCTGGGTTCACCCCGACTCAGATCATGCAACTTGTCTTGCATAGCTTCAGGAAGTTAAAAAAAAATACATTAGTTAAGCATAACGTTTCACATTCATCGAATAATGGAAGTGCTAAACTAAAGTATTTTGTTTTGTCTTCTTGTTTTAACATTCTCTCTTCTCATACCCTAAGATATAAAAAAACATGATAATTGTTAAATTTTCTTTTCAGTGGTCTTGTTTTATATTATAATTGACTTGAATCAACAACACACTTTTATTTGCCGAAGGGAATGACAGTTTCATTAAGTAAAGAAATCGCTTCAATAAATTTAAGAAATACTATTGATTGCCTTCTAGTTCATTTAAAACTATTTATAAACAAAATTCAATTTGTCAGAAATAAAAAAATAAAATTCAAATTGTCAGAAATAAAAATTTTGATAATAAAAACATTTTGAAAAAATAAGTCAAATTTCAACAACTTTTCCATAAACTATTATGAAAAATATATTATTGCTGTGTGACTATCTAATCGATACAAATCTACATTCATACTTTTGATGTTTACATTTTCAGTTGTATTAACATAATTAATAAAAGTAGATTTTGAATTAAAATCCACTTGTTTTTTATTAGTTATTTTCTGTGAAATTTCAGATTGTGAAATTATGGTACCATTTTTGCACGAATAAAAGCATGATTCTTATACTTGATGGATAAGTAAAGTTAATTCTATGAATCAAGCGCATGCAGTATAGAAAAGTTTGACTCATTGAGAGAGCAAGTATTGATTATTTTCATCAGCATCAGATAATAATTTTACTGAATTGTGAAAAGCACTCCATTTGGAGTAGCTGATGTATCAAGGAATTTTTGATGAAACTTCTGCTCTTTGCAATAAAAAACTACAACAACCGGATTTTATATAGAAATACAAAACAAAAGATCTACCAAATCAATTTAAACTGTTACAGAATATGTTTATTATTTACAAATAAAAATATTATTTACCAAGAAATTAGGCTTTGAAAAGACTAAAACTTTTTTAAGCAAAACTTAAGCAAAATGCATGCTAAATTTTGAACTTATCTTTTTATCAATAAACGCCTATGACCCACTACATCTAAATAATACAATGGGATCTAAATTTAAAAAAACGTATTTTAAACGTCTTTTGATGTTTTCGACTTCTTTTGAACTATCAAAAGACTTCATTTATAGGTCTCCTGCCTATTTGGAAAAAGAGTTATTAGAGTGTAAAAAAACGATTCTAAGGAAAACATGAAAAGCAAAGTTGTTTTAAAACCTATTGGTAGAAACTAAAGTAGTTATGTACCACCATACATGTAAACATTTTTAAAACGATGTTTCTGTCTAATAATCGTTTAAATGGCATTTAAACATTATGTATTTATTAGAACAGCCGGGCATATCGGGCTCTTTCGATACAGCAAACTAAAATTTTTTAATTCAAAACCTCAAGCTCTATAGAATTAGTGGAAAGCGATCGTCCAAAAATTCAGCACCGCTGATTTTCACTAAAAAAATAAAACAAATAAGATCAAAAGTATTTCCTCGTTCCTGCCTTAAGTTAAACAAAAAGTATAAATAGCTTACTAAATTTAATTAGGCAAGTATAAATCAGATGGAAGTTCAACCGCATTGAAATTCTGTGGGACTATGTTTGTAACCTTTTGTTTTGTAAATAATAAGAAAACGACATCAAGACTGTACTTAAACGCTTAATCTTTATACGTTTACGCAAATAGGTATTTTATTATTCAAAAATATACTAATTTGAAGGTTCGCTAATAATATTCAAAAAAAACATTAAAAATGGCGCTACGAAACGGCAAACAACAATTTTTTTATAAACATCTTATTAAACGAATGGAGTACTACAAGAATGAATGGAATTATGAAATACATCTTTTTAAAATGAAACATTACACTTTAGTTTATTTGAAAACAATTTTTTTGATTTTTATAAAATTTTTTAGTTGTCTTTATTATCAAATTTCGTTTTCAAGCATACTCTTGAGACGACTTGAAATAGCTTTGATCTTTTCGGCTCGATGAACTTCCATCTGTTTTATACTTTCACGGTTTAATGAAATTCGCCGCGTTTTTATTAAACAATTTGGCGTAAGATAAGGACAACAACAAGTGAATATATTTATATATATATATATATATATATATATATATATATATATATATATATATATATATATATATATATATATATATATTTATATATATATATTTATATATATATATATATATAATATATATATATATATATATATATATATATATATATATATATATATATATATATATATATTTATATATATATATATATATATATATATATATATATATATATATATTTATATATATTTATATTTATATATATATATATTATATATATATATATATATATATATATATATATATATATATATATATATATATATATATATATATATATATATATATATATATATATATATATATATAATAAATTAATCAAATAAAATGTATAGTAAAAATGCTAGAACCACTTTGGTTTTGGTTTACATAAATAATCTGAATTAAGTTTCAAACCATGTTTGCGGACAATATTAAGTTATTTTTGTCAAACAACAGCCTTTATAACATTTTTTCAACCTAGCATAAATTCTTAATATTAACTTAAAATCTCTAAGTGTAGGCAGTTTAGGCAATATTTATAGCAAATGTAAATATTTTTTATATTAAATGCATTATATTCCTTAATATATTTCATTTTCAAAATGGTTTCAACCACCTCTGTAGCTTATTTAGTTCCAAAGATATACGTGTTTTAATATTTTCAATTCATAGACATTTTATGAAATATTTTCTTAAAGTATCTCGTAAAATTTTTGGCATTTTTTTTTTTTTTTTTGGCGTAAAAAGTTGCGTAAACTAACTTATAATAAAATTTTATTAGAAAATAAATTGTAAATCTAAATTATTTGAACAATTCATAAGTAGAATTTTTTGGGGGTTAACGCAGACGTACCGTGAAATAGTCAAATAACTGTATAATATGTTTAAATATGTTTTAAACTTTTTTGACACAAAATAAATTTTTAAATGTTTCAATTTATAATACGTTGAGCGTAACGAAACTTTGATGATAAATATTAACTTAAATTAATTTTATTTTTCTTTAATAAATTATCAATTGAACAACGTGGACCCAAATAAAACACGCCCAAAACGTTAAAATATGTACAAAATAAACATAAATCTAAAATTTATTTTTACACAAACAAATAATGAAATTAGTCAAAGACTTGTTAATAATTTCAGTATTGTTATAGATTTAAAAAAAGATTTAACCACTTATAGTCTACTGATTCGACTAATTTATTGTTTTCAGCACCTATCATAACTCTATTTTTTAATGGGAAAAAGGTTTTTAACTTTTTTAAAAATTTTGAAAACAGTGAATGAAAAACTCGTTGAATTGTTCTATTTCATTGGGTTTGGCTTTATTTGATTGTGTACTCTTGAGTCCTTAATTCCAAGGGGGGGGCGTTTATTAATTTTGGGAAACTTTGCCACCCACACTAAGCTTATTAATACCCCCCTCCCGTTTATTAATTTTTACTTGTTTTAACAAAAAAATTATATCTAAAAACTAAAAAAAAATTAGTGAAAATCAGCTTTAAAAATCAAAAATACATACTAGTTACTGATAAGTAATAAAACTTTCAGTGTAAATTCTGACTCTACCCTCCCCCGGTTCAATAAATCTTGACTAAACTCCTCCATCCACTTTTATTAACCCCATCCCTCTTGTATTAAGAAATTGAGATTACATAGATTAACATATACGGAATTAACATAGATTAACAGTCATGGAAATTAACAGTCATGGAAATTCTTATACGGATTATCTTATCTATCTATTTGTCTTAAACTTTTTAATAGATGTCTTAAATCGTTTTGTCTTTGAAATAAATTATCGCACTATTAATGTACCCAAATTTGACTATATGTTGCAAACTCAGAAATTTCACTTTTCAAAATTCATTTAAAACTTGGCATACTTCATATCGGTAAATTTACTGAAAAAACATTTTAATTATCGAATTTCAATTCAAACTTCAGAGTAAGCTGTGTGTGTATTGTTAACAAACAATTTTATACATAATTTGCCTTGGCTATTCCGTTCATAAATTAGACAAAATTGTCTAACTTACTTAACAAAGTGCACCAACGAGAAGGTAAGCCATAGGACTTTGCACTCCATCCTTGAGCTGTCATGTTGCCTAAGGTTAGCCCTCCATTTCTGGATTCTTTCCTTTACTTGATAGGCAGTTCATGTAAAAGTAATAGTAAATTAGCCTAAGGTTAGCCCTCCATTTCTGGATTCTTTCCTTTACTTGATAGGCAGTTAATGTAAAAGTATTAGTAAATTAGCCTAAGGTTAGCCCTCCATTTCTGGATTCTTTCCTTTACTTGATAGGCAGTTCATGTAAAAGTAATAGTAAATTAGCCTAAGGTTTTTATTTTTGCATAAGCTTTTTTTTTTTTTTTTTATAATAATAATAATGTGCAGTTAAGCTGCAAATAAACAACAACAAATAAACAAAATTGGTGCAGATAAACATATCAGATATGATTCATACTATTTACAAAGATAAAAACCACTGAACTCAAATGCAGTAAAAAAAACTATTGGAACATAACAATAAAAGAAACAAGATTAATAGGGTAAAGTAGGGTAATTTCAGCGTATTAAGCTATTTTGCTGTTTATAGACAACGGTTGCTTTAATAATGTTAAAAAATCATGCATATCGATGCACTGCAGATATATCTATTAAATAATAGTTAAAATATTGTTTACAACTTACAAAGTTTTTACGTAAAACCTGTTTTACAAAATATTCAAAAATGACGAAATTAGCAACCTAGTATGGTATTTTCGGCACTATGGTACGGTAAATTCGGCATAGTTATGAAAATTAAGAAGTTTGTTGAAAACGCATTAATATATTTAAAATATTATAAACAGCTATAAATCTGGATTGTATAAAGAAACGTCTCTTAAATAGAATTTGTTACACTTAATTGGCACTTAATTAAGGGCGTTTCAGTTACAAAAAATAATAATTTTTGAACCACCTATTTATTTTATTGAAGTATGAATGTCATGTATTTTTAAAATATGAATGTCACCTTTTTTATTAAAGTATGAATGTCACCCAAAACAGAAACCTTATTAAATATAAATGTGCTTCCAAAGTATAACTGTTAATGAAATGATTACTAATTTCTACGATTTCGATGATTATTTCTAAATTCTTTTTAAATAAGAATTTATGTTTATAAGCTCATAAGTAGTTCATAAAATAATATTTTACATAACTTCAATAGTTATACTTAAAACAAAACTCAAAGGAAACTTTTTTAACAAGAGATTTATTTAAGAAAGTTAAAACACATTTTATCAATATATGACATATAGCTTTTTTTTAAGAACCAGTGCTTTATACAGTCATCACAAGTAAATACTTTTTTAGTATAAACACCACATATAGCAGCACATGTTTCATACCACCATCTACAGCATTTAAGAAATTTATCCCAATTATCTTTTAAATAAGGATCGACAGAATCACCATAACTGTATTGACACTTTGCACAAAAATGTTTATTAATTGCACCTTTAGCATCAAGGTTTTTTAAACACGTCTTTTGATGAGTAAATATACTTTTTTTATGCACTTTTTCTGTTCTTATATTTCGAGTTTAAAGATTCCTCTAGCTGAGATTTATATGGTGATCCAGTAATTTGTTCAGCATGATTTACCCTCCTTTTTATACCTGTTCGCTTTGCATTTTTAATGTCAAGTCCAGCTAGTGATCCAAATGTAACACCATAAGGTTGTGAGGTTGCATCGTGTGAGGTGGCTAATTCTGATGACTTCTGAAGTGTAAATGATGAATTTGGTGAAATAGATTCTAAATAAAAATTATTTAACTAAAGAGGGTGACTAAAAATAGGCAACATGCAAATTATAAAAAATAGTTAAAATGTTTTTAAAAAACTTGAACTTTCTTTAAGAAACCTTTTTATAGGTTAATAAAACAACAGATAAGTTAATATTTTGCTTGATTTTAAAAAAGTCATATTTGTATTTTAAATAAAATGCGGAAGATGTTAAAAATAATACAACATTTATGACGATTTACCTTTTTGAGTGTTAATAACACAATCTGTAACAAAATCAATATTATCTAATTCTTTAGCAGTCTAACCCATTGTTGAGAGTAGGGTGCATTTCAGAGGTATTATTTGATTTTGAAATTTTTTATACAACATACTAGTGATCAGTAGCCTTGGCTGCAGCAAAGTCTTCTTCAGTAAACACATTTCTATCAAATGGATATATTCCACATTTTTTGAACCTTGACTGACAATTTTGAACAGTTGCAGCTTTCCCATAGGCTTTTCCAAATAATTCACCAACCTCTAGTTCAGTTACGGGACGACCAGGATGAAGACAAAGCCAAGTACTAACCTCCTGATCATAGAATATTTTGAGGCTTTTAAAAAACGAAACATCAAGTGGTTGCAGTTTGTGGGTGCAGTGGGATGGAAGTGATAAAATAATAACATTTGAGTGGCGCGCTTTTTTAATAACGCTAAGATTTTTTTTATGACTTGAATGTCCATCTAAAATTAAAAGAACTGGTTGGTTTCTTGGCTGAGGCTGGACTGCTTGTAAAAAATGATCAAACCATATTTCAAACAACTCAGTTGTTATCCAGCCATTTTTGCTGCCAACAGAAATAGAACCTATTGGGGCTTTATCTAAAAATTCAGGTTTCACTCGAATACGTGGATAGATCAACATCGGAGGGACAAAAAATCCGCTTGCTGATTGGCAACAAACTATTGTGATTGTTTTACCTCTTTCGGAGCTTGTTAAGCCACCAACACTGTGTTTTCCCTTAAGAGCAAATATTTTCCTGGTTTATGGCAAATAGACAATCCAGATTCATCTACGTTGAATAAGTTTGATGTTGGAATAATCTGCATTCCATCAGCATTAAACATTATTTTTTTCTAAATCATCGTAGAAACGACTAACTTTTATTCTATTAAAACCAATGGCTTGATGCAATGATGTTGACTCAGCAACTCTTACAGAGAGTTCATTATGGCGTTTTAAAAAACCCCTAAACCATTTTTTTCTTGCTGACTTAGTTGCACAGTTAAATTTGTAAATAATTCTATTTTCTTCACAAAACTGAAATACCATTTGTTTTACATCTTTTGGAGACAAACCAAACAATCTCTGTGACATGGTCAGAAGAACTTCTACGAGCTCTTTTTCTTAAAAAGCTGAGAGTATTGTTGGGTGTCCTGCACGTAACTTTTTAACAAAATTATCAAAAGGTGCTTGTTTTATATAGTCATTTAGTGTTTGTATTGGTATTTTATATTGTTTAGCAGCAGAATATTTTGAGCAACCATCAACTAAAACTGCATTTACTGCCAGTTTTAATGATTCTTGTGACCAATTGTTATATTTTACAAGTTTTGAACTCATTATATGATGCTGTAAAATAATGTTTACATATATATATATATATATATATATATATATATATATATATATATATATATATATATATATATATATATATATATATATATATATATATATATATATATATATATATATATATATATATATATATATTTATATATATATATATATATATATATATATATATATATATATATATATATATATATATATATATATATATATATATATATATATATATATTTATTATATATATATATATATATATATATATATATATATATATATATATATATATATATATATACATGTATATATATATATATATATACATGTATATATATATATATATATATATATATATATATATATATATATATATATATATATATACATATATACTTATATAAATATATATATATATATATATATATATATATTGTTATTATTATATGTATAACTCGTTATTAGTTTAATATTATCTGAGTTACTAAAATCATTTCTTCTATACATAATATTTAAAACGTTTATTTCCATTTTAGTTTTGGAGAAACAACAGGTCGGCAAATTCGGCACTGCCGAAATTAAGAACTATTTAGAAGCCGAATTTATCTCCTTAAAGCAGTCCTAGGGGAAACTCTTATATCTTATAAAATACTTTGAGTTTAATTTTATTGTTGCTCACATTTTGTTCAGTGTATATTTTTGAATGAAATAAATACAAATTTTTGGTAGAAGTTTTCGGAAAAAATCATTTATCCTCTATTTTCAAAAAGGAAAAAATGTTAAGAAAAGGCTAATAATCATAAAATAACGTACCTATAATGTAAAAATAGAAGTGTAAACCAATATTTTTAGAAAAACTGTTTATCTTTCTATAATACTCAATTATAGTTTTGATATTTCATTAAATAAATATTTTTAGGTGTCTTTTGAAGTGGTGCCGAAATTACCCTACTTTACCCTATATACTGTAACATAATTCCAAATTTACATTAAATAAAACCTCGCAATCCTAGCTACAAAGAATAAGATCACCTTTTTGAAAATCTATTAATAAATGAAATGACCATACTTCATCAGGTTCATTATCATACTTAACAAGGTATGTAGTTCTTCTACCGTTTAATTGATCAATTTAAACCACTTGCGCACGTTCCCAAGATACTTCATGAGCATCTTCTTCTCTAACACGATGTTGTATAGAAAAACCTACAAAATTAGATGGATTGTAAATAAATTTTGATAAAGAGTGCTTTTTTTGTTGCTCTATTAATTTGTTTAGTCTTGCATCCTGAATTTTTTCCATTAATTCTTTTTTTTTTGTTTTCAACAGCTGCATCACGCATTGTACGAGGCTTTAAATTATTACTTATATTATTACTTAAAGATTGTTTGTTTGGTGTTAAATTTGCTTGAATAACAATAAGAAGATTTTGATATAATTCCTCTGAAGACAAGTTTATTCTTTTGCTTCCTTCTACCTTTGTTTTACAAAAAAAAAATTTGTCACATTCGACACCTAAGATCATGCGATAAAAATTAAGTTGAGCTAGGAGTACTTTTGATTTCAATGGCTCTTCTATATAAAAAACTGTTTTCTCTGCTTCCTCTAATAATATCCAAGCCCTTACATTTAAATTTATCAAATCATTACAAGCTGCAATCTTTTTATGTTGTAGTTTAATTTCTTCTCGATTTTTTTCTTCTTGCTTTGCTAGAAAGTGCATAGCTTTATCTTTTTTAAGAGCTTCTTTTCTTTCATCATATTTGCTTTTCATTAATGTTACTTTAGTTCTTGAATAGTCAAGCAATTGTTTTCTTTCTTCATCTGATTTAACATTAAGCCATTCTAATGTTTGGTTCTGAGACCACATTGTCAAAGCCTGGGTAGTTTGAACATTTGCATTGGGTTTTGTGCGAACCATTAAATCCAAAATGGCCAAGTCGCTTTCTGATGCTTTATTAGTGACAGGGACATTAGAAGCAGCTTCAGAAACAGAATTAGATGGATTCCAATATTTACCACCTGGTAACTGATCAGCACACTGACGTTCCAAAATAACAAGAATCGCATGGAAAATAATTTCAAGTGATTGAACAGTTAAAGAATCAAACTCATCATTTTGAGTGCATTCAAACAGCTTGGTGTAAACCACATCTTGATGAAGAAGATTGGTATCCTCAAAAATTTTTCCATTAGCAAACAATAAAGAAGACGCATCGATACAAAGAGATGAAAGTCTAACTTTCAAGCAAAGTAGGTAGGGGTTTAAAAATAATATACTATCAAGTGATTCGATAATTCTCCATTGTTTTGGACCAGTAAGTAGTTTGTCAATAATACCTAATGCACGGACTTCAGCAATGAATACAAGATTTGTGATATCTTCCTTAATTGCTTTTAATAAATTATTAGGTTTAGGCCAAGCATTAAGAAATTCTGTTATAGAATCCTTATGATAGTATAGGGCAGCTGCATTTCAATACAAAATATCAAATCGATTTCCAATAAATGGAACAAAATAAGATTTATTGTTACGAGAGGAAAGAAAAGAATTAAACCATGATGCAACACCAGCTTCCTCACTACCCCTTGAATGAAATGCCTTACATGTAGTACGAACTAACCGTACAGCACCACATTCTTTACCACTAAAAGCAAAAACAGTTTCAAAATCATTTTGAAGCAGAATTTTTTCAAAAGAATTTAAAACTTTATCAGTTTCAGAAGCAAAATTAGCGAGCAAATGAAGTTTACAGAAAAAATTACTCATGTCCTTCATATTGTCTTTGACGTTTGAGGAAAGAAAGTCCCAGTTACTAATTGCAATAGGCAAAAGTTTTTTCCTTAATGTTTTTAACTGTGAGTTAAAAAGAGGATTAACCGAAGAAAGATTAGACATTGTTGATTTTATTGATGTTATTAGTTTAGCAAAATTAATTTCTTTTTCAGTAACTGAGTTGCTAACAACGTCACAAATGTCATCTACTATATTAGTAAAGTTTTGCAAAACAGTTGCTGCATCTTTGCCAACCACTTCTGACAGACCAAAAGATAAAGTTTTCCCACTAGTTGTAGTAATTTGAAAGTTTTGATAATGCTTATGGTATTTCTGAGTACCATCACCATGCAAACAATTGCCTATTTTAGAGTTTTTATTTATCAAATTATTTTTAAGTATTGCTTCTTCAACTTGAAATTGACCTAAAATTGAAGCTTCCTGCATTAACCTACATTTTACAGCGGCTGATGGCAGTCTAGATATGTTCTTTTTGGCTAGTTTGTTTAAAACTACTTTTATGACTTCATTGACACTATCCATACTCACGTTCATTGAAAGAAGTTTCATTATTGTTTCTCGAATGTCATCACTGTATCTGCCATCTTCAAATGTTATTACTTCGTCATCATCCAGCAAAGAAACCAATTTTTGAAGTTCTAGATTCTTCATTTTTAAAATGTTTGTCTTACTATATAACGAAACAACTTCCTTCTCTAAACTTATAACATCTTTCATATTGTTGTCATTATTATAGTTGGTTTTATTTTGCAAAATAATTTTTAAATTACTCACTTTTTTTTGCAGCTTTATTTTTTCGTTTTTTAATTCAGAAATTTTTATATCTGAGTTTTCAAGAATTGAATTAATATCTGTTATTTTATTTTTCAATTGCAATAATTTTTTTTTTTCTTCATTTTTCAACGAATTTATTTTATTCTTTTTTATTTCCAGCTGAGTATCACGATATTTAATTTTTTTATTCAAGTTTCTAACATTAAATGATTCTTTTTTTGACTTTAATAGCTCTAATTTGTTTTCAAAATTTTTAAGCTTTTCTTCTTTTTCACAATAACACTTTTTAATAAAGTTTAATTCAGCTTCTATTAGAGAGTTTTTCGAAATAAGTATTTTAAGATTGTTTGACATATCTTCAAAATCTTTTAGATGTGTAAAATAATCCATTTGTAAATCCATCATAGATTCCATTTTCCTTTTTAAAATTTTATTTTCTTTTTTAAGCATTTTGTTTTCGCTTATCAGTATTGTTTCTTTAGAAATTTCTGATGCACTCACTGTATTATCAGAAAAATTTGCCACAGGTGGAAAAAAGGCTTTACCTAATAACAATGCTAATTTTTTATTTTTTCGTTGTTTCTTTAATTTTCTGATGGTGTCAACTAATCTATTTATTTTTTTGGCTAAAGCTTTCTTGCAGTAGAACAGTTCAACTTTAAAATCCAAACAATATCTACAATACATTGCATCATAAGATGTATCTTTTAAAGCCAAATACCGATCATAAATACTTTCATTTATCATTTTATCTAAATAAATAAAGATTTTCCAGTCATCAATTCGAACAAATATATAAACATATAAATATATTATTTCAAAGTCTTTTACTTATTATATATATATATATATATATATATATATATATATATATATATATATATATATATATATATATATATATATATATATATATATATATATATATATATATATATATATATATATATATATATATATATATATATATATATATATATATATATATATATATATATATATATATATATATATATATATATATATATATATGTATATATATATATATAAACTTAAAAATTAAGTAAATTGTATAAAAAGAAAATTGCTAAGTTACAAATTAGACTTACTGATAAACTGCTGAGATTCATTTACTTGTTGGTTAGCAAAAACCACATTAACAACACAAAACAAACTCACTTTAGAATACCTTAAGTTAAAATTTACAATAAAATCTCAGCTATATAAAATATAGATTCAACGTGTGCAAAAATCTTTTCTCAAGTAAAAGAGAAACGGCAAATTTACCAAAAATATCTAAAGACGGGGGAAATTATAATAATCTTTACTTAGAAAACAAAAAACCCACCCTATTAGACAACAAAAAAAAAAAAAAAAAAAACTTGTTCACTTAATAAATAAATAGTTGCAGAACTTATTTTTACGTGGGGACGAAAGAGTTATTTTAATTTACTTGCATTTTAACAAAACTGAAAGATTTAAAACTAAATAACTTTATCAATTCTAAACCAAAACGTCGACCCAAAGAAATTATTGTAGTACAACCTTTTCTAAAAAAAATAACATCTACATGTACGTATATAATATTTATTTTCATGGGTGGGTTTTTATTCTTCAAAACCTACATAAAATCATTTCTGGCGTTTTTTGGACAAAAATATATTAACGATTTTTTTCCGCGATAAAATGTCACGTGACAAAACTCCCTACTAAGTGGTTAATCTATAAACTTTTTTAAAAAAATATTTTTTAATATAAACTTTACAAATTTTTATTAAATTACTCAAAACAAAATAATTGACTACAAAATTGTTAACTATTTGCTTTAACAAAAATATTAGATGGAATCATCGTATTTGAGCTAATGTGGCCCAAGTTTATTGTTTTTTTTTCCTAAAAAGTACTATTTTTAAGATGAGATATTCCTATCGGCACATCTAGTTTTTTTTTCGGAAATAAAACCTATATAGACACGTGTTTTTCACGATCCAGGCGTAAACCAAAAGCACGTGTATTTTACGGGTAGTTTTACTAGAGTTTAATACGTGTTTTTTGAGGTTTTAAAGTCAAATTTAAATGTCGCATATTTTTATCATTGGTTTCACATTCCTTACGGAAAGTCATTACAATATGATACTACGTTTCCATAACTGTGAAACCATTAATACTTTAACTGGTATTAATGGTAAATAGTAATAGTTAATTTCACGGAATAAAAACCATTTTTGATACGTGTTATTCTTTTTATTTTAGAAGGTTTTAAAAACGCAACAGAAACCAAGCGTAACTCTTTTCTGAGTTGTGCCGGCTGGGATAGTTTAAGTAGAAAAAAATTTTGAAACAATTTTTCTTATTTTTTCATAGCTATATAAACTATATAAAAAGTTTTGTATTGAAATAAAAAATATTTTGAACATCCTTATTTCAGTTAGAAACACTGAACACGCCTTTTACACTTTTAGAATTGTTGTTTACATTCAAAAATATAAAATCACTAAATGTTTATAAGGTTAATTTTATCGTATTTGTGGTTTGTAAAAATGACCAATCACAATTTTATAAAAAAAAAAAGTCATCTTAATTAAATATTAAAAAATAAGTATGCCACTCAAATAACTATATCTAGATGGTTTATATTTTTTAGTGTTACATTTTAGAAGGGTCAGTAATGTTTATTCCAAATACATCAACCACGTGGTGTTTGATACTTTACACTTAATTTATTTTGCAACTTAACATTTCACACAAATCATATTGACTTTTATTTATAAACAGGAGTTTGTTTTATTATGACTCCGTTTAACTAAATGTGATAATCCTTAAGAATTTTTCTTTAGTTTGCCTATGACGTCAGTTATCAAGCACATGTTAATCAAAAATATAGTACGTGGCATGGGTTCTATAGGAAGCCGCGTCTACAATTATTTTTTTCACTAAATACAAGATGTTTTTCAGAGCTTTTGAACAAACAAAAACAAAGTTTATATATTTTAAAAGTGTTAAACACGTTTTATTTTTACAGAGTACTTGTTGCAAAGATAGAGAATAAGTTGAATGAGAAGAGAATCAACCTTTAAAAAACAAACTTTAATTTCACTTCACTTAAATCAGGCCTGCCATAAAAACACATAAAATTAATTTTGTTCCGTAATTTATGTAGATAATAAGCAGCAATTTTAGTTAAGAACCAAAATGAAAGCATTAATAAATCAAAAGGTAAGATTCTTTCAATTTATCAATTAACGCTTGTAATTCTTTCCAATAGGGAAAAAAAAAAATTTTCGTTTTTTTTTATTCATAACAAACTCTGCGTATTAGAACGCGCAATAACTTGTTTTGATTTTTAATATAAAACCTTACCTTGTTTTGATTTATAAAATAAAAATAATTAGATTAGATAGATGATTTTCCTTTATTAGTAGTAACTAGTTATTTAGAAAGCTAAATATATTACTGATTTATGCTATACTTCATTTTTTTTTTATATAAGTAAAAAAAGATACTTAATCTTTTTTTCTATAACAAAAAGGTGTTATTCTATTTTTAGATAAAGTTGTAGAAAATTGTTAATTTTGCATTTCGTTGCAAAATTTACAATGTTCTACAACTTATGTTAGCTGTATTCATCAACAAAGAATCACATTACTACTCAGCAAAGAAACATCAGTAATCCACAAAAAAGAAACATCTAAAAACAATTTTAAAAGACGAATAATTTATTCTTTATTGGTAGTTCGGCTGTTGTATGTTTATATAACAAATCCTGAAATCGCTTTTGTAAGTATGCGTTAATGATTTTTATTAAAATTTAAAAAAAAAATGATAAAGGAGCGTGTTACAACACGCTCCTTTGTCATTGCCGTCGAAAACAACAAAGGACGTGTCTTATATTGTTTCAAACTTCTTGAAAGTCGAATCAAAATATGTTAGTTTAAGCTATAAAAACTTGACAAGAAAATTTAATAGACAACTCGAAATATTTTAGAAGCTTTTTGTAATTTTTTAAGTAGTACTTTTAGAAGTAATTTTTAAGTGTTTCAAGTCTTGATTTTATATTTTTTTTTATAAAAACATATTTAAAAAGAATACTTTTGTTATTCCTTTCTTGATACAGGCAAATATAAAATAAACTCTATTCTCGCATTTTTTTTTTTTTTTTTTTTTGTTTGTTTTTGATTATTCAAATAATTCTCGAACCAGGACAAGTTAGTATTTTTTATACCATAACTTTTGAGTGTTATTAGAAGGATTTAATGATTGACTATATCGAAAGATTTACTTAAATCAATTGAAAGGCCTAGGGTATATTTGCCTTCATCAAACAATTTAAATATGTCCTGAACAAGGTGAATGATTGCATGAATGGTGGAACGGCCAGATTTGAATCCAAATTGTTTATGGTAAAGAATATAATTAACATTTAAAAAAGAATAAATCCTATTATACCTAACTCACTCTAATATTTTAGAAAAAAAATTAAGAATTGAGATCGTCTGATTTTAAAATTGGAATGATTTTTGCGATTTTTAGGTTTTCTAGAAAAACACCATGCTTTAAAGATAAATTAAAAATATGTAATAATGGAATTGTGATGTATTTCATCGATTTAATAACAACATTACTACTTATAGCATCGAAACCTACGCTTTTATTGGGCTTTAAAAAAGAGACTCCGTTTAATATTTTTTTTTTCATAAGTTTAGGATCAGACATAACACTAATGTTGTTTAAGGTAACGTAAGACTTAAAGTGTATTTGAGAAGTTGCTATATATGATGATAAAATAGGACCAATATTTACAAAAAACTGATAAGTGTTTTAGCCACTAAGGATTTATTTACAACACAATTGTTATTAACTTGAAGATTATTCAGAAGTAAATTTCCGTATAAACGTTTTTTACCGATTACTTTCTTTATAATTTGCCATGTTTTTTTGAATCATTTTTGTGTTTAATTAATTGTTCCGAATAGTAATGTTTCTTTGAGCGTTTTAAAATTGATTCATATAGCCGTTTTTAGTTTTTGTAATTATTTTCACTTTCAAGATTTTTTTTTAAGAAACTTGTTATATAAACTTTTTTCTTTTTGTTTTTTTTTTTGAGGATTTAAGAATGCCCCTTGTGATCCAAGGGTTTAAAAGTGTTTTTGTTTTGAAAACTTTAGTTACTTCCGGGAATGATTTATTATAAAGATAAAGAAATTCAGTTAAAAAGATATAATATGCTTTATCAGCATTTAGATTTAGTTGAAGGGTGTCCCAGTTGACTCGAGTTAGAAGTTTATGAATATTTTTGATTGAAGCGTCGTTTATTAACCGTGTTTTTATTAATTATTTTCTATCACTAAGGACATCAGGGTTGTTGCATTTTTGCGATAAAATAAAAATAAGAATGTGATCAGAAATGTCAGATTTAAATATACCAGTTCTTATTTTGATATTTACAAAGTCATTTGTAATAATTTGATCTAAAGATGTTGCACTTTCTCTACTTATTCGCGTTGGTTTGTTTATTAGGGGAATATAAATATTTTGAAAAATTGTATTAAAGAAGTTCTTAATGTTTTTTTTTTGTTGTTTTTTTGCCGTATTCTAATATATAAAGGTGAGTTTCCACTCATCCGTTTTTCTACGGGAAAGGGAAAGGGAACGGAAAAATAATCACGTGAGCATGCGCAGTTTTTTTTCGGACAAATAAAAACTCTTATTACGCATGCTCACGTGATTATTTTTTTCCTTCCTATCCCGTTCCCGTTGAAAAACGGATGAGTGGAAACTCGCCTTTAAGATTGATTTCACCAACAATATGAACCGATTTATTTAAAGATGATTTTTTTTTTAATTATATTTTTAATGTGATTTTCAAATGCCTTAATACTTCCTGTGGGCGGTCTAAATAGACGTTATTTCTTGATGTTTTGTTAATAATTCAACGCATAAAGATTCATAATCATTAGAGGTTGAACTTAACTGTGGTTTCCTATTGAATAAAATTGAATTTTTTATGTATATACACAAACCTCCGCCTACTTAATTTGATGCTATAACTTGATGAATTACTTTATAATTAGGTAATTGAAAATTGTAATTGTTTTTAATGTTTACATCGTGACACCATGTCTCGCTGAGACAAATTACCTGAAATCTAATGTCAATTTTATGTAAAAATTGTTTTAACGACTCAAAATATATTTGTGTACTTCTAATATTAATGTGAAACATTGAAAACGAATTATCTTCCATTCCTTTATCAATATTTTTTGAATTTGGGTTACAGTACATAGGGCTAGTATTTTTAATTACTTGACTATCGTTAAAAAGATTATAATCGGGATCCGAATAGTTGTTTAAAATTATTGACTTTTTTTGTGAATTAAATTTATGTTTGATAAAACAATATTATCAGCCATTTTAAATATAAAATATATCAATATAAATTTAACTATCAAAAAAATAATATTATAAAAAAAAAAATTATTAAAAAATTTTTTTTCGAAATTTTTTAGCAATGAGCTTATCATATATAACAACAAAATATTTACCGTTTATCCTATGCGTTTTGCTTTCTTCAAGGAGTTTCTGTCTTATTATAGTAGTTTCCAGCAAAAAATCCTCGTTAATATAAACCTTTTAGATTGTTAGCGTTTTTTTAAATCTTTACTTTGTCTTTGTAATTTAGTAACTTAATTACATTTGTTCTAGGCTTTTTATTGCCAATAATACCAGTTCTGTGCGCTCTTTCTATGATTACATCTTTTACATTGAGGTTATTTTCAAGAAGGTTTATTATATTCACTTCCGTATCGTCCCAGTTTTTGTTTTCATTTTCTTTGACTCCTTCGATTTGAAGATTATTTCTCCTTTGACAATCTTCTAGTTGTCTAAATCTATTTTTTTCATTCTCCTCTATGGTTGCATTCGACCATTTTTTTTTTTTCCACATCACTGACTTTTTTATCATTTATCTTTTTTTTTTTCCAAATTGCTGACTTTTTATCATGGCAATCATGAAAGAATGTTAGACTTTCTTTAATGTCTTTTTGTATTTTTTCATACTTTATCATCTGCTTTTTTGTTTTTTTAATATCGGTATTTCGGTTTTCATTTTCCTTTTTTAAAACTTTACAAATATTTTTTAATGTATTAATTTCTTTTAGCAATCCATCGATTCGACAGTTAGCCTGTTTTAAATTTGCACTTATTAACGCTAATATAACTTTTTGTTTTTTTTTTGGAACATTTCTTGAAATATTTCATGAAATAGTTTTATTGAGACTTCATTGTTAAGTTTTGAACTTTTGAACTTGTTAAGATTTGAAAATAAATAAATAAATAAATAAATTAAACTTGCAATATCAATTTTTTTTTTTTTTTTTTTTTTGGAGCAAAAGCACGTCATGTATGATATTCTCTATATAAAAAAGATATTTTTTTGTATATATACAATATCATATACGGTGTTAAGTAATAATTTGATTTCATATAAGATATAAATTTAAAAGGTGTAAAACTGATGAGCGGGAAAAACACTTAAGAAAACTCTTTGAACTTTAATTAAATTTGGTTTTAAACAAAAAATAAGCAAATTTCATAAAAAAACATACAAATAAACAAATTTCAGTTTTAAAATGTCGTATCAAACTCAAAAGTTTGAACATGAGTATTAATTTTTTAAATTTTGTTATAGCACCGGTGTAAAAATTATTTTATAAAAAAACTTACAACGGAATTATAGAAAAAGTTTTGGGTAAAGCTGAGCACTAGTAATTTTCATATTTAGCAATTATTTGCATCTAGTTAATTGATAAACTTTTTAACAATTCTCTTTTAATATCACAATTATTTCCTATTCTTTATTATAATTTTCATATAACAAGTTTCTGTACAAATCTAAATAAATTTAAACAAATTTTAAATATTCAAAATCACTTAAAAGTTTATGGAGTTAATCTTTTTTGTAAAATTAACAAAAATTTACAAAATGTTTAATTAATTTAGTTAACTTTAACCGGTAATCCAAAGGGAAATAATTATTAAGTTCACTTTTATCTGCAATTACTTAAGTGTGATTGCAAAAACAAAATTTTCAATTGCAGATAGACGCCTAATTGTCCTGGTTAAAATATGGACAAGTGGCATCAAGGAGTACATTCCTAATATATATCAGAAAAATAAATAAGGAATCAGTTATATCTTATATATATATATAGATATATATATATATATATATATATATATATATATATATATTTATATATATATATATATATATATATATATATATATATATATATATATATATATATATATATATATATATATATATATATATATATATATATATATATATATATATATATATATATATACATATATAGATATATATATATAGATATATATATATATATATATATATATATATATATATATATATATATATATATATATATATATATATATATATATATATATATATATACAAAACTATTAATATAAAATTGTAAAAATGTGTTATATATTTTAAACTCCCTAGCTATAATAGATCTTTTTAATCTGTTAAGCTGGTATCGCGATGAGGGTTTAATAATCAGGGGCGGATCTAGGGTACGTCTAGTACGTCTGTAGACGTACCCAAAAATAAAAATAAATCTAAAAAAAAAAAGTTTTTATATTATTTCAATATTGTATATAAAAATAATTTTTTTTAGTTTAACCGTTAAGAGAATTAAATTTAAGTTTTATTACCTTTATACAAACAGTTATTTAAAAAAAAAAAAAATTCGCTGCTTGTTTTGAGTAATTAAAGTTGCTTTTTGTTTAGAGCGGTAAATAAAAAAATCTTTTATAATTGGAGGTTAAAGTAATAATAAATAAATAATATTTAATTAGAAGAGTCAATGGACGTACCCAATATTATTTTGTTAAACGATAAAAAACGTTTTTAAATTTTTATTTTTGTTATAAAAGCAAAATATCAGTTTCTTTAGTTATAACAATTTTTGGACGTACCCATAGCAGTACACCCTAAGTAAAATCTTAGTTAAAATCTATTGTTTAGCGATAATCAGGAGATGAAATATATTTTAATAGTTACTACATATCAAAATAAAACAATAGACGTACCTAACATTATTTTTTCCTGTGATTAAACTTTTTATTTAGTTTAGTTTTCAATATTTAAATTTTAAGTAATCGATTTTATTTATGAAAAAACACTGTCGGACGTACCTTCCTACTTTCACCCTGAAATATTTAAAGTTTATTGTGATATTTAAAATGTCTCGACTCTGTAGATATACGAAGTTTTCTTAATAAATCGTGTGTGCAACATGTTCGTGTTTATGCTGGTGATAAAATTTTTCAAGATCAGCTTAGATATTTTCAACAAAAAACGCTTCTTACATATCTAAGACGCCATAATATCTGGTAAAAAAAGTGTTTCAGAGAAGTTAATAACAAAAAAGTTTAAAAATTTTAAAGATTTTTCTGATGAAGCTTCTGACAATTAAAGTAGAGAACAACTACTTTTAATTATATGGTTTGTTTGTTCAAAGTTCAATAAGAGAATTTATCAGTTTCTTAGATTGCACAAATGGTGTTACTAGTACGGAATATTTTATTTTTTGATAAAAATATTTCGGATTCCTTTATATATATATAATGAATTGTGATATGGTGGTGGTAGAGCAATTTATTTTTGATTTATTAAATACCCACTATACAAGTAAGGTAAATTAAGAGTTTTATACAAGATAAATATAAAAAATCTTGGAAATTTTTTTTTTTATTTCGTTTCAACGTGATCATCTTGGAATATGTTTTTCAAGAATGTCCTTGAAGATAGTTCTCTGCTCTTTTAAGTTCCAGTACTCAACTGCACATTTTAGAGATTGAAGATCCGTTTCAGGAATTAAATTTTTGAGGCCGACAGTTTTTATTTTTTTTTTTACTTTCCATTATTGTCTCCAGATTTAGTTCATGATTATTGCACAACCCTTTGATACTATCTAAAAAATGTTGTGGGGCTGTTTTGTTTTTCAGCTGCGACCTAATAATATCATATGTCATTTTATTGTTCATCAAACGAATAAATAAGTTTAGCTTGTTTTGTTATATAATAATTGATATATCTTCAATAAAAAATAAGGTATGATTATAACTTTTGCTATGTTTTAAAACATCGAGGAGTGACTTAAGTGCATTTCTTCCAACTATATCAAGCTTTTGCATTAACAATTTTTTTATGTTCGCACAGCTCAAGACCATACGTTAGTGTTGGAACAGCTAAAGATTTATATAACTGAACAATGGAGTTTGGGTGAGCAAAACGGATTCCTGATTGAATTAAGGTTTAGATTACCGTCCGGAAATTAGATATTCGGTAATCAATGTTTGATTTATTAAGTGAGGCAAAAGGGGAACTTTTTGTAACCCATGCAAAGCCTAGATGACTAAGTTTATCATGAAGTTTTTTTTTTGGTGGTTGAGAGTTATTGTGCAGTTTTTAATTTGCTTTTTTCCGGTGAGCAGGAACTCGGTTTTGTCAGCATTCAATTTTATGCAGTTTTTGTGTGTGTACATATTACATATATTAATAAGCTTTTGTAGGCCAGAGAGGGTGGATTGATGGTCACACTAAATATTTGTCCTCTTGTATTTTAAATCTAAATGAAAAAGCTGCATATGCTCATTGCAACAGTCATAGACTTAATTTAGTTATTTGTGCTTCATACAAAGTGCAATATGTCAAGTATTTTTTTAGCACTATGTCATGTTCTGCAATATGACAAGTATCGTTTTTGGCACACTTTAATGAGGTATCATACTTTTTAAACTTGTACATATCAGGCATCAAATTTTAGAGGAGCATATTGAAAGTACCGTTCCATATTGAACATGTTGGGTGGAAAAGGTTTACTTTTTTTTCGATAGTTTTCAAGAACATAGTATTAGTTCCTACAAAAATGATTTCAGAAGTTCAATTATATCTTTTATTGAATTTTATGAACAGATCTACTGAATTCCTATGCTTTAATTTTGTGAGCTGTTTAGATGTGAAGCATTTTAGTTAAATTTAAAAAGGTAGTTTCAATATTAATGTTACTGAGCTGTTAAAAGTGATAAATTTTCTTGGTTGTAAAAACATTAAAAGTTTACATGCTACTTTTCCACTAACTTCATGTGAATGTGAGTGGATATATTATTCATTTTGGCGCCTGAAATATATATGTTAAGCACCCTGGTATAGTGCCAAACAATAATAACACCGATTTAGTGTTATCATTTTTATATACAAAAGTTGTATTTGTTATAATTGGCAAATGCTTTTGTTTTTTAATTAATTTTTTTCAGTTTTTATGTTTTGATCAGCAAGATTTATTAAAATGAATGTTTTAAAATTTTATTTTTTTAAACAAAATGTGGCATTAAAAATGCATTTCTAAATACCTCTTTTTATAATTTAAAATTGCATATTTAATATACAATATTTTATTATAATTTGTGCTATTTTATAATAGATTTGTTAAAATAGAAATATAAAATTTTGCATTGTGTAATTTATTTTATTAATGGTAATGTAAAAATATAGTTTTTAATAATAGATCAGTAAATAATGTGTAAATATATAACTTTATAATCTAAAAGTAAAGTGCCCCGGTGATAACCTTGCATACTTTTAATTGAAGAAAGAATCTTATTAGAATAACTTAATAGACCTCTTTTAATAATAGACCTCGGTTAATCTTTGATAGATTAAATGAAGATAACCTTCCATGTATTTTTTTGCTTTTCAACTAACGACTAGAGACACCAAAAAAAAAAAAAGTTCTCAATATTTCCAATATGCCAACTATAGTTCAAAACTTGCTCTATGTGCTAACTCAAATGCTTGTAAGATATCTTTAAGGGAAGGGGGTGAGAGACTTCACGATACCCCCTACCCTCATCCTTCGGGACGGCCCTGGGGAGGGGGTTAAAAATTTTTCCAAAAAATCAGATGTACCCAAATAATTTCCTGGGTCCGCCCCTGATAATATAGCCAAAAAAAATTCAGGGCCTTAACTTGACAAAATCAGAATAAAAATTATTGAAATTTTTAAAAACATTGGCTTTCAAATTGAAATAAACATTAATTTCAATAATGTGAACTTTCTTGATGTCACATATTACCTCTCCGAAAATTCTTAAGGGCCTTATAAAAAACCTAATGAAGAAATATCATATATTAATAAAAGTTCAAATCATCTCCCTTAAATTATTAAACAAGTTCCAATTGCAATTAACAGCAGGCTTAATCAAAACTTTTTTAATGAAAACATTTTGAACTTTTCCAAACGCAGGTATGAAGATGCTCTTAAATAAAGCGTATTTAAAAAATTCGAGCGAAAATCTTAAACAAAAAATGTTAAAAGCAAAATCAAAATATAAATATATTTTAGTTTAACCCTCCGCATAGCAAAAATATTTAAAAAAATATTGGAAAAACGATTTTAAAATTAGTAGATCAACATTTTCCTGCCTCTAATGAATTGCCCAAAATATTACCAGAAATACTATTAAAGCAGGCTATAGCTGTGCAAAAAAGATTAAAAGAATTATATAAGGCCATAGTTTTGCATTACTTATTATAAATTAACTTCTCAAAGAAAAAATTGTAACTGCAAGCTAAAAGTTGACTGTTCTATGAATGGCAAAAGCTTATCAAAAACATTATTTACAAATACATTGTTTCTTCACAAAAAAAACCTGGTAAACAATATGTTGGCTTAAACGTGGGTAAATGGTAAAAATGTTATGGCAACCACAAACAATTTTTTAAACATAGAAAATACTCAAAAGACACTATGCTATTAAATTATATTTGGAAACTAAAAGAAAAAAATATTAGTTTTAACTTTTAAATGGTCTATTCTAAAAAACTGCGCCTTGCCCATAATTAAATTTCTAAAAAATGTATACTACCTTAACACGAAAAATTTGAAACTATTACATGTTTAGGTCAAGAAAATTGAACAAATAAAGAATCTGAAATAATTTGTACATGCAGACATGAAAATAAGTTTCTTTTAAAAAGTGAAAAAATCAAATGACCAGTCTATACTTACCATAATTACAAATAAAAAAAATCAAATGACCAGTCTATAATTACAACTGATGGAGAAAGAAGCTGTTGTAAAAAATTAGATAAGTATATATATATATATATATATATATATATATATATATATATATATATATATATATATATATATATATATATATATATATATATATATATATATATATATATATACTTATCTAATTTTTTTCCCAGCCGGCATAATTACGTTGTTTCAACGTTGAAATTCGGTTAAAGCGTTGTTTCAACGTTGTTCAACTATGTCACAACGTTAAATCAATGTTACGGTTTAAACGTTGATTTTTTAACGTTATTTCAACGTTAAATCAACGTTACAGCTTAAACGTAGATTATTTAACGTTATTTCAAAATCCTGTCATCAAAATCCTGGGAAAAATAGGCTGAAGTTTCTGCTAATAAAAGTTAAGTTCTCTTTAGATATAACATCTTAATTATTTTTTTTTAGGTATAACATTCTTAATTATTTTTGTAAATCTAAATAATAAGCTAAAAAGAAGATTTTATATATATATATATATATATATATATATATATATATATATATATATATATATATATATATATATATATATATATATATATATATATATATATATATATATATATATATATATATATGTATATATATATATATCAGCGCTCAAAAAATATATTTATATATTTATACATAAAACCCTCGGGATTAGGGTCGGCATTTGGCAATGCCAACCTAACTACTGAACTAAAAGTCTTTGAAGTTGTCAAAAAGTTACTGATCTCATTTCTTTTTTATAATAACTCCTTTATGTCATATTTTTTTTGCCAAACTAATGCCAACCTCTAAGAGTTTTGACCTCGTTTCCGACATACAAGAGAAGAATTTTTATTTTTTTGCTGTATTATATAAACCATATATAAATATATTGTGTCCTTTATTTTGATATTTATAGTTCAAATTATTAATTATTTACTTTTAGTTTTAATTTTTATTTGAAAATTTAGAGCTAAAAACTGATGTGTACGACTAGAAGACAGTCAAAAGTCTGTTCAAGAGGACATTTGTTCTTTGTCTTTTAAAGATTTAGGTCATTATTTCATAAATTTATTTATTAAGTTTGAAATTTGTTTTTGAAATCCCTAATTTTTTGAAAACCCTCAACTTTCAGTTTTTGAAAAAAAATGAAAGTTGAGGGTTTTTTTTCAATTTTGAGTTTTTAGTTCAATTCATTAAAAAAAATATTTCAAAAATTCAGTATACAATGAGGATAAGAAAAAAGGAAACAAAGTACCAAAATTTGATAACATTTATAAGTTATGGCTGAAGGCAGTATGTTATTATTTGTTTTTTTGTTTATTAAATTTATAAAGTTTGTAGAAATATTCAACAAAAGTTGTTTTGTGAAACTATTTTAATTTATAGTGTTTCAAAAGAGTATGTTATATTTACATACTGATATAATAAAAGAGCTACAAAGCCAAAACACAGTGATCAAGCCTACTTATAATAGTGAATATTAATCCAAAGCAATGATGTAGGGTTAAACAGGACTAAAGTTATTAATTTTAGTAGAACAAATGAAGTGGTTTTAATTTAATCTCATTTTTATTAGTCACTTAAAAAATATAATAAGTATTTGTATAAAGATAATTAAAATTTCTAACAACAATATTAGCTTTACGTGTTTTTTTATTTTTAGGTGAATCAATTGCAATTGATGAAATATCTTTAAAAGACAGAATTCACAAAATAATGCTGAGGTAATCAAAATAATTTTTAGTTATTCTGGAATTTTAAAGATTAAATTATTTAGCAAAAAATTTGTTTGATAACAAGTTTAATTAAAAAATTTAAATTAAAACAAAAAATTAATATTAGTTCTCACATAATTAATATTAGTTCTCTTATTTATTAAAATTTAGAATATTTTCCAACAATTTTATGACCTCCATGAATATGAAGGGGAAAGGTGGAAATATGCTTTAAGAGCACTAATTTATATGGTGTAGTGAAAGGTATACCTTTATAAGATAAGTAAAACTTTTTTATTCTCATTTTTTATATATTAAAAAATTTCTCATTGTGTTTTTTTTTTGTTTGTTTTTCTAATTCTTTTTTATAAACAGCTTTTTCTATTAAATACGATGGAGCGACTGAATCTTTAATTAACGGCATTTTGTCTAACTTCTTAAAATGCGCTCCATTTCGAAAAGTTGGCGGAAAAGAAAAAAAGTTTAGATTGATTGATATATTTTTATATTTATAAAAATTAATCTAAAATTTCTTTATTGAAATATTTACATATATTTCAACAAAGAAATATATATTTTTTGTTTGCTAATTTTTTTCCAGTGCTAATTCAACATTATAAATTAAAACTTAGTTATGAAAAAAACCTAGGATTGAGTTGAAATAATTATATACAAAATATATAGTTATTTGTATAACTATTTCAGTTCCAAAAGAGAGCACACAGTATTGTGAATTTTTTAAATTCACAGCTACAAAAGAAAAATGTGATAATGAGAATGTTGATTTACAAAAAAGAAAACATAAACAAAGAGAATTTCCTGATTATTTACCAAGTAGGTATTAATTTTATGTGCTTGGATTATATAAGTTTCAATTTTCATGCTCAAAAGTGTATATTTTTTTTATAATTTATACTATAAATAAGTAGTTATATTTTACAGGTTCAGTTTTCAAAAATTGAAAACCTGGATGCAAATTTTGCATCCAGGTTTCTACTTGTGTGGTTTGTATTGTTCTCCACCTATAATGTATAATATCTCCACAAACATAATATTAGATTTACTTTATGTTTTTTACAGATAAATCAATTACAATTAATTGGTAGAGCGTCTTCTAAAGATAGAATACAAAAAATTATGCTGAGGTAATCAAAAACAGAATCGGACTCTTACCTCATTTATAATCAGGGTGACCACAGCTTCTCTAAAATCCTCTAAAGTCCTCTTTTTTTAAAAACCACCTCTAAAATCCTCTATTTTCCTCTAAAAAGTTAAAAATTAGATCAAAGTTCCTCTTTAACTCCTCTTTTTTTAATTCTTGATGGAAGTATAATGTTCAAAATACCAATTCTTGGTCTGCAAAACTGGTTAACGCCTTAAAGTGCATAGAATTGTAAAAAAATGCTTTAGCAAATACATGCTATTTAACATAAAAAATGACATTATTTAACCCCTGTCCATTAACCCCAGAAGTGTATAAACATGGACGTTAAACCAATAATAAATTGCCACATAAAATTTCTTATAAAAATTATATGTGGCCACCCCGAAAATTACTTTTCAAGGCTAGAAAGGTTTTATATTTGATTAATAATTTATTTTGAAATAAGGTTGTTTTATTTAAATTAAATATTTGAAAATATTATTAATAACCAACTAACAGTTATATTTTCTTTTAAAAATTCAGAGTATTTTCGAAAAATTATATTGCCTCCGCGGATATGAAAAGCAAAAGTGGAAAAATATGCTTTAAGAACATCATAATCTATATGGCGTTGAAAAAGATATACCTTCATAAGTTGTAACACTTTTCCATTCATATTTTTTTTAATCTTCCCATTTTGTTTTTTATATATATATATATTTTATTTACAGCTTTTTCTATTGTATTCAATAATCCAAAAGAAACCTCGGTTAATGGAACATTGTTTTACTTTCTAAATTACGCTCTATTTCAAAAAGGTGGTAGAAAAGAGAAGAAATTTGTATAGATTTTATTCAATTATATGTAAATGTATGTAATATTTAGATATATTTTTCAATAAAACAAGTTTTATCTTTTTTTTTAATCATACCTATCTATTTTAACCAAACTAAACTAAAATATTTTTAAATAGTATAGGTATAGACATTGAATAGAATTAATACCCATTATATACCTTGATAATGCACAGCATCACTAATGTACAAGCTTAGTACGTTTTGATGTCACATTTTGCCGCACATAGCACGTTTACATACATACATACATACATTTTGACATACCAAGCACGTTTTGATGGTGAAAAAGTGTTTTAACAGTCGTTTTAACGTTGATAAATCAACGTTAAAAAAAACTATCATTTTAAACGTTGTATCAACGTAAATTCAACATTATTGTAACGTTTTTTAGCGTCGAATCAACGTTGATATAACGTTTGAACCTAACGTTGATTTAACGTTAATAAATCAACGTTGAAAAAAACTTTAATTTTAAACGTTGAATCAACGTAAATTAAACGTTAGGTTTCAACGATAGTTTAACGTTATTTCAACGTTATTTGCCTGCTGGGATAAATATATATATATATATATATATATATATATATATATATATATATATATATATATATATATATATATATATATATATATATATATATATATATATATATATATATATATATATATATATATATATATATATATATATATATATACTCTTGCATGGTAGTTGAAAAGAGTTTCCCATAAACTGTAGTTTTAAAGAGCGCGTTAATAAACCAGACCAGAAAAAGTTTAAAAACTTAAATTTTTTTTTTTTTTTTCAAATGATAGACTGCCTGCCCAAACCAAACCCTCAGTCGATGTAGCAGCACTCCCTTGCGAGTCAGGCTATTTGTCAGTCGTTGTAGCAGCACTCCCTTGCGAGTCAGGCTGTTTGTCAGTCGATGTAGCAGCACTCTGTTGCGAGTCAGGCTAGGTTTTTTAATAAAATAAAAACAAAAACATCTAAAAAAAAAAAAAACTTTCTAGTCGTTATAATTGCGGTTTTTTAAAAAATTTTTAAAAAACAATAAAATTTAATGTACTTCCGCATTAATTTAATTGCTTTGATTAATTAATTTCGACGACAATCAAGTACAGCTTAAGAGCCGTTTTTTCTAAGAATCAGGCAAATTCCTGAAACTGTGGAAGTGACCTCGTCCAAATTGCTTGAATTTTTTATATATTGATCAGAATATAGAGAAAACCTGTTAGGGAAAAAAAAAATTTTCAAAAATGTTTCGTTCACTCGGAATCTGGGCTTAAATTTTTGAGATTTTTTTAAAAATTTTTAGAAATTTAGTTTTTGCCACCTTTGAATTCATTTTTTGGCAAGGCAAAAAGTTGCACATAGCTTTTGTAGTTAATATCAGACGTAACCCAAAAGCTCTCTCCAAAAAATACAAAAAAGTTGCGTGACATTGTGCGGTTGGCTAATTATCATAGTTCAAAAGTACAAAATCAATCAGTTTTGTCAATTTTTAATCGGAGTTAATTCTAGCGGCAAGGTGTTGCACACAATTTTTTTTTTAGGATTTGAAATTATCAAAGGTATTGAGTCTAAAAATGCAAAGAAAGTTATGTGATACCTAAGGCCTATAAATATATTAAGGCTTGAAATTGGAAAAAAATGTTATAGTATACTTACAAAATGAACCATTACGGCAGAGGCGCTTAGTTTTGTAAAAATGTAAACATATCCAACTGTCAATACAAAAAGGTCCTAACATAATATTAAAAAAAATTTGTGTGATTTTGTCACACGCATGATATAACATGAATTAAAAACTGAACAAAAATCTAACATCAAGATAACTATATTGCTAATTAAATAAAACATAAATCAAACATTTAAATGTTTTTCCATTTAAAAATTAGTTTTTTATTTATTAATAGAGTCATTTACACACATTATCCACCACATCACACATAATTTCTACTCTGCTGCAGTAATTTTCTCTAAGAATAATGATATGACTGTATTATAGTCTTCTTCGGATAATGAATAATCGCCACAACCACTGATTAGAAAAGGAGCATTTACTAAACAGATAATTTTATCAGTTTGGTTATTTATCTCCTCGGTAGTAACTGGCCAGCGAAAAGTATTCTTCTCTTGCCCGTTAATCATACAATTAACTCTGATCCCAGTTATAGATACCTAAAAGTATTAGCGCAACATTTAAAATAATATAATAAAGAGTTTATGATTTGTTTAATTTTGCTTACATTCAATAAAACTTGTAAAGTCTTATATAATGTCATTCTGAAATTATTTTTACATTTTATTTATATTCCTTTTATTTTAGAGCACTGTTTTGTAAAACAAAATAAAAACTTGAAACTAATATATACTTTGAACAATATTACCTCCACAATATATCCAATATTCCATTGTTTTTCATATGCAACAGCAACCCAATCATTCATTTTCCATACAAGACAAATTTCTTTTGCAAGATTGGCGATGTCTTCCTCATATTTATTATCATCTTCATTGTCTCCTGTCAGATTAAAGTCATCGTTTTCGCCATAAACTCCTTTGTTATCGTTAACCTGACTATTTTCATTATTTTCTGTTGTCGGTTCTACCAGCTTACCTTTTCTTTTCAGGTTACTAAATCTATAACAATATCAATAGTACATATTTTTAAACATATGTAAACAAACACACAAAATTATAACTTTCACCTAAATTTTAATTTCATATTTGTAAAAGAACTATTTAACAGTCAGAAACATAATCTAATTTGCAAAAGTTTTGATAGCAACAATGCCTACCTTGAAAATAAAGATGTTATCTGTTGGCTAGTTACATATTGATCAGGCGGAAGTTCTCTCCTCAGCTGCATGTGAACCTGTTCAGGGCTTATTTTATTACCTGATTCTTCTCCACGAATAAAGTATTTATACAACAGTTCCTTCTGCTGATTTGAAAATCTAAAAGAACTTCGAAAGCACTGTTAGAGGATGAAGAAATTGTCATATTTAGTTGTGAAGTAATTTTTAACTTATGAACAAACGAGTTGCGAACTTTATCCAATGATGTTAATGATTTCGGAACTGTATGAAGACAGCATGTGTTCTTTTAACTCAGCATCTCTTTCAAATGATAAAGTACAATTCATTTCAGTGCAAAATCTTAATGAATATAATTGCCTGTCGCTTCTTTTCTCTTAGCAACATCATGCAAAATACCGCTTGTAAATATAAAGTCTAAGAAATGTTCACACTTTGTTTGATCAAGACTAGATCGGACGAATACTTTCTTCTCTGGAAATGCCAACCCTTTATGAGATGCATGCCATTTTCTTGCTGTTTCTATACGATGTTTGGTACACTCAAATGTGTTCATTATAAACTTTTTGGTATACTTAGTATGGTCTAGTAATGAGAGAATAACTAACTTTCCCATGGAATCACTTTGCTTATATACTTTCTGAGCACAAATAATTTCAATTGGGAGAGGGCTATTTATTTCATCAACATTTTTACTGTTAAGAAAATCTATAAGTATTTCCTCTTGTCCAGGAGCAACAGCTTCCGCAAATTTTTTCTTTAATAAGTTTTCTAGGCGAACATACTTGCGTTTTAACTTATCTTTAGTAGTATCTTCCAGATATTCGAACTTCCTTTTTAATCTAAATTTTATTGGACTTGCATTAAGAACCTCTGTTACACTCTCACGGCTTCTTAGAGATTCGTCCGAAATCTCCTGTGAAACATTAATTTCACCGGGATCAAATTCTTCATCTGGAGTAGCAGGTGTCATATATGTTTGTTTTTGTTGTGTTTGTGTTTCTGTACATAAATTGGTGTTTTCGTTGACTCTAGATAAAGCAGTTTCTTGCTTTAAATGGGTAAAACACATCATAGCGCCAACTGAAAATACTTCATTGTATCGCTTTGACATTGATATGACGACTTGTATTGGTGACGCCCTTAAAGCGGGAGATTTTTTTCCTTTTATATTTAGATGGTGAAGATGAAAGCATGTTTTTGGAGGACTCCATGCAATACCAAACGTGTACCGGTGAAAAGCACATATTTGTTCATCCTTTTCAAGATTTCTTTTAAGTCTATTTGCAATAAGTCCATTTTCTTCCCAAATATTATTATCGTTTAATCGCATGACCTAAAAACAATTTTTTAAACAATTATTAAGTGCGTCATTTAAAGCATTGTTTATAATTTGACTCTTCACAAAAAATGTTTACAAGTTTAAAATACATTGTTGTTATTATTAAAATACAATATTGCAAGAGTGTGATTAATTTAGTGATTATTTATGAAAAGAGTGAGGAATTAATTAAAAAAACTTTTTTTTTTTTGTTTAAAGAACTTTGTCTTAAAATCTTAGTGCAGAGAAGTTATAAAGTAAGTAATTATAAAAATTATATTACAGTCTGCGTAAATTTAAAATACATAATTACCTTTAAGTTGATGAGGTGTTTCTTAACATCAACATCTCCCAGCTGATGAATGTAGAACATTTTGTTTATAATTTTATGTTTTTTGAATGATCCACAATTTCCTTTTGAAAAGCAACAACAGTTTTCATAAATATATTTGTTTTGTTCCATACTCAACTAAAAACAAGTTCTATTTATGCAGTACCTATTTCTCAATAGCAATGATAAAACATCTACTCTATTTATGCAAATTTTAAAGATCGTTAAAATAAAGTTAAGACATTTTTATGGTAAAGTAAACAACCGCCCACTAACTTGTTTCTCCACAATCGTGATATCAGCGATTCTTCTTCCATTTGATCACCACAAGTTATTTGGTTATGACGTAAATTTAAATAATTCACTTCTGATCATGTATTGTTTTTTATTATTATTTATTTCAATTGTTATGATTTCTGAATCATAATCAGAAACGCTTAAATTTTTTCTTAACATTACGTGCAATGTTTTGTGTAATGCTAATTGCTAATTTTGGATGATAGAAATTTTATTGTGAGCGAAAACCTCATCTGTGTGTCCAAAAAAATATCTTTTCGTACTTAATCATTTTTAACGATTTGCACCTTTTCTTTTAACTTAATATCTAAAGATCACATGAGTTTTTTTTTAAACTATGTTAGGGTCATCTTATATTGACCATTTAACATGATTATGTTTTTACAAAACTTAGCGCCTCTGCCGTAATAGCTCATTTTGTAAGTATACTATAACATTTTTTTCCAATTTTAAGCCTTAATATATTAATAGGCCTTAGGTATCACATAACTTTCTTTGCATTTTTAGACTCAATACCTTTGATAATTTCAAATCATAAAAGAAAAATTGTGTGCAACACTTCGCCGCTAGAATTAACTCCGATTGAAAATTGACAAAAGTGATTGATTTTGTACTTTTGAACTATGATAATTAGCCAACCGCACAGTGTCACGCAACATTTTTTATATTTTTTGGAGAGAGCTTTTGGGTTACGTCTGATATTAACTACAAAAGCTATGTGCAACTTTTTGCCTTGCCAAAAAAATGGGTTCAAAGGTGGCATAAACTAAATTTCTAAAAATTTTTAAAAAAATCTCAAATATTTAAGCCCAGATTCCGAGTGAACGAAACATTTTTGAAAATTTTTTTTTTCCCTAACAGGTTTTCTCTATATTCTGATCAATATATAAAAAATTCAAGCAATTTGGAGAAGGTCTTTTCCATTGACTGCCTGATTCTAAAATGACTCTTAAGAGACGAGGTAATTAAAATTGTAGTCGTAAGAGACTTTTTTTACATCAAAACGCTCTTTCGACTACACTCTATGGATATATGTATATATATATATATATATATATATATATATATATATATATATATATATATATATATATATATATATATATATATATATATATATATATATATATATATATATATACATATATATATATATATATACATATATATATATATATATATATATATATATATACATACATATATATATATATATATATATATATATATATATATATATATATATATATATATATATATATATATATACATATATATATATATATACATATATATATATATATACATATATATATATATATATATATATATATATATATATATATATATATATATATATATATATATATATATATATATATATATATATATATATATATATATATATATATATATATATATATATATATATATATATAAGGTGACCAATCGTCCTCAATCGTTTTTTGGTCCTGTCCTACCTTGATCTGTGTCCTCCTTTTTGTCCTCCTTTTTGATTTTTTAAAATTAGTTTTATTATTTTAAAACTAATTGCAACTTAGCTGTTTAATATGAGTGATTTCTGACTAGTCAAAGCCATTTCTAACTCTATTCTCGGCTCACGTTGGGATTGTGATTTCTATAAATGCATTTACTTGGTAATTGGTCAACTTTACGTAAACAAAAATTCTTCGAATATTCTTAAACTTTTTACTTGCGTAAAGCTGAGTAATTATTTGAGTAACTTGCTAAGCTTCGCGTAAATAACATTTGAGTTTTCTTAAATTCACTTAAGCTGAACAGTTATTCCGAGTAAAAGTAATTACTTCTTTTTATTTACCGGTCTTTTATTTCATTTCATTGTCAAGGGTCAATAATTTAACTTGTACAAAGTGTTTTATTTTTTTAATATTTGCAAATATTTTGCTCAAGTAATTAGAGTTGGTATGTTTTATTCTTGAATTCATAATTCTATTTATACGTAATATGTAACATATTATATGTTAATATTATTATTATTATAATTTTATTTCATTTAAATAATGGTAAACCCAAACAAGAGAAAATGTCATTTTAATAATCAATTGAAAAACGAATTTGATTTCCTCATGTAAGAGAGTGAAACCATTGTTTTTTGTAATATTTGCAGAGGAGAATTTTGTATTGCAGTTGGAGGGAGAAGTGCAATAACGAAACACTTAAACACCAACAAACATAAGAAGTCATTAGATGTTTCAGCTTCCACTAGTAAAGTAACAGATTTTTTTAAATCATCTAATTATTCTGAGGGTGAAAAACAGTTAGCTGTAATGGAGGGAACATTTGCATATCATACCATAATTCATAATCAAAGTTTTAAAAGTATGGATTGTACAAGTAAATTAATGAAAAAATTTCATAATGCTAAATTTTCATGTGCAAGGACAAAATGTGAGGCTATTGTTAAATCAGTATTTAAAAATTACTGTAATAAAGTACTTGCAGAAGACTTAAAAAATGCAAGATTTGTAACAATTTTATCTGATGCCTCAAATCACAATGAAACCAAATTGTATCCAATGCTAGTAAGGTATTTTAATATTACCAAGGGCATTTAAGTAAATATTTTAAATTTAGAATCTATTGATGGTGAAACTGCTGATATTTTGTCACAACACCATTCAGGGTTGTAAATGAAAATGATTTGAAATCCAAAATTGTTGCACGAACAGCTGATAATACAAATACGAATTTTGGTGGGCGAAAACGGAAAGGAGTAAATAATGTCCATGTAAAATTACATTACTTACTTCAAAAAAAAATACTAGGAATTGGTTGCATATTTTGTCAAATGCAATTAACACAGCATCATGTGCACTGCCAATTGATGTAGAAGTTATAACAACCACAGTTTATCTGTGTTTTTGTCGTTTTACAGTTCGTGTTGCTACTTTAAAACAATTTTGCGAAGAAGCAAATGTCGAATACAAAAAGCTTTTAGGATATTCGAAAGTAAGATGGCTTGCTTTAACACCTGCTATTGAGCGTGTTTTAAAATTATTTGAACCCCTCCGATCATACTTTTTAAGATTAGAAAAATGTCCAAAAATTCTTGAATTATTTTTCAATAATGAATTATCAGAGATATTTATGTATTTTGTACACAATCAGGCAACTTTATTTCACAAAACGATTCAAAAGATTGAAAGCAATAATATATCTGCTGCAGAGGTTAGCCTTATTTTAATCAATATAAATCACGATTTAAAGATAGTTTTATTCCTCTAATGATAAAAAAAAAGTTATCAAATTTAGAAGAGTCAAATCCTGGGGTAAGAGATAAATTTACCAAAGAAGTGCAGAACTTTTACCAAACATGCTTCCAATATGTCGAAGAATGGTCTGAGAAAAATATCACAGCATATAACAGTTTTCAATGGTGTTTTTTGAGTTCACATGTTAATTAGGCAGATATTGAAAAGTGTGTTGAGTTGTCATTAACAGAAATTCCTGATATTAAAATTAATGACAATAGTCATTGTTGAGTTTGTGTTGAGTTTGTGTTGAGCTGTCCTGGTACTAATGCAGCAGTTGAAAGAGTTTTTTCAATTGGTAATGATTTCTGGACCAGTGAAAAATCGAGATTAAATATTGATACTCTAGCAGCAGCACTCACTGTAAAAGTTAATATGAAACACATATCTTGCTCTGAAATTTCAAGCATATTGTTAGAAAACGAAATATTGGCAAAAAATATCCACTCAATTGAAAAATACTAATTTAACTAGATATTTTATTTTAATTAATCTTAAACTTTATAACAACTTAAAAGGAATAAAAGAATGATTATCATATTTTTATTTTAATGAAGTATTTTATTTATTTATGTAATACTTTTACAAAAAAAAATTTTGTCCTCCTTTTCATTGAAAAAAAAATGGTCACCTTTATATATATATAATAAATGTTATAAAAAAAATATATATATATACAAATAAAATACATATTTTTATATATATATAAATATATATTTTATATATATATATATATATTATTTATTTATATATTTTATATATATATATATATATATATATATATATATTTTATTTGTCTTTTAAAAATTTGGAAAGTACTGAAATTTGAATAATTGTATGAATATTTTTTTTGCCAACATGATGCTGACCTCTAACAGATTTAGGTCAGCGAAATATTGTTGACCTCATTTTTTCTAATTCCGAGGGATGTATGTATGTATGTATGTATGTATGTATGTATGTATGTATGTATGTATGTATGTATGTATGTATATATATATATATATATATATATATATATATATATCTGTGTGTATGTATGTATATGTAGTTATATGTATGTTTATGTGTATGTATAATAAAAATATTTATAAACTTTTTTTTTTTCTTAGTATGTTCTACTTTTAATGATCCAAACATATCAAATTTAAAATGGCTTGGTAGTGCAGTAAACACTTCAACTTTTCCTGCAGTAATATGTGAGCAATCGGTAGAAATGACTGTAGAAGTTTCCAGTTTCATTGATATTTCAAATAGCTATTCATTAAACGGGTTTTTAGCTTTAACAGTTCAGAAAGAAGACTTTAACACACAAAGACTTTAACAATTCAGAAAGAAATCAAATTAATTCTGCTGTCAATACAGATCAACACATCTCCTTCAATCCCTCTCTTAATTATCAATCACAATCATCATTAAAAATTATTCAGCTTGTTCTACAACATCATTAACAAATATATCTATAGAAACTGAGAGTGGTACAGAGTTAGTTGCAGATTCATCCAACTCCAATAGACCTCAAATAACCAAAAGAAAGGTAATATTTTTTTGTGCTAATTGTCATTTTATTTCAGATACTTACACTTTAATAAGAAATCATTTAAAATTACATGGTAATTGTGCCGCAGTGTTTTGTATTAATTGCTTTTCCAAGTTTAAAAGTTTATATGGTTATCAAAAGCACATTGCTAATTTTACTAAAGAAAATAATACTTTTGATGATAACACTGAATCTAATATAATAGTTAATCAAATAGTGTATGATAATGTTGATGATTTAAATAATGATTATATTGGTATGTTAGCTTTACATTTGCAGTCCAAGTACAGATGTTCTCAGACTGTTTTAGATGTTATATTTTCAACTTTAAAAGAGCTATTTACTGACCCAATTTATGATGTAAAAAAACAAAATGATTCCTGTAAAAAATTATCATCGCAATATTCTTGTAAAAAATATTTTAAAAATGTATTTTCTGTGCCTACTATAAAGATTGTTGGTAAAGGATCAGTTGTTCCACTTATGACAGTGCTAGAGTTTTTATTACAATCGCCTGAGATTAAAGAGTTTACGAAGGTATCAAATACACATCATCATATTCAATTAGCTATTTATGCAGATGGTATTGGGATTACAAATCCAGTTGGTAAAGCTTGTTCGAAACACAAACTTTAGGTTATGTACTTTCAATTTCTTAACATTCCTGGAAAGTATAGAGGTAGAACATCATCTATTTTCACATTAGTTTTTACATTTAGTAAGCTTACTAAAAATTTTATTTATTTTTCTTCTTTACTTAAAGATTTTAAAGAAACAATACAGTTATTATATACAGGTGTAAAAATAAGTATTGCTGGAAAGTTAATGACAGTTACAGCTGAGGTTTTATATTTTTCTGAAGACTCTTTAGCAGCAAATTCAATTGGAGGATTTAAAGAAGGATTTAGTCAAAAAACTGTTCGCTGCTGTAGGCAGTGTAATTCTACACGGGCTGAAATGATTGAGTTTACAACACATGAAGAGTGTCTGATTCGAAATTTGCCTGAACGTGTCATACGTTTAAATGATTTGAATTCTGGGTTAAGTAAAACTGATAGAACAAAATGGTCAAGAAATTATGGTATTGTTAACTTTAGTATTTTATCAGATATTCCAAATTTCGATGTCACCAAGCAGTTGCTTTTTGATCCAATGCATGATTTGTTGGAAGGGGTTGTGCCATTACATTTAGAACTATTTTTACTGTACTGTATACCAAAAAAGTTTCCCTTACCTGATCTTAACCAATGGCTTCAATCATATAAATATCCTTCTGGTATTAAAAAGCCTGGTATTATTTTACCTTCACTTAAAATCCGAGGACAATTTGGTAATAGACAAATATTAACTCTCTCTCGTGTGCTGTGTTTTTATTTATTAAGATTTATGGATTTATCTGATCCTCATCTTTCATGCTTAGTTAAACTTATACAAATAGTGCAACTATTTATGTCTGCGTTAGTAACTGATATTTATATTAAGGACCTAAGGGTTTGTATTCAAGCACATCATTGCAGTTTCCTTCAATTATATTCAAACAGTTTTATTCCAAAACTACATTTTCTTGTACACTATCCATCACAAGCATCTCAATTTGGCTCATTACGTGGGCATCTCTGTCTTGCATTTGAACATCAAGTAATAAAAAATTTCAGGCATTTCAATTTTAAAAACATTCCATATTCAGCTTGCAAAGCAATGATTGTAAAAACAACTGGATTGTTTTTTAATTCTTTTGGTGAAAGACGATGTGATGTTTATGGAGAGGTTGATAAATTAAAGTTTAAGGATGGTTTGATTTCAAGTGCAGTCATTAATGGAATATTTTATAAGCAAGGTGACATTGTTTCTGACACAAATGAAAATAAATTAGAATTCTATAAAATTCTTGAAATTTTAACAGAAAATGAAAAACGTATTTTCAAAGCGCAAAAGTTAATTATTAAAAGTTATTCTGCTTACATCACAGCTGAAATTTTATCTGGTATTAAATATATAGAACCAGACAGTCTTCTATTTTCTTGGTGTGTCCTTCAATTATGCTTTGATAACACAAATAAAATACTTTTGTTTCCAACAACAATACCCAATTTAAATTTTTTGTAATATAAACATTATTTTTTTGTGGAACTGTCCTTAATAAATTTACGTAAAATAGTTATTAGTGATAGGCAATTAATTGTATTATTATGATTTCAGTAATAATAGTTCTTCAAGAATTACTTTTGCCCTATAATTATTAAAAATGTGCTTTTTGAGTTAAAAACAATAATATTTGTTTAGGGATAATTTTATTACTTATTAAAAATTTTTTAATTGTAAATATTTTGTATTCTTTAGATCTTAAAAGTACCATTTCCTGAAGATTCCACAATATAGAAAAACAGTTAAAAACCTCCTTAATTAATTATTGCAGGGATTTTCTGCCTCAAAGCAATGATAAATGGGTAAGGAGAGAGTTTTTTACACGTTTGAAATCTTCAATGATAAGTCGATTTCCATTATGTATGGGGGACAAAAAATCATCTTCGTTGTTGGCGTTACTAAATTCAGCTGAACCTGTTTCAAGTAAAGAACAGTTACTTCATAAAGTTGAGGTTTGTATATAAAAGGCTTTTAATTGTACAAATTTAAACTTTATATTGTAAAATAAATTTATCAATAAATCTAATCATTAGTGTTGTATTTATATGAAATATTTAATTTAATGTAAATTTTTTATAATTTTTTAGTATTCTAATATTTACATTTGTATTCACAATGTATATTCTTTAACAGATTGAGCTGCAGAAGAATAAGCCTTCAACTCAAGTTTTGGCAATTTTAAATCGGAATTTGTTTGAGCCCCAGATATTTAAAAGCATCCTGATTCGACTGCAATTATCTCCATCTCTTCTTATAAGCTAGTTTTGCAGGCTTTATCCCATGTTTGCAGATTTCGAAAGTAATTCTAAAGAGTTTTGCAATTTAGTTTTTTCCGATAGGTCGGTTTTTTTGAATTTAATAAAATTTCAAAGTGATGTCTCTTGTAAAAAGTCTTCTTCCAATGCTTTCCATGTAACTCAGGTAAATAATAACATTATTTTTTTATAGAATACTCTGCAATATAAATTTTTGATTCAAAAATTGTTTAACAGTCTGATAATCTGGATGAAATGCTGGGAGTATCGATACCTGGTCCACAAGTAGTATTCAATGAAACCAATTTTATGATTTGTAGCAGAAATGGATGTGAGCTAAAGAAAGCACAGATTTCATCAGCCAGCGAAGTGTTTTGTTGCATTATTGCCATTTACTATCTTATGAACTTGACATATCCATCTAGTTATGCGCAAACACTAGGTGTTTTACAGGAAATTATTTTGAAAGACACTTTTCTTTGCAAACAGGGGCGGACTGGCCAAATTATTATGATGTGGAAAAATATTTTTAACGGCCCTGTAGGCCAACGAAAAATGAGGAAAAGCAGCAAAGATAACAGACGTAAATTACAAAGTTATACTTAATTTATAAATATATACATTAATGAATAAATATCGAACAGAAAAAATTTATTAGAATACATATACGTAAAAACAAAGTACTTAACAATAAAAAAATATATAATACTGTAAAGCAAGGATAATTAACAATTATAAAATACAAACACAAATTACAACATTAATTTCTCAAACAATAAATTGCTTTTTTTTGCAACAAGATTAATAACGTCGTCAGAATCAATACTGTTTAATAAGTCTTTTTCCACTGCCATCAGCATAAATGCATCTAAATTTTCTTGAGACATGGTTGATCTAAGTCTATTTTTTATATATTTTAAAATAGAAAAGCTTCGTTCACAGGACACTTGAGTCACAGACAAAGTTAATAAATACTTATAAGCTTGTCCAAGTGTAGCGTATGTTCCGCTTAACATATTGTAGCGTTGTAAAATATTATAACAACAAATTGGACAATTTTTACAAGCTCCGCAATGAGAGGGCGAAATAGTTTTGTCATTATCATCGTCGTTGTCATCATCATCACTATCATTAATTACATTATCTTCTGAGACTTTTCTAAATGAGTCGTTTACATTTTCTTTCAAAAGATTCCAATTTTTTTTAAAATTATTTAATTCTTCAATAAGATTTTGTTTTGTTGCAATTGGGTTAAACTTTATTAAAACACTGCTTAATTTTTCGAAAGCGTTACTGGGAGTAGGTTCCGTAAAATTTTTTGGATCCAGACATCCTATGTCATAATAAAATGACTGATTTTTTGAAAAACGATTTTCCATGCTTTGAACAGCCATGTCAATAGCAAAATTATACACATTCACTTCAAAATTCTTCAACGCATTCGAAGCAGTTTCATCCAAAGCTTTTTCTCCGGGCATTATTTTTTTCTGACGTCGCCTAATTTCTGGTAATTTAGATTCCAGCATAACATCGCATTCCATTTCATCTAAATTATTATTGGCATAATTTACAAATTCATCCGAAACTTCATTAATTACACAGAAATTTCTTGATATTTCTTTTAGAGATTGAATTGCACAGGAAATCATATTGTAAGCTTTAATAAAATCTAAACCTTTCTCTTGTAAATAGTTGGAAATTGGCGTTGTAATTTCGAAAATTTTTAAAAATAATTTAGCAGTTAATATAGTTTCATATTTTGTTAGAGAATCTATAAAATATTTAGCCTTTTGGCGAATTTCTGCTTTAAAATTAGGTTTTAAAGAAATTTCATTTAACGTCAGTATTAATTCCACAAATAATCCATCTTTGGAGTTGTTATAGTTACCAAATATTTTTTTAAGGATAGCATCTTTGGCCCACCATCGTGTTTCTCCAATTATATTCAATTTCTTTCTTTTATTATCTTTATTAAAATAATTCCACATATTCATTCGGATGTATGATTCTCTAATAAAAACAGCAATTAAATTTAACAAATTAAATAATGTAGCAACCGTTATGGAAGATTGAGTAATGTCAGATATAACTAAATTTAAAATATGTGCATAACACCATACGTGCACATTTTCAGCATTTGACTTTAACATGTGAGCAGAAAAACCCTGATATTTGCCTTGCATATTACTTGCACCGTCCGTAGAATTACCTATACATTTTGTTATATCGATATTGTTAATTTGTAAAAGTTCTTTTACAACGTTGTAAAATGATTCACCAGTCGATGAATCCATATTAATGGTGGATAAAAGTCTTTCATTAATATTATTATTATTAATATACCTCACAACAACCACACACTGGTCTTGCACACTTACGTCTTGTGTAGTGTCTATTTGGATACTGTACATTCCAGAGTCATTAATTTGTTGTGAAATTTTATTTTTTATTAATTGAGAAATTGCTTCAATTACGTAATTTACAGTAGTTTTGGATAAAAAACTAATTAAGTTACCCCTTCCTTGTCTTTTTCCACATTCATGAATTTTTTTACTTTTTTCTATACAGTTTCGTAAATGATTTTTCAGTGTATCGTCATATTTGCTTAATAAAATAATGATTTCTATAAACGTGCCATGATCTACGTTATCGTCATCAAATGTATAGAGGCTCTCGTTTCTCTTTCCTCTATAGCTTAAACCTCTTTTGCCTATTAATTTTATTACATTTATTACTCTGGTTAGCACATTTCTATTGAACATGATATTTTCTTTTCGTAATGATCGAAATTGTGTTGTTATGTTTAAAGTATTTTTTGAGCGCATAAAATGATTCATAACATTTTCATCGTGAAATTTACTTGTTTCATGTCTTTCAATGTACTGATGAACATAGTCCCAATTGGAAAAACCTTTAGTAAAAATATTTTCGTTTGACCCACCGTACGCAAGACAAATTGAACAATATAATTTGTTATTATCTTCGCAAAAGGATAGCCATTGGCGATTTTGCTGATCGTGTTTACGAAAATATATTTTATTGTTAAATGGAACGTTTTGAACCGGTTGTTTCGGATGATAATTAAAAAATTCTTCAATATTATTGTTGTGAGGTTTTCTAAAAAAAGCATTATTTGTATTTTCTTTCTCTTCATTTGTTTTTTCCTTTTCTTTATTTTGTTGTACATGATCAATTTCTATTTTTTCCAGTTCAGGATGAATTAAAGAACTGGTAGAGGTGGTTGAAGAAGGCATGTCTTCATGTATTTTAAACATTTTATCAATCGTGTGACATGTTCGCGCCACGGACTCTAATTCGCGTTTTCGTCGTAAACGAAGTTTTTCCGTCCCTTCCTAAAACTTTCTTTTTTTCATTTTTATCCATTATATGTAATACTGTTATTAATAATAAAAAATAAGGAAATTAAAATAGTTCTAGTAATAATAATTATATAAATTTAATTTAACTTACTATTTTTAAAAAACAGAAAGCAGAATAAAAAATGAAGAATACGAAGTAATTCAACACATACAAACTATAATATCATACACCAATTCAAATAACGTTAAAATGCAACTGAACTAAAATATGTAATATTTGCGTTTGCATTTTCAAAGGCACAAGGATAGACGGCTAGAAACGGAGCTCTGTGGAGACAGATAACCCGGGTTTATTATTAAAGAATATAAACATTAATGAATATAAAAAAATAATTTATTGCGTCTGGCTACACTTTTATCGTAACATTAACAAATTGAATAATGTTAAATAGGCAAAATTAATGTAGTATATAACCGTTAGTAATAAGAGAAAAAAAAATTATTTTTTTATATATTTTATTGAATTTTACATTTTTTTGAGATTATGAAAACGGCCCATGTGGAATAGTCCACATCTTCCACATGGCCAGTCCGCCCCTGTTTGCAAATCACATAAAGCAACCAACTATTTAAAAAAATATGGTTTATTAAAGTGCTAATATATATATATATATATATATATATATATATATATATATATATATATATATATATATATACATATGTATATATATATATATATATATATATATATATATATATATATATATATATACATATATATATATATATATATATATATATATATATATATATATATATATATATATATATATATATATATATATTATTATATATATATATATATATATATATATATATATATATATATATATATATATATATATATATATATATATATATATATACATGTATAAGTGTATGCATAATATGTATATGTGTTTTTATATAAATACATGTTATATATGTTATTTATACATGTATATGTGTATATATAATATGTATACGTGTATACATATGTTATATATATATATATATATATATATATATATATATATATATATATATTTATTTATTTATATGTATATAGATTATACATATGTTTATATACACATATTTATTTATAGGTATATAGATAATTTTTAATAGGTGTATAAATAATATGTATATATACATATATATATATATATATATATATATATATATATATATATATATATATATATATATATATATATATATATATACATATATATATATATATATATATATATATATATATATATATATATATATATATATATATATATATATATATATATATATATATATATATATATATAGAGAGAGAGAGAGAGAGAGAGAGAGAGACATATATAGATTGTATACATTCATACATAGATTGTATACATATATATATATATATATATATATATATATATATATATATATATATATATATATATATATATATATATATATATATATATATATATATATATATATATATATATATATATATATATACATATATATACTTTGTATGAATATGTTTGTGATTTGACTGAGATTGTATGAGTAAAATAGTGTTACATTTATTTAAATATTGTATTTATATTTTAGCTATAGCGCTTATTTCAAACCGAATAAATCTTCAAATTATTTTTTACTTCTAATTTTTTAAGAACTTTTTTTTAACATGACGTTATTAACGAATACAGATATAACATCAATATAACGACAAAGTTGCGTAAACTAATACCATTATAACATCACTATAACGTTATTATAACATTAAGATGATGTTATATTTGAAAAATATAACGTCATTTTTCAAGATGTAACATCATTATAACAATAAATATTGTTCTTATATTGATAATATATCTTGAAAAATGATGTTATATTGTTCAGATATAACATCATTTTGATGTTATTATGACGTTATATTAATGTTATATCTTGAAAACGGATGTTATATTTTTTAAATATAACATCATTTTGATGTTATAATGACGTTATATTGATGTTATAATGATGTTAGATCGCGCAACTTTGCCGTTATATATTTTTTAAATATAACATCATAATTTTTTGGTGTGTATAAAAGCTTTATAACTTCTACGTGAAAAAGGAAAAATTTCTCCTGATTGTATTATGATTATAGATGAAATGTATTTACATAAAGCAGCACAAAATCAAGGAGGAGAGTATGTTGGTGCTGACAAAGAAGGTAATTTGTACAAAGGAATTGTCGCATTCATAATAATAGGAATAAAAGAATCTATTTTTTTTATTGTTCAAGCAATTCCAGAAATTGGCTATCACAAAAAATAGCTGACAATCTTGAAAATCTATGCTGGGTTCACTGTGCGTGGTATAGTTACAGACAATCATTCCACTAACATTAATGCATTCTCATATTAGTTACAATGTTCAAGTCTGAATCAAAGTATTTTATTATTCACCCACAGAATCTGAATCAGATCTGAAAGGTAAACTTAGAAAAGCTGTAAAGCTTACATATGAGGCATTACATCCTGGAAATAATAAACAAAGTGTGCCACTTGCGTTAGCAATTATACATGAAACTACAATTGCAGCTTCAAAAAGCTACTATCCAAATCGAAAAGATGTTTCACGTTTTTAACTATTTTTAACACTTGGTGGACTATTGCTAATTCTAATCAAAGGTTTTCATCAAATATTATTGGCAATGCTATGGTATTAGAAAACAATAAAATGATTTTTTACCAAGCTCTGGCTGATTGGATCAATCAGTGGTCTCTTTCACCTGCATTCACCCTAACAACTCAAACTGCATCAGCATTTGTAAATACCTTACGTGCTCAAGCACTGCTTGTTGAGGAGCTCCTGAATGATGTATATGATTACATAATGACAGCTCGTTTACAAAGTGATCCAATTGAGAGACGTTTCTCACAATACAGGCAAATTAATGGGGAAAGATTTTTTGTAAGTTTAAGAGAAGTTTTAAATTCAGAACGAATATTGTCATGTCGTTCTTTAATTAAGGAGCATATAAACTTCTGGGAAGAAAATCTAATACCAGATATTCGTCCTTTCTTGACAATACTTGATGAACTGTTTGAAAATCGAATAGAAGAAATTATGGAAAGTTCCCTTGATTATAATAGTCAAAAAGGTCTAAATGTGAAAATTGCAAAGTATGTTAGAAAGGTGGAGACATTGATTTTGAAAATAATTCTTATCTATCTCTCTTCTCACGTGGTGGACTATTTGTTCCACCCAAACAGCTTTCAGAATTTGTTTGCAGTGTATTTGCGATTTTGGATTTAATTGAGAATGAAATTTCATCTCTATTAATTCCAGTCATTAAATCATCTTATCAAAATATAATATCTTGCGCAGCCTTTTTTTCAGTAAAAATTGGCCTATTAATTTCCCCCTCAAAAATGTAAGATATACGGCCGTGAATATATTAGGCCATGATCGTGACATTTCCGCTAAATAAGATTTAAAACTGAGCAATATATATTTGTATATATATAAGGGAAATTATAATAGTTTCGAAAAAAATTTAATAAAAATGTATAAACAATGAAAAAAGTTTTTCCTTTTTTCCCTATATTTGAAATTAAAAAAATATATATATTACAATGACATAAAATATTTTCAAAAAACAATTGCGAATCAGCGAATTCATTTTTAAATTGCACATGCTGCCATCTAGTAGGAAGTAGCAAAAGTTAGCATTACTAAAAATTAAGAAAAAAAATAAAACAGGGCCTAATTTTTGAATTTAATGTTTGTGTTGCCAAATGGGAAATTGGGAAAAACAGGGTTAAATTAATTTCATACTCTATAAATATCTTATTTTTTATCATATTGCAATTGTAAAAATTTGAGTTTATTCAAAACTAATATTTTTAAGAACAACTAAACTATAAATAAACAAACAAAAACAATGCAATATTTTAATGAGTCTCTGTCTAAAATCAAAGAAAGGCCACAACAACATATTTGTTCCGGTAGATAGAAAAAAGCGTTAACGAAAAAATCACTTTACAGAAAAAGGCCAGACAAAAAATTGTCTATCTTTAGCACAACAACAAAAAAATAATCACATATTTGTTATACAATTTCACTGTTAAGGTGGTAGTATCCTCAGAATTCTAAAATCTTTAATTTTGAACAAAGACTATTGATTTTTTTGGATATTAATAAAAAATTGCATAAATAATTAAGTAACGAAAAAAATAAATTTAATTTTACATTTGGACCCAAGGTCGCGAAACCTAAAAAAGTCTAAAGATAAATAATGAGACAATGGTAGATGTTATAAAACTCAAACTTTTAGTGTTTACTTATAATATATTAATGAACTCATGGAAGCAAAATTGTAAAGTTAGCTTAAATCAATAAGGAGATACAGCATATATAACTAGTGGGTCAAAATTTACCCCAAAACAGCCCCCTTTAGGAGCCCATAACTCTGCAAAAAAATAATATTAAAAAAATATACTGCTTCAATGAGCTTATCATATATGTTATTACAACTGTATAAAATTTTAAAGCACCATAACAAGTGGTTCCCAAGTTATTTATCGCCCCGTGCTAAAAAATGGCAATCTGAGAAAACAGCAATTTAATAAAATTAACATCGAAAAAACAAATTAAAATATCAAATAAGTTGTCGTTATATTTCTAAATACTTTGTAATCACTCCTCGATGTATTAAAAGCAATAAACTAAGATTATCTTTAATTTTAATTACTTTTTTATGTACCATATAGAAGGTTATATCCTTGTAATGAAAAAATGAAAAATATAAAACAATAATAAAAAAATATAAAAGTAAAAATTATGACAACCAAATTTATAATTTTGAATTAAATAGTTATATCAATTGAAATAAAGCAAAACAACTAAAAACTTCTAGGACCATAAGCTATTCCTTCTCTTTCTTCATCTTGATCGCTATAACCTTTTCGTTTTGCCCTAATTTGTTTCCGACGTTGCTTTACCTTATCAGTCGATTTTTTTGCTATATTTTTAATTTTTTGATTATCTCTTTGATTGCAAAATGTAATACAGTTTTTACCAGGATTCATACCAAGCTCTAAATAAACATTTAGTATACCAGCTAATCCTTCATTGAAATTAATAACAGCAGATGCTGCACCTCCAAAGCAGTTTGCCTCACATAAATATCTTTTGGACACCGTTTCCAAATTATTGCATTTAAGGCTTCATTGTTGTTTTGAGTTTTTCCATGAAGGCACCTTTTTAACAGGTTTTCATCAGATAAGTCAATAAATATTGGTTTGATTATGTCCCTAATAACAGTGGGCAGACCTGGTTTTTCTTTATAAACATTACAATTACAGAACGTGAATTTATATTAAAAGATTTTTCAAAAGTTTTACTTGAAACTTTTTTACTGGTATAGAACTTTTTTTTCCATAAACACTCACTGCAGTTCAATATCAAAAATGAACTTAAACCTTTTTTATTTTTATGATCTATATTTAAGTAGATAGACTTGCTCTCACAGTCAGGGCATGTTCCAACTAAGGTAATAATTTGTACAATAATATCAAGATCAATTAAAATATAGTTAGACTCGTTTTTATTACTTTGAGGTTGTGGAACAGCTTCATTATTAGCAACAACATTGCTGGTTGATCTTGTAAAGTTAGGTAAAATGCTTAAATCTTTACTCTCAATTAATGGCAATTCTCTGCTTGCAATAGTATTTTCAGTTTGGGGAAAAATAGACGAACCTGATGTTCTTGAAGTTCTTCTTCTTTTTTTAAAAACTCTGGAAGCACCAATACTTTTTCTCTTCAAAGCATCAGTTTTCATTTTAACGATTAGAAGTAATTTATTTATTTTAATATACACTAAATAACTAAAAACAACAATACTAAGCATTTAAACTAAGGCTATATTCAACATTAATAACTGAAATAAAATTTGCTTTAAAGCCACTTTACTATCACGCCAAGAAATAAAGTGATTATAAATGCTGGTTTATTAATTTTTAAGGCAAAAAAAGAAGCCAAATATCACTTAGTATTTTCTAAACACTTACTGAAGAAAATACTTGTTTAAGGCAGCTCATTAAGAACCAATACATGATGTTTACTTTTGTTGCTGTGAAGTTGCTAACGAGCAATAATTCATAGTACCTTTTTTAAAATAAAATTTAGAAGGCTTTATATAGATTATATTGAAAAAATAATAGTTCCATCGTTTTCAGCATGAATGAAAATCCCAGGAAAAGTTATATTTAAAAAATCAAAAAATTTGAAATTTCTGACGATACTACCACCTTAACACAATAATTACATATTTATTATATAATTTCACTATTAACATGCATCAGGTACATGCAAAGTGCGAAATCGTTTTACCTGGCTTGTGTTCTGTCAACTTTTCTACAGGGGTGTGGAGTCGTTAAAAAAAAGTAACGACTCTGACTCCGACTCCTGTTGTTGAAATTTTTTAAGTACAACTCCGACTCCAATTCCAAAGCAAAATTTTTGAAAAATTCTTTGAATTCTTTCAAAAATATTACGCGATAAGTTAATAATTTCTTTTTTGACAAATTTATGAAACGCTTTTTGAGAATTAGTTTGAACATAAGGTTAATTGAATGTTTTTGTACATGTACGTGCAATACCTAGAAGTTTTACTATTGGAGTCGGAGTCGCAATTTTTTAAGCGACTTCGACTCCGCTAAAAATGTCGCGACTCCACAGCCCTGCTTTTCTAGATATAAAAACTGCTCCTAAGATTATCTTATCTAAGTCAAATACATCTGGAAAAAAACGACATTACACTAAACTATTGATGTTTTTCTCTACCAGACGGAATGTTTTTCATACATATGAACAACCCCTTAAAACAATATTTGGTTTGCAAATTTATCCGAGTTTTATTTTTTTGTTATTATATTTATTCCTATAAATGGAGTTTTCAGAGTTAATGTAATCAAATAAATAGCTTGAAGTGATTTTAAGAATTTCGAAAGTAAAAAATATTTCGATACCGTTTTTATGACTTCGATAATATCAAAATATTTCGATTCAAATAATAGAGATTCGAAAATGGAATATTGCTTAGGTGCCGTTTTTAAAATTTCGATCGCTTAAAAATTTTTTGATACAAATTACAGATTCGAAAGTGATAAAATGTTTCGGTACCATTTATAGAATTTCAATAATATAAAAATATTTTGATACAAAAAATTATAGAGTTTCGAAAGTGAAAAAATATTTCGGTAAATTTTCGATAATATTATCGAAAATTTACCAAAACAATTTTTGAAAGTTGTATTGATATATATTTAAATTAAAATTTAAATATATCTCAATACAATTTTCAAATATTCGAAAGCGAAAAATAATTTCGGAGCTATTTTTAGGATTTCGACACTTAAAAAGTGTATAGGTAGAATTTCGTGGATTTTGTAAAGCGAAATTCATTTCGGTTCAAAATTAGAAATCGTTTCAAACTTACCGAAACAAAAGTAGAGCTTCGAATAGTTTTTTTTAATCAAAAACTCAAATTTTGCAAAAGTGAACAACCCTAATAAATATATAATATGTAATGTGTACATATATTTACTAAAATATAACACAAATAAATTTAATTCCGATAAAAATTAAATGTTGTGCAAATGTATAATATAACGTTGAATCAACTTAAAATACAACTTTTTGCCAACGTAAAGTGCAATGTTAAATCAACGTAAAATATTACGCAATGCTGACTTAAAATAAGCTGTTTTTTAGTTGTTGGCGACGTCGGATTTGTAACCAAAATGATATAAAAACAATGTTGGTGGTTGTTGGCCCAATGCAACGTACAATATATTTTTAACGTTTTATCAACGCACGTGTGCTAGTTGGATAAGCATTGCATAGCAATAATTGAACTTTTTGGTTGCCAAGACATTTTGACCTAAAGGTTTTAAGAGAGCTAATTAAAATGATAACCAAAATCTCTCCTTTGTCTAAAACTTTCAGACCCCGTTTCCTTTACTTTGTACACGTAATATGGAATGGACAGCGCGATAATGAAGTTACAAATTTCTTATTATGGTTTTGATTAAGCACTAGTCTCAAAACAAGTAGAAACGAATATGGTTTCCAGTAAAGTTTTACACAACTGGAAATTGTTTTTGAGAAATAATTTAATCTATTTCGAAAATTTCAAAACATTTTGATTTGATATTTTCCGATGGTTAAGGGAGTTCTTATTAACGATTATGGATACTTGGTAATCTTTTAGAACCGACCTTTATATTTTTTAGACTAATCAAAAAAAAAAATTATTTACCTAAAATTTAGTACCTAATTTTATGTTTTTCAGATTTATCTAAAATTTAGCATAAGATTCACTTGTTTATTTTTACTTTTATATTTTGTAGAAAAAAAATATCCCACGAGAATAATGAAATAAACAATTTAATAAACTTGTTAATTTAACTACATGTCTTTGTTGAATAAAAAGATTCTAAATACCTAAAAAATATGATTTTATGCTAATAAATTCGCAATGCAACGAGCAACATCTGTTTTCTTATTTCGAAACCGATGCAATTTAAGGCGCACCTTTGTCGAATAAATCTTTAAACAAGAAACTTCTTATTTTAGCTTCAACTAAGTATTAGTATGTTTTCTATTTTTACATTCTAACACTTTTCGTAAGATTCACTATTTTGGACTCAACTGTTCTGCTTAACTGGTGTTTTTTCATCTTCCTTATATTAAAGAATTAAGATTCTAACACGAGACCTGTTTTAAAGATTGATACAAACTTTCAAAAGTGTCGAGTAAGTGTAAGGATGGCAATATGAGTTTTGCCGTCTAAAAAAAATATTCTCAAATTCTCTCATTTGCCGACAAATGATAATCTTATATAAATAATAATTTAACATAAATAATGTCTTTTTAAGTCGCGCTAGCCTTGCTTATGTAATTGTTTATTTTTTCCATCCAAATTAATTAAAATCTGTTGACAGCCTTAAATTGCGTCAAATGTTCTTTGTCTTTGCGTGCTAGAATCAGATAAACATAAAAAAGTTTAAAATTCAACAAAGACTTAAATAAAAAAAACATAATCTTTATCGTAATTCAAAGATAAAAGTTTTTGTTTACATAGCAAGAAAAAAATCAAAAAAACTTTCAATTGAATAAAAATATCAACAGCATATTTTTAACTTTTTTATTTAAATGTAATATTTTAATATATATTATAACATCTTCAAATTCGGCAAAACTATTTTCGGCAAAACTATATATATATATATATATATATATATATATATATATATATATATATATATATATATATATATATATATATGTATATATATATATATATATATATATATATATATATATATATATATATATATATATATATATATATATATATATATATATATATATATATATATATATATATATATATATGATATATATATACATATCAGGCGCGGATGCAGCGTTTTTTGATGTTTGAGATATCTAACTTCCAGACACGGAGCAAACTCCAAAAGTTTATATGTTTATAGTTATATCAAATAAGACGCTTTGCAAAAAATTGCAATGATTGGAGCCTGGGAACTAAAAGCCCTAAAATTTTAGCTACACCTGCCCCAAACGTGAGAGCAACAAATTGATAAAATATTTTTTCTTCTATTCTCAACCAAGTACATATTCATCAACAAATTTTAAAACTCACACAAAAATCTCTTAGCGTTCAACAATTATGGCCTTATAAAGTTTGCAACCCCTTCAAATTGAGGGGGGTTCAAACTTTTTATGGTCATAGTTTTTGAACGGCAAAAGGTTTTTGTATTAATTTTAAAATTTGTCGATGAATATAGATTTAGTTAAGAATAGTATAAAAATTATTTTATCAATTTGTTGCTCTCACGTTTAGGGTAGGTGTAGCTAAAATTTTAGGGCTTTTTTGTTCCCAGGCTCCAATCAATGCAATTTTTTGCAAAGCGTCCTTATTTGATATAACTATAAACATATAAACTTTTGGAGTTTGCTCCGTGTCTGGAAGTTAGATATCTCAAACATCAAAAAACGCTGCATCCGCGCCTGATATGTATATATATATATCATATATATATATATATATATATATAAATATATATATATATATATATAAATATATATATATATATATATATATATATATATATATATATATATATATATATATATTTACATATATATATATATATATATATATTATATATATATATATATATATATATATATATATATATATATATATATATATATATATATATATATATATATATATATATATATATATATATATGTATATATATATGTATATATATATGTATATATATATATATATATATATATATATATATATATATATATATATATATATATATATATATATATATTTATATATATATATATATATATTTATATATATATATATATATATACATATATATATATATATATATATATATATATATATATATATATATATATATATATATATATATATATATATATATATATGTATATATATATGTATATATATATGTATATATTTATGTATATATATATATATATATATATATATATATATATATATATATATATATATATATATATATATATATATATATATATATATGTATATATATGCATATACATATATATATATTATATATATATATATATATATATATATATATATATATATATATATATATATATATATATATATATATATATATATATATATATATATATAATATGGCCTTTTTGAACATGGCTGCATGAAATATTGTTCCTTAATATTATAAAAGAATTATTAAAAACAAAATTGATTAGTTATTTTCGTTTTTAGCCTAAAAAATGTCTAATTTAAGATTCTGTAGAAATGTCCGAAAAGAATAAGATTTTTATATAAGTTCAAAATAGTTGTTAGGAACAATATTTTTTTCACAAAAATAACTCAAAGTTTTGTCACTTATAGAAGAGGCTCATTAATCATTTGTAGTTTGCTAAATCAGCATTTAAATTCTGACTACTTTAAAACTTTTGTTTTGCGTAGCCTTGCCGTAAAGATAAGAAATTTTACTTGAATTTGTTCTATATGTTTATTTTTTTGTGTATATAATGCATATTTATATGTGTATAATATAGCAGATTTCCTCTGTCACTTTTAAAAGTTATTAACTAAATTAGCACCATAAATTTAAAAATCTAGATCATTTAACAAAAGAGCAAAGTCAATATTAGGAATTTCAATGTCTTTATCATACTTTCCTTGTAAATATATACTCTTGAAGTTATTTACAATTTTCTTGATGTATTTTATGATATTGGAACAGAAATTTTATTTTAATTTCGAATTATTAAAAAAAAATAATAATATATACAATACATATATCGAATAACGTTCAGTTTATAACCAAAAACAAAAAATTTTTGTCATTTTTATTACATTATTTTAATCTTTTTTTTTTAAATTATTTTATAACTTTTTTTTTTATTCTTAACATCATAAAATTGTCTTTTTTTAAATGCTTCGGTAATAATGTTAATTTATGCATTCTTCTTGCTCCAGCCAATGGATAGTGTTCTATCACGTGACGTTAAAATTCGCGGTCGCCATATTGTATGGCAAATAAAATGCGAGTGTTTATTAGCATAATGTATTTAATTGCAATTATTTAGATAGCATACCTTATTGTAGATAGATTTTTTAAGAGTTTTTTTTGGGTAAATTTATGGAGAATTTAATTGTCTATATCACGATATAATTAATTTATTTTTCCTTAAAATAAAACTCTAAATAAAGTAACTTGTTTTCAAAAGTGTGTTATTAGTAAACTGTACATAATGCACTCTAAAGCATTCAAAAATAAACTTGATTATTTGTGTTTTACATTTGTTTTAATATCTTCTACTAAGTATTATAACGCATTATATTATTTTATTATTTTGTCAATTTGCTAACTTATATAACTCAGACACAGTGAACACATTTTAGTTGATTAAGCATGCTAAATAAATTATTTTAAGCATGCTAAATAAATTATTAAATTGTTTTAGTATATAAAAATTCTATGTATATAAATAATATGCTGAATTACTTATTAAATTGATTTAGTATCTTCAAAGTATTTAATAATAACAATAATAATTGGCAACAAGTGAAACCACCAACTTAGCAGAATTTTTCATTTTAGAGGCAATCAACACTCGTGCAAAAAACGTAAACAAGTCGAGAGGACCCAAATGATTATAATTTTATTAAAATTGTTGAAAATATATGTCTACCTTTTTGCTGTCATGTCAAGAATATTTTCCATAAAGCATAGACTTTTTATTGACAAACTAACATATCACATGGGTGCTGCTCATAAGTTAAAGTTTAAATTTAAAAGTTTGCTCAGAAGTAGTGTTTTTAAAATGAATCGTTCTTTACATCCAATTCTGCTGCGAATAAAAGTATATGTAGTAAACAAAATTGATTGAAAGATCTGCATTAGCTCTAAGAGAAGTAGAAAGTAGTGGACAGGAATCAAATTCTAAAGTTTTCTGAAATAATTTATAACATTTCAAGGACTTCTATAAGTAGTACTAGTAAATACCTAATTGATTTGTAAATAATAAAACATTTACAAAGAATACATGTATCCATTTAACCAAGCTGTTATCGTATTTAGAAGATTCATTTCAATTCATTGATTAGAGTACAATGAGTTTCTCAGAAAAAATGACTTTGTCATTTAAAGATGTTGTAAGTTGTGTACCTTATGTACAATTAAATATATTATCACAGAAAGTAAAGTGTGTTGGACATGTGCAGTTTTTTTCTGGTTTTGTTAAATTTGACGATGGGCTTAAAAGTTTTATTGCTTACTGTAAACAACTGGAACTTAATAATGTGTCTCGATAAAGACTTAAAAACACAACCTTGTGTTGATACTATAAACAAACATGATTCTGAACGTTTTAAGTTATCTGAATTTTTAAGAAATCACTTTTTAAATACACCTTGAAAATATGCTCAAATTGACACAAAAATGGTGTATCAGCACATTTAAAAGAATATACATTACAACTTTTTTTAGAATTTTGTACTATACACAGTACAATCTCTCTAATTCGAATTTTGTATGTAAAAATAAGTTTAAATTAAAGAGATTTTTTAATTATAGAAAGTTAATTTATTTTCATTATACATTGTAAAAAAGATAGTTTTCAAACGTGTGTAAAAATATTGTTTGTTTTTTTTTGCCATAAAAACTACCTTAAATAAATTATTTCATCTTCAACAGCAAAATTATGCCAAGTACTTGTTTTGTTAACGGTTGCTCAAGTAGAGCTGACCGTGACAAGATGTCTTTCCATAGCTTCCCCGCTATTATAAAACATCAAGATAATAAAACGCTAGAGTTGTCAGCTAAGAGGCGCTGCGAGTGGATTGCAGCAGTTAATAGACAAAAAAAACCAACCAAGTTCTCGAAAATATGCTCTGCTCACTTTAATTCGGGTATGAAATTGATAGAGTTCTGCCATATTACGTTACTTGCAAAGATCTAATTATGTACACTATATATGTTTTTAATATATACGCCATATTTATAGGTAAACCAGCTGCATTATATAACGTCACCAGTCCTGACTGGGTTCCTGGTTTATTATTGTCTGCATCAGTAAGGCAACCACAAGATAAAAAGACAGACACCTTTACTCTCCACAGAACTTTAAAAGTTGCAAGGTAAGTCCTTTATAAGTTGGTTGACTGAAGTTGTGTTGCGTATCCTAAGTAAAAAATTACGCTGTTATAAAAGATTGCACTGTCATTTTTCAAAAGTGCATCTTGAATAAGTAAATATTTAATGGAATTTTAAAGTAAATAAAGTGACGCTTTAAGCAAAATTTTAGTCCTCAGTCTCTTATGACAATTTTGTTGCCGACTGTTGAACTTAAACATTGACTTACAGATTTATGTCACTTTCAGATATTCTCGAGCGCAAATTAGAGCTGAAAAAAAGACCATATATACTGCCGCAGAGGATTTGCTACATTTTGCAGAGGGAGCTGCTAGTAAAACAGTTAGCGAAGCTTCAATCAGCGATTTTATTGCAAAACGTAAAATATGCACTTTTTTGTTGAAAGGTCCTGTTGATAAAAAGCAAAGTAATGAAGTCGAGTTCCTGACGATTGATGATAGTCTCTCAGCGCAAAATAATGAAAGTGAATTCCTAATGCAAGATTATAGACGAGTTCTAAATGAGAACATTAAGTTAAAGAAGAAGCTCCTCTCGTTTGAAGTAACAGTTGAGTCATTTACCGATGATGATAAAGTTCTTTATTACACAGGCTTGCCCTGTAAATGTGCTATTAGCTGTGTTTCAGCATGTCAAAGCATATATTTCGTTAACAGCGCGTTCGCGACTATCTAAGTTCCAAAAATTAATTCTTGCGCTAATGAAGCTTCGTCTTGGAACCCCAATACAAGACTTAGCATTTCGATTTGACATTTCCTATTCCGTTGCTTCAAAAACTTTCAAGAACATTTTGCACATACTATATGTTCGTATGAAACCTCTGATTTACTGGCCAGAAAGAAAAGAATTACAACAATCTATGCCATTATCGTACAGACAACACTTTGGGCTTAAGATAGCTGTCATCATAGACTGTTTTGAAATTTTTATTGAAAGACCCTCAAATCTTATGGCTAGAGCGCAGACATGGAGCAACTATAAAAGTCATAACACCGTAAAATATTTGATTGGCATTGTTCCACAAGGCGTTATTTTTTTCATTTCCCAAGGATGGGGTGGGAGAACTAGCGACAAGCTTATCACCGAACATTGTGGACTCCTTGAGAAGCTCAACCCTGGGGATGTAGTGCTTGCTGACCGAGGCTTTAACATAGCCGACTCTGTTGGTCTTATGTGTGCTGAGGTTAAAATTCCAGCATTTACAAAAGGAAAGAAGCAGCTATCAGCTGTTGATGTCGAAAGTACTAGAAAAATTGCCCGATCGAGGGTCAACGTAGAAAGAGTGATTGGACTTGCCAGAAACAAATACACTATATTGAAGGAAATCTTACCAGTCGACTTTTTGATGTGTGAGGCCGACAATATACCAACTGTGGACAAAATTGTTACAGTAAGTTGTGCTCTTACCATTTGCTGCAAATCAATCGTACCTTTTCATTAATACGGAAATTATGTAAAATCAATTAAATATTTTTGTAAATTATATAATATTTGTGAATATAACTTATAATTATCTTATATTAATGTGAAAAATTGTCTTTTTTCTTAGTTTTAGTTTTTTTCTTTTAAATTACTTTTAACTTCTTTTCTTAAATTTCTTCTTTTCTTTGTTGTTATTGTTGCCTTTAGATATTTTTATGGGTTGTTTTTTTTTTAATTTTTTTTTATATATATATATATTATCAAACACCCTATATATATATATATATATATATATATATATATATATATATATATATATATATATATATATATATATATATATATATATATATATATATATATATATATATATATATATGTATATATATATATATATATATATATATATATATATATATATATATATATATATATATATATATAAGATAGATATATATATATATATATATATATATATACATATATATATATATAAGATATATATATATATATATATATATAAGATATATATATATATATATATATCTTATATATATATATATATATATATATATATATATATATACATATATATATACATATATATAATTTAAATGTAATATATAACAGGAAGTAATCTTTTTAGACTCTTTTTTTTTTTAGTTCTATTTATAAAAAACATAATAAGGAACAAAATAAATATCTCAGTGATATTGATATTCCTTCAATAATACATTTATTTAGATATTGCATCAATAATACAAATATTTAGGCTCTTCCATAAATAAATTAATTGTAGGCATACAATATCTGTTAAACATATGTGCATACTTAAATTGTTGTTATTGCTAATTCATACCTTGCTTTTAACAATGACGCGGTTATTCACAACATAGCTTCCCAAATCAGAAACCCAACCGCTGACGAACTGGTGGTATGCATCCAGAGATTTGTAAGATTTCAATTCATCCATTGTATAGGCATTTTTTGTGTAGACGCAATAATTTACTATGTCTGGATAATCCACGGAAGGAAGTGATTTATGATTTGTGTCCATATCGTTAAGTTTTAACTTATACGGGTCTACCCCACTAACAAGCTGTATTTTCGCAACATAGCGCATTGCAGCTGCGCCCTGTAATGTTTGATAATATTCCTCCATTTTCACAACAATATATACAGCTAAACACCTATCGTTGAAATACAAAAAAATATTTAATATTACGGATTTGGAAATAAAAATTCGATGACTTGCTGAAAATCCTTTTTTGCGAAGGCTTTCATAGACATTTATTACTAGTTTTAAGTTTTTTGGGTTTTTCCTCTCCCACCTTAAAATCTTGAAGGCTTACTATTTTAACGGTTCCTATAGAAAGAAAAAAAACTACATTTTTGTTGAGTTTTTGAAACAGATTTTTCTTAATAGTGGAAATGTACTGAACAAAATTAAACAATTGATTATATATTTTTTAAATATGCTGATTCGACATTTTTATGCAAATTTGAGCCTATTTTCAAGGTGAATTAATTGAAAATTTTTTTTGAGAAAATGCAAAAATGAAAGCATAAATAACTAATAAGTCAGAAAAACTAATAAGTCACAAAAACTTAAAATCCTTTTCAAATGAAAGAATCTTTTTCTTCAGCTGACTTTATTCAACTAACACTTTCTTGACTTGAGATTCAACGAACACTTTCTTGACTTGAGATTCAATGAACACTTTCTTGACTTGAGATTCAACGAACACTTTCTTGACTTGAGATTCAACGAACACTTTCTTGACTTGAGATTCAACGAACACTTTCTTGACTTGAGATTCAACGAACACTTTCTTGACTTGAGATTCAACGAACACTTTCTTGACTTGAGATTCAATGAACACTTTCTTGACTTGAGATTCAACGAACACTTTCTTGACTTGAGATTCAACGAACACTTTCTTGACTTGAGATTCAACGAACACTTTCTTGACTTGAGATTCAACGAACACTTTCTAGACTTGAGATTCAACGAACACTTTCTTGACTTGAGATTCAACGAACACTTTCTTGACTTGAGATTCAATGAACACTTTCTTGACTTGAGATTCAACGAACACTTTCTTGACTTGAGATTCAACGAACACTTTCTTGACTTGAGATTCAACGAACACTTTCTTGACTTGAGATTCAACGAACACTTTCTTGACTTGAGATTCAACGAACACTTTCTTGACTTGAGATTCAACGAACACTTTCTTGACTTGAGATTCAACGAACACTTTCTTGACTTGAGATTCAATGAACACTTTCTTGACTTGAGATTCAATGAACACTTTCTTGACTTGAGATTCAACGAACACTTTCTTGACTTGAGATTCAACGAACACTTTCTTGACTTGAGATTCAACGAACACTTTCTTGACTTGAGATTCAACGAACACTTTCTTGACTTGAGATTCAACGAACACTTTCTTGACTTGAGATTCAATGAACACTTTCTTGACTTGAGATTCAACGAACACTTTCTTGACTTGAGATTCAACGAACACTTTCTTGACTTGAGATTCAACGAACACTTTCTAGACTTGAGATTCAACGAACACTTTCTTGACTTGAGATTCAACGAACACTTTCTTGACTTGAGATTCAACGAACACTTTCTTGACTTGAGATTCAACGAACACTTTCTTGACTTGAGATTCAACGAACACTTTCTTGACTTGAGATTCAACGAACACTTTCTTGACTTGAGATTCAACGAACACTTTCTTGACTTGAGATTCAATGAACACTTTCTTGACTTGAGATTCAACGAACACTTTCTTGACTTGAGATTCAACGAACACTTTCTTGACTTGAGATTCAACGAACACTTTCTTGACTTGAGATTCAACGAACACTTTCTAGACTTGAGATTCAACGAACACTTTCTTGACTTGAGATTCAACGAACACTTTCTTGACTTGAGATTCAACGAACACTTTCTTGACTTGAGATTCAACGAACACTTTCTTGACTTGAGATTCAACGAACACTTTCTTGACTTGAGATTCAACGAACACTTTCTTGACTTGAGATTCAATGAACACTTTCTTGACTTGAGATTCAACGAACACTTTCTTGACTTGAGATTCAACGAACACTTTCTTGACTTGAGATTCAACGAACACTTTCTTGACTTGAGATTCAACGAACACTTTCTAGACTTGAGATTCAACGAACACTTTCTTGACTTGAGATTCAACGAACACTTTCTTGACTTGAGATTCAACGAACACTTTCTTGACTTGAGATTCAACTTTCTTGCTCTTAAGATTTTCCCTCTTTTTAAACTTTGATTAAAAACTTTTCTTGAGCTGCTTTTGTTTACAGACATCAAAAATAGTTTCAGTTGCATTATTGAATTCAATGAAATAAAACAAAACTGCACAAGCTTTAACTTCAGTGTTTCAGTAAATTAATCCATGTAGTAAAACTAAAAACCTGGGTAAACAGTGTAATATAAACTTTGCTAACTAATGAAGTAAAATCATTTATTCAAGATTTAATCAATAGTTTTTTTTCTGCACTTCACAATTTTACGATTCGCTGTGCTCTGACATTACATGAGTACTATTTTAATAATGTTATGAGGTTTTGCAACTATATTAAATGATGAATGGCCTTTTTTTCAATTTTTTTCAATTTTTTAGGCACCACAAGCCATAAATAATACTGCAACAGCTTCATATGCTTCTAGAAGTGTTTATTTGGTGGCACAAGATCAACATACAACATACTTGAAATACATGTAAAAGCCCTTGAAATGTTACAACTTATTTCATAAATTTTTTGATTTGATTCGTATCCTCCACTTCCTACTTATCTTAAAGCCAACGAAGACCTTCATATCAAACTTTCATCAAATGCATACACTATTCTTCGTTGCAGGATTCGATGTAAAAAGCAGCTACTTTTAAACAAACAGCTTTCAACTTTAAATTTTAACTTAGGAACAGCAACCATGCAAGGAGTCAAATTGTAAATAAAAAGTTTATGTTTTATGAAAAACATTCAAGAATGTCTGCTAAAGTTAAACATAAGTTTTCAACAATTTAAAGTTTATAATAACTATAAAGTTTATAGAAAAATCGTAATCATTTGGATCTTCTATAACTTGTTTGCATTTTTTAGCACAAGTGTTCATTGCCTCTAAAATAAAACATTCTTCTAAGTTTGTGGTTTTTATTGTTTGTATTGTATTGCTAATAAATATTAAACACTTTTAAGATACTAAAACATAATAAACAAATCAGCATATTATTTATATACAAAGAAATTAAAAATATTAAAACAATTTAATACTTTATTTAGCATGCTTAAGCAACCAAATTATGTTTGCTGTATATGAGTTATGTAAGATAATTCAAAACAAAAATTAAATAAAATGTCTTACACAGATAACATAAGATTTATAAAATTTAACACAAATAACTTTATTTATTGTTATTGTATTTAAGTTTAAGAATGTTTCGGATTATACTATTTACAGTTTACTTAGTTGCTAATGTTAATTACCTTGTTTGACAGTGTTTAGAAAACATGGTATTTAATATTGAGTTTTAGTTTGCACAAAAAAAAATTAGCTATATCATGGGAAAGATAATTAAATTCTACATAAATTTGATCAAAATAATAAACTTTCTAACTGTTTTTTCTATAGGAACCACATTGATAAATAATAGCAATTAGCCTTGGATTAAAGCTCCTAAAACTAATACGCATTTGTTTGACCTACAATATGGCGTCGGAATAACACTGTTTATATCGTGGCGTCAATCGGACACTATCCGTTGTACTTTTTGTATTATTGTACATTGTGAATACTTTTAACGGCAAAATAAACTAATAAAACTAATTAAAAAAAACTAAAACCTTATTACAATATTTTAACCTTTTAGTACAATATTTTAATCTTTTTTTTTTTAAATTATTTTATAACTTTTTTTTTTATTTCTTAACATCATAAAATTGTCTTTTTTTAAATGTTTCGGTAATAATGTTAATTTATGCCTTCTTCTTGCTCCAGCCAATTGTACTTTTTACATTGTTGTACATTGTGAATATTTTTAACGACGAAATAAACTAATAAAACTGTTGAACACATCAAAATAACTCCATTTTCAGCTATGAATGTTCGTTTAGCTGCACAAGTTTTAAGTAATTCCTGCAGTACTGCATTAGAAATCTATGCGCCATCAGATACTTCAGGAACTGCACAGTTTTGCAAATATTTTAATGATTTTTTTGATTGCTTAAATGTTCGTAATAAAAATGATTATATATTAAAACGAAAC
>NC_061161.1:12194557-12200196 GCF_022113875.1 Hydra vulgaris | reverse complement strand
CAGCTAAAGCTTTAAATAATAAATAATATTATTACTACTTTACTTGTCCCTTTCATAAAAGTATTTAGCAATTGAGTCATTTTTTTCTGGTCCATTGTTCCCAGTTGTAGAATATATATATATATATATATACATATACATATAAATATGACATATATCCCAGTTGTAGAAACTGTATTGGGTTGAGTTAGACTGTCATAATGATGTTGCATAAGCCATTCTATTATAATAATATCGTCATAATATTTACAAATGTTGTGAAGAGTGACGCAAGCATTTTACAATTCTTATTACAATTCTTGTAGCAAAGTTAATATCGCATTTCATACGTTTGCAAATTACACGGAATCGAGTTTTAACGCGCCCAAAAGCATTCTCAACTACTCTTCTAACTCCGCAAAGTATTTTATTGAAATTATTTTAAATTTCACTTAGCTCCAAATTTTGATGATAAGGTTTTAACAAATGACGCGTTAAAGGAAATGCTGAATCACCTATCAAACATAGCGGAACAAAAGAATCGCCCAGCTCTTTACAACATTCTTCAAATAGATGTGATTCTAAAGTTGCTTTCAAAGAAGAATTCTGCAAAATATAGCTGTCATTATTTCTACCAGGCGATCCAACACTTATATAAGTGAAACGGTATCGACAGTCTACAACGGCAAAAAGTACAATGGAATACCACCCTTTATAATTATAATAAGAAATTGCTTGATCTCTAGGGGCTGAAATAGGGATGAGGCGTCCATCAACAGCTCCAATGCATTGTGGAAAACCAAGAATAGGCTCGAAATCTTTACTACGTTTATTTAAATTTTCCACTGACAATGGAAATTTAACATATTTAGGGAGCAAAATGTCATACACAGCATTAATAAATTCATGAACAATTAAATTTGCTGTTGACTTTCCTATGCCAAATTAAATGTGTTACGATTTACTCGAAAATGCTCTTTAAATTCACATTCCTCCATTTGAGTAAAAATCTCATTAAGCCATTGAGAACTTTTCGGCCTAACCCAAACTTTTCTTTCAATCAGATACCCTTGTTGATTTAACATTGATTAATGTTCTATTTCTTGATCGAAGTACGGCCAAAACGCTTTCCATGTTTTTCCAATAGCTTTTTCCTTTACAGATGTCTCCCTAAAAAGCTATTAAAACTATACAAATATATTAAATAAATATAATACTTATTATACTACAATTCAAGGGAAATTAAAACACATTTTTAAAAACCATTTTGTTAGAATTGATACAGCATGATCTGTTTACAAAAACAAAAATGAAACATGTAATGCAATTTGTATAAATTAAAAACAATACACGTTGGGAAAAAACATATCACTGTAATTCATCTACAGGCTTGCTTCATATCGCAAAAAAAATTATTTGGTAAAAATACTAAATATATAATAGCATAGAGATACAAAAAAAGGTATTTATAAAATAACATGACAAATTTAAAAAATACCACCAGATATGCATTTTAATGCTTGAAATCACAAAATATTTTTATTTTATATAAAGTAAAAATTCCTTTGATAATAGTAATATGGTAACATCAAAAAATATATATAAATAAAGCTTCATCTACAAGCTTGTACAATATTTCACTAACCATCTCTTTAGTTAAAACATTGAAAAACCTTATGAAATATATATTGCATAGAATTGTAAACAAGGTATACTGTTGAAAAAATACTGACCTTTCAACTTTAACATAATTACTAAAAAGATATCTTGACTAATAGAACACCTTATTTTTTTATTAAAAATTTATAATATTCTACTTGGGCTTTAGACACATCTACTTGGGCTTTAGATACATTTTCAATTGCATCGCAAATACGCTCTAAAGCAACAACCTCTCTGATTCGTAGTTCTTGTGAACGGGTTTGAACATCTAGATTTTTATTTGCTTTTTTTAAATATTTAGAAGAAAAATTTGTTTTTTTATTTTTCTCACCGGTTCAGTTTTTGCTATTTTATTCAAAGTTTTTTCATCATCAGAGTTCCTCCGTTTATTGCAGCCGGATGTAGATTGAGTTGGTTCCTCATCAGGAATAGTGACAATTGATTGCACATCACTTGTATCATCCAAAGCGTCAATATTTAAAATACCTTGCCATCTTCCACTGTGGCAATCTGTAAATAAAATATACACATTAAAAAAATTACACACTTGAGAAATGATTATAAATCATGTTTCAATCAAAATTTATCTCTTGACTTTGAAAGACTTGACTTGAAGTCATTTTACTCCCTTCCTTCCCTGAACAAAAAGGATCTATTTAGTCAATAGCATTTTACAAATTAATCTAGCCAATATTAAAATATCCCTTTTATAATTCAAAAACTTTATATTATATGTTTTTGATCTTTATGTTTTAAGTCTGCCAAATGTTGCAAAACTAAGAACCTCTTAAACCTTATATTGTAGAAATAGTTAACATGCTTGTTTTTATTACTTTAAAAAATATATAGCACTTTAAAAAATACATCAATAAATTATACTAAACTTACCTGACCATCTTAAAAATCTTGAGTAGAAAAGTTTTGACTTTGAGATAAAAGGTCATTGTCAAGGGAAGCTTCACCACCTATTATTTTGGCAACAATATCGTAAGGCCACCATTTACTAGGAGCTCGTCCCGATGAACCAACTTGAAGTTTTTCTCGTCTATGAAAAATATACATAAATATAAGTAAATATAAGCACATCATTAACACCATATAACATTAATCAAATAACTTTAAATGGACAAATTATTATTAACGAAATAATTAATAACAAAATTAACAAATTATTAACGAATAATAAAATAATGAATTATCAACAAAATAATTATCAACGAGCTGTAAATCTTCAATACTAAACAAGATTTAAGTAATTTTTAATATAACACTCAGTTACAAACTAAATTGCAATTAGATATTATTACACATGGTTAGTTTTGTAAAATACTTTCTGTATTTCAGTGAGGTATCAAACATTAAATGTAGAATATGTACACACCTAAATTGTTTCCTCAAGTTACTAATTTTAGATTGAATTTGATATCCAGTTAACGGAGGTACGATATTAAATGTGTTTGAAAATTCACCTGCCATTTGTTTGTAAATATTTGTGTTTCTTCTTGCAGATGTTAATGCTTTGTAATTATCTTTCTATAAATCTAATAATACTCTTGTGTTAGCCATATTCCATACAAATTTGTTTAAAGAAGATGTGCAAAGACCAATATTTGTTGTGCTAGCGTCAATACACTCTTTTTCTGAATGCTGAGACATTGTGTAAAATTAAAGTTTTACCTACTAAAAAGGATAAGTACATTGAATCTTGCAACAATAACAACAACAACAAAAAGAAGAGAAATAGTTAATAATAAAATTAAAGGTTAAACTTCATAATTGCTATAATTGTTATGGGCTTAAAATAATTTAATAATGTTATGGGCTTACTAAATAATTTAATAAATTGCCAAAAACTGGTAGCCAAGAGAACAGAAACTTTCAGATGCTACTTTTACTTTTTTTTACTTTTCCATGCAATGTGATAGTTATGTTATTTAATAACTTTGATCTTTTAACACTTTTGTTTATTTTTATTTTTAAATGTCAATAATTGTAGTACATTGTGGCAAAGATATAAGGTACAGTCATATCAATACAGTCGATCAATAATATATATTCTGAATAATGGTCTTACTTTCACAATTATTCACAAACAGTAAATTAACTAATATTAAGTAAATACAGAATATTTATGGGGAAAATACTAATGGTAATGTTCACAAATTAAAATAACAAGATAAGACAAAGCTAATATAATAAAATATATATGACATTTAAATAAAATATATGACAAAGATCATATATAACAATATATACCAATAATAATATTATTAACAATATTAATATAAATAATTATAACAATGATGATAATAATGATAATAATATTAAAACTTGTTATTGTTGTTATTTTTATGATTATTATTACTATTATTATTCTATTATTATAATTATTATAATAATAATAATGATTATTTTTATTATTATTATCACTGTTGGCAAGGCCAATGATAAACAACTCTGCTTATTAGTTCAAAGTTGAATTTTATAAATAAAATTACTATAAGTTTATTAAAAATGCATTAATAGCAATGCTTGCAAAGAATATAATTAAATAAAAACTATTAAACAATGAAAATTAAACTTTCTTAACGCAAGTTAAATGTTACCTTAAATTATACTTCTTGTTAATTCAAATTAAAACTGATCTTAATAAGAATAATACTGTCTTTGTAATGTTATATTTTAAGATTAAGTTTTTAAACACACATATATAACTTCTTTTTAAATTAATAATACACTAATAATTAAACTTCTATTCTATTTATACAAATTTTAAATATCGTTAAAAATAACTTGAAATTTGTGATAGTCAAATTATTCTTTTTAAATAAATGCCCACCATCTGGTCTACTCATGATTGATCCCACACGAGTGGGATCGGAATTTCTATGGTTGCATGAAATTACCACAAGTTTTTTACTCAATGAATAAAGATATGAAATTATATTCAAAGAAATGTTTTGAATTCAATAAAAATGATGGAAGGCAAAAACTAAAAGTTTTAAGGCAACATGTTGAAAGGCAAATAGTATATCGATAATCTTGTCTTGATATAGGACCAAGACCTAGGTAGCACGGTCAGGCTTAGGGTTAGGGTTAGGGGTAATATATATGGTTATAATAATGTAAATAATCGTTTTTGTAAGTATATATACAAAAATATAAAATATAATTGATAATAATTAAATAAAAATAATAAAAATATGTATAAAAAATAAATGTTTTACTAAAATAACAAATTTAAAAATCATTTAATAAAATTTGACAAATAAAAATATAAAAAAAATAGCATATTTGAAAAATATAGTAAAAATAGAAAAATAAAAATTAATATTATGAGGAAAAAAATAAAAAGTACCCGTAAATTAAGCACTATTAGTGTATAAATATGTATATATATATATATATATATATATATATATATATATATATATATATATATATATATATATATATATAAATGTAAGTCTATATGTATATATATATATATATATATATATATATATATATATATATATATATATATATATATATATATATATATATATATATATATATATTTATATATATATATATATATATATATATATATATATATATATATATATATATAAAAGTATATATATATATATATATATATATGTTTAAATATATGTATATATATATATATATGTATATATATATATATATATATATATATATATATATATATATATATATATATATATATATATATATATATATATATATGTATATATATATATATATATATATATATATATATATATATAACAAGTTCGGAATAAATATTGGCCGTAGCAGCAGGATTGAATGTTCAAATCCAGCTCCGTCTACTTAGCGTATGAGTAGTACTTCGGTTAGCAGGGAACTCGTGCCGATAAGCTCTGTTGTAACAATATTTCCTTCTGGACTAGTAATTAAATGTCTTTCTTGGTGCTTAACTATAATCTCTAAGAAATTTCATTTTGTATATATAT
>NC_061161.1:12159557-12189557 GCF_022113875.1 Hydra vulgaris | reverse complement strand
AGAATTAATCGTGAAGGTGTTTGTAATAAGAATCAACTCGAACAAACCCAAAAAGCCTGGGCAGCATTTCTACAAAGTTTCATTGATCACCTGATCTAATCTATGCCTCCAAGATGCAAGGCTGTGATTGGCAACAAAGGATTCGCCACAAAATATTGATAGCGAAATGCACCTTGCTCATCATTTTGTGGAGTTACACTTGTTTAGTCCAGAAGGAAATCAACTTTTTTAATACTTCTGATTAATTCATCAATTTTTGTGTACAAATAATGATTTTTGTGATGAATAAAACTTGAAGAACGTTGTCTCTAAACAGGTACATAGTTATTTCTCTAAATCGAAAAAATACAGCACTTTTATATAAAGAAACTAAATTAGCATGATTTTGTTGTACTTGTTTTGTCCGACACTGTATATATATATATATATATATATATATATATATATATATATATATATATATATATATATATATATATATATATATATATATATATATATATATATATATATATATATATATATATATATTTATATATATATATTATATGCATTAAAAATAGTGCACAAATCATTGAAATTCTTTTGTACAACTTAAATCATAAGAAATACATTTATAAAAAATATACAACTATATGAAATAACAAAAATATGTGAAGCATATGTACATAATACTGTATACAATAAATGTAAAAAATATTAATATCAAAATCATGTATTACCTGCATTAACATGGAGACAAAGAATCTCACTTGAGTTATTCAAACCATATCTAAACAAAAAATTATTAATTGAATAATTTTAAAAGTATTTTACTGCAAAACATAAGTGTCAACTTGTATTGAAATTTTTTTATACAAATATTAGAAGGAATAAAAAAAATTAAAAAAAAGTCTGTTGTAAAATAATACTCATTAAGATCATTGTTATATTGCTTATTATTACCTTAAACAGGAAAATCTTCTCTTGCATTGTCAATATCACTCTCATATACATTGTCATCATAACAAACACTTTAAGAACATTATTGGTAGACAAGTTACTTTTCAGACCACAACATTCAACATGAACTTCTTTTATATCTCTATCAACTTGCTTTATAACTCTTTTTCTATTTGTTCTATATGAAGCAGCCATCTAAAATATTATTGAAATAAAACTTAGTATCAGCTGCAACATAATGTATACTTTTATCATCTAATCATTCGACGGTAAATAATTTCAAGCTTTTATGGATAGTTTTAACTCAAATCAACAGATTTTTAAGTCAGTTTAGATATTGAATTAAATATTGTAAATGGTGTTAATATTATTAATGATTTTAAGAAATAATAATAAAGTATAAGGACTTTGTCCTAGAAAAATATATCTTTTAGAATAAAATAAAAGATTAGAGCATAAAATGTAGTCTTGATGGTAGATATGGTAGCTTTATAAAAGAGTTATCGCACAATTTTGTAGATTCTCCTGCAATCAATGCTGCTCCATGAGGGGACATTGCAACTGCACAATTATAACACAGACATTCATGTAAATTTTGGTACCCTTAAGTTCTTGATAAATTGTACTCTCTAAAATAATGTAGGTAAATTTCTTTACAAGTTATGTAAACACCTGAAATTTATTTTTGTGTTGTATTCTGCACACAGAAAATTATTTTGATTATGATTCCATTTTATGTAAGAAAATTTTATGTAAAGAAGTGATTGTTAAAATTTGGTTTAAAATTCTGAGAAAGAGAATTTATAAAAATAAAGTATTTTAACCTGTGCTCTCTAAACAACAATTAATGTAATTTCTTTTCACAACCACCTTTTCAAGTAAAGCAATCTTTTTTGATTCCTTTATTACCACTTCTTTTTTTGATTCAATCATTCTATATTCTGAGGACCACTTTTTCCAATGCGTAATTCAATGTGTTTAGGCTTTAAAACAATACCTTCACAACTTTTTTTGCATAACTATCATAATTTATAGCTTACTAAAAACAAAACTTAATGCAAAATTAGCCTAATCACTTGGTTATATCGTACAATAATGTTTGGAAATGTTGCTTTAAAAATGAAATAATTAACAACAAACAAATAACTAAATAGTTAATATTTATTTAAGTAAACTCTTATTTAAAAGAAAAAATCAAATACTTTGTATTTATATTTCATATTTACACATTTATACATGTTTGTATCGTGTTTTTATGATTTAGTGTTATAATTTAAAACTAAATACTCATTTAAATACTCATTATTATTTTAAATTTATAGTAATTAAGTTCTATATAAATACAACTTTGTATTTTGTACGACTAATAAAAAAAATTTCTTGTAATAATTATTAAAATTATTTTGGAATATCTAAAAACTGTTCAAAGTATATATAAAAGTAAATATAAAAATATAAAAGTTATTACATATAAATACATAAAAATGTTACAGAAATCAAAAATTAACATAAATTAGGCCAACAATCATATGTTTGTTTGCTTAGTAAACTGTTACATATTAGTCATTATATTTTATACGAAAATACATCAGTTATCGTTTACATCAATTATCATCATTATTATCTTCTTTGTCCTAATTTCTTCCTCTTGTATGACGATTCCCCTTATATTTTAACCATAACTTTATTAAGTCTTCATGAAGAGCTTATTAAGTCTTCATGAAGAGTTTATTAACTCTTCATGATGAGTTTATTAAGTTTGTTAAGTCTTATTAAGTTTGTAAGTGCCTTAAAGCAAATGATGCAATTATCAAGTTCAATAATTGCCTCATGAGACTTAACGATTAAGCCTCATGAAGCAATTATTTAATTCAATAATTGCAACACTTGCATTAAGGCACTTATTTACTTGCACGGCAGCTGTTCAAAACAAGTTTAACAATATGTACATAAATAAACATTTATGAATACGTACGTAAATAAACATTTAGGTGCATATTTAAACATTATCAAACTATAAGAGCCAATATATTAATTTTAATTCGATTGTAAATTCAAAGCAAACAAAATTCTCAAATAAAAACATTGCCCTAAAATAAAAATTATCAGCATTTCAAAATGTTCAAAAACTAAAACTTGAAATACACTATACGCTTTTTAAAATCAGTTGTATTTAGACGTTGGCCCAACGTTGCTTCAACGTAAGCGCGTAGTTAAAAAAAATTGCTCAATGCTTCCGACGCTGTTCCGACGTTGGCCAACGTTATGCATGCTAGCTGGGTAGACGACCGCAGGATTTTTTGATGTTTCAGATAGAACGCTTCTACACATTGCGCAAACTTAAGTATGTTCATACATATGCCAAGTGGCCTAGCAAAAGTTTGAAGCCTTGCAAAGATTTGGGACGACGGAGGCTAGGGAACAAAAAAGCCCTGAAATGTTTGTACCCCCTGCCCAAACGTGAGGGCACTAATGTAGTAAAACATCAGTGCCCTCGTTTTGAGGCGGTTGGAATTTTTGTATGGTCATAACTTTTGTATGACCATACAAACATTTACAATATTTTCTACAAAATTTAAATCTGTCGATAAACTTGAATTAAGTTCAAAATAATAAAGTTGAAAATTTTACTACATCAGTGCCCTCACGTTTGGGCAAGGGGTGCAAAAATTTTAGGACTTTTTTGTTCCCTGGCCTTCGCCGTTTCAAATTTTTGCAAGGCTTTCTCATTTGGCATAGGTATAAACATACTTAAGTTTAGAGTTTGCAAAATATGTGGAAGTGTCTTATCTGAAACACCAAAAAAAAGTATTCTAAAACTTCATGATTATGAAGTTTTAAAATATTTTTTTAGATAAACTTTAAAAGTATTTTTGATAAACATAAAATCTGCTATTGAAGTTAAATTTAGTACTATTAAGTGTAATTTATTTTAGTTTTGCGTAATTTTCAGCACAATGGTTAATGCAGTTCATCATCGTGACAAAATATTTTGAACTCGTTTAACAACTTAAGTGGCTTATTTTTCTCTTTCGCTTTTCTTTCACTATCATGAGATTTTGTCAAATTATTAGTAGATAACTCTCTAAATCTATCAGCATTAACAACTTAGTGGACTCAGACTCGTAACGATCATTTTCAAGCCATGATATTTTTAAAAACATCATTACATCATTCTCAAATGGTGTGTCCAACATCTTTTTTTTTACCTTCTGCTGTAAACATATTGTTCAGAGATAGCAGTACAAATTGCTTAATCAAGTATTCGATATTTCTATGTATTCTTGCAATCAATCATCCTAAGAGTCATGAAATCATTTAAAGGCAAGCTTGAAACCATTCATAATTTTATTTATGGTGCATAGCAGACAAAAGCAACAAAAGGTTGTGTCTCATTTATCGTTTTTTCCTTTATTATTTAATAGTGCTAGTGATATTAATTATCTATGGCATTTTGAAACAGTTGTGCACTAGCCTAAAACTAGTTTTCAATAAAAGTTTTCCTTATCTATCTTGTTTACTTTTTTCTTTACTGAATACAAGACTTTCTGGATTTTAACATATTGCCTTTTTTAAAGCGCTTCTTTTTCTTTTTACTTAAAGACTCTATAAAGTTAAAGGTGTATTTATTTAGTATATAAGTAAATACCTTAGAAGTAAAATATTGATAAGTAAGATATAATCTGAATTCTTTGTCATTGATCTACAATTACTGATTATTCAAGCAGTTTCAAAATGACTTTAGCCTAGATACTAACTTTAGACTTGCTGAATGAAAAATACTTAGTAGTATATCATTTGCGTGATGTTATAATGACAGTTACTTTGCAGATCAGCTTTGTTGAGATCATTTGTTGAGTATATCATTTGCGTGATGTTATAATGACAGTTACTTTGCAGATCAGCTTTGTTGAGATCTTTTCTTGAGTTTTGTTTCATTTTCTTTTGCTGCTTTATTTCAGAGTTTTTTAAGTTTTTTGTCGGAGTTTTTTAATAACTCAGCATTTTTGACTCCGTAGTTTATAGAGTATTTACTTTTTGTATTGAACAGATACCACAGCAAAATATTTATTCAGTTTTTTAAAAATTATAGTTGTTTTTATTAGTAGTATTTTTTTAGTTGAGTCTATCAGCTGAATCTTCCAAAATATTCTAACTAAATTTATACACTGAATCATAATTAGATTTTTTTCAAATTCTCGATTGCATTTCATTTTAATGCTTTTGTTATCATTTTTCTTTTTTCTCTAGCCTCTACATTACTCCCAAACTACTAATCTATATTTTCTACCAACCTTTAAAATCCTTGGTCTAGCACTTTTATATACATCTTTCAGGGTGATACCCTATTTTATAATTCTTTTTTTTAAGATTAAACTGAATATTCTCTTCTTTAGCATTTCCATGTTAAAAACAATCTTAAACTACTTTTGATTTAAACTTCGTTTCAGAAAAATTAAACATTATAATCTTCTCTAGAGACGTTAACTTTATTTTTTACTTTTATTGGTAATGCTAATCCTCCAAGACGACCTCCAAGTCTTATAACTAAAAGGTTCAAGCAATTTTTTTACCCATGACACATATACGGCCAGCACCCAAATTTTTGCTTCTTGATATCTCAAACGTAGTAAAGTTACTAAAGTTGCCAGGAGATCAAATTCCTGTTTTTATACTTTTGAAGTCAAACATTTAACAACTTATTTTATTAGCTACACCCAGTTTAGTAGATTAAAATGTTTTAAAATGAAAACAGACAAGTTATTTATCATTATGGTTTTGTTTTCATTGCAATATTGCTTTTCAGGTTTATTGTATATATATATATATATATATATATATATATATATATATATATATATATATATATATATATATATATATATATATATATATATATATATATATATATATATATATATATATATATTTCTTTTTATGTTTTATATATATGTATATATTTATATATATATATATTTCTAAAACAAAAGGGTAGACAATAAAAACATTTGTTTACTTAGCCTTTAGCATTGAGCTCTTCTTTGAATCGAAAGAGCTCAATGCTAGGGGCTAATTAAACAAATCTTTTTATTGTTTCAACAATTAATTAAACAAATCTTTTTATTGTTTCAACAGTCTGTACGAAATGGTCTATAAGAAATGATAAAAAATAATTAAAAAAAACAAAAGGTATTATTTCAACTCTTTTCCTAAAACAAATTATACTTATTTATTTATATCATAGTTAGAAATGTTGGGCTGTTGAAACAAATTTGATATATCAAATTAAATCTTGAAGAGTTTGTTTGACGTTAACATACTCACAGGTGTTTGACAGTAATGCATTCTCTAAGTTTAAAATTTAAAGTTTATGGATTATTTAACATATATTTTTAGATAATATTGTTTAATGGTTTAAGAATAAAAACAATTATATTTTAAAAATTGCGACAAGACAAGTTGGCCCAACTGCAAATGAGGCACGTTGGTCACATGTTAAAACCAATCCTCGACAATTTTATTTTTGTTAAATTGCTTTTTTTTTATTTCCAATAATTTTTTGTTTTTTAAAATGCACAGTTTTTTAAAATGCACAGGCCAGAATTCACTTTTACTGGACAAAATTCATAACTAATTTAATATTAGGGCTATAATCACTAAAATTAGCATGAGTACTAATATGATGTCTGCCATTTTTTTGAAGGTGCTATTTTTTTATTTCGTTGCTATGGATACCTTTATTTTACTTAGCAACAACCTATTTTTGGTATTTGCAGATATTTTACGAGTGCTATATTCACTAAATTTGGCATGAGTACTAATATGGTGTGTGCACTTTTTATGAAGGTGCTATTTTTTTATTTTGTTGCTATGGATACTTATATTGCTTAGTTACAATATCCTTAGTTACTATGAGGTAAACAAAATGTCGTTATAACATCGTTAATTTGTGGCAATGAACATAAAGTAAACAGATAAGCAGAAAAAATGAAAAGAGAAACACAATTCAAGTAACATTGCAGTAAAAATGTAAAAATATAATATATTTACACAAAATCTTTAAGCGGTACTTCTTTTAGTAGCTGTAGCACTCCATCTGGAAAATCTTTCTTCTTTGGATGATGTGGTGTTCTCAAATTACTTATAATTGGATCAGATAAACACATTAATCTCCTTAACAAGTCTTCAATTGCTTTAGAACGAGAGCACTTTCTTGAAAAAGACTACCGGAATTTCTTGAAGTCCTTGTTACGTGCTTCTTGTGCCTCTTCACTGAACATACCAATTGGTAAAGCCATTCAATCCACAACTTGCCAACCATGATTAAGAATTCGGTGCTGGCTCTGTGGCATGTGGTAGCATGGGTACTGGTTCACATATTGTTCAGCTATTTGCATGCAGAAGTCTCTAAATCGAGGAGTCAATAACATATTGTGACCATAAAGTGCACAAAATAGCATGCAATTTTTTAATGATAATGACATCTAGTTGGAGAATTTCAGCAGTCTTCTCCGCATTTTGAAAAAATTGTCGAGCAGTATTGCCAGTGTTTGAAGATCATGAACCACAAGTCCTTGGTAAATCAATTAAAAGCCCAACTTCATCACGAAATTTTCTTTGAATTGATGTCTTTCTATCTTGAATTTTTTTTTTTTTCTAATGGTTCTTGTATTGACTATTTCTGTATTGTTAATTTTTAGCTTATTTTGAGAAGGCATTCCATAGTTCTGATCCATGCATGGAGAGTTGAAAACTCATAATTGAGTCTTGTTTTAGAAATTGGGAGATTTTTTGCAGTATTTAAGTCATTCATTTTTTTTTAGATTGCAAACCACAAACTGAGCAGCATTGCGATGATTTTGTGGGTGTGGATAGTGCTGTGGCAACTTTCCAATCCACCATTGTAATTTAATTTGTACAGAACTGTTAATTTGTTATACTTTGTAGTAAATAATTTTTCTATTGAGTTGTAAAGAAATTGTTCTTCTTCTTTTATTACATCTGATGTTTCTTTTTTATAGGAGAATCTTATTGGTCGGCAAAATAAAGTGGATGATGGATGAGGGTTGGACCAAATAATCTTCTTTTCGCCATTACAATATCCAGATAACTGCAAAGGCACAAAGCAAGTCATAAATAAGCTGGCTTCATTTGTAATATTTCTGTTTTCTTCTTCTGTTGTTATTTGAGTATAAAGCCAACTTTGGACCTTAGGGTCATTCGTTGAAGATTTTCTAAGGAGTTAATAACTTCTGCCTGACATTCTAATAAACGTAGTGCTGTATGATTGACCAATGCTTGCATGTTGACCTCTGCAGAATAGTCAGTGACAGTCCAAAAGTAATTCTCTGGAAGACAAAGTACTTTTGCTTCCCGTACATTATAATAAGCTGGATATAAATTACAGCCTTTTCTTCCCAGTGGGCACCGGACCAAAAAAAGACGTCTATTGAACGTTCAAAAGACGTCCAAAACGTTCAAAAGACGTCTAAAACGTGTATAAAACGTTTAAAAGACGTCTTATTTACGTCCGTGCCCACTGGGTTACAGCATTGTTCCTTAGGCGCTGATAATCAGACTTGCTCAGATTATTATCTTAGATGAGTGCTAAAGCTTCATTGGGAGTATTTTGAACATGTCCATCAGTTTGAGTTTGCAACTGTTAGCAAACAACAGCTCATTTGAAGAACATGCCAATGATTCAAGTTTTTACACTTTCCTTTTTTTAGATCTATCAGATGACTCTTTAAATGGTTTACAAGGCCTGCCAAAAGATAATTTAGGTGAATTTTCTGTATTGCATAAAGAAAAGGTTTGTTGGGGACTAATAAAGTCTTTGCAAAGCCAGGCTAAATTTTTATCCAAAAATATATCATTGTAACGTCCACTTGCAGCCCACGGCTTTCTGTATTCAAAAGTAAATTTTGAAAATTGAACCTTACATTTAGTATTGCCAAGTTGTTCACCAATAAAATTAAAAACTACCAGCTTATTTTTTTCATTTGATAATAATAATTTGTTTTCTCTTATAAATAAATGGATTTGATTTCTAATAATGCTTGACATAATAACAATAGTCTAAAGTTAAAAATAAAACAATTTATCAATAGGTTTTCATTTACTTTATGTAGAAATATTTTCTTTTAATTATTATGATATTAACTATAATTAAATAGTCTTATTTTTGAATCAAAATATTCATTGTATTATAACATATTGTATTATTTTGTTCGCGATGTTATATTTTATATACAATATTTTTGAAAACCATTGCAAATAAAATTTAATTTAGCAAATATTAGCAGCTAAATTAAACATATTTTCATAATATGCACATAAAAGCTTCAAAATATGTATATAATATAACAGGATACTACAAGATCTTGTATTTTTTGTATTTTTTAAACCAAAAAATACACTTCAAATTTTTTTTTTAATGAAGTATTTAAAATTATTACAACTTATTTGTTTTCTTACCTATTTTAATCTAACAACTCTTAAAATGCAAAAAACAGATGGTTCAACAATAAAATAATTTTCAATGCGCAATATTTAATACAATGTTACATTATTACCATAGATTTTGTAAACATTTTTTGCTTTATAATATGTTTTTTTCTAATTTGCGTTTGCATATACTTTGACCACATAACTAGTCATTTATTAAAATTTTAGGTGTATATAAAAGGTTTTAAATTGTTTCATAATATCTATAAAAAGGTTTTAAACTATTATGACATCAAAATTCTGACTTTGATTTTTATGGTTTGATAATAAAAAACAAATTTTGGGCAAATATAAAAAATTGATTAAATAAGATATGTACTGATTTTCAATATATAAAGGATTTTATACTAAGGTCCATCACACTTCAAATTTCAGGCTTAAACTTTTTCTCAATAAAGAAAAATAAAATACCAAATAATAATAAAAAAAATCAGCAAAAGTTAAGTTCCCTTGTTATATTCCTCCTGGCCAACTTACCCCAATAGTGGGGTACGTTATCCCATCAAAAATAATATAACTAAATCTATATAAAGTGTATTAAAAAATTATATTAATTTTGTAATACTTTTAAAAATAAATTAAAAATTTCAAAACTAAAAAGTAAAGAAAAAAAAAGCGAGCCAACCTGCCCACTAGAGTGTTATATTGTTATAGTGTGTATAAATTAACTTTTGATTTACTATATTATTTTCTTATTTATTTAGGGCCATTGAAAATAAAAAACTGATAAACCTTTGCAAGGAGGTTTTTGGTTCTAAACTTGAAAAAGAATCAATTTCTAATAAAACCTCAGAAAAGTACTGTCAAATTGCAGACCACTATTGTAAATTGCTTAAAGAAAATAACGACCAAACTGAGCTTTTTACAACTAAATTTATACTAAGAAAAGGAAAGCATAACCCATATAATGCAGAATCATTCAATCTCATAATGGCAACCACTAGCCTAAAAATGCTGCAAAAGTATAAGTTTTCAATTCAACGGTATAATCAAATCGAAGGAGAATGTTCCTTTTCCGATTACTACAATATTAATGGAATAGCGATACCTGAAGGTAGAAAAACAGATGATACATATGAATCAAACGTAATATACGAAAAATTTTCAAAAAAAGGTTCGGTTAGGCTTGGAATTTTAAAACAACTGATTTTAGAAGAAACTCCTTTTCCATACCATGCAAACGCGTTGAAAAATCTTGAAAAAAAATGCCTTATAACGGTAGACCCACTTGATTACGTAGATAAAGAACTCAAAAGAAATAAAAATAGTTTTTGCAACGAAATAAGTCACAATCCAAGGGATCCCGGATCAAAATACGGTAACTACTGGCTTATTACATTTATAGACATGTTAAACCAAGAAAATGTAAACTCTAAAAATAAAAACTACTAAATTGAAAACTACTTACCTTCTTTATGTTATGTAATTTTGTAATGTTTTTACGTAAATTTATGATTTTAATTTTTTCTTGCTTTCGAAACTTTTTTTATTTAGTTTATTAAAAATTAAAAGTTAAAAAAAGATTAAAAAAAAAAAGATGCGAAATATATTACTCATGAAAAATGTATCAAATACCGTAACACGGGTTACTTTATGCTTTGCGGTCCTACTTTAATCCACTGTAGAAAATTTAAGTTTCATGTTTCTCCTGTTCAAACGTTTAAAAAGTGGCGAGTTTTTTTTTTATTGATTAATTTATATACGACTAACACTGTTAAAAAACCATATTGCCTTTTCCGCACACTGAATAATCTAACTTTTAAATAAATGTCAAAACAGAAATGTATGTAACTGAAATTGCTAGTGAAATTGACTTGGCAGAACTGTTGTTTGGTTTGTTATTATCGCACAAACTACAGAGATAAAAAATCTCTGTGTTTGCTAGACTAACACCTTAGTTAAAAGATTTGAATGTTTTTTTTAGTTATTTATTTTGTTTCAAGAAAAAAATACCTAATCACATTTAAGTTAATTTTTATGTAAAAATGGGGTTACTTTAATCCGGGCTTAAAGTAACCCCATATCATTTATTTAATCACCAATCATTTTATAAATATTAAAATAATATACATTTGTTTATTAATTTTGGTGATATGATCGGTGATTGGTTTATTTCTTTGTTTAATTTATTATTATCACTATTATTATATCAAATGTAATAAAATTAAAGTAATTAACATATAATGTTATATTATATATAAATAATATATATATATATATATATATATATATATATATATATATATATATATATATATATATATATATATATATATATATATATATATATATATATATATATATATATATATATATATATATATATACATTCCGAAACGCTCCTTCCGTAAAGGCCGTTTTCCACAAGACGAAAAATTGTTCATATCAGAAAAAGAAATGTTCATATTTTTTTTTTTTTTTTTATGTTGATTTTAGGTGCCCCAAGAAGTCCTTACGGTCTTATCACAGAGCACCGCGGAAGAGCATTTAATAGGAAGTTCACGCCTCCTTCCCAACCGATGTCGCAAAACTTGCCCAGAGGTGGGGTTTGAACCACGGATCTTACGTTTCTGAGGCAAGTGCGCTACCACTGCGCCACATTTATTTTCTTATACTTTCTTGTAAAAAAAAACCTAATATTAAATGATTATATTACAAAATAATATTACATCTTACATACAAAGACAGAAATGTTAATATTAACTCAACGAAAGAAGTTTCACATGCTTCAAAGTAGAAAGTATGCTAAAAAAGTTATAACTGCTTTTAGTTAAATATACAACGTAAACTTATTGCTGCCATTTTTATTGTTGACAACGAAAAAAAAGTAAGTGGAAATCAAAACTGTCATAGCGAAATTTGCTTCGCGCGAATATTTCGTCTTGTAGAAAACGACCCACAGTGGGCCAGAAACATGAAAAAGTGATCAAAATTAATAACTACAAAGAGAAAAAAATGCAAATTTTTTAAAAAATTCTATCCACTAAAATGACACTGCAAATTTCGAATATCTTATCAAAATTTATCAAAAATCTAAAAATCACGTGTACAGGGTGTGCTGAAGTATGAGGCTTTTCTGTAAAAATGAAAGGTTAATAATAAAATTCAAAAAGTAAAGTTGCATTAAAGCTACCATTATCAAATGTTGCATTTGTAAAACAAATTTTTTGTTTCGAAATTTTTTAAAGTCTTTATGTCGGGCTTTTAGTGCCTCTTCGGAGAGCATACCAATTGGAAAAGTCATTTTTTCAATTACTAAATATCCATGTATTAAAATGCGATGCACACTTTGAGGCATATAATACCAAGGATAAGTTTTACAGGATAAGTTAATACAGAATAATTTTGCAGTTTCAATGCAATAGATCTTAAATTTTTCTGAATCAATTTGAAGTCCAGACGACAGTGTGGCAAGAACAACATGGAGCCTTTTTAATAGATTTAAATCAATATCAAGCCAATTTCGTAAAAATCAACAACCAAGCCAATTTCGTTCATTAGGCGATCTTGAATCATTTTCTTTTGTTCTTGAAATGCAATTTTATCTTCAGCTGCACGTGCTTGCCACTTTTGAAATGGCAATTTATATGAAACATGGAGAATGAGTTCCATAAATCGTATCCAAAAATGCAAAGTACTGAGGCCATATTTTAAACAACTAGGGCTTACTTCTTTCAACGCAATTTGATCAATACAATTCATTTCCTTAGGTGTAGCTCCACAGAGAGAACAACACTGACTAGAGGATGTTACATTGGATAAGGCTGTAGCTACTTTTCCATCGATCATCGTAATTTTCAAAATGTGCTTCATTTGAACGTCTTTTATTATTGTTGACTGAAGGTTTGATTGGTTTATAAAAACTTCTTCATCTCTCAAACGGTTCACCGTTTCTGTAACAAAATAAAAAACAGGGTGGCAGTACAGGGTAGATGAGGACCTTGGGTTTCTCCATATGATTTTTTTTTCTTCTTGCACATATCCATACATTTCTAATGGTTCAATGCAAGTTATAAAAAGACTTTGCTCTGCTTCAAGATTTCTAGTATTAGGACTATTGTTAGAACGTGGTTGTTTAAAAATACTTTGGCCTGTGGCAGCATCAAACCAATTTTATAACATAGTGTTAAACCTGTAATAGCTGGAATAGTAGCAAGAACCGGTTGTTGAAGTTAATAAATTCTTGTTGCTGTGTGATCGATTAGACCTTGTAAATTTATTTCGACTCCCTGATCGCTTATTATCCATGAATTTGTAGATGGAAAACACTTTTCCTTAGATTCCCGTATGCTGTTATAAGGTGGGTATAAACAGCAGCCATGTTGCATAGCTTGCAATCTAAGATACTGATATGAATTTTTTGTGAAATTGCAATCTAATAGCAAAGCCAGAGCTTCATCAGCAGTATACATAGTGACTTTTAAATTATAAATTCCTTTTGCAACAGACTGAACAATTTTTGATTCCCCAAATTTATCTTCGTTCTTTAATCGAGCACTAGCTGCACTGAGCAGAACTTCAGTTGAATGAGATATAGCTAGCTCTAAGGACCATCTTTTTTTAGTAGATAAACTTCCTTCATGCTCAGGAAATTTTGGACGTCCACGATTAGAGGTAAATGAGGAAGATGAGGATACATTTGTGGAAGTTGAAGACTGATTATAAAGTTCGTGTTTAAAAGTAGAAGATGCAACTGAAGTTGAAGCAAGCATTTTAATGGCAGGTTGTGACAAACCGAATTTAGACGAACAAAACGATCAAAAGGCCTAGATGCTGTTTTCCACCTGGTATTTAAATTAAGCAAAAATAAATTGGTAGTCTTCTTAATTATGCTGTTTTCAATACCATAACTGGAGCGTTTAGACACGAGGAAGGTAGACAAAAGTTTCTTATTTTGTTAATCAAATAAAGCATTTAACTTTCCACATTTCTCTGATTCCCGTAAAAAGTCAAAAAGAGTGCTGTTTAGAATCAATTCATCATCTTTTGGATTTGTATTAATCTCCATTATTAGTTTCTTGATTAAAATAAACTTAAGTTAGAAATTAGACAATATAATTTATTGCAAATAAATTTTATAATTAACCTTCAACCTATATGATGCAACTTTTTAAGCTATAAAATTCTTCATTTACAACTAACCAACAAATAGTAGCAAGCGAAAACGATGCCGTGTATACAAACTTATTAACCGCCTAGTATCATTAAAATGCGATATCAATATAACGCAGTATAAACATTAAAGTCAAATTTACGTAATAAGCAATAAAAATTATTTAATCATTCATCTTTCAAGACCTTACAACAACGATTACATTATTGAGTATTGCATACATTAACAATAAGATGGAGCGCAAGCAATTATGTAATTTTCAAAATCTCTTTGTCATAAAACTAATTACAGTATACGCACAACTTTTACAATCTGCTTTACTTTATAAATTTTCTATCGATAAGACGTTACATAATTTTCTCAATTTCTGATACAGCTGATTATTATACCATTTACAAATGGTATAGAACATACTCTGGCATTTTACGTAAATGCATGTATCATACGCATTTGTAAGTGATAAAGCTAGTCAAAATCAACTTTAATTATAGTTTTTATTTAAGTACATTTCATTCAGAGTGTAATAAAATAATACGTGATAAATAAATTCAGCATCTGCACATACTATATGAATTATTATACAAACGCAATTAAAACTACCTCAGTGAAAAAGCGCACATGGTATACGCGTGGGTTTTTTCCATATAAAACCCATGTGGGGATTATTATTTTGTCCCATGTGATTTCCATATGGTAAATTCCACATGGATTCCATATGGTAATTCCCACATGGGATACGCGTGTGCTTTTTCCATATGTAACCCATGTATGGATTATTATTTTGTCCAATGTGTTTTGTTTTTTTGTTGTAGTTTTTACATTCATGTTTCCACACTTATGTGGTTTGGATTGTTTTCCATAGCAACATATAAATGCCGTTATGAAAGAGTTATAGCAATTTTTTACAAGCGTACGCCCTTCCTAACGTTAACATGCAGCAAGTTGTACTAGATTACATGTTACCAGTGGCAGAATAACTTTACCTGACGGTCAGCGTATCTGGGTTATATATGGTAAATCCCACACGCGTTGTAAGTTAAAAATACCACATGTTTTATAGATCTTAAATGCCACATATTCTAATTCAAATGCTATAAAAATAGCAAATACCATATAAATGAAACATCGAAATTAATCATGGAAGCTTTTAGAGAGGCTTAAATTTATCTGGTATTAGCTACTTTATGCTATTTAGGATCAAATTTATGCGATGTTCTCCACCAATAATGTGGGATTTACCATAAAGTATTATATCAAAATTCTACAAAATTAAAAAACGTGTTGCAAAATGAATTTATATTTGAATAATAGCTATTATTAAATACATTAAAAATAAATGTGAAAAATATTATTTATTCTTTTGTGTTTTACACGCCTTTTGTCGATTCCATTAATAAAGTAAATTGCCTTGGCTCGCTCAATGCTAAGGTTTTTTACCATATTAAGAAAAACTACTTTCTTCAAGCATTTTCTTATATATATATATATATATATATATATATATATATATATATATATATATATATATATATATATATATATATATATATATATATATATATATATATATATATATATATATATATATATATATATATATATATATATATATATATATATATATATACTAGGGTGGTTCAAAATTATAAATTATTGAAATTCATTTCTCCACAAGGCTGCCTTTGTTCCTATTAATATTTGCAATATTGTAGCCAAATTTGAAGCAAATCGGATAATATTTAGGGGTTGCTATAAATTTTGACTGTTTGACCACAATGATAAAAAAATCAAAAAATTTAAGTTTTCACTATAAATATAATATCGAATTTAAAAATTAATGCCACTAACAATTTAAATCAGGTAAATAGAATGCCTGTAGAGTATCTAATGAATATAGATCATCAATTGATCAATTTTTATTAAAGTATATCAACGTTTCGTAACTTTCGTAATTTTTAAACAAAAAACTGTAATATCAAGAATATTGTGAATATGTTGAAAAATGTATGTTTATTAATCAACGATTTCGTCATCTTTCGCCAACATGGCTGCCTTGGATGAAGTAGGGTATAGCTGGCGGTGACGTTGAACAAACGAAGTAGGAACTGCTTTTGTTCTTCATCCTTTGTAATCGATTCGTTGTACTGTCCAATTAATGCAATTCCACGTTCTGCGCTGTCATTAACAACTTTCATTCTTTGGACTCTCTCTGCCAACTTCTGATATGATTCATCGTCCTCCCAATATTTAGGATCTTTTGAAATGAAGTTTCTGGCCTCCTCTCTCCCTGTACTGCTCAACAACTCGAATAAACTATAGGTTCTCATAGTCACGAATGTCTCTAGTCTGTTGAAGTCGGTATTCTTGGAATCTACTCTCTTCAGTGTTAGAGTTGTCTTGGGCAGTTGGAGGTTAACCACCATGGCCCTCTTCACATCCAGATCAACGCGACTATCAAAAAATGCCAGACCTATAAGATGTTCCGAGAAGAACCAAAGGTGTCGAGAAAATGCAGTAAAAGCTGCATCGGCGATTGTGCGGTTTGGATACTTTTGGAACTGTTTCAGCATTTGAGCATCATTAAACGGAGCATTTGCAGCCAGTGGAGCTTCGTGCCAAAAACGTCCGTAAATTAATGCCACAAACAATGCAAGCTCTACTAGACCTTTCTTCTCTCGAACAGTCAGAGTGAGCTGATCTTGAAATAGTACCATTTTCAGACCGTAGATGGCCTTTGACATCCATCGAGCATGATGCATCGCTCCTGGAGCTCGAAATTTTATCTCAGCACCAACAGAGCCTCCCCTAGAAAGACCAGGCATAACCGAAGTAGTTCAAGATAATCTTCCTTAGGTTGTTTTTTGTCGATGGCTCTGGTGTAGAATGCTACCATTTCCTATCGAAGGATTTCCATATCTCCTATGAAGAGCTCATCTTTAGCTGGAGAGAATCTCGCTTGCTGAATATATGGCCACTTCTTCTGAAACCGTTTGAACAAGCCAACCTCAGGTCCCCCTGTTCCACCAAAGAGAGCTGTAAAGACATTACTTAGAATGACCTCCAGAACATGGTGGCGGCAACCAATATTTACAAGATCACGACCAACTGCTTTCTCGATGAGAACACAAGCTCCTTTGTGGATACCTGTGTTGGACGAGGTTGTGTCAAAGACTAAACCCTGAAGTTTGTCTCGAATTTTCCAATCATCCAAGATCTTTAAGCAAGCTGCAGCTTGTTCCTCTCCTGTTCCTCTTCCAATTTTTGGAACTGCTAGCAATTTCTCCAAACCATTTCCAGTTACAATCACTGCAATTCGGTCCACGGTTTCTTTTGAACCGGTGATATCTGGAAGCAGTTTCCCATCCCAGAGTAGAAGCAAAGGAAATTCAATGGAAAAATTGTCTTTGTCATTCTGAGTCACGTGTTTACGGGTAGACATTCGAGATCTCCTGATTGTACTTCGAGACAGAGTTAAGTCTGCAAGAGGATGTCCCAGTGCCTTAGCCACTGAAGCAACAACGAACATAGCTTTGCGATCTGGAAGGTTAACTCTGTCCAAAGCTCCAGCAACTTCCGGGCTGGAAACAATACTCTTCAGACGCTTTGGCTTTGGTGTAGAAAAAACAGATTGCGATGCAGAAGACAGAATCTCAAAACTTGGGTCGTCATCGCTGTCTTGACTGTCTTCTGAGCTGCTGATGTTGGCTGAGACAGGATCGAGATGACCACTGGAGTGTTGCTGTTTTGATAACCTTGCATCATATGCTTGATCTCGAGCTCTCTTCCGGGCTTCCTTTGCCAGTAAGTTCTTATCAATTTTCAGCCATGCTGCAGCTGGTAACATCTTCTCGCTGCATTGCAAGAAATTGCCTATCTTCAGCAATGGTTATTGTCTCCATTGCGGTTTTAGTTGCCAAGTCAAAAAGCTCGTAAAGTGTGTCTTTGAACATCTGTTCTTTAATTCTACTGCTTTCCAGGTCTGTAGTTCGATTCTTTTTTAGGAGCAGATAGGAATCGTATAATTTCTGAAGTTTTCTTTCACCAGAATCAATTCTTTGTGTTGGGATTCTTGCCTTATTCCACATAACAATCAGCTCTTGAATCGTATGGTGAATGCTGTCCTTTATTGTAAAATGCTCTTCCAGATGATGAAAGAGGAGACACCGGAGGAACATCTCCATTTGTTGCCAATCTTGACGAAGAGAGCTGCTTAGATGCTTTCCCAATGAGCCATACCTCTGCAGAGCTTCTTGTAGTAACTGCCATAAGTGGTGTAATATATATTTTTATTATTTATTAATTACCTGCAGAAGTTTAAGTTGAAATGATTCTTTGTTCTTCAACTATTTAATTTTTTATAATTAATATTTTGTACTTTATATTATTAACAGAAATGAAAAAACATTACTGAAAAACATAATTTGTTTTGAAATATTGCAGACATGTGCTTAATACAAGATGGTCACTTAATCATGTGACAATTGATAAAAGATATTAGATATATAAATGAATTTTTATAGCATATTCTTTTTGAAAGCTATTTAATTTAATAATAATTTATTTGTAATTCATTATATTAACTATATAATAAATATATATATATAAAATATAATACTTAAGTATAAGAATATTTGTTACCAGAAATAAAAAAATAATCCTTATAAAATTTTTATTGAAATACTGCAGACATGTGCTTATTACAAGATGGCCGCCAAATCATGTGACAATAGACAACTAAAAGATATTAGATATATAAATGAATTTATATAGCATCTGCTTTACAGCAAGCATTAATTTATTTACCACAATGTTGAGATAGATGTTCAATTATGCAAAACTTACACAAAAATTAGTAAAAATCGAGTACCGTCAAAAAAATGTTGAAATCATAGCGACCCCTAAAACTGTTCAGATTGGTCCAATTTTTTGTATGGTTATTCCCTAAGAATAGTGGAACAAAGTTAGGCTTGTGGAGAGAATTTAGACACACTTTGAATTTTCACCACACAAATCTGGACCACCCTAATATATATATATATATATATATATATATATATATATATATATATATATATATATATATATATATATATATATATATATATATATATATATATATATATATATATATATATATATATATATATATATATATATATATATATATATATATATATATATATACATATGTATATATATATATATATATATATATGTATATATATATATTCATATACAAATATAACTATAAATAAACTTTGATAAAAACAAATATCAATAATAACCTAAATCAACCTAAACTATATGGCTATTATAGATTAAAATAATAAGAAGAACAATCGTAATTAAAAGCCTTATTAGTTAAGAGCAGTTTAAATTATAAGCCAAAATGAAGTCATAAATGACTTCAACTTGGACTTTATTTCACACATAATTAGTTCTTAATTTATTACTTACGATGGCTAATGTATTATAGATAATTTGACAAGAGCTTGTATCCGTTCATGATATAGTAATTTGTGAAAAAGTGCTTAATTAGGAAAAGTTGTTAAACAAAAAAATATAACACAATAAGTAAGAACCTACTTTACAATAATGTACACATTAAGTGCAATAGACACTTGATGCAATGGTATCTTTACTTTTTCGTCACAAATATTATAATATTTTAAAACCAATTAACAAACATCTAAACTTCCATAAGTAAATTTATTCTTTAATCGTTGTCCTCATATCCTTATCCTTATCATATCCTTATGTTTCATATCATAATTTATTGTGGTATAAAATATAAAACACATCTAAACAGAATTATTAAACTTGTGATTTTCGGAAAAAATCTGGTCAGCTTTTCATAACTAAATATTATTTGCGTGGTCAGTTACCATGCCTGTATATATATATAAATATATATATATATATATATATATATATATATATATATATATATATATATATATATATATATATATATATATATATATATATATATATATATATATATATATATATATATATATATATATATATATATATATATATATATATATATACAGGCATGGTAACTGACCACGTAAATAATATTTAGTTGTGAAAAGCTGACCAGATTTTTTAGTCGCTTTGAAAACATTTTGAAAAGCAAAAAAAAAAAGCGTTCAAGATTAATTGGACCGATGAGAGACAATTAACGAAATTGCAAAAGTAATTTCTAATTTAAAAGTCACTATGTATACTGCTGATGAAGCTCTGGCTTTGCTATTAGATTGCAATTTCACAATATCTATAAACATCACAATATCACTAAACATCATCAGCGGATGATGTTTAGTGAGTGGGCTTTTTAAATTTAATTAATATTTAAAGCAGAAAAAAGTATAACGAGTTTTAAGAATGGCAACTTAAGCGAAATTATTTGCTATATATATTTGTGTATTGTCGTGACCTCAGGCGCAGTACTTGTTCATCCGCATGTTACTTTGTATGCGTTGTTTGTGTTTAGTAACCAGAAACTTCTTATATGTTTGTTACATAATTAGTTTTATTAACTATAACGATTATAACTTCATTGAAAACGTAATTATTTTTGTAAGTCTTTGTTTAAATCATAAAAATTGCTTTAAAAGATACATTACGATAAAAAACAGATACACAAAATTACATTTAACTAAAAAATACATACTTTTTAAATAAAAAATAAGAATAGACTAATAAAATCTATAATTTATAATAAGCTTGTGAAATTTTGACAATTTAATATATATTTGAAATATTAATTTTTGTAAACAAATAATATATATTTTTAAAACCAGAAAACAAGAAATTACAAATTGTGAATAATACATGTTAAAAGTGTTTCATTATGATACGGCTTTTTGTTATTTTTTACCGGTTTTATCTGGTTTTTCTTGATTATTCAATTTTTGGATTGTAAAAGTTTTTGTTACGGTGTAGCGTTTTTAAATTACTGCGTTAAAATTTTACTGCGCGGAAGTTTTTAACCGTTCAAACTTCATTTGCGGTAAAACAATTATACTGAGGCAGTAATATTTTAACGTTAAAATTTTACTTCACTCGTTATAATTTTACTGCTTTTTAGTTTACAATTTATATAGCTTATTTTGTCAAGATGTACAAAAATATTAACTTTAATGATGTCAGGAAATATTTAAATGACAATGCTTTTCCTGAAGATGTGAATGAAAGAGGAAAAAAAGCAAATTTTAAACGGCAGTGTAAAAACTTTGTTATTGTTAACAATAAGTTGATGTATTGCAAAAAAGGTATTGGCGAGGTAAGGAAAACTTGTTTTTATAAAAGAAGTTTTTATTTAATTTAAAAGGTTTTACTTAAATAAAATAAAGTAATTAAACAATATTCTTTATTGTGCATTATTTTGAATTAACCAACATTTTTCAAAAATTCGAAAATTTATAGTTTTAAAACAACTCAAAATAATGTAAAAATTTCATACAAATAATTTTTTTTATTGTAGGTGATTGTGGTAATAGATCAGGAAGAATAATTAAACATTGTTAAAGAAGTCCATGAACTTCTGAGAAAGCTGTTGCATTAGCTAGTCACTTCGGAATTAATGCTATGAGAAAGCAAATTTCTTCAAGATTTATTTAGCATTCAATTGTGGAGGATATCACCAAATATGTAGCTCAATGTGAACGATGCCAAAAAATCTCTAACAGAAACCTAAAAGTGTCTCCTGCTTTAAAACCTGTTAAAGTAGAACAACAAGTTATGAAACAAGTTGGTGTAGATTTAATTAAATTACCTGAATCAAATGGATTCAATTATGTAATTGCCCTTATAGATTATTTTTCTAAGTGGACTGAAACTGAACCTCTTATCGATAAAAAAGCAGTATTAGTAGCAGCCTTTCTTTATAGAGTTATTTGCAGGCATGGTTGTTTTCAAATACAAATTAATGACCAAGGTCGTGAATTTGTAAATTCAGTATCCATTGCACTTCATGATATGACAGGCGTTCAGCACGTGTAACCTCCGGTGACCATCCACAAGCCAATGGCCTTGTGGAGAAACAGAACCAGACAATTAAGAAAGCAATTGTTAAGGTCTTAAATGAAAATGTTAAAAGTTGGGCCTCAGTTTTAGATGGAATCTTTTTTGCTTTACGTGTTAAAGTGCACGACTCAATAGGGTATTCACCATTTTACCTTATGTATAAAAGACTACCCTATCTTCCAATTGATGTAAAGTACACAAATGTACTCAATAAGGATAACTACAATCCTGTATATGATAAAGAAGTTTTACAAAAAGCTTTACAAATGAAAAGAGGACTTGAAGAAAAAGCCATGACCAATATTGCTTGTGCACAAAAGAAACAAAAAATTGACTATGCTAGAAAGCACACAACACCATCAAATTTTTTTTTGGGTCAAAAAGTACTATTGAGAAATCTAAAAAGAGAAAATAGAAAAGGTGGGAAAATGACTTTCTCGTGGCTTGGTCCATATGAGATACTTGATATTTTGTCAAACTCGACATGTTTATTAAGAAACATTAAAGGGAACAACACAATAAAGAAACAGTACTCTCTACATCATGTTAAACCATTTGTTGAAGAGAAAAGTAACTCAAAATTGCATAGTTTAACTTCTGAATGCAATGATCAGGATAAAAGTCAACGTAATTCCAAATTAATGAAACATCCCACCAAAGAAGTTCTCCAAAAAATAGCTGAAGAACAAGGACTTAAAATATTTATAATGCCAGATCTTTTTGATGGAGAAAAAAATGATGTACCTTAAAAAATACATGTTTGCAAAGGTGATGGCAATTGTTTTCCAGCATCCATGAAACTCGACACTAAAAGCTTTGTAAATGAAATTATGTTTAAACTGAATTAAAATGATGTTCGTATATCAGTTGTTTTACAATGTTGTTTGTTATAAAAAAATAATTTGCTCAAGGTTGCATATTCTTTACAACTTAAAAAAACTTAAATAAACTTTTTTGTAATAAAACTCTACAGAAGTGATTTTATGGATCGCTAGGCTATTTAATTTTATTCTAAGATTAGATTTTGTCGCACAATAAAGGAAAATCGCTTTACTTGATGATAGTAAAATTATAACGAGCGCAGTAAAATTATAACGTTAAAATATTACTGCCTCAGTAATATTTTAACGTTACTATTTTACCGCAAAGGAAGTTTGAATGGTTGAAGACTTCCGCGCAGTAAAATTTTTACGCGGTAATTTAAAAACGCTACAACGGATATATTAGTGAGTTAACACGATGTTACAAGAAGGAGTTTCTAAAACGCCGAATTCTAAAAAGCCGAAACGCCGAAATGCCGAAAAACCTTCTAGCAGAAACTGAATAAAAAAAGGAACGAAAGCAATGAAAAACCGGTAGCATATTTTGAAACCCTATACAGGCTCAGAATAGGCAGAAATATGAGCAATCCGATTCGCTGATTTTGAAAGAGAGGCGAGTGCGCTTTATTTAAAAATATATTTAAAATCTAAACAGATTTTAAAATAAATTTCATAGTAATGATAAACTAAGTTAATGATAAACTAAGTTTGTCAATACAAGTCTTGAGTTACTATCAACATAGAGATTTTATTTTATTATTCTTTAGAATATTTAAAAGGTATCAAAATCTATTTGTAACAGAGAATTTTCACTCGTAAAAATCTCCAAGTTTCAATAAAGTTTATCTTGGTGATGGAGGAAAATATGTTCTTGGCCTTAAAGCATAATCAAATACAAAGTTTATATACAGTTGTACAAGACTACTTGTGAAGTACTTTTGCATATGAAGATTGTATGCAGTTTTACCAGACTACTGATGAAAAACTTTATTTATAAATTGATTTATACGTTAATTAAAAATAGTTGAATATTAAAGTTTTTAAATAAAGAAAATTTGTATTGATTGCAAAACTAGCTTACATGTTCCATGTCAATATATGAGCTTTGAGGAGGTTTTGTTTTCATGTTTTGTTTCAACTATTGTTTGTAGGAGACTGATTTACTTTTTATTGCATAACTCTAATAAAACATCATCTTAAACCATTAAATATTTTTTAAAAATTTAGAAAAATTTTGGCAGGCAATATTAACTGTATGTATAAAATGTTATTTGAAAATTTAACAACAGAAGTGAAATTTATATCTTGATCTACTGAACAGTAATTTTTTGTGAAGTTACATATAAACAATAAAATTAAAAGCAAGAAAAAGTATTGAAGTCAAATATGTTAACCAAATAAAAAAAAGAACAAAATCAGTTGTCATGCTATGATTATTTTTGTTATAATAAAATGTGTTTTGCATGTATAAACTCTTAAAATATTTAACTTGAATTTGCATGTGTGCAATTTTGCAAGATTTCTAAGTGTGTTTTTCGTCAAATGTCTATGTTCTATAAAGCATGGTCAATACAAAGTTTATATACAGTTGTACCAGACTAATGGTAATGTACTTAAAGTATGCAAAGTATAAATTTTTAGCTGAGGCAGAGGTTGTTTTATGCTCGTTACTTCATCTTTACACTGTCTTGTTAATTATAAATAGTTAAACATTTAGACTAAAAAAAAAAATTTACTGATATTTTACCAAACTAGCTTACATGTTCCATGTAAATCTACGAACTCTGAAGAAGTTACTATTTAAGCTAAATATTGAGAAGGCTGATAAGACATACATCAATATTTTTCTTTACTTAACTTTAATAAAACATCATCCTTAAACTTTCAAACACTTTGTGAAAAATTAAAAAAAGTTTGGCAGGGTATTTTAACTTATATATATAAATAGGATGAAAATTGTATATTAATAATCATTTGTTTTTCTACTGAACAGTTCTTTTGTTCAGTTACATTTAAGCGTTGATAATACAAGCTAACAAAGAGAATTGAAGTTAAGCAATTTAACTAAATTAAGGTGAATTATGGCAATTATTGTAATAAAAGAACTTGATTAATACAAGGTTTTACATTTGAAGAAGCAAGTTTTCAGAAAAAAAAATAATAATAATATTACTTCAAGATAAAACATAACACATCTCTATTTTTAAATTGTTATACAAGAGGTATTCACAGAAATTCAAAAAAAAAGCACACTTGATTTTATTGGTTATTCCAAAGATTACAAAATAAAACCATTAATAAAATTTGGAAACTTGAAAGATAAATATTTCTGCCAAGAAAAATGAAAAAAAAGTGTTTTTTTTTTCATTTTTTTAGAGAAGATATTTTTTTTTCTTCAGGAGTATGTAATGTAAAATAAATTAATAGCATAATAAATAAAAAATTTATCAAACTTTGTTGCTTTATTCAATTTTATTTACCATCAGTTGCTATTAAAGAGTAATTGTTTTTTACCAATTATAGAATACAATAATCAATATTTTGTTCAGGTTAAAAGCTATATATCAACAAACATGTGCTTTATATATCTTTTAAAATTGAAATAAACAACAACATGAACTTGTATTTTTGCAATTTTTTTTGCTTTTACCTTTTTACACTTAGCTCAACATAAAGGTGTGGTAAGTTAAGAGTTGTTCATTTTTGTAATCAGTTTACTATATCAAAACACACTTGTGGACATCAGGTTATAAATTATTTCTTATAGCTTATTATGCTACAATGTTTTGTCTTTTCTTATCTTTTATTACTATACATTACCAAAGCCAATCTAAATCAGCTTTTGTTTACAATTGCTATTAATTTGAGAGTGATGTAAATTATCTGGGCTAATTTTAAACTAATTTTTTTATATCTTTTTTTTTTAAGAAAATAAATACACTATATTGTACAAAATTGGATAAAAGAATCCTTTTTTTTTTTTTTGTCATTATTATTTGGCAATTACTATTTCACTTTTATTATTCAATACGTTTTTTGACGTTTGTCTTGACAACGTTTTTTGACATTTGTTTTTATTTAAACTTACGCGCAAAAGCCTCTCTTTCAAAATTGGCGAATCAGATTGCGCATATCTCTGCCAATTCTGAGCCTGTACAGGATGATGCACCCCAAAAACCAAGGCACCTCAAAAACAACGCGGTCAGTTAAAAGGCTCTAAAAATTTAAATATGCATTTTAAAACCATATGAGAAATTTTTTCTCATAAAGGAATGTTTCAGCAACAATTAAAACAAAAGAAATCAATATTAACAATAAAGGAGTTTTTTTTTACAACCGTTTTAAACTTAAAAAGTGCTGAGAAAAATAATTGAGTTTTAAGTAATATTGCTATAAAATATTGGTTTTTTAGACTAAGTTTGCAAATCCCATCTAGTTTGCTTATCTTTTATATGCTATTTACATAAATCAAACCATTTTTATTATAAGTAGAAGGGAAACTTGTAAAAAAAAGTTTAAAAATTACATTTTAACATGTGGTTTTTGGGGTGCGCTAAGAAAAAGTTAAAAAAAAAAAGTTTATCCAGAACAAGTCTTTACAACAAATTTAAAACAAATAGTTCATTCAATAAAAAAGATTTTGAATATCACAGTTATTTCTTTCTAGCAGCTGCAGATAAAATCATTTCTGGGTTTTTTCCATTTACTTTGCAGTTTGCTTTGCTGCAAATGGACCGCATTATATTGAGGCAGGTTGGACACTGCTTTAAGCCAAAAGCTTTACATTTTATCTCCTCGCAATAGCATTGAAGCTTACATGTTATAAAGAGTCTTGTAACTTCCTCTTTCTTTTTTGCAGCATTTTTTTTTTTTCCTTTTCTTTTTCTTTTTTTCTTTTTATGCTTTCAACTAGAGTTATTATATCGCTTACAGTCATTGATCCATGTACTTGGGTAACACGTGTTGCATCTTTTGTTAATTTTGGCTTTATCTTTTTGGTTGTCATAAAACCAGGTATTTCTTCCAGCTGAATGCTCTTTTCATGAAGTTCATCAATCAACTCCATCGCTTGTTCAAATTTTGATTTCCAATAATTTGCTGAACCACGTCTTTTATCCGACGAAGAAATTAGTGGAGAAGTCTGTTTTTCTGGTTCAATACAGTTTTCTGCTCGTTCGAATTTGACTTTATGCATAAAATCAACACTCAATGCATTTTCGGCAACACCAACCCTTTTAGCAGATTTTACAAGCGTTTCTTTGGTTGTTCACTTGTCCCATATATTAGCTAAAACTAACATAAAAGCTTCTTTGTTTAAGGAACAGATATCAGAAAACATAGAGTTTTTTTGCTTACGATACTCACTATGAATGTTCTTGTTTACTTGGTCAAGAAGTTGAGTAACTCCTGTTGTGTCTGGTGGAGTAAGAAAAAGATGAATTCTTTTGGACTCCAAAAAAGATAATACATCAAAGTCTAGTCTAGAGCTATGTCCATCTGATAATAAGACGATGGGTCGCTTAACATATTTTCATTTAAGTAGACATCAAACTCTTTCAATGCTGTCAAGAAAGATTCATAGGTTGATACTCCATTATCTGTAGTTGTGACCAACAAATGGGGAATTTTATTTACTGCTTCTGTTGGAACCATAGAACTAGTAATACCAGTACATTTAAATATTACCTGACACATACATATGTCGCCTAAAAATAAAAAATAAAAAAGTTTTTTAATGCTTGTATTTATTTATATTCAATTTTTTCTTGAACCATAACATATTATAGCATACCTGAAAATGAAACAAATGGTTGAATTGTGACACATTCTCTGTTTTCTCTATACATTCTTTGACATGCATCTCCTTTGCCAGCATAAAATAATCTAGAAGTGGTACCATCAATTCCATAATTAATAAAATGAGGTGTTTCATCACAATTAAATATTCGGCATGTATCAACAGTGCCATTCCAAACCTCTGTTTCAATCATTTTTTCATTTATCATAATACCAACATCTACTAGTTCTTTAGCAAGGGAATCTGAAATAATGTTATTATAGGGAAATGAACAAATTAAAAAAAAAAGTACATTCAGATTTATGAATTTATATTTGTTCATTAATAACTTACCTAAATGATTACATGCCATTTCTCTTGAACAATTAAGTGCACGGTTTATCGAGACACTCCCTTGGCGTTTGATTGTAAGGCTGCTATGTTTAGCATTAAAACGAAGCCAAAATGATCCAAAAGCCAAATCTATAAAATGGAATATTTACATAAAGAAAAGAGTCATATTACCCGTCTTACATACTTTTATAGGATCATTGTAGATTAAATGAATTCAATTAAACTTACTTTCCCTTTTCTAGAGCAGCTCGAGCATTTAATGATAACTTTTGAAACTTCCGTCCACCTTTAATTTTTGTATTAGTGTAATCTCTCACACGAAGCACATTAATAATTAATTTGGTTATGTCCTGTTTGTCTCCTTCCATTAAATTTTTTGCACCAATTTATTGCAGCTTCTAACTGTTTATTTTTATCATTTGTGTGTTTTCTGGCCACTATGGCATCAGCTTTAGTACTGAGATTTCTTGATTTGTTTATACGTAGATGTAATGCAGATGATGGTTTCATTTTACTTTATAATATTATATTAAACAAAATTCTAAAACAACAAAAAACATAACATAGTTCAATGGTAGTATTTCCACAATACATTAACTTTTTTTTTTTTTTTTTTTTTATGATGACAAAGAGCTACTATCTTAGAGTACATCCTAAAATTTTTTTATTGAATTATTTTATATATTTTCTAAAATATTCAAATAACCAACGTGGTTTTTGGGGTGCACATGATGTGGTTTTTGTGGTACATTGAAGTACATCCTAAAAATTTAAGTTAGCAATGATACAATCATCCTAAGACTAATTTATTATAACTATCTTCTACAAAAAATCATGTCTTAATTCCAAATAGTTTGGATTTTATAGCCAATTTTGTCAATGTTGTTTTTGGGGTGCATGAAAAAAAGTGTGGTTAACTTCAACATTCTAGAAAAAGAACTCAAGCGAGACTTAAAAAACCATACCTACCAGGAAGAACCCTATTTAGGCTTATCTTTCAGAACCCATATTAACAAAATTATGATCTGTCCCTAGAAAATAAATCTAGACCCTCCTACTTTCGCGTGGCTTTTGGGGTGCAACCACCTGTATAGGGTTTCAAAATATGCAAACCGGTAGTCAACCCCCGCATTAACTTTTAAGTTGTTGTTGTGAATTCGATTAAAAAATTCAAAACATGTAAATTTAAAAAAATAGTGTAACAATAAGTTTTGTATTGCTATGGCAATACAAAACTTGTATTGCTACTGCGTATCGTACATCAAAGTTAGAGTGATTTTCAGCAATAAAGTAAGTTTAGTGGAGCCTGCACAATAAGAGAAAAGTCTGTCACTAATGCTAAATATGCACAATAATCTGTTATCACAACAAGAGTAAAATTTTTATTTAGTAAATTTTTTGTTGTTAATTTTTTCTATATGTTTTTTTACTCTGTGTTAGTTAACACAGAT
>NC_061161.1:12109557-12154557 GCF_022113875.1 Hydra vulgaris | reverse complement strand
ATATATATATAATAATTAAAATAGTTATATATATAATAATAATAATTAAAATAGTTGTAAATATATATATATATATATATATATATATATATATATATATATATATATATATATATATATATATATATATATATATATATATATATATATATATATATATATATATATATATATATATATATATATATAATAAGTAAAATTAGTAAAAACTGATGAAAAAAGTCGTTTAATTGGACAATTTTGTATAATGAGCGTTTAGTGCAACGTTCGCTGATTTCCAGCGTTGGCCCTAAATTCAATCAATGCTGGCTTGCCGCTAGCAAAACGTTGCTGCGCCAGCACTGGCTTGCGTATACTGGCCCTTTAAAAAACCAATGAGCAACCCGGCGCACAGTAAGTCAAAAAGGTGAAAAAACGGCAAAGATTTTATAACTATCATATATAAACGCGTGATATATCAATACTATCGTATTTTGGGTCAAAAAATTTAAATTTGTTATTGTAAAATATTTTTTACGCGTACAACGCAAGCTTACGTGTGTAAGTGTCATTTACGCGCGCAAAATATGACTTAAATAAATAAATCGCTTTCCTTGATCCAATATACCATATAAAAAAATACCACATAGTTTTTAATATAAATTTTTCTTGTGCCTAAGGGTCGTACACGCGTATAATACTCTAACACGTATACACGCGTATACGTGTTATAGTCTTTTACGCGCACAAAGACTTGATTTAAAAAAATTAAATTCTTCAAAACCAAAACATATACTTATTAAAAAGAAAAATTGGATTCAAAAAATCTTTTAATACTATAATAATATTAAAGTATATTAAATACAAAATAAATATTTATCTCATCTAATTTTTCTTTCAAGAAAACAAAAAAAGAAAACCTAGTTATAAAAAAGCTTTATTTTATTATTATAGCATTAACAAAGATAAAACTTCAGGGGTAAGTGTTTTTCCATTTTCAACCTTGTATTTTTTGAAACAAATGTTTGATATTACAGGATCACTTCTAATCAAGAGGTATTGGTACTGGTTTTTCATAACATTCTTTCTTGATATCTTGGCTGTATGGTTTAATCTAACTTAGTTTTGCGAATTTCCTTATTTAGAGCCTCTTGTGACTCTTCAGAGTAGTAACCAATTGGCAGTTCTAATGCCTCAGATATCTGCACACCATATTCCAAGAGTTAATGAACAGTTGAGGGAATCATATACCAGCAATAGTTTTTGAGTATAAGAGCTGTAGTTTCATAGCAATACTGGCCAAAACTTTCTGAGTATAACTCATAACAGGAGCATACTGATATTAGGATTGTCCTCAATCTAATAATTACATCTACTGACACTCCCGTTATATCAGCGAAAGTTTCAGCATTTTCAAATGCCCTTCTGGCAGTGTTTCCATCGTTAGTGTTGCCAAAATCCTGTTTAAGCATATCAACTATAAGACTTAGCTCCTCTCTGAACCTCAGTTGAATGTTTTTTTTTCTACTTTTCACTGATGCTTTTTCAGCGGGGGATTTGGCAAAGTATTTTTTAATGTTTAACTTATATCCTAAATGTAAAATATATTCAAAAGATCTGAGCCAGCAATGCAGAGTAGAAAGGACTAATAATAGGTTTTTTCATTAATTTCATTAATAAAAAAAAATCAATTTATGACATATTTTTGAGATCTCAGTAATGAGAATCTAAAATTAAAATTTATTGTTAAAAATATTGTTAATAGTTATCAAAAATCTTAAACATATGACTTCAAATTAAATTTTGAACTGTTTTTACCTATATTAATGTTAAAAGAGTGACACTAAAGCGAGCTTTTTTGAACGAGTTTTCCAATAAATAAAATAAATAAGTCTCGGAAAAAGACGCATAAATTGGTGAAATCTTAAAAATTATTCATAAAAAAAATTATTTGTTGTCTTTTAGTGGTATTTAGTGACATTATAAACTAGGGCTGTACCGGATTTAATTTTTTCAAATCCGGCCGGAGCCGGATTTGCCGGATTTCTACTGACAGATTCGGCCGGAATCGGAGCCGGAGCCGGATTTCAAAACAAAACTACAGGAGCCAAAATCCTGTACATCCCTAATTGGTGTTGAGCATGGTCAACAATGTAAACTATTCAGAATACCAAGTGACTGCTGTTTTCTGTTAAACTTCATTGTTGTTATTTAAAAAGTTTTATAGCAATTTCTATATATAAATTAATAGAAACTCTAAAGAAATTCTATAGGCCATATGTTTTAAAAGTTTATAGTAATTCTATTGAACTTTTTTTCCGGGATTTTGTCACTCCGCCACTGTAGTGGATCATTGTGTCTATTTATTTCTGGTTCTTTCGGATATTTCCTTAGCTGAGTTTCAATGCCTTTTAGTAATTGTTGTTTATGTGCCCTGCCACCAGCGGACGTAGCCTGAATAATTTTATTAATAAATTGCCAGAGTAATGATGATGATGATGTAGAAAAATTATTAAGCCCGGCTTATTTTGGTGGATTTTCTTCAGTTTTGTCAATCTTCTGTTCAGCATGCTCATATTGACTTCAATCTTGTTTTTTCAGCTGTCAGTGTTGCCTGTAATGAGGAGAATTTAGTTTTAAATTGTGAGTCAACCAGCCTCGTCAGTATATAAAGAGTTTCTCTTTTCAATGCTTTTAAAACGCTCATCCAATCACTTGATTAGGGTTGACATCATAGTCTTTATACCTGCATAATTCTAGAATATCGTGTGTCTTCCCTTCAGAATTTTTTGCTGCGTAGTTGTTTTAAATTAGACTTAGCTTATTAAATTATAAAGAAATATAAATACAAATACCAAAACAAATATGAGGTATATATATATATATATATATATATATATATATATATATATATATATATATATATATATATATATATATATATATATATATATATATATATATATATATATATATATATATATATATATATATATATATATATATATATATATATATATATATATATATATATATATATATATTCAGTAATAGCAAAATTAAAAGAAACTGTTTTGAAAGTAGTTGTTTTTTTAATTAATGAATCTGCTGCATTACACAAAACACGCAGATATATATATATATATATATATATATATATATATATATATATATATATATATATATATATATATATATATATATATATATATATATATATATATATATATATATATATACAATCAGAATTAAAAAAATTTGTAGAATACATTTAAAATTAATTTTATATATATATCAGGGTCGTTACAGCTGTTCTAAGATCCTCTAAAGTCTTCTTTTTTGAAAAATCTCCTCTAAAATCCCCTATTATCCTCTAAAAAATGGAATATTCGATTAAATCTTCTTTTAAACTTTTTTTTTTTTTAATTTTTTTATTTCTTGATGGAATGTTCTATGTTACAAATTCCTAATCTGCAAAACTGGTTAATGTCGTAAAGGGCATTGGGTTGTAAAAATTCAATTTAAGGAAATCGATGTCATTATTGTTGTAGATAGTTTTATATATTGTTATATATTTCATGTTATGTAAAACTTCTTTAACATAAATAGATTTATATAACATAGACACCCAAAAATTGTGACATATGTTGTCATCTATTCCAAATGTTTTAAAAAATACCTTTAAGTATGAGAGTTTGTGAAACTACTGGCAACTTGCTTGTATGGCAAAATATAAAAGTCTCATTAACTAAAGTTTCAGGTAAATATCCTAAAAGGTTATTTTTTATTGATAGATTTAAAAAAATAGATTATTTTTAAATGTATTTTAGCCTTTGCTGATGTAATTTTGAAGTTGTGCAAGGGGGCAAGGAATTTAGACATTAAGTCCTTCACACAAGCTAATCTCAATATACTACAAGAATTAATAATAAAAATAACTTTCAGAAGATTACCAATACTTTCTTCCTGCCATCTTCAAAATGTTTGAAAAATTAATTTACTGTGGATGAGTGAAATAAAAATGTTGTTTAGGAAGAATTTTTACTACATTTATTAAGTGTTACTTTATAAGTCATAAAATTGGCAGTAATTTTTGTTTGACAATTGCTGTTTTCACAAATTTTTTAAACTCAATCACCTTTGATTCAATTCAATTTATTAAAAAGTAAAAAACAGTTTTAGACTTCAAGGCATAAATTGAGATTGGCCTGATGAAAGATGGTATTATTTATATATGTAATAATTAATAAAAGACAAATAGTTTTTAAATGATCAGATGAATGCTGGCCTTTATTATATGGCTGGTTGTGTATTATATTTTGTGCATAGTTAATGTAACAATATCAGTCTGTTTTGATCCAAAATTAAAATTTTTACGGCTTTTTGGAGAAACTTAACTACTAAAGAAAACTTTTAAGTCACTGGCAACTTAGAAGGAAGGGTCACCCTGCTAAAATTTTGAAGTAGTTCAGTTCCGTTTACTGTTTAAGTCTCTCTGTTGACTTTAACCGCCACTGCTCATATTAGAGAAAAAACAGCATTCCACATACATTCTTTTTTACTGCACTCAACATTTTTTCTTTGATACCTTACCAATAGAAAAACATTTTTTTCATTAGATTCTAACACATAAATGAGTTCTAACAAAAAGCTTCCTTAGTTTTCTACAAATGTTTGCTGTCAAACTTACAGCTCTAAAGTCTTTGACCGTACTCAATCCTTTGATTAAATATTTTTGAGTAATTACTGCAGAGATGATTCATTAATTGATCCGTGCGTAATTTGAAACTTAAATGTTATTTTTTTCTGTTTAATTTGATTTGATTCAAAACAAGGATATATAAAAACTTTGTCAAAAGTCTTGAAATGAGACCAAAAAAGCTAAAAGTTACATTTTGTTCTGTCATTTACAATGTTTTAAAATATTTTAGTCTGTTTAAAATCGTCCGCAATAGCTTTAAAAATATTTGTAAAAGATGCTAGTTATTGGTGAGGACCTTAAAAGATATCTAGCGTCAAAGTTGCTCAGTAGGATGCAGCGATAACATTAAAAAAAAATTTTTTTTTTTGAAATTTATTTTGCCTGGGTATGCAAAAGTTGTCTATTCATATCAGAAATACTCTGTAAAAATTTCAATGCTCTGGTAAATTATTTTGAGGTGCCACAAGGACTTTGAAATCCCCCAAAATCCACAAAAAGTTAGAAATTACAATTATTATTAAATTCATATTTTCACAAAAAAATCAATGGCTAAAAATAAACTGATCTTGTTTTTCGATTTCTATTATAATAAACCTGTATGATGGTTTTAACATCATATCAGAACCTAATGAAAATATATTTATGTAAGAACTTTGAGGTGCCACAAAAATTAAGAATAACAATTATTTTAAGTTTATTTTCTGTCAGTTAATCATTTCAAGAACGTCATGTTAAAGACTTTCATAGCTGATCGCGACTCTATTCTTGCACGAATAAAATCATCACGGTGAGGTTCACAGACTGCAATACTGGCTACAGTGACTAGCTTCACGCTTCTTTCTACAGACTAAGTGTGGCATGGAAAGCTTTTAAATTGTAGCATTTCTGAGGTCAGAATGCTGTTTTTAAGCTGAGTCGATTCAATTGATCTGAGCATTGGAGGTTCAGCACTTTTGTTTGATGACCAGTTGATTATGTCTGTATAATATGTTGCTTCAAAGTTTAGCGGTGGTATCTTGAACAATCTAACGGTAGGTTTAGCATTGGTCTTGTCGGATATCCATCTTGCAGCCAATACACGTCTTAGTGCTAATTAACGAATGTGGGGCCTTTCATCGGTTGCCATTGATATTAATAAGTTTTCTGGGTGAGTAAAGTATGCATTTCTTTGGATTACAGGATCAACAATTTTCTTGAGCTCGATAGGCAAGTATCTGGTATAATGCCAATAGCCATTTTCCTTTCTGTTCTTTGATCTGCAAGAAATATTATTTCATTTGGTGGAACTTTACGATTCTTTTTACAAGCACATGTCAAAAAGTCTTTACATTTACATGAAGCAATATCAAAAAATTGATTTGAGTCAGTTTTGAAGTTTTCAACTTTGTTCAGGTACTGTGACTCCTTGTCCTTGTCCTTGGACCTCTGTTTAAATGGTTTCATAAGTGAGCGATATTTGTCATGGTAATCTCTTATTTTAGCTATTATTTGCTAATGGGGTATTACTGGAATTGAAAAAATAAATGATAATTTTAATAATTATTTGCTAGATTCTGTGTTTTTTGTTTGACACCGTTTGTATTTTACATAATAATACATGCACATTCACTCGCCAGATGGCAGCATTATAGCAGCAAATTATATAGCACTAAATAATAATACTTTTATATCACCCAGACACACACAAATTTAAAAAAAATTCTTTGTCTATCTCGGTAGTCCGTGCTCCGTACTCCGTAGTCGGTAGGTCACATTTTGGGGATTTTGGGAAATTTCAATGACCTTGGGGCACCTCAAGATAATTTCATAGAGCATTGCAATTTTTACAGAGTATTTCTGACATGAATAGACAACTTTTGCACACCCAGGTAAAATGAATTTAAAAAAATATTTTCACTGCACTCTATTGCTCAGTGCGCAGAGATTCATTTTCACATGAGTTTGAGGCCCACATAGAATATTATCGTGTAACGATAATATTCTATGTGGGCCTCTTTCTTGTAATTATTTATCTGAAAATTCGCTTCCTTGATGGTTCACCGAGGTCGTTATCAATAATTCCAATTAAAATTTTCTAAATTTAATTAGTTAACAATTTTAACGCAAATCCTCTCTATTCTACTACCAATGATATATAAATATCATTGATTACAACTAAATATAAAATTAGCAAACAAATTTAAAAATAATTTCATAAACATTAATTTTTATTTCGTCTCTTTTTTCGTTATTATTCGCAAAAGTTTAAAAGGACAGAAGCAAAAGCCAAGTTTGGCTTTTTCTTCTGTCCCTTTAAACTTTCGCGCAATAAAAAATCCGGGGGATGCTTAACTTTTCGTTGTCTTTTTTTACGGTTATCGCAGGTTTACTAATACGCCATTTTTTTCGGCATTTCGGCTTTTCGGCGTTTTAGAATTCGGCTTTTTAGGCAGTCCCCTATTATTGTTATGAAAAAGTATAGATCTTTTCCAGTTAAAAAATCATTATTTTATGAAGAAGAAGTTGTTGTTGATAGTGTAAATAAAGAATCTACTCCAATTGTAAATATTTTAATTAATAATGACACTGTGATTCACTGTCTGACTGACCCTTCTGATAATATTGTAAATATTCCAGCACCACATTCAAAAATACGACAAATTGATGTAGTTGAATTTTGTACTCTACTGTCTGGATATAAAATTATAGATATAGAAGTGTAATTTGTTATTTTTAAAGAACTCATTTGTCCAATGTGCTTCAATGAAGACTCTCTTGTGTTGTCTGACAACTCAAAAGATTGACATGGACTTGCTCCTTTTTAGTTTTAAAATGTTCAAATTGTTTATTTTTAAAAATATTTGTACTATAAAAAAAAGTGGTAAGCAGGGATACGACATAAATAAGCGATTTATTTAGACAATGCGGTCTTTGGGTCAATGTCACGCAGGACTTGAAAACTTCACTTTTTTTATGAATATTCCTCCGCCAATGACTACAAATAACTAAGACAAGCTTGCTAAAAAATCTCTAAAGTTATGAAAAAAGTAGCAATAGAGACTATGTGTGATGCTACTGCAGAAATCAGACACGATTCGAATACTGATATTGTTGATACTGGTGTTTCATGAGATGAAAACGTATAGGTACAAGATTAAGAAAGTTGAAAAAAAAAACTAAAAACCTTGGTGGTAGAGGTATATTAACAGATGCAACAATTGATCGGTTGCAAATATTGATAAAAACAAGTTGCAACAAAAAATTATTTGTGGCAAAAAACATAATAAAAATGATAATGAAAAAGAAAAAGAAGGGAAGTTGTATAAAGCAGGAGGTTTCTAATACTTTTTATTAGATATTTTAACTATAATATGTGTTTTACTTAAAGTTTCAAAGTTTTATGTGCGATTTTTTTTTTCTTTTCGCGTTTTCTCAAAATAGTTTTTTTTTCATACGCCCGCCGTTTTATCTCAAGGACCGTTTTACCAATTTTGATGAAATTTTCTGGAGTTGTTTCTATGATTATAAACTGTGGTTTAATAGAAACAGTTTTTTAAATTGAGGTTTAAATTTTTTTATTTTTAATGTTTTTAATAAAAAATATTTTCACCATCTTTAAATGTGCACCCATCGCTCAGATTTTTAGTTACAGAAAAATGCCGCTATTAAAACACCTTTTGACCTTTTGTGAAGCATTTGGTAAAAGCCTTTTAAGAGATCTTGCACGGTTATTTAGTTTTTACGGCCGGTGTGAATGCATTTTTTGCCCATTTTTATGTGTTTTTTGTAGTTACTATGGCAACCAAAACCATTTTGTATTTTTTTTCAAGGATTTTGTTTATTCATATTATATTAATGTTTTATATTCTTGATTTTGTTTAAAATATTTAATACTTCTGTTTAAGGGGGGCTTCCCCCTTAAGTTTTGCTTTTTCCTACTAAATGTGCAATTTAAAAATGAAATATATCGCATATAAATTTTTCGATACAAATTATAGATTTGAAAGTGATAAAATGTTTTGGTTCCATTTATAGAATTTCGATAATATAAAATAACTAATTTTTTGCAAAAGTGAAAAACCCTAATAAATATATAACATACAATGTGTACATATATTTACTAAAATATAACACAAATAAATTTAATTCCAATAAAATTAAATATGTTGCGCAAACTTATAATATAAAGTTGAATCAACTTAAAATACAACTTTTTGGGCCAACGTTGTTTTTTGGTTGCCAACGTAAAATGCAATGTTGAATTAACGTAAAATATTACGCAATGCCGACTTAAAATATAACGTTGGGCCAACGTTGTTTTTTGGTTGTTGGCGACGTCGCATTTGTAACCAAAATGATATAAAAACAACGTTGGCGGTTAATGTTGGCCCAGCGCAACGTGCAACATTGTTTTAACGTTTTATCAACGCACGTTTGCTTGCTGGGTAAGGATTACATACCAATAATTTAACTTGTTGGTTCCTAAGACATTTTGACTTAAAGGTTTTAAGAGATCTAATTATAAATGTTAACCATAATCAGAAATATAAATCTTTTGGGAGTGCTGTCCATTAATTATGTCAAATTTTGGTGATTTTTACCTCCTTCTCCCTTTGTCAAACTTTCAGAGACCTCTTCTATATAATTACATCAGCATTTGAGTACCTTCTGCTACCCTCCCACCCTCAATAAAAAAAAAAAAAAAACAATTTTTACATTTAAATATAATCATTAAAAAAGTAATGATGTTGATGTCAACCTTTTTTGACGTACCTCCCTCTCCTTTGTCAACAATTGTGTAAACTTTCAGACCCTCTTTTCCATTCGTTTTCTCTATTTTGTACACGTAATATGGAATGTACAGGGCGATAATGAAGTTAAAAATTTCTTATTATGGTTTTGATTAAGCAGTAGTGTCTCAAAACGGGTAGAAACGATTATGGTTTCCTGTAAAGTTTTACACAACTGAAAATCGTCTTTGAGAAATAATTAAATCTAATTCAAAAATTTCAAAATATTTTGAATTGATATTTTCCAATGGTTAAGGGAGGTCTTATCAACGGTTAAGGATACTTAGTAATCTTTTAGAAACGACCATTTTGTTTTTCAGATTTATCTGAAAAATAATAATTTTTTAATTTATCTAAAATTTAGTACCTTATTTTATATTTTTCAGATTTAAAATCTAGCATAATATTCACTTGTTTATTTTTACCCTTATATTTTGTGGAGAAAAAAATATCCCACGAGAATAATGAAATAAACAATTTAATAAACTTGTTATTTAACTACATGTCTTTGTTGAATAAAAAGATTCTAAATACCTAAAAAATATGATTTTATGCTAATAAATTCGCAATGCGACGAGCAACATCTGTTTTCTTATTTCGAAACCGATGCAATTAAAGGCGCACCTTTGTCGAATAATCAGTCGAATAATCAATCGAATAATCTTTAAACAAGAAACTTCTTATTTCAGCTTCAACTAAGTATTAGTACGTTTTCTATTTTTACATTCTAACACCTTTCGTAAGATTCACTTTTTTGGACTCAGCTGTTCTGTTTAATTGATGTTTTTTCGTCTTCCTTATATTAAAGAATTAAGATTTTAACACGAGACCTGTTTTAAAGATTGATACAAACTTTCAAACCGATCTATTGAAACTTGAAGCGTGCTCTTTTTAATTTTGTATGCTTTAGTTTTCAAGTCTTGGTCAGCGATAGCTTTTTTAAGATTTTCTAATGCAGAAGACAAGCTCAACTTGTTGTAATTAGCTCTACCTTGATATATATTTTCAATTAGACTATCTAACTGAGAAACTTGAACTGTTTGAAGGTTGTCTATGTTCGAGGCTAATAGCTTTATTCGATCAGCTGTGGTTTTAGCTACAGAAAATGCTTGTTGACTCTGAGTCAAAGCATTTTGCGCCTCTTTCCTTGCTGATATCGACTTGCTTTTGTAGCTGTTGCATCTATCTAGAAGTGGAGCGACATTTTGCTGGATGTATACAAAAATTTGCTCGCTCTTTACAAAAGAAACAGCAGATTTCGTTCGTTCGTTAATGACTACAGCTTTCTGATATAATGACGTTATAACCTATATAAAATTATAAAAAAACTATTTAGATAGTATATGCATAATTAATAAAACCCTCGGAATTAGGAACCATGAGGTCGGCAATAATTTGCCAACCTCAATCTTTTTGAAGTCGGCATCAGGTCGGCAAAAATTATTTGAGACAAAGGTCTGACCATAAAACATAGAAATGAGGTTCAAGCACTTTCAGTTCGGCAGTTAGGTCGGCATTGCTGAATGCCGACTCTAATTCCGAGGTTTTTTGATACCTTATAAGCAATAAAACTTGTAAATGCGTGTGTGTGCGTATTTGTAGTGGATCCAGAAATAAAAAACACGCAAAAAAATGGCTTTAAAAAAACTATATTCAAAACTATGACATTACAGAGGTACATCTAGAGGTTGCTACTAATAATTTATATTTCAATCCTCACAACAATATGAAAAGCACAATAATACATAAATATAATATGTGTAATATTTTTCCCATTTAAAAAATTTGAGTAGTCCCTTTCACGTTCTTTTGTATTTAAGTATATACAAAAAATTTAGTATATTATATAGTATATTTATTTAGTATATAATATATACAAAATTTGAAATTAAAAGTATAACATTTTTGATTACAAAATACAAAGTTTTTATCCTTACCTGAGTTTCCTGACCAGTTGATAAACTTGCAGCATTGCTAACCTGTAATGCAGTAGCTATCGTTGCTATTGGTCCTCTTAGCTGGTTGCTAATAGAGACTGCTGTTTGAAGTGCTGACTCAACAGTTATTTTAACATTATCAACCTTTGAAAAAAATATATACTAATAAATTAAATCGGAAATTTATTTCCCTTCCCACTATTTTCCAGACTAAAACTAGAACAAAAAAATAAAATAAAATCTTTGTTAATTTCAAATTTGAACAAACTTCAAATCAAAATATTGAACATTCGTTTTTAAAAAAAAATTGTGAAAATTTTGCTTGCGCAAAAATTTAGAATTGAAGTACAAACTCTTTAACATCAAAATAAATTCTTTTTTTTCAAAATAAAAAATTATATTTTTGTACAAAATTTATAAACAATTATTTGCAACAGTAATTGCATTAAATTATTATATTAGTGTTAATCCTAAGTTTACTATGGTAAATGTTATAATATAATTTATTCCGGAATATTTTAAAAATTATTGCTAAGTTTAGTATCACGCTTTTATTACAACAAATTAATTTATTGCTGGATTTAATTTATAATTTCAAAGCTAATTTAATCAATATATTTTTATTAAATTCAATCTATCAACTTTAACTGAACAATGTTTACACAATTGCACAATGATTACTTATATTATCATTATAAAATATCAAATATTTGCACAGGATCGTTTAACTCATTATTTGTAAATATATAGTAAAGCTCAAAGTAGTGATAATTAAAAGAAAGTTTTAAAAATATTTAAAAACTTTAAATTTTAAATTATTGTAGTTATAATTAGGCAGTATCAGTTATGATCAGTGTAAAATAATTATATTGATCAGTGTAAAATTTTGATTCATGTTGAAATGGCTCATGACACTAAATCATTTGTAATATTTTTTAAAATGTCTAGATGCATAAAATGATACATAATTCTGCTAAATTTGTGGAACCAAATCTGTTTCAAGCATATTGTGAAACCAACATTATTTCATGCAAATTGTGGAAATGACTCTGTTTCGTGCATATTAAAATAAACCAAACATTCAATGTATTCACAACATTTTTACATTTGTAATTAACTATGTAAATTAACTAAAATATTTTTTGAACTAAATCAAAATCTAAAATCTGAGATCTAAAATCATCACTGACTATCTGATCTCAGATCTAAGGTCTAAAATCATCACTGACAATCTGATCTCAGATGTAAGGTCTAAAATCATCACTTAAAATTGTATTTTTAGGAAATTTAGAATAAGTTTATGACAATGTTATGACCTCCCAGGAAAATTCTAATAGGCCATATATTTAAAATTCTATAGAAGTTTTATAAACTTTTAAATATATGGCCTATAGAAATTCTATAAAAATTCTATAGAATTTCTGTAGAATTTCTATAGAATCTCTATTAATTTCTATAGAAAACGTTATAAAACTTTTTTTTTATAGAAAAAAAAAGTAAGAAAAAAAATCTATAGAAATTTCTATAGAAATTAACAGAGATTCTATAGAAATTCTATAGAATTTCTATAGGCCATATGTTTTAAAAGTTTATAGAAATTCTATAGATTACTATTCTATAGATACTTTTTATAACAATTAAGGGGTAAACAGATTCTATCTGTTGACCAGCCTCGCACCCCTTCCTCATCTATTAGGCTGGCGCAGATGTATTTTTAATACATTGTTTCCAGTTTAGGATGTTGAACGCTGGATCTTCTTGACTCAATGCGTGGGTATTGCTTGTGTCTCTATTTTTATGACTGGGCAACTCATTCTATTATCTCCTAATGAGGGTACAGCTCTAAAACTCAGTTTTATGGTTCTGAGGCCGGCTGGTAGTCAGGTTTCCCGAACTCTGTGGTAGCTCTCAGAGAGGCTGATTCCATCAACAGCCGAAAAATATCAGAGTACTAACAGTGCCATGTTGCGCATGGATGGTGTCACTGTTTGTACTTTTAATGTGCATTGCAGAGGCCACATTTGGAGCCCTTTGTTACGGCTTAGGGTTTATTAATAGTAATGAGGCTATTGCTTAGTTGTTAAATAGTGTACTGAGTACTATCTACACTTGAGTCAAGTTCTTTATAAATTTAAAATGACTAAAGTACCTAAAACTAAAAAACACAAAAAACCATCGTCATCACCAAGTTCTCTAAACCTATCATTTACTAATATTCGTGGTCTTCGAAGTAACTTTTCTTCTGTTGAGTCTTATCTCTTGCAAAGTTTACCAGACCTACTTGCTCTTTGTGAGACTAATTTGAGTTCGGCTGTCCCATCTTGTGATCTTAGTGTTGATGGTTATCTTCCTTTAATTCGTAAAGACTCCAATAATCACATGCTTGGCCTGGGCATTTACATTCGTAAGAACTCACCCATTTGTCGTGAAACTAGGTTTGAATCTACAGACTATTGATTTATGTGCTTTCGTTTAGCACAACTTCACTCTATCGCCTTTCTCTTTGTTCTATATCGCTCTCCTTCATCCCAAGATTGCACTATTCTTGATGTTATTTCTGATCAAATTGACCAAGCCCTCTCTCTTTATCCATCGGCCAATATCGTCGTTGTTGGTGACTTTTGCCCATCACACCGATTGGCTTGGCTCTAGTGTCAGTGACTCTGCTGGCGTTAAGGCCCTCAACTTTTGCCTTTCTCAATCTCTAACTCAAATAGTCAACTTTCCAACTCGTTTTCCAGACAACCCTAATCATTTACCTTCTCTACTCGACTTATGTCTTGTTTTGGATCCTAGTCAGTGCTCAATCTCTCCACATTCACCCTTAGGTACTTCTGATCACGGTTTGATCTCTCTAAAACTATTATCAAATTCTTCTACTTCATCAGAATCCCCCTATCATCGTACCACATACAACTACCTTAAAGCTGACTGGGACTCTTTCCGTGATTTTCTTCATGATGGCCCTTGGGTAGAAATCTTTCGTCTTCCTGCTGACAAATGTGCTTCTTACATAACTTCGTGGATTCAGGCTGGCATGGAATCTTTTATTCCCTCTCGACGATTCCAGGTCAAGCCTCACTCTTCTCCTTGGTTTTCCTCACATTGCGCTGCAGCAATTTCTAATCGAAACCGTTACTTCCATATCTATCAGCAAAACAATTCTCCAGAAAACAGACATCTGTTCACTATCGCCAGAAACCATTGTAAAAAGGTTTTGTCTGACGCCAAAGCTCGGTATTCCCAGGTCATTAAATCTCGTATCTCATCACAAAAAATAGGCTCTCGAGACTTCTGGAGAATCTTTAACAGTATCAATAATAAGGGCAAATCTGTTATTCCTTCTCTCTTGTATGGTTCAGACTTTGTCACCTCACCTAAAGACAAAGCTGAATTGTTTGCTAAGAACTTTTCATCAATATTATCTCTTGATTCCACTAGTTGCGTTTTACCTGACATAGCCGTCAAACAGGTTGATCCCTTGCTTGACATTCGCATCACTTCAGCTTCTGTATCTAAAGTAATTTCCTGCTTAGACTCTTCAACAGCTTGTGGTCCTGACAACATTCCTGTTGTAGTTTTGCAGAGGTGTTCTCCGGAGCTTTCATCCATACTTTCTAAACTATTTAACAAGTGCTTATCAGAGTCTTGTTTTCCATCATGCTGGAAAGCAGCATCTGTTATCCCTATTTTCAAAAATTCCGGAGAGCGATCTGATTCATCTAACTACCGTCCCATTAGTCTTCTTCCTGTCATAAGCAAGGTTTTTGAATCTTTAATCAACAAACACTTAATCTCTCATCTTGAATCAAATAACTTACTTTCTGATCATCAATATGGATTTCGGTCTTCTCGTTCTACAGCTGATGTGCTAACAGTAATAACCGATAGGTTTTACCGTGCATTAGATAGAGGTGGAGAGGTTAAGGCTATCGCACTTGACATTTCTAAAGCTTTTGATAAAGTTTGGCATGCTGGTCTTCTCCATAAGCTTTCTTCTTATGGTGTAGCTGGTAACGTCTTTAAGATTATTGAGTCCTTTCTTTCCAATCGTAGTATAAAAGTTGTCCTCGATGGACAACACTCTTCTTCACATCCTGTAACTTCAGGGGTTCCTCAAGGTTCAATCCTTGGCCCTATACTCTTTTTAATTTACATTAACGATTTTCCAGACATTCTCACATCTAAGGTGGCATTATTCGCTGACGACACTACCATTTACTCTTGTCGTGATAAGAAACCTACACTCTCTGATTGCTTGGAGGGGGTATCTGAGCTTGAAAAGGATCTCACTTCTGCTACAGCATGGGGCTCACAGTGGCTGGTGAACTTTAATTCAGATAAAACTCAATTTTATTCGGCCAATCGTTATCGTAATAATTTAGATCTTCCTATATTTATAAATGGTAATGTACTAGATGAGTCATCTACCATTCATCTTCTAGGATTAACTCTTACTTCTGATCTTTCTTTTAAACCGTATATCAAATCCATTGCAAAATTAGCATCTGCTAAGGATGCATCTCTTTATCGAGCTCGACACTTTCTTACTCCAGATTCTATTCTCTATCTCTATAAATCTCAAATCCGTCCCTGTATGGAATACTGTTGCCACATCTGGGGCGGATCTTCTAATGATGCTCTTTCTCTTTTAGACAAGGTGCAAAAACGAATTGTAAACATAGTTGGACCTGCTCTGGCAGCAAATCTCCAACCTTTGTCACATCGTCGTAATGTTGCTTCTCTTTCTCTTTTCTACAAATACTATAATGGGCACTGCTCTAAAGAGCTAGCGTCCCTTGTGCCATCTACTAAAATTCACTCTCGTGTTACTCGCCATTTAATTAAGTCTCATTCTTTTTCTGTGACTGTTCCTAAGTGCTTCAAAAACTCTTATTCTTCTAGTTTTTTTCCTCGAACATCAGTTCTTTGGAATTCGCTTCCTTCATCTTGCTTTCCTGATTCATATAACTTGCAATCTTTTAAGTCATCAGTCAATCATTATCTTGCTCTACAGATTTAGTCTTTTCTCTTCCAGTAACTTCCAACTCTTATAGTGGTTGCTTGCAGCCTTGTTGGAAGTGAAGATGTTAAAAAAAAAAAAAAAAAAAAAAAAAATTTGATCTTCTAATGAATGTCTTGTACTGATACATGATCTCTTTTGTTTAAAAATTATTAGAATAAGTTTGATATAATAGAGATTAACAATAATAAATAAAATAATAGAGTATAATAGAAACTACTTAGCAGTACAAGAAAGAGGGTTTATAACATTTTTTAACAAGATAGTTTCACCTTCTATTTTTTTGAACCCAAATATGCCCTGTTATGATGTTATGGCACCAGAAAATGTAATTGAAAAGTAAAAATTTAAAAGTAAAATATGTTGAATAAGCAAAATAACCAAAATAATTGAGAAAACTTAATAAAGTAAGATTGTGCAACTGCATAAAAATTCTATAAAATGATGTCTGTGTAAGTAAAAATGTCAGTGTAAGTAAATCGACAAAAAAAGTGTTACTAACTCAATTTAAGAATGGTAGTGGGTTTTATGATATTTAAGAAATGAATTATTATTTTATCATTAACTAATTTTCCTATTTATATTTATAATATTTATTTTACAAAACAAACATTACAAATATATATAGGAAAATTAATTGATGATAAAGCCACTTAGTTTAGCTAGATTATCACATTTTAATAAAATTTTACAGATTTTGTTTATCTTGATAATTTTTAACTAATCTTAATTATTTGAACAATTTTTTATTTTGATTTCCTATTTTGTTGAACTTGTTTTAGTGATAGAGCGTTATTTTTAAATACTTAAAAAAAAAATTATACTTGTGTGAGTGCTTCATTAGCAGCTCGCTTTGCTTGAGAAGCAACAACCATAAAGTTTTTAACTGTATTTAACATGGACCAAGCATCGTCATATGTCTTCTTGGCAATATTAACAGCCAAAATAGTTTTGTTATACAATAATACAATATTGGTATACAAAAGAGAAGATCGTCGCTCAATGGCAGAAATTTGAGTTTGGTGTAATGAAGTTTTGAGTTTAGTGATTTCCAAAGCAACAGAATTGACATTTGTTGTCAGTGAAAATACTGAAGTTGTAAATCCATTAAAACGATCTCGCAGTGCTTGTGTAAGAAAACCCAAACTTGTGATGTTCTAATCACAATTAAAACATTTTATTAATACTTATATCGAATAATTAAAGCTGTTTTTTATGATTGTAAATAACTCACCTTAGAATTATCTGTTTTTTATGATTGTAAATAACTCACCTTTGAATTATCAACTAATGGTGAAGTAGTGGCATTTAACACAGTTTGAGAATACAGTAACACTCTGCTTGCATTTCGAAACCAATCTTGAATAGCTGCAAGACAAGTTCTTGCAATACTTTGAACTTCTCTACCCCGTAACAACACAGGCTCAAAAGTAAATGTCATATTAAATGCAGTTTCTCGTGTTAATTTTGCAGTGCTGGCAGCTTGGACAGCAGCATTTATTGATACTTGTATTTTCTGTTTTAAGTCATACTTTTTTGTCAGAACTTCATTTGTTCTTCTTGTAGCTATAGCTACATATCCTACCATCTCATTTCCTAAATTTCGCAGCTGTTCCAAAGCCACACCTTGCTGTTGCATTCGTGCGCGTACTGTGTTATTGATTAAATTGAAGCTGGTTATCAAATAATTAAAGATAGCAGAGTATTGAAACACGGTAGAGTTATGTATGGCAAAAATATTGTTTGCACCCATTAATAGACTTTCCATTTTTGCATATGTTGAATTAGACAGCGTATTTAAAAACAAGTTTACACTATTATCAAGACTTTTCCACAAAAGATCTAATCCTGAAGCAACTGACAACCCTTGATCTGCTCGGCGAGCAAGATTAATAATATCAGATCTCATTGAACTAATGGACTGATAAAAAGGAGAAACAGTCATACTAGATAACTTTGATACCATATTTAAAATTTGAATTTGAACTTGAAGAATGTTACTGCGTAATTGCAAAACAGAATTTTCTATTAGACCATAACACACTGGACATTCTGTTTAATAAAATAACAATTATTTGAGTTAAAAATACTAGTATTATTCTACATAAATAAAAATATATTTAACTACTTTTTATAAAACTTTATTACTAAAATAAGGAAGGCAAGGCAAGGATTTAAAATCACGATAAACATAAATTAAATGACAAGTTAACCAAAAACTTATTTCAACCTTGCAATCAAAATATGTAATCAGAATTTTGCATATATATATATATTGGATCTAAATGATTGGATCTGGCAATATTAGATGTAGCTGTAAAACTGATCGGAGAGCTGCAAAATAAGAGCCATCTAACTATAATTTTTTGAAATAGCAAAAAAACTTGTTCAACAATTTGTTGTGGATATTGAATAGTCTCCATTGGATGTGTTTGCAATTAATAATTTTAAGCCTACAAGCCTCAGTGATTGAAAATGTAATGAAAGTGAATCCGTCAATGTTTTGCAAGTGGTTAAAGGTAATAATTTTTTAATCTTTGTGGAAGAATGCACCTATACAATTAAAAGATTGAAGCAGAAAAAATTAAAAAAGTATTTTGGTAGTAAATGGTCTGCAGAGAGCTATTTCAACAAATCCCTGTTTATACTGTATTAAACTAAAACCACTCGAAGAATTAGTTATAGAGAAAGATTAGTTAAGAGAAAATGTGTGATAATTTTTCCATTAATAAAATTGAACTTTAATTAAATAATTCAATTATTTAATTAAATTAATACCGTTTTATTTTAAATATTTAACAAAATAAGTTGTAAAAAAAAAAAAAATTATACTGATTACTTTATCATATTTTCATGTTGTGCTTTTTATTTTATCTACTTTTTAACTACAAAAAATCCACAAATTTTAATGTCACATCAAAATCAAATATCAAATATTGTTCATCCAACATCCATTCATTAAACAGACAACTCTGAAAAGCCCATACATATAAAGAAAAAAAATTTAATTAAATACAAAAAACAGCTTATTATAAAGCCCTTTGAAATAACTCTAATAATACATTTTAATTTTTAATAAATTTGACCAAATGACAAACCTTGACATCTTAACTCAACAGTCAATGAAATATTGAAAGAATTTTCTTTACAAAGATTACATTGTCTTCCACCAACATTTTTTTGAGAATCGCAAACACATTGACCAGTCAGACTGTCACACTCATTGTTATTTCCACCTTGAGTGCCAGGAAGGTAGCAATCACAAGCTATAAGTATATATTAATAAATTTATATTAAGTTAGTAAAAACACTAATTTAAATTTCTACTAAAGTCAGTTTCACCTAAAGCATTTTCAACAAGAACCTGATGAACCTGTTTGCTTCCTGATGTACCTGCTGAAGGTGAAACAGACTCTAGTAGAAATTTAGATAAGTGATTTTACTAATTTATTATTACTCTGTTCTTTAAGAAAGTTGAACATTCTATTTGTAGACTAACTTAACTTACATCCATACATATATATATATATATATATATATATATATATATATATATATATATATATATATATATATATATATATATATATATATATATATATATATATATATATATATATATACATATATATATATATATATATATATATATATATATATATATATATATATATATATATATATATATATATATATATATATATATATATATATATACATATATATATTAATGTCACCTGCAGTACCAGAAATTACCTAATTGTTAGTATTTATAAAATAATATTGCTACTCAGAGTTTCATGTATAACAAGAATCATCAGTAGTGAAAAATTAATTTTGTTACAATTAGTCAGAAGTTACTCCTTTTTAGATTGTTTTAAAATAGAAATTATTTATTAATTTAGGTGATTGTCATTAATAATTTGTTTTTTTTTTATTCGTTAACTAATATTTCATAGTTAAATATGTTTTAATGATTTGTAAAGTAAAAATTAAAAATTGTTTAAAAAGTTTCATTATTCTTATAAAACATACACACTACAGGAAAAACAGCACAAGTTTATTAACATATTATTACATAAGTATTAATTTATTATTTATTAATACTATTTAAATATATATATATATATATATATATATATATATATATATATATATATATATATATATATATATATATATATATATATATATATATATATATATATATATATATATATATATATATATATATATATATATATATATATATATATATATATATGTCTTATGGTAGTCAGAAAGTTTTTCCCATAAACTGTAGTTTATAAGAAAAACTTTCTGACTTGAGCGCATTAATAAACCAGACCAGAAAAAGTTGAAAAACTTAATTTTTTTTTTTCCCTTTAATGATAGACTGCCTGCCCAAACCAAACCCTCAGTCAATGTAGCAGCACTTTCTTGTAGCAGCAGGTTATAAGATAGTCAAAGTAGCAACACTTTGCGCATGTTTTGTAAATATGTTTTAAAAAAATAAAAAAACTATTAATTAAAAAAAACTTTCATTATTATTGCAGTTTTTAAAAATTATTATTGCAGTTTTTAAAAAAAATGATAAAACTTAATGTACTTTTGCATTATTTTAATTGTTTTAACTTTTAGATGACATTAAAATGTAGCTTAATTGTTGAAGTTGCTTAAATGTTGTTGAAAGAGACTTTTTTACCATAAAAGTCTCCTTTGACAACAATATAAGGTATAGAAATAGGATCTATGATATATAGAGATATAGAACAAACCATTTTAAATTCAAATAACTTTTTACAACTGATTGATCAATGGGCAAAGTAGTTACTTCCAGAATAAATGACCGGAAAAAGTTAAAAAACTTTTTTTTTTAATTATTTGATAGACTGCCTGGCCAAACCAAACCCTCAAATATAGCAGCACTTTCTTGTAGCAGTAGGCTATAAGATAGTCGATGTAGCAGCACTCCCTATTAGCAGTAGTAGGTATGAACAATATTTGGTATTAAATTTATAAAAATTTAAAAATAAATTAATTACATTTCATTATATATGAAAATATGAGAAAATGTTTTACACTAACATTTGATTTAAAAATTCATTAATTATAACTTTTTCTAGTTTATGTTTCATAAAAAATTATATATAAAAAAATTAAATTAAAATAAGTTAGAATCAAGAAGACCTGCATTTTTCAAATTTTCTACATTATAGATTTACAGACTTATAAAGGTACTCCTGCTTGAAGCAATTGATTTTTCTAAAAAAAGTTGAAAATTGCTGGTGTATAAGCAGCAGGCTATAAGATAGTATATTGCACTTTGCGCATGTTTTACAGTAAAAAAATAAAAATAAATACATTCAAAATGTTTTTATTTAAAAAAAAAAAAAATTATTTAACATAATCCTTACTTAATTTTATTGTGTGATGTCATGGAGTAGTACACACACTCTTGCATGATTGTCTTTAATTTTTAACATGACATGTAAAATTTATTTTATTTCATTTAGAAAACGGGAAAAAATTAAAAACAAAAATTTTTAAATTGATATATCGGCTGCCCTAACCAAACCCTCAATCGATGTAGCACCACTCCCCACATGCTCTACCTATTCGTTAGTACGTGTAGCAGCACATCTTGCATGTTCTACCTATTGGTAAGTCAATGTAGCAGCACTCCCCACCTATTTGTCAGTTGATGTATGTAAATAGTAAAATAAACAAAAAAAAGTTTCAGAATGTTTTGATTTTTATTTGAAAAATAAAAAAATTTATTGTCTATTAAGTTGTAATTTTGTAGTTTTAAAAATAAAATATAATTATTTTCCACAATTTAATGGTTTTTACATAAATTGTGCTTGAATTTGTCATTTTTAAAGTCTAAGAGCCGTTTTTAATGTTGAATAAAATGAACTATATATATATATATATATATATATATATATATATATATATATATATATATATATATATATATATATATATATATATATATATATATATATATATATATAATATATATATATATATATATATATATATATATATATATATATATATATATATATATATATATATATATATATATATATATATATATATGTAGTTCATTAATTTTGTTTAAATAGTATTAATAAATAATAAATTAATACTTATGTAATAATATGTTAATAAACTTGTGATGATATCATTGTTTTGTATGTAACTTATATTTATAAAACATTCATTTTTTCTACTAAATTCATATTATAATTTGTTTTTCCTGTAGTGTGTATGTTTTATAAGAATTATGAAACTTTTAAAACAATTTTTTTTAATGTTGCATGAAATAATTTAGATGCTGACACTGAGGTCAGCTAGACCTCAGTGTCAGCATCTAATAGACCATCGAGCAACTAAAAACTATTATACTGATGTTGTAGTTTAACACGTTGTTTAAGCAAGTGTTTAAGCATTGTTTAGAGAACTATATTACATAGAAATTTTTATAAAATAAATATTTAAAAACCACAATTTTTTTTCAAAAAAAATTTTTATTTAAATATAATAAAATTATTAATAATAATATTATTATTTATTTATCGCCTATAATGAATAGCCTATGAATATTAATAGTGCGCATAGTTACGCGTATTGTTTTATAGTTACGGTATGGTTCTGTATCTGTAAAATACACTTTTTAAGTAGTTTCTAGACTTTTCTCTACCGCGTGCTTACTTACAGATTTCCCTTCAACCTTTCATGGTACGAGTTCAAAATATCTAAGTTGACATTAAGTAGATAATGTTTAGTAACTTAAAATTATAGGTAATCTAAATTTTTTTTTTAATTTAAAAGTAATTAATTTATTGTAATCTTTTTTAAATTGTAATTTTAAATTTAAAGCTTCGTGTTATAGATTACTTTAATTCTTAATTTGTGTCTAGCGTTAAAATATATTTATGGGTAGTTTCATGCTTTCACTTAGTTTTGGTTATTGGGATAAAAGCCATGACAACATTTTGTTATAAATTTATCTTAATTTAATTTTTATTGAAAATTTTGTTATAAATAAAATTTGTCTTTAATATTGTTAATACTTTAGCTCTTTGAAAAAAAATATGTTTCTGGCTCTTCAATAAATATAAAATTATTTGTCTTGCATGAATGAATTTTGGTTTAGGATTTAATTGTGTTAGTTTATGTTTGTCTATCTGTAATTTATTTAGGTTATTAGAAAATTTATGTTTACAGAGTTGTTATAAATCATAATCGAGTTGTTAAACCAAGGAAATTGTGGAGGTTTATTTATCATATATACTATATATATTATATAATTATATTGAAGGGAGTAAGTTTAGAAGTCTTTTTAAATTTTTAAAAAGAAATAAAAATACTTTTCAATATATATCTGTTTTCTTTGAGGTAGAATTAAAGTTTCAGTTTTTTAAAACTTTAAATTAACAATGTTAAACTTAACAATGTTAAAATTAACTTAACAATGTTAAAATGGTTTAAACGGATTTTTGTAAATGAATTTAATCCTCAAAGATTAAATTTTTTTTATTATTGAAGAAATTAAACTAGATTTAAGAATAAGTCGACTTAAATGTTTGTTTGTTTTTCTATTTAGATGATGACAATATTGAAGCAAGTAAGTTAAAAAGCATTTTTAAATTTTTAAAAAGAAATAAAAATACTTTTCAATATATCTCTGTTTTCTTTGAGGTAGATTTAAAGTTTCAGTTTTTTAAAATCATATATATTTTAAAATCCTATATATAACTCATATATCTTTGTTTTTCTATTTAGACGTTGGTAATAATATGAAACAAGTAAGTTATAAAGCATTTTAAAATTTTTAAAAAGAAATAAAAATACTTTTTATTATATATCTGTTTTCTTCGAGGTAGATTTAAAATTTCAGGTTTTTTAAATCATATATATTATAATATTAAATTCTTTTTTACTTTAAAAATATCTATATTATAGTTACACTGAGTCGTAGAAAAAAAATTAAAGTTTATTAATAAGGTAGTAGATTATTAGAGTAGATTAAATTGTTTGATCTATTACTCAACTTAATAACCTACTATTAATATGAAGATTTATTTTGGTTGTTTGTTTGTTAAAATTTAGTTAGAGTTTATTTAAAATTTAAATTCTTTAGTTAATCAAGAGAGATCTAAATAAGGTATTAATTACATTAGTTGAATGTGGCATTTAATATGTATTTTATCGATATAAGGAATAAAATAATAAGGAATAGAAAATTTTTAAAAATTTGCTCTGGAATTTGTCAAAAGAGTGTTGTGTTATGCTTCATTTTAAGGTATCTAAATATATATTCATTAAAAATTTTTAATTTTGTTTTTGAATGGTTTATTCTTTTTCACTACTTTAGATAAATATATACTGACTGACATAACTTCATTTTTATTAACAATGTCGTGCATTGTAGTCTGCATTCTTTGTTACATTAAAAATAATTGATGCTAATAAATGTTCTTTTATAGTTGTTAAAAGTTTGCATATATGTTTGCATTTATATTATGATCAAAGTAAAAATTTTTTTGATAAATACGTGTATGCGGTGATACTACTCAGGTATCACCGCAGCTTATCTCTATCAGGTACATTGATTTTTAATTCACATATGATGTTTTTCTTTGTATTTACTTATTCATTACATTTTTAACTTCAGATTTATGGTGTATTTATTTGCTATAGAAGAACAAATCATTTTGAATTTTTTAAAAATATCTACACCAATCAACATTTAAAATTCAATGTAGCATATACCAGCTTCTAGGCTTTTTTGATGCTTTTCTTATTCAAGTGGTTTCATAAGCAAGGTCTACAAGCAAATTTGAGATACAAAGTTTTTCAGCTTTCAAGGAGTATCAATGTTGTTCTCTGTATACTTTAATTTGTTTAAATAGAGTAGTTTTAGTAAATAAATGTTTGTTTGTTCTTGGTTTTTTACTTATTTGTTATCAGATTCTTAAGAATTAGGCAACTTAGCAAGCAAGATTTATTTTATTTTTTAGTGCAATTGGAAAGAGCTAAAGTGCTTTTTAGTTACTTCAAATCATTTGTTCTTATTTTTTAAATAGAAGGGTTAATAATAAAAATATATAGACAGTCGAACTGTTACTGATTTGAGTAAGTTTAATTTTTTGTTTAATTTTATATTAGATATATATTTTATGTATTTAACATGAAAAACTGACTGTAATTTTTGACAGGTAAGTTTATATACTTAAATGTGCCTATATATCGGAATATTTTATATTTCTCTGAATCTATATGAATATTATCTCAAAGAAAAAATTAAGAATAGAAAAAATTTGAATATATATACATACATATATATTACTTTAGACTGACATTGCTTCATTTTTTATACAAGATTCTGCATTTATTATTTTTGTGCATTAAGATTGTGCCTGAAGGCTTTCTTAATTTAGCAAAGAATTTAGAACACAATGCAAATAACTTTGCACTGTGTTCTAAATTCTTTGCTAAATTAAAATAATGTAAATAAATTTTGTTTTATATTTTTCAGTTGTAAAAATATAAAACGTTCATTTATTCAGTTGTAACAGTAGCATAACCACTGGTAATATATATTTAATGATAACAGATTTATAATATTAGGCTCGAAGAAGTTATTAGTGTAAATGGTTATAGGTGATTAGAAATTGTTGTCATATGAAAGAAATAGATCTAGGCATGATAAAATTAATTGTCGTTGAAATATAAGAAATTTTGCTTGATGAACCAAAAACTTACTTGGCAGAATTCAGTGTCAAGCGCTGTTGATGTCTATTATTTGACTTTACATTAGACACTTTAAAATAAAGCAAAGTATGAATTTTACTATTTATAGTAACAAATAATAAAAATTTCAGTTTTAAATGATTTTTTTTTTTTTTTTTTTTTTTTTTTTACTTTTGTAATCTTAATATAATTGTTCATTTTTTTTTTTAGTTGTCTTTGTCATCACTTGATTATTTTGCTTACTGTTAAAACATGGTTTTAATTTTGTAAATTTAATATGATGTGAAATTTACAATATTAATCATTTGTCAACAGTTAGAGAGAAGCTGGAAATAAATTAAGAAATGCTGGAAATTAACTTTTAGTTAAGGTAAAAATAATTTTGTTTATTGGTAGCATAATAAAACCAGTTACTGTTATTTATTGCATGACTTTTTTACTTTTTCTAACATGGTGTTTTTAAAACACTTCCTCTCTCTTAGATGAGACTTAAATAAGAATTAGTATTGAGAATTGTAGAGAGAGAATTGATTGGGGGGTCGTATGGGTTGAATGGGCGGTCGTAACTAAAAACCTTTAAAAATACGGAGAATATTGTAGTTTTGCGCATTAATATCGAGTTACTTAAGTTTTATTTATGTGTTTAACTAATTAGTTAGCTTAGTCTGTATTAGCAACACTTTTGAGGAAAGAAAGAAAACATTTTTATATAAGTAGATCATTGTTTTACATTTTAATATTTTATTTTATTCACCAGGCCACCATTAAAGCAAAAAGAGGGAAGGAACCTCTTTATTAGAGCCAAAATATTTAGAAAAATTAAATTTCGAGTTACAAAAGGAATTTTTAGTAAATGGTGGCAAATTACCGTTTATTAAAAATTTAATAAAATAAAGAGGCCAAATAAATGATATACAAATGGTCTGTGTTGAACAGACTTAACAAGACCCGGGTCGGGTCAGCTTGGTTTACAAATTTTTGTCTACTTATCTCTTATAATTTTTATTTTAGTTTGTTCTATGATGCATTAATGTATTAAAAAATTAGTTATACCTATGTTTGATCGTAAATTAAATTTTCTTTTGTTTGAAAGGTATTTGTACTCAGTTGCGTAGTATAATAAACTTTGTTATTTTTTATAAATTTATTTAAACGTGTGCATTTAACATTTTTAAGTTACCAATTTTCTTTTCTAAAGAACAATTAATCAAGGGGATAACAAAAAATTGATAACTCCTGTATAATATAAATTAACTTCATTTTAATCTTAATGGTTCGTGTTATAAAAATTATTTTAAGGATTTAGTTGACACTTTCGTCAATTTAAAGTATAACCAAGTGTTATTATTTTGCGTCAGTAACTAAAAACGTATTGTGTTAAACTTAGGAAGGTCAATGAAAATGGTTCTGCCTTTCACTGTTATGACCTGTGCCATTTGTAAATTACTTAATAATGTTAAGTAGTAGTTGGTAAATTATTTTACCCCCTCATAATTTTTATGTTAATTTTACAGATGGATTAATTTTTTCAAGCTGAAGGCAATTTTCTAAAAAGGTATTAGTTAAGGTTTTGCAAGATTAAATTGTGGAAAACAGCTACTATAAATTAATTATGTAACAGACCGACCAAAACCCGTATTACGGGTTGCCTTTTGCTAGTAAATTATTAATAATAATAAAATTATTAATAACAATATTAAAAAATTAGTAAAAAAATTTATTAAAATATTACAACTAAATAGAACTTTATTATTAAAAGACTTGTAAATACAATCTAAAAAGCAATGTTTAAAATTCAAATGTATAAAATCTAAGAATATAACGTTATATACAAACATCTGTAAGTGTAAACTTACTACTAACACAGTACTACTGAAGGCGAGTTGAATTTACAGATTGTATATTTAAGGATCATGTATGCAAAAAAAAAGAAAATTTTTAAAACTTTTCTAACAGTTAAAATTCTTTTTGCTTTATAACAGTTATAAGTAGGTATATAAGCAATAAAAAGTTTAACATATAAACAATAAAAAGTTTAAAAATAAGCAACAAAAAGTTAATTACGTCTGCATCCATTCAATTGTGAGCATAATCCCCAGTATCCAGGTCTACATTTGTCGCACTTTGGTTCTAATACATTCTCCATGCAGCTTTCACAATACTTTCCTATTGTTCCTGGCATGCAATTTTTACACTCTCCAGTTTGTGGATCACACTCTTTTGTTCTGCCATTACATGAACATGGTACACAATTTATTAAAGGACTACCATATGGAATAACTCTTGTATAACCTATTTATAAATACATATATATATGTATATATACATTTTATAACAATATAACAAAATATATATTTACTACATTTATATACAGTTTATATATATATATTATATATATATATATATATATATATATATATATATATATATATATATATATATATATATATATATATATATATAAATATATATATATATATATATATATATTATATATATATATATATATATATATATATATATATATATATATATATATATATATATATATATATATATATATATATACATATATATATATATACATTTATTTATTTATATATATATATATATATATATATATATATATATATATATATATATATATATATATATATATATATATATACAACATTCAATTTTGTCAAAGTTATGTTATTTTTGATAAGTATGATCAAGCATTTTAACAAACTGTGTATTATAAATGTTCTAAATGCCATGAAATTCAAACGCGAATGTGTCATTTATTTAGCTAAATTTAATAAAGAGATTGTTAATCAGTTTTTTATTTTTTTTATTTTTTTATTTAATTCACCTCCTCAAGGCTGAGAAGGCCACTACAGACGAGGAGGCTACTTATTTGTGGTTATAACCCTCTCTCAACTCTATAACTTCCAAACAAGAACCTTGACGAACAAGGCCGCTGTGCAGAGAAAAATGAGTTGAGCGCAGTACTACCAGGGACATGGTGGGGATCGAACTCGGAACCACTCGTTTATGAAGCGAGCGCTCTACCACTACACCACTACCGCAGAAGTTGGGATATTCAAAAATCAACTAGACATTTGAAACGACAGTATAAAAAAGCGTTGATGTGATCAGAAAAAAAATTGTTAATGCTTCTAATATGGTTCGAAAATTGTCTTGTGAAATGCATTGTCTGATAGAAGCATTTAGCAAATAATGAAAAACTTTTCAATATTCGCTAATCTTTAAATGAAACATTACAAAAGATGTAAAGTGACCTTAAAAAACAATAGTTAAAAACCCATCTTTTAATGATAAGAAATAAAAAGATAAAAAAAGTTTGTATAGTAACTTACCTACATCGCATTCCTCACATGATCGACCTTTGTAACCAGTCAAACACTTGGCTAGTTCAACATAATCTACCATAATAGAGATATTGTAATTAGAAGGATTAAAAACAGCAGTGTATAACCTCACATTTTTTAAAGTAATTGTTACTGGTGCTTCAAAAAAAGAAGTGCCAATATGCAGGCCAGATAGTTGACCTAAATAATAGTAATAAAATTACTTTTTAAATAAAATATATTTGTACTAATATGTATATATATATATATATATATATATATATATATATATATATATATATATATATATATATATATATATATATATATATATATATATAATATATATATATATATATATATATATATATATATATATATATATACATATATATATATATATACATTTATATATATATATATATATATATATATATATAAATATATATATATATACATATATATATATATATATATATATATATATATATATATATATGTATATATATATATATATATATATATATATATATATATATATATATATATATATATATATATATATATATATATATATATATATATATATATATATATATATATATATATATATATATATATATATATATATATATATATATATATATATATATAGTATTGTATCACAATTTTTATTTATATGTACTACAACGTTATCCTTTTTCCAAATCGACGTCATTTGGCCTAAGATGTAACCATGACTTTAACCAAGTCAAAAATGTTGAGACTTTTTACAAATCAAACTTGTGCACCACAGAATGTACTTCCAGCAATATCGTCAACTCAAAATTTGTCAATATTTTCGAGTCATGGTTGCAGCATCAGAACACTAGCAAATAATGGAACTATATGTATCAAATTTGTCAGCATAGCAAGGCCTGGCGTCTTGTCTTGCTGACAAGTTTGTTACATATAGTTCTATAATTTTTTCTATGCCTTGCTATACATACATATGCATGTATACACGCATATATATGTAAATATAAATGTGTGTGTGAACTCCTCTGGCTCTTCTCTTTTTCAGTTGTCAATCTGAATATATTTAAGCATTGCTCATATGGGAGATGTTTGATAGAGGAAATATTTGTTGCTCTGCACTGAGCACAACTTTTTCAAGCATATTAATATCTTTTTTTAGGTGAGGAGGCCATGCTTGAATAACGAATTCCAAATGTGGGCCCACATATGTAAAGTGTTCGCTAGAGACAAATGCTTTTGCTTCGGAATGCTTTTTTAAGTAGGCTCAATTTGTAATTGATAACTGAGACTGCAGACTCCACTTGGGCACGGACTTTGAGGTCATTTGATATCAGAACACCTAGTTTCCTAGTTTCAGTTTCCTCCAGGTTTCGACGAGTGCCTTTTGTGTTTGTCATTGAATAGACTTGATTAGATTTTCTGCTACCTTAACCCACATAAATTGTTTTGCATTTTTCCGCATTAAAGAACATCAACCATTTGTGAGACCAGTTTACGGCATGATCAATATCTGATTGTAATGCTAGCATATCTTCATTTGATTTTATGATGTTCATAATTTTACAATCATCTAATTTTAAATTTTAAAATTACAGTGTAAAATGAAAAAAATTTGATAAGTAATTTTCTACTAATTTATATATACATATATACTTTAGCTTCGTCATGTTTAATTTTTACAATAAAATATCAAAACCATGTTGTTTTTTTAGAAAATGTTTTAAAGAACAGAAAAAAAAAAAAAAATTTTTAAAGTTTTTTTTTAATTGTTTGATAAGCTGCTTACCCCAACCAAACCCTCAGTCAATGTAGTGGTACTTCCTTGTATATATATATATATATATATATATATATATATATATATATATATATATATATATATATATATATATATATATATATATATATATATATATATATATATATATATATATATATATATATATATATATATATATATATATATATATATATATATATATATATATATATATATATATATATATATATATATATATATATATATATATATATATATATATTTAAAGAAAATATTTATAAAGACACTGGCATAGGAACAAGAGAGGCAGAGAAGGAAAAACCCTCCTAATTTTTGAAAAATTCCAGTTTTTTCCATTCAAATTTTGATTCTGGCTGCCTTACCCCCTCCCCCCTTAATTTCCAAATTTATTCCAGACGCTTTCTTTAAAAAAAACAGAGCAAAAAAAAAATAATAACAATTTTTGTTATAAAAACAAATAATGACTAAACCCTAAATGTCTTCAAGAGTTAAGCTGTACTTATTTAGCTTAAAAATATTAAACTTAAAAATTTAAAAAATAATTATTAAATATTTAATTAATAATAAAGTTTTATATTAAACTGCATAATTATATAACTATAGCAGGATTATTTGGATAAAATTGTAACATATATTATGCTATACTATTATAAATAGTGTAACCATTGTTTTAACAACCACAATTTTATTTTTTACATTTATTTCATTTCTCAAACATATATTCAAAGATGATTTTAAAAACATATATTTTTTAAACTTACTTACCAAGCATAGCTTTGAAATCAAACTCTCTTAACTTGGTGGCATTTATCATATAATCTTGGTGCAATATCACAGAATATAAGGTTCGAAACTTAGATATTGTCTCTTTAAATCGAAACAATGCAACCTGACCATTACCAATCAAGCGAACATGCCATGGAACTTTAGATACAAGTACTTCAAACATTGGAAAAATTTCCATCTAAAAAAAATTATCAGCTTCTAGAAAACATGGTTGATAAAAAAAATTTTCTTTAAAAAAACAGTTATATATTTTTGTCATTTTTGTCAGTTTTAAATATTATATATATATATATATATATATATATATATATATATATATATATATATATATATATATATATATATATATATATATAATATATATATATATATATATATATATATATATCTTATTTTTGACTTCATATAAAATAGTGCCTCAGGGGTTTATAAACAACTTGTAACAGTTTAATTAAAGTCTCATTAGCATAGAAAAATAAAGAAAATCATAGATATGTATGAAGTCGAATTGAACATGATAAAAAATAAAGCTAGAGGAAACAAAAAATATCTTGAAATTTCAAAAAACTTGATAATTTGTTCAATAAAAATCACACTGCATCAAATCAGTTAATACCAATATGATTTTTTTTTTTTTTTTTTTGAAGTTGAGGCAACAATCAAGAGGTGAAGTTAGATATTGTGTTTTATTCAGTTACATATTGCATTATCAAATGAGGCAACTTGCATCAGCATTGACAATTTTTATTGCAAGACCAATTATTGCTAAAACAATATTTATTGTTGAAAAACATTTTTGTAAAATTAAGTAACTCAACATTAGATAATCCAGGAATGATAATACTTTTTGATATTATTAATAATATATATCAAGTTTTATTTGAAATTTTTTTTTTTTTTTTTTTTTTTTTAACATCTTCACTTCCAACAAGGCTGCAAGCAACCACTATAAGAGTTGGAAGTTACTGGAAGAGAAAAGACTAAATCTGTAGAGCAAGATAACGATTGACTGATGACTTAGAAGATTGCAAATTATATGAATCAGGAAAGCAAGATGAAGGAAGCGAATTCCAAAGAACTGATGTTCGAGGAAAAAAACTAGAAGAATAAGAGTTTTTGAAGCACTTAGGAACAGTCACAGAAAAAGGATGAGACTTAATTGAATGGCGAGTAACACGAGAGTGAATTTTAGTAGATGGCACAAGGGACGCTAGCTCTTTAGAGCAGTGCCCATTATAGTATTTGTAGAAAAGAGAAAGAGAAGCAACATTACGACGATGTGACAAAGGTTGGAGATTGGCTGCAAGAGCAGGTCCAACTATGTTTACAATTCGTTTTTGCACCTTGTCTAAAAGAGAAAGAGCATCATTAGAAGATCCGCCCCAGATGTGGCAACAGTATTCCATACAGGGACGGATTTGAGATTTATAGAGATAGAGAATAGAATCTGGAGTAAGAAAGTGTCGAGCTCGATAAAGAGATGCATCCTTAGCAGATGCTAATTTTGCAATGGATTTGATATACGGTTTAAAAGAAAGATCAGAAGTAAGAGTTAATCCTAGAAGATGAATGGTAGATGACTCATCTAGTACATTACCATTTATAAATATAGGAAGATCTAAATTATTACGATAACGATTGGCCGAATAAAATTGAGTTTTATCTGAATTAAAGTTCACCAGCCACTGTGAGCCCCATGCTGTAGCAGAAGTGAGATCCTTTTCAAGCTCAGATACCCCCTCCAAGCAATCAGAGAGTGTAGGTTTCTTATCACGACAAGAGTAAATGGTAGTGTCGTCAGCGAATAATGCCACCTTAGATGTGAGAATGTCTGGAAAATCGTTAATGTAAATTAAAAAGAGTATAGGGCCAAGGATTGAACCTTGAGGAACCCCTGAAGTTACAGGATGTGAAGAAGAGTGTTGTCCATCGAGGACAACTTTTATACTACGATTGGAAAGAAAGGACTCAATAATCTTAAAGACGTTACCAGCTACACCATAAGAAGAAAGCTTATGGAGAAGACCAGCATGCCAAACTTTATCAAAAGCTTTAGAAATGTCAAGTGCGATAGCCTTAACCTCTCCACCTCTATCTAATGCACGGTAAAACCTATCGGTTATTACTGTTAGCACATCAGCTGTAGAACGAGAAGACCGAAATCCATATTGATGATCAGAGAGTAAATAAAAATTTAACAGATGACTTACAAATCTAGAAATCCTTCAAGTGTTTAACTTTTGTTTTGAAAAATATGTATTTCAAATAAAATATTTATTAATAGTTTTTTTTATTAAATTTACTATTTTGATTATTTATTTTTTTTATTATTAAATTTTTACTATTTTAAATAAAACAAAAAAAGGTTATACTAAACAATTTAAATTACATACATACTTACAAAACTTATACAAACATATATATTTAAATTACATACATACATACAAAACATATACTAACATATATATTTAAATTACATACATATATACAAAACATATAAAGCATGAATCAGATTCTTTTTTTCTTTTGTTAAAATAATTTTCATCCTTTTAAATCCCCTTTTACTTGGAATTTGGAATAAAACTTTAATTAGTTTTATAGCGATTTCTGTTCAAGGGGAAACGAATCTTTATTCAAATAGATAACGGTTTTTTTTATAACTTATTAAAAATAGATTAATTTTTTTTCTTTTTTTAAAGATAGATTCAATGGTAAATTTAAGAAATAATTTTAAAATAGCTTTCATGATAAAATGTTTAACTAAAAAAACTATTTAATTTTACAAGCAATATTCATTTAATATTTAAAAATTAGTGATCACAACTTCTTTTAGTTAAATATTTTCACAATTGCAAATTCCTAATATCGCGATTGCTTAATTCGACCCATGAAGCGATTTCTATAACTCCATAGTTCTTAATTTATGTGACATAATATAAAACATTTTTTGCATCAAACTTAAAAATAATAAACAGTTATTTTTAAGGCTGAAGTCACCTTATGTTTGCACTTTATTATGTAAAATCAAAGTTTAACATTTTACTCAAAGTTTAACATTTTAAATCAAATAATTAAAGAATTTAATTTGTAAAAGCATAAATAAAAATTTACTAGTTAATCATTTAAAGAATAATTTTTTTTTTTTTACTAAAAGATCTAAACTAAAATTCCCACTCCCCTCTATTTATTCCACCCCCCCCCCAAGATAAGCCCTTCTAAAATATAAAGCTCAAGACCAATATCCTGCATTGATAGAAAAAATGCAAAAAACTGCAGAAGAAGAACTTATAGTTTTAAAACAGGAGCCAGGGTCAAAGTATTTAGAGCATGTATTTACTGCCTCAGTACATCTTACATAAGACAATTATAGACATTTTAAACTAAAAAAAAGTTTAATTTTTAGAGTTAACTTAATTTAGGATCTCAGATGATACCTCAGATAGTTTAATTTTTTTATGACAAGTTAACTTAAAAGCATAGCTAAGACAATTGTTAATAAGTTTCAGTAAATGGTAACTGTTAGGAGACCAGGTGTTGTACATAGAGCCAAATGTATATCAAAAGTGCAATACAATTTAAAAAAATATTTTAAAATAATTATTTAGTTTACCAAATCAACTAAATAACTTTTTTAAATATTTTTTATAAAGTTTTTAACTAATTAAAATTTAGTTCACTTCAATTTCTGTTGGTTTTTAAATAACTTTTCTCAATAAAATACAACTAAATAAAAAAGCAGCAAAATTATGTATAAATATGTATATATTTTCTTACTTCTACAAGAAGAAGCTGCCCAAAAGAATACAATTGATTTCCAAGAAACAGCATAGGAGCATTAAAATATCTCAAGTAATTCTTATCATTTGTATATTCGATTCCATCCTTTTCTTGCAATATATAACTGCTTATATCAGAACCATCTTCATTTAGAAGAGTCCAGTTGTCATACGTATCAGAGGATTCTTAAAAAAAGTATTTAGCATTTAGCATTACTAATATGTGCCAAAGAAATAACATTTTATAAACCTTAAAACTTATTAAATTTTTAAAAACCTAAAAAACTTTTGAGAAATCCAATAATATTTTAATATATATTTAAAAAAAAAAAAGTGAAAGGAAATCTTTTAATGATTACCACTAGAATTCATTTTGACTTTAAATAATGACCAATTATATTATTAAAAAATATAATTTAAAAGCATACCTGCAAATGAGGTCTCAATATAAGTACTAATAAAGCCCATAGCAGATTGACATGAAACTAAATGTCCATAGCCAAAACATTCTTGACAACCTTTTGGATTCATTTCATTCAAGTGATAAAAGCCTAATTTACATTCATCACATTTCAAACCATGAGCGTTTTGTTTACAGCTACATTGGCCGGTTATTTGATGACAAGTATCTGATAAACTTCCCACATCAGAACAATGGCAGGCTAAAAAATATAATTACTTATTAGCCAAATAAATAGAAAAAAAATATTGAAAAAAATTTAAATCTACTGATCAAAAAATCTATTAAATTTTTTTTAAACAATAAACATACGACTGCAACCAACACCAGGTGAACCAAAATAACCAGGTACACATTGGTCACAACTACGATCACCAAACCCTTCTTTACATTGACATTGACCCCCATATTCAGCACATTGATTCCAATTATATGAACCAGGTGCATAACAATTACACTCTATATATAAACATAGTAATAAAAATCATATTTCGCTTTAGTATTATAGTTGCATTAGGTTTGCACATAGATGCATGTAAGTTGTATTTAAGTTGCAAGTAGATGTCATATTAGATGTTTGTTAGAAAATTAAATCTATTTAATTTTGTTTAACTAATTTTTATAATTAGAAGCTTGCATGTCTAGTGGTTGGCCAAAACATTAGATTTGTACCATAACCAATAAACTTTTTGAATCCATAAGATTGGTTTCCACTGAAATTGCAGTTAAAATGTAAATCAAAATAAATGAGACCCTAATGTACACCATACATAATTAAGCATACAAAGTTTGTCAAATATTATCACATAATGTCATCACATAAACAACACAAATAACAAAACTCACATAAACTCTATGTTTGTTATTGCAATGCCAGAGTTGATTTTTTTTTAGCAGAGTTGATTTTTTTAACATCACACTGTTGGTCCATCAATAACAGTTTGCTTTTCCTTATATTAAAATTTATTTAACAATGCACATGTTACTAATACTTAGCTAATAAAAACTTGTTGATGATAATTTAACATATTTTGTTGCTTTTTTTTTTAAATATTTTTAGATAAGTAAAATAGCAAATCAGTTTTTAATAAAACAACTTTAAACTTTTCAGTTTGCTAGTATTTCAGTTCATTAAATTACTAAAATTGTTTCCTTATTTCATATTGTCAAAACTTAGGTGTGGTTTTAGCAAAAAACCAGCTCATTAAGTATATCCAATTACTTTAAACATTAAAAAAAATATATATATATGTTATAACAAAACAAAAAAAAAATGTAACAAATAATTAAAAAAAACTATATTTTTGGTGTTACAAAATTTTTCATAATAGAAAATGATTTCATGCAACACATTAGGCATAAAAACATGCAACAAATTTGCATAAAATCAAAGCACAAGGTTAAATGTTGCTTTATTTTGCTTATTTAAACTTAAATATACATAACATGTATTATGAAATATATGTAATATGAGAGTAAAATATTAAAAATAATAAAAGTTTTCAGTTTTAATTTAATTAAATGACAAATATAAGTAAAAAATGAAAATCTAAAGAATTTTTAAATGTTGATTTTTTAAAATAATATTTTTTTTTTATTATTTATTAATTAAAATTATAAAGAAATTAAAAAATAGTAATAATAAAATAATTTTGTTTCAAAAAAATGATTTGAATTTTTTTTAACAATTTTATAATTAAAAATTTATATTATATCATATAACATAAATTTTACAAGTTTATTATGAATTGTTATGAAATGGAGCTTCTATGATTTTATTTGCAATTTTTTTTCAAACATTGTTAATGAGTGATATGTTAATATTTTGTTTTATAAAATTGTTTAAAAAAATTCAAATCACTTTTTTTTTTAAATTACTTCTTTTTACTTTTTTTTCAATTTCTTCATAATTTCAATTATTAAATAATAAAAACAAATATACTTACATTTGTCTTTTAACTAAATTAAAACTGAAAACTTTTATTATTTTTAATATTATACTTTCATTATTTATAACAATATAATTGTTTTTATTTATTATTTATAACAAATCATTAGTTTTTATTTATTGCTTATATTTTGAATGTAATTTGTAAACAGCATTTAACATTTTATAATAGTCTCTGATTAATTTTTAACTTATAATTTTGTTAAATTACAATTTTTAAAAAAAAGCTAAAAAATTTAAATGTTTTTATTTATTTTTTATTTTATTTAATTTATACGCTTGTTCAGATTTCATCTTGTTAGTGTTAAATTGATAAACCAATGTTTTATAGATAAACCATTATTTATTGGTTAACAAAAGCATTATTGTTTTGCGAAAAAGGAAAGTGTGAATTAATTAATAGCTCTTTTATTAACTTTTATTAATAAGGGAGCTAATAATGATAATTATAATAACAATAATAATATTAATAATAATAAAAAGGTGTTTTTATAAATACTAGTTAGCTGAATTTATTAAAAAACTAAATACCTAAAGCTCTTCCATAAACTTCTAAATCAATAGTAAATGTATGCAGCTTACAAAAACCGGGTAAATTGTATGTAGTTTCCAGATTTTTAGAAGCTTCAAAGCAATTTTTAATTTCATTTTGAATATTAATTAAAGAATAACTTTTAAAATAAGAAGTCAAATTATAATCAATCATCACAGATAATGAGTCTATTAAAAAAGGCCAGGGATTGCCAAAAAGTCCTGAATCCTCGTCATAATAGAGTGAAAATGTGTAGATAACATTTTGCTTTAGTAAAAAAGAGGATTTTGAAGCCACACTATTATCATTCCCCATATTTAAATCTGCAATACTAAAAACAGCATTTTGAACTTCAATATTATTTTCGCCAATAATTTTTCCAACTAATTCCCATTTTTCTGGTTGATCACCTGAAGTTAAATAAAATTGCATATCATTTTTTCCGTCCCAGTCCACATTTTCCCTACCACTGGGGAGGATAGAAGAATACCAATCAAGATTAAACAAACTGTAACGCAACATAATAAAATAATAAGCATTGGTAGGAACTTGAAATTGAAATGATATCCATTGACCATAATCAAGCTTTATGAAACCAAATCCTACAGAAATAAGTTAATAAAATTAAGAAAAATAGAATAAAGAATATCAACTTCTATAATTAATTTTAAAGTTTGTTAAATAAAAGATGAGTATTACTAAGTCATTTTAGTAAAATTACAATTATTAATGTAATACTATTGTATCATTGATAACAAGTAACAGAGGTAGTTTATATTTAAGTTTTTTTATTTTAATAAATATGTAACATATAGTTACATATTTATTAAAATAAAAAAAAACTCAAAATTTTCCTCAAAAAAAAAAAAAAAAAAAAAACTACCTGTGTGGTATTTTGCATAGTTGCGAGCTAAATAATATGTTGAGAATGTACCATTAGGTGACAAAAACTCTGGCTCAAACTTCAAGTAGGTGAAATTTGGAAAAAAATAACCAGAATCAACCATATCACACTTTAAACCAATTACACCTGGTTTACATGAACATGTCCCTAAACAAAAACAAAAAAAAGTAAGCAAAAAATATAAATAAACTTTTAATAATGCTAAAGGTTACAAAATCTGTAAAAGATAAAAAAAAAAATCATAACAATAAATATTCACAGCATATTCAACTAAAACATATGCTCATGCAAAAAACTCACATTTATTTTTAATTAATGCTTAAATAGCACAACATATAATTGTTAATATTAAATTATTATTTATAATAGTTATTATAATAACTATTTACAATTTACTATTTAATTATGATATTTACAATTACATAAATAAACATAATTGTTAATATATCGAATTTTTTTTTTTGCATGTTAAATATTTTTAATTTTGACAATTGCTATTAGAGAGTTCAACATTTATGCAAAATCAAGAATAAGTTTCATTAGTTTGTTTTTTTGTTACTGCTTTTTTTTTTTTTGCAAAGATTTAGCTTAACTTGACAAAATGGAAATGAATAAAGAACAAAAACGAATTTAAAATTAATTTTAGAATGTTGGAAATTTTCAACAATCAGTTGCACAATAATAAAATTGAGCTGGTTAGCCAACTAAAAACTTTTTGTTTTATTAATGGAGCGTTTGCAGCCTATTAACAGTTAACAGAAATTGAAATATAAAGGAGGCAACATTTTCTCAAATTGCTCATGCTTTGTTGTTGAATAATTCGTTTTATGGAATAAATCAAAAACGTTCAACGGGTTTACTGAGTATTTATTTAAGTAGAAAGTATAATTAAAAAGGTTATATTCAAATAGTGAAATTGATTTAAAACAATATAGTATGATTAATTTTAAACAATATATGAAATTTTATATTTCAGAATGAAAAACATAAAAAAACAAAAAAGCATTAAAAAAATAAAAATAAAAAGGTTGTTAAAAGCATTTGTTGTTCACAAATTTACAGTCTAAAAGCGGTTTGTCACACAAAAGAATTAGATATAGAAATACAGCACCCATGCATTAGTTTATTTATTGGTATAACTGTGCAAACTATTCACATTTATTTTTAGCATGCCAGACAGAAATTGTGTGTGTCTTCACTTCTAATGCAATACATTACAACCATACAAATCTTTGTGCAAATAAGTGCATCTATGATTTTATGTGAAAAAAAAAACAACTCAAAAATTTATGAATCTATAAAAACAAAAACATAGTCATTCAAACTAACCATTTTTAAAAAGTTGTAAATAAAGCACCATGTTACTGATATCAAGGGTATGAATGTGGAGTCAAGAGTATGAATACATATATATAAAAAATATGAGAGTAAAAAGATATCGTTGCTGCAAAGCAAAACTATCCTATATAACTAAAACTATCAAAAAAAGTCTATTTTTGGCAAAATTGACCTTTTTGGTTTAAAATACTTCTTAGGTGCACAAAAGTTATCTCACAAAATATGGAACCAAAATTGATTCAACTTTTGCAACTATGAGTAAAATTCAAATATTTTACAACATGAAAAAATAATTAAGAGACATCGTTGCTACAAAACAAAACTATATTAAGTTCATTTTTTGCCAAGAAAAACATTTTTGGTTTAAAATACTTAACAGATATAATAAATAAATTTAAATGCCTTTTTCTCAGAACACCAAAAATGGATTTATTATTTAGAGTCTTGTTTTGCAGCAACAATATTTGTACCTACATTTTCCCTATGCAATTAGTAACTTAATTTACTATACACAAGTGTTCTTCAGGATATGCTAATTGAATTGAGATGTACATGCTGCAGCATTTATTTAAAAAATTCAAAAAATTCAAAACACTTCTTAGGTGTACAGTTTTTTTTAATATAGTTAAAATTTTGTAATCTCAATATATCAGGGTACATACTTTATTTTAGAAAATTTAGCAAATAAAAATAATCTTTTGTTTTAGGACTTTTTTTTAAACTTTAAATTTTAAAATCAAAGACCATTAAAAGTATTACAAAACATAATAAAAAGTTACCATAAATGGTTCAAGATCTTTTTCGCCCTTGTTTCCCCACTATGGGATTAACTTTTTTACAGTGTCTTAATATTGTAGAAGGTTTCTCATTAAAAATAACTTGCGCAAAGTTGCGCCAATTAAAGTTTAGCAGGTTTTAATTGTTCAAAGCACATTTTTGTTAAGTCTGAACTTTAAATAATTAATTGCAATTATGGAAACTACGAAAAACATTAAAATATAATGCAACTCCACTTTATTAATTAATGCGGGTTTTTTATTTATGAACTTAAACTTATTTCAGCTATTGATCAATAATGCTTTTAACTATGTAAAATACGAATCCTGTTTAAAAACTTTAAAAAACTAAAATTATATTTTTAACTTTTTTTTCTACCAATCACTATAAAAAATAAATAAATTACTCAAAAATTGTTTTATGCTTTGGAAACTTAAAACAAATCAGTTACCGACCCTGATGCTAAAGTTACAAGGATCTCTGACTTCAAATTATTTTCTAAACAGTTTAACAATAAATGGAATAAAGTAAACAGACACAAGGATAGATTTGAGTTGCATTACAAAATCTGGTTGAAAAAGTATTACAAACAAGCGATGCATATTCTGAAACAGATAAACTAGACAAGGGCCAAAAGTCGGGCTTGGCTTTTTCTACTTTTTCTCACAACTTAGGTATGATATTTTATAAAAATTAAAGTAATGTACTTATGATATTTTTCACTGTTTAATTGTTTTTTAGCAAATGTTTATAGTAAATACAATCATCTGATATTTTAATATAAATTAGTTGTCTACGGAAGACCACCAGGTGCAAATGTCATTCACCCAAGCTTCTTAAAAAACAAAAAATATGGAGAGCAGAAAAAACAAATATTGCTGTCAAAAGAGAGGAATTATTTTACTCATTTATTTTGAAACTAATAAGGAAATAAGGTTCAGCGATGCCAAAGTACATTAACCTCAATACTATAGTCATTTTTAATTTAACTTATTTATTAAAAAAAAAGGGTGATAATTTTTCTTGTGAATTGTATTCACCTCACTCTGCAAATTTACATTTTTACACTTTAGGTTGTGAAGCAAATATTAAAATCAGAGAAAGATAGTGCAGTTAATTTAACAACAATGTATACTGGAGAGGAAGCAATAGTGTTGATTTTAGACTGTTGACTTAGTAAAGCCAATTACCAAACAATTTGCATTGGAGCAGTTTCTAAAGGAAACAAATTGTATCCAACTTATAATGAAGTAAGGGAAGAAAAAGATTTATGCATACCTTGTCGTGGAATACAAACTACTGATTATCAAACTGCAGTTGATTTACAAAGCCTTATTAACCATACTACATACAGGTTATTAAAAATGCTCAATGAATCTGTAAAGGCTCCTGAGAAATCCATTCTTGTCTCTATACACAAAGTAGGATTTGATGGTTCAACCGGTCAATGATTATACAAACAAAGTACAAAAGATGAGATAAGTATCAGTTATGTCAAGGAACAATCTTTATTTTTATCCTGAATCGTTCCAATTAAACTTTTTATTGAAGAATCTGGCGAATCACTATAGACTAATGAAAAACCATCCTCTACACTTTACTGCCATCATGTACAATTTCAATATGTAAAATAAAGTGCTGAGGTTATTACACAAGAATATACTTCCTTTAAGAACAGTAACTTGAAACCAACGATCTTTAATTCCTTTGTTATCAAACATAAGTTAGAATGCACAATGGTTGATGGAAAAGTGGCTACTATTGTTTCGCCTTTAATTAATTTCATTCAAGTATGTAGTATTTGTGGACTGACCCCTTCAAATATGAACAATCTAAATGTTGCTTTTTAAAAAATCAATAGTACAATTTCGACTGAGCTTGGATTGAGCACATTACATGCATGGATCTTCATGTTGACTAGAGTCACTGATAAAAATTTCAATTTGACAACTTTAAAAATAAAGGAGTTATGATTTTCTGTCCATTTTATGTTGATCTTGGCCCACTGGGCAATGGTCAAAAAAGAAAATTGAAGTAAAAAGGAACATAAAAGCGACTTGGCATAGATATAACTCAATAAGAGGGACAACAGTAGCATCCACATTGACTGTGAATCTATACAGTAATACGTATATGTAATACGGATTTTAAAGATTAAACTAAATTTTGGTGATTTAAAAATGTCTTTAATTTTTAAATCACCAAACTTTAATTTTAAATGAATCTTTATCAAATAAGTCTAAATAAAGTTATAATGGAAAATAATAGGGCAATTGGAAGCACATCTGTTTTTTAAATAAATGAAAGTTTAAACTTTCCTCTAGGTTCACCTAAATAGCATCAACAAACAGAACATAGAGTTATTTTGATTTTTTTATATAGAAAATATCTAAAGAAATAACAAATACTTCAAAGTTGTCAATAAAGCATAAGTAAATTACTTATATAATTACAATATTGTTTTCAATACTAAAAACAAAATTGAAAAAATTACCAAAATTATCTCTAAGCAAATGGCAGAAGTAAACAAAATGAGTTGATACATAAATGGCCTAAGACCTGTAAGAGTTGAAGCCGACTAAGATAAGCATTGAAAGGATGATGAATATTTGTATGTTGTGCTGCCAGAAAATAAAACATACATACATACATACATACATACATACATACATACATACATACATACATACATACATACATACATACATACATACATACATACATACATACATACATACATACATACATACATACATACATACATACATACATACATACATACATACAGACAGACATACAGACATACAGACATACAGACAGACAGACAGACAGACAGAAAGACAGATAGACAGACAAAGCTTTTTTGTTTTGTAATGTTAAATAAAGATATTTTTAAGCAGTTTAAAAAAATGAAGTAATTAACATTTTAAAAACTGCACATAAGTGAAAAAGGTTTAAATAACAATTACCTAAAATATATTTATTATTAACAAATAGAATAAAATCAAGAAATATTAAAAAGTTTAATTTTTGTTAAGTTAACCTTTTTAATCTTTATTTTATATTATTATTTTATATTACATTTAGCTTTATTTTATATTACAATTAGTTGTTCCAAGTATTGAAATC
>NC_061161.1:12022057-12107057 GCF_022113875.1 Hydra vulgaris | reverse complement strand
TGTACTTTTGGTGTGCATTGCCAAGGCCATATTAGAGCCCTTTGTTACGGCTTAGGGTTTATTAGTGGAAATGAGGCAATTGCTTGAGCTATAGAACAGTGTACTGAGTACTATCAATATTCGTGGTCTTCGAAGTAACTTTTCTTATGATGAGTCTTATCTCTTGCAAAGTTCACCAGACCTACTTGCTCTTTGTGAGACTAATTTGAGTTCAGCTGTCTCATCTTGTGATCTTAGTGTTGATGGTTATCTTCCTTTTATTCGTAAAGACTCCAATAGTCACATGCTTGGGCATTTACAGTTGTAAGAATTCACCCATTTGTCGGGAAACTAGGTTTGAATCCACAGACTACTCTTTTATGTGCTTTCGTTTAGCACCACTTCACTCTATCACCTTTCTCTTTGTTCTATATCGCTCTCCCTCATCCCAAGACTGCACTCTTCTTGATGTTATTTCTGATTATATTGACCAAACCCTCATTCTTTATCCATCAGCCAATATTGTTGTTGTCGGTGACTTTAATGTTTATCACACTGAATGGCTTGGCTCTAGTGTCAGTGACTCTGCAGGCATTAAGGCCCACAACTTTTGTCTTTCTCAATCCCTAACTCAAATAGTCAACTTTCCAACTCGCTTTCCAGACAACCCCAATCATTTACCTTCTCTACTCGACTTATGTCTTGTTTCTGATCCTAGTCAGTGCTCAGTTTCTTCACACTCACCCTTAGGTGCGTCTGATCATGGTTTGGTCTCTCTAAAACTATTATCTCATTCTTCTTCACCATTAGAATCCCCCTATCATCATACATCTTAAAACTACCTTAAAGCTGACTGGGACTCTTTTCGTGACTTTCTTCGTGATGGCCCCTGGGTAAAAATCTTTCGTCTCCCTGTTGACAAATGTGCTTCTTACATAACTTCGTGGATTCAGGCTGGCATGGAATCCTTTATTCCCTCTCAACGATTCCAGGTCAAGCCTCACTCTTCTCCATGGTTTTCTTCACATTGTGCTGCTGCAATTGCCAATCGAAACCATTACTTCCATATCTATCAGCAAAACAATTCTCCAGAAAACAGACGTCTCTTTATTACTGCTAGGAACCATTGTAAAAAGGTTTTGCCTAACACCAAAACCCGCTATTCTCAGATCATGAAATCTCGTATTTCATCACAAAAATTAGGCTCTCGTGACTTCTGGAGAATCTTTAATAGTATCAATAATAAGGGCAAGTCTGTAATTCCACCTCTTTTGTACAGTTTAGACTTTGTCACCTCACCTAAAGACAAAGCTGAATTGTTTGCCAAGAACTTTTCATCAATATCATCTCTTGATGCCACTAGTTGCGTTTTACCTGATATACCCATCAAACAGGTTGATCCATTGCTCGACATTCGTATCACTCCAGCTTCTGTATCTAAAGAGATTGCCCGCTTAGACTCTTCTACAGCTTGCGGCCCGGACAACATACCTGTTATAGTCTTGCAGAAGTGTTCTCCTGAGCTGTAGTCTATCTTTTCAAAACTATTCAACAAGTGCTTATCAGAGTCTTGTTTTCCAGCCTGCTGGAAAGCAGCATCTGTTATCCCTATTTTTAAAAATTCTGGAGAGCGATCTGACTCATCTAACTACCGTCCCATTAGTCTTCTTCCTATCATAAGCAAGGTTTTTGAATCTTTAATTAACAAACACTTAATCTCGAATCTCGAATCTCATAACCTACTTTCTGATCATCAGTATGGATTTCGATCTTCTCGTTCTACGGCTGATTTGCTATCAGTAATAACCAATAGGTTTTATCGCGCACTAGATAAAGGTGGAGAGGTTAAGGCCATTGCTCTTGACATTTCTAAAGCGTTTGATAAAGTTTGGCATGCTGGTCTCCTCCATAAGCTTTCTTCTTATGGTGTATCTGGAAACATCTTTAAGATTATTGAATCCTTCCTTTCCAATCGTAGTATAAAAGTTGTCCTTGATGGACAGCACTCTTCTTCTTATTCTGTAACCTCAGGGGTTCCCCAAGGTTCAATCCTTGGCCCTATACTCTTTTTAATTTACATTAACGATCTTCCAGATATTCTCACATCTAAGGTGGCATTGTTCGCTGATGATATTACCATTTATTCTTGTCACGATAAGAAGCCAACTCCCTCTGATTGCTTGCAGGGGGCATCTGAGCTCGAAAAGGATCTCACTTCTGCTACAGCATGGGGCTCGCAGTGGCTGGTGAACTTTAATTCAGATAAAACTCAATTTTTTTCGGCCAATAATTTATCGCAATAATTTAGACCTTTCTATATTTATGAACGGTAATGTACTCAATGAGTCTCCTACCCTTCGTCTTCTAGGATTAACTCTTACTTCTGATCTTTCTTGGAAACCTTATATCAAATCCGTTGCAAAATTAGCATCTGCTAAAGTTGCTTCTGTTTATCGAGCTCGTCACTTTCTTACTCTGGATTCTATTCTCTATCTCTATAAATTTCAAATCCGGCCTTGTATGGAATACTGTTGCCATATCTGGGGCGGATCTTTTAATGATGCCCTTTCTCTTTTAGACAAGGTGCAAAAACGCATTGTAAACATAGTTGGACCTGCTCTTGCAGCCAACCTTCAACCTCTGTCACATCGTTGTAATGTTGCTTCTCTTTCTCTTTTCTACAAATACTATAATGGGCACTGCTCTAAAGAGCTAGCGTCTCTTGTGCCATCTACTAAAATTCATTCTCGTGTTACTCGTCATTCAATTAAGTCTCATCCTTTTTCTGTTACTGTTCCTAAGTGCTCCAAAAACTCTTATTCGTCTAGTTTTTTTCGTCGAACATCAGTTCTTTGGAATTCGCTTCCTCCATCTTGCTTTCCTGATTCATATAATTTGCAATATTTTAAGTCGTCTGTCAATCGTTATCTTGCTCTACAATCTTCATCTTTTCTCTTTCAGTAACTTCCAACACTAATAAGTGGTTGCTTGCAACCTTGTTGGAAGCGAAGATAATTAAAAAATATATATATATATATATATATATATATATATATTTTATAATTCAATGTAGTTATAAGCTTTCTTTTGTTCTGAATTTTTGCTACATAATATAATAAAGAAATATTTGCACCTTTAAATAAAAAAACAAGAAGTTAAACATTCTTTCTTTTTAACTTTCTTTGCAACACTTAAATAATTTATATGCACTTAAATATAACACTTAAGTAATATAAATACATAACATTTATTACAAATATATACTGTTGAAGAATGCCTATATAAAGTATATACATAATTAAAATATAGCTCTTGAAAAAGCTGAATTATACAAGAACTAAAAGAAAAGGTTTCTTTTAATTAAACCTAAAATACAAAAAACTTTTTTGTTATTGTTTCTATTTTCATTATATTAAATTGAGGGCTCATTTCATGAGCCCTCGATTTGAAAAAATGCTCATTAACACTTTGATTCGATCTCCACATTTTGAAGGAGCTCTGTGAGAAAGGTGATTCAAAGTTTAATAAAACGACAAACACACTTGTTAGCATGAACTAATACTGTTACTGCTACTATTTTATTTATTTATTGTTTACTTGGAAAAAGAAGTAAAAAATAAAGAATAAAAGAATAAACTATAAACATTTTAAACATTTACTTTTTCGATAACATATTTCATCCAGGTCATATTTGAAAAACCTGAAATTTATTTCAGAATTTTTTAATCTGCTAGGTTTCTTAATTTCTTTGCAACTTTTCTTATTTACTGTATGGCAATGACTTAAAAAAATTAAAAAACAAATATATCGCAAAAATATATATTTAAATTTGTATTTACAAAAACATTTTGGAAATCCAGAAAAACTAAAAGCTAAATAAAATATCTTGAATTCCAGATATATCCGGGAAAAGATAATTCCTGTTTAATATAATAGAAAATCAGAGTATAACAAATTAGAAAACCAATGAATTTATTTTTTTAGTTTTCAAAAATTCAAGATAAGATTTATTAATTAAGAAAAATCCACTAAGTAACATCATAAAAGTAACTAATATAAAGGTCATTGTATTAAAGCAAAGCTTTAAAAAAATTGCATTTTAAAAAGTATAAAATTTAATTTTCACTTATGAAAGTATTGTGAATGTAAAGCAAGGTTGGGTTGACTTAATAAAAAAATATATATTACTAAGTAGATCAAAACATACCAGAAGATTTATCGCAAGATGGAAAAGATCCACCAACATTGCAAGGGCAAGGCACGCAGTCTTTTTTGATTGAAGTTGGAAAAATATAATAACCATCTTTGCAAGTATCACAAGCTCTACCAGTAATAAAAGACTTGCAAAAACAGTTCCCAGTGTATGGATCACATAACTGATTACTATTTTGCGTCCCAAATGAATTACATGAGCAATCTGTAATTTTAAAAATACACTTACACCTTAAATATATATAAAAAAAAAACAAGTTTCATAATCAAACATGCAAAAAAAATATAAATAATAAATGTAAAAAAAAAAGAGAAAAAAGTACTTTAAAGCATCATCACATTTTTGTTCAGTGAAATTACAAATAGAAAAAGAAATAAAGGGACTTGTTAATATTTGAAGAAAGACTTTATGATATGAATACCAAAAAGATGTTTTTGATTGAAGTTTATATCTGGTAGTATAAAAAATGTGTATCAATTTTCTTCATGAAGCTCTATTTATCTATTGTTAACAACAATAACATTGTTAACAACAAACATAATTATTATATATATACACACACATATATATATATATATATATATATATATATATATATATATATATATATATATATATATATATATATATATATATATATATATATATGTTATATTATTTGTTGCAGTTGTTGTATATATATATATATATATGTATATATATATATATATATATATATATATATATATATATATATATATATACATATATATATATATATATATATATACATATATATATATATATATATATATATATATATATATATATATATATATATATATATATATATATATATATATATATATATATATATATATATATATATATATGTTATATTATTTGTTGCAGTTGTTGAATAAATTGTGTATAAAATGTTCAATACTATTACCTATGCAAGCTCCATCACTCAATTTGCTATACCCCCATTTACCAGGTACACATTGATCACAACGACGCCCATAGATACCATTTTTACAATTGCACTGTCCTAGTTGTTGTGTCCCTGTAGGGTTTTGCAAACATTTTCCATCATCAGTTATTCCAGGTGGGTAACAATCACAAGCTAAATGAATTACATAGAGTTCATTTAAAAAGTAATTTAATTCATATTATATTGACTTAAAATTAATTTAATTTAAACAGGTTAAATCAGTTATTGTTTCAGAATTAGTTGAAGCAAGTTTATTAGCAATTTTGTTAAAACTTTACTATTAATATTAGTAATAATTACTCATAATATTAGTAATAAAATATTCATAAATGTGATTGTTTATACATCTATTTTAATAGTATCATAATGCCATTTTTAATAACATAAGCAAAGTTGTTAATTTATTTTTCCTTTCTTTCTTAGTAGTATTTTGAACATTCTATAAGACTCTATTTGTGTTTTTGCATTGAAGTTCAATGTTTACTTTCTTGTATCAAGAACCATTGTAATATACTTTTATCAAAAGTAAATTACAATGGATCATTATGATAATACTCAGCAGAAGAAAAGGTGAATTAGGGAGTAATTGACCACTTAAAAGAAAAACTTTTAAAATAAACCCCACTCTGGTAGTATGATTTTAAATAACTACTCTCTTGCCATTTTGCTATTCATGCGTAAATATGTCAAATATTCGGCAGTTTTAAACAAGGATGGCTGCAAGTCAATATTAATGATCTAAGCTCTTGGCTAATTTTTTGAAAACTTTCACAATTTGCCAAAGACACACAATAAAGGTTAGTTTAAAAAGTAAATAAGAACCTTTAATTTTAATATTAAATAATTTCAAAATAGATTTTTTGATACTAACTAAAAGTTATTTACTGTCTATTTACTGCCTATTTGTTGTAAATTATGAGGGTGGTCAAACAATATGCAAATAAATAATTTGAAAACTTCAAAAGTTTAGCTATTGACCAGGGTGGTCAATTACTAAATTTTTACTCGTTAATTCCTTTATCTTAACTCATTGTAATATGCATGTTATGAGAAAGGTCAACTAATGTCAAACAAAATAAGTTAGTCATGAGGGTAGTAAAATAAAAGTCAAATAAAATAATCTAAAAATTTCAAAAAATTAGTAATTGACCAGGGTGGCCAGTTACTTCAAGTTTTTATGTTTTTATTAGGCCATTATTTTAATTTTTTTTAATAAAAAATAACAGCTGAAAAAGAAAGAAAGAAAAAAAAAAGAGAAAATAAATTGTGAGATGGAAAAAAAAAAAAAGTAAGCAAAAAATCAAGAAACGGTATGAAGAATTAGAATGATTAATTTCCATTCCTGCCTAGCAATAGCGAAGATTTTGACCGGTATGAAGATTCTTCAGATGAACATACAATTACTCTGGAAAAAGGTTGAATTTGTAATAGTAGAGTATGAAGGTAGCCATTTTCAGGAAAATTAATGCAAGTTGTGGCTATGAGACTATGAGTTGTGGCTATGACTATAAGAAAGCAACAATTGTTAAGGCTGGTGTTTTTTATTATCTGTGGCCAGATAAGGAAGATAAGCTTGTTTATATAAGGAAACAAATGCAAATGAAAATCCTATCTAAACTTTTCAAAAACATGATTTTTATACAATGAAATACTACAAAAATTATCTCTCCTCTAAAATATTGTATTTGCTTTACTTCAAGAGTATTTAATGACTTTGCAATGTCATACTCACTAAAATAAATATTATAGGTTATGATTTTCGAGGAGAGAATTTTTTTTTAGTATTTCATTGTAAAGTAAAAATCATGTTTTTAAAAAGTTTCAAAAATAAAAACAACGATAAAAGTAAAGCTTTGAAAGAGAACGATTTGAGTTTAGATATTTATTTGAAAGACTTTTTTTAAAAATTATTTAAAAAAATTGTTATTTTTAAATCTATTCGATTAAACAATACATTAGACTTAAAATGAAGACTTTGACTTTGGCATTTATTCAAACTTCCCGCTTATTCGAAGCACGTAAATTAAAATTAACTTAAGCGGGAAAACCCCTTAAAAAAGCACTAATGAAGTTAATACATGTTCCAAATAAAAGTACTCATGTTAAGAAGATCTATTATAAAAAATGGCAACCGTTGCCATGGAAACACAGTAACTTAGGAAAAATGTCAAATTAGTCTCTTCACCCTAGCAAAGATTGCAGTCAATTGATACTTTTAGATGATTTTTTTCCAAATTGCATTTAAAAGATAGATCTATGCAATAAGTAGACATTTTTTGAAAATAACTTTTTTGTCAGGTGGTAAACCTCAGTGGCGGATCAAGGGTGGGCTAGCCGCATAATAGCCCCGGACCTCAAGAAGTCTTAACCCGCCACTGGTAGGCCTGTTTAATTTTGGCAAATATTTTAAGCACAAAAATGATAAACGTTTTCTTTAATTTCTTTAGTTTTAAAAACTTTTTTAAAAAGTTGTCATCTTTATGAGAGGAATACTCTCGGAAAATTTCATCAAAATTGGTCAAAATTGGTCATTCTCAAGATACTTCTGCCGGGAGATTAAAAACACGCGTTCTGAGAAATATGCAAAATAAGTTAAAATTATGATGAAAAATATTATAAAATAACAAAAATACAAAAAATATAGTATAAAAAGAGCATATTGATAGAAATTTTTAATCATGAACACCAGCCCCATACATATTCCCTTCTTTTTGTTCAAATTTGTCAGATTTTTTATGCTTGCGGTTTCTTAAAATCTTCCTTTGTTTCTTGATGATGTCTTGATTTTTATAGACATCCTAACTTGTCTTTGGATCAAGTAATTGCATCCAGAAATGATATGTTGCCCTGGTATCATATTAAGTCTTTCAAATATAAGGATACTAGACTTTAGTCTTATTTTAAAAACACCAATAGCATCATAGAGTCTAAATTTTAATTGCGTAAGCAAAACATAGTTTGACTTAGGTATTCTGGACCATATCATTGCATTAAAATTTTCATTTTGGTTCTGTATTTTTCCGTGAAACAAACGGTTTATATAAGCATCTGATTTTAGTTCTACATTAATGGGCTTTAACTTAAGAACGATTTCAATAGGAAGACCTGGTCCCCGTTTAATCTCATTGGTTCCATTACCTTTATCTCGATGGAATTTACACCAACTATCTTTACCTGTGAGACAATGCGGGTAATGCCAATTATTTTTGCTTAAAGATGCTACATGAAATAAGCTTGCCAAAGCTGAAGATCTCATACCTTCAAGGTTGCCACAGTTTTAACTAAAATACCAAAATAATTTTGCAATTGATTAATTTATAGCATTTGTTGCTGCTGCTTTGAATTAATAACATATCGATTTTTGTCACATATTTTACATTTTCTAGACAATGATTCAACATCTAAAACCTTTCGATTTTTAATTGATAATGCAGCGGTTACCCCATTGTGTGAACTATATCCCCTTTTTAACCATGTTCCATCAACAGAAACTCCAGTATCTACAATCTCATTAGGAGATTTGCTTTCTCTGAGTTTTTATACAGTTTCATTTTAAGCTGTTCTGAGCTTCATTCATAGCTTCAATAACATTAGTTTTTGAAAAAAAACAGCTTTTATTGCATAATTCTTTTGGGATATTCATAAAGAGTGGCAAACCGATGCAGACCAGCTTGGCCTTGACCAAGTGTTCTCACGGCATACACTAATCTTTTATTAATATCAAACCCTGCGACATTTTTTAATGCGTCATAGTCTAACTTAAAACCACAAACGCAGTTTAAAGATAAATTTGATGCATATCTCTTGCAAGACTTTTATTTTCGCATAATGACAACTGAGGCCAATTAACCTCGCCCCTTCCCAAAAAAAAAAAAAAACGCTTGTGCAAAAAATAGTTGTGTTGTAAAATTATGGAAAGGAATAAATTGATTTAGTGGAGTTAAAAAAAAAAAGTTAAAGATGAATAAATTAAATAATCAGAGTTTGAACAACTAAAAAAAAGACAGTGCTATCTTATCAAGTAACCATTTTACGTATTCAAACTTCTAGTAAAAATGCTGTTATTCAAATTCTGATTTTAAAGAAAGCAGTTGGGACAGCACAACAAACAGAGCATCAGATATGCCAAAGTTTACTCATTTAATATTAAGACTTTAATAGATGACATTGTTTGTATTTACTCATTTAATAGTAATGCTCCGTAAAAGTGTTGTTATAAATAGGGTGTTTTATAGTATCACCACCACAATCACCCATTCCTAAAACACACCTATATTATTTGCAAGTGATTTTGAACAAAAAAATAAAAAATTTGGGAATTTAAAAGTAATTCCTAATTATCCTCTAGACACCTGTACTTCTATCTCACTCTATTATCCTTTTTTTAATGCTAATGCTTCTTTATTGGATCCACTGCTTAATGCAGCTTTCCTAAAATGAGTTGCATTTACAAAACGTGACTTATAGTTAATGTAAAAAAAAATTAATTTAACAATATTTATTTTAAATTTAAATTTATGTTTTTTTGACAAAAAAAAAAAGTTTTTATTACAGTTTTCAATTCTTTTTAAAGTTACTAAAACTTTATTTAAAATTCGTTTCAAATGTGAGAAAGTTGTAAAGACATCAGACATCTAAGATGTTAGACTTTGTTGTCTTCCAGTATAACTGTTTATTAAAGTGTTTTTTTTTTCATTAAACGAATTTAAGTTCTTTTATTTTCTTTAGGTAAATCACCTAAGAAAGTTAATTTTTATCATATATTTATTAGCCCTGAAATATTCCGTGTTATCGGCCTTTTTTAGAAAAATCTCACAAAGGCAAAATTGGGTTTTAGAATAATTATTTCGGGTTTATAGCTATATAAATCATAGTTACAAACATCGTTTAAAATGTTATTTATATATGAACATTTTTAACACTATTATTGTTAATCGTGCTTTTAAAAAAAAAAATAGGAGAAAAAATTGAGCTATCAAAAAAACTAAACCCTAACAAACCCAACCCCCAGATTATCTCAGTAAGATTAAACAAACCCAACTTAACCCCCTGATTATCTTAGTTAGCATTGATTGCTTTTAAGTTTTTTTAATTAACTTTGTTTAACTATTTTTATTTTTAAGAACAAAAACCAGAATTATCTTCGTATTCAATTTGACTTAACTAAATAAACTTTCTATTGAAGAACCACTCATTTAAGTGCTATTTAAATTACTCTAATCAGTTTCGATTTGAGTTTGGTGCATTTGTTATGTCGTTCTTGAACATTGATCAATTATCTATAGAAACGAATATAGCAATATTAATGGAACAAAATGATATTATTTCAATAACTTCAAAGAATACTTTTGCATAAAATAGCCATGGATTTTGATTTTTTAAGTCCTAAAGTTATACAATAAAAACACTTTTTTTCCTTTATTACCATTTCAGCGGCTGCTTTACTTTAGTAAGCTGCTCTTCAACATTCCCACTGTTTCCACAACAGTCCAAATCTAAAACTTGTTTGCTGGACTCTTACTGGAGTTTTAGCTCTTTAATTTGGTCCAAATGTTTTTAAATTTTACAAGATTTCAAAAAAAATTCCTTTTTTTCTTAAGGTTCCAAGAGTTTTAAAAGTTTAGCGTTTGATGATTTTTTTATTTTTATTGTTTTTATTATTATAAACTAGTAAAAATTGTGGTGGGTGCTATTTTTAACCTGCGCAATTTTTTTTACGTGAACTGTTTTGCTATGGCAAAAGAGTACACATTAAACGTTTAAGTACACTAAAACTGTTAATCTGCTGTTTTATTGTTAGTGTAATTCAAAATGTTAGTTCTAAAACTCAATATCCCAAAAACATATTACGCAATGTTGCAAAAACCAAATGCACTTAACTACTGTAGCACAAACTAGCAACTTTATTCAAAAAAACTTGACTTGATGGTCTCAAATTGACTTGATGGCCTCAAAAATTGAGGTTTAAGTAAGCAACCTAACTTTCGTTTTAGTTGAATTAAAATAATTGTTTCATTGCTGAGTTCCAAAAAGTCTTAAATTCACATAAGCAAAATAAAATTTCAAAATTAAATTTCAAGGTATAATAATAGACTTTAAAATAGATTAAGAAAATATTTACAATAAAATTTAGAAAAAATTTAGAGAACATTGATAATAAAATTCAACTATCCAAGCAAGCTGCACATTTTATGGTTTTTATTCAGGTTTAAACGGCTCACCAACCCAAATAAAATAAAAATAAGTAAAAAAACCTTTAAAAATAAAATAAAAACCTTTAGAAATTTTACCGTCCAGAAAAACCTGTCGGTTGATTGGTTTCTTGCTCTTACAACTCTTATATAAAAACTTTTACTTAAAAAGAATATTTACTTACGGATACAGACATTTTCGTCTGATAAGTCTCTTGAAATGTTTCTATAGTAACCATCAATGCATCGGTCACATTTAACACCTCGCGTATTATGTTGACAGTTTTGGCATACTCCTGTTCGCAAAAGGTCACTGTAAACACAGGTTGTAGTGTGTTCGTTGCAATTACATTCTAAAAAAAAAGGACAAAATTTTTTTGTAAATAACTTATTATTATAAGATAAAAAAAAATTTAAACAAACAAGCAAGCGTACTCTCGCAAGGATTTGCATGAGTTAAATTTCCGGGCATCCATAATCTGTTACTAAACATGGGCAAACACATACTGCAGTCATCTCCCATAGTGTTATGATTACAATCACATTTTTCAACACCATCTTGAAAATCACAAAATTCTGAATGACCATTGCAGTTACATCTTGCGTCAACACGTATCTCACTAATTGCATAATAATATTGGCTAAGTGTTGTCTCCTCATTTATAAACTCTCGTCCGTCTGTCCCTGGATATTCTAAACGTAACCGAATATTTGTGGCTTCTAAGTATGAACTAACACTTTTATTGTAGTAATCTTTAGGTGTGTAGCGTGTTCGAGGATCAAAATGAACAACACCACCGCTGCGAGGGAACTCTCCACTGTATTGCTGAGAACAAATTGGTTTAAATGGATCTCGAGGATTTATTTCTGGATCTGGTTGAAGATTGTATGCTGACCGGCAGTTCTTTGCATAAAACTGATATACATCCCATGTTTTTCCAAAGTCTCTTGAACGTTCTATTACCATTTGTTTTGGTCTCTCTGTATAAAAAGTCACGTATACTCCTCCGCTAATTAAATAACTCTTGCCTATTGTTAGTGTAATATTAACTTTTAAAGGTTCAAACATTTTGGAAATTCCATTTTGGTTTGACTGCCACCATGTTTGTGACTGCCACCAGGTTATTTTGCTATTGACATCAGCATCATTAATATTTTCTACCGGGTGGCTGTTAGCTGGATCAGATGCGTCACATATCTCGCAAGCTCTTTCTGGGCCAATATAACAAAATCCCTCGGGAGGAGTACCGCATGTGTTAGTAGCATCTAGTTTACGTTTAAATGCAGCATTAATTGGAGAAGTTATACAAGTAATGGCCTGTCCTTTTTCGTCGTAACATGCAGTTGCGCAATAACGAGCCAAATAGAGCAAAATACCTAAAAGCATTATATGCTGTGAATGGGAAAGACCTCTGCGCACATCTTCGTCTAATTTTAGTAACATATCTAAAAAACCCATCTTGTATCTTGCAATCTTGTATCTTCTCAATTAATTACAGTTGTTCTAATTTTTACTTAATTTACCAACAACTTGTAATGTTTACAAAACCGTCATTATTAAAATCTACATGCAACAAATAAATCAATTAAAATTGTTAAAATTGATAGTGCTTCGATTTTTTGCACAGCTGCTCTCGTAAGGTGAATATAATAAAATGAGTTTTGAATCGAAGCCTGTATAGTTTAAAGTGCAATTGAAGTTGTTAGCGTCTTAAGTGATTTTACTTGGATTCATTGAAATTCATCAATTTGTTATTCTCTATTTACTAAAATCAATTTGCTATTCTCTATTTACCAAAAGCTCATCAAAATGCTTAAAAAAATTAATTTCGAATTTTTTTTTTGTGTGTGTATGCAAGCTGAAATAATTTTCTAGTTAATAATATTTTTTTCCTTTCTTTAAAAAAAATATTTATTTTATTTATTTCTACATTTTACTTTAAATATTTGTTTTAAATTTTCCATTTGTTAAATGTTAAAACATGCTTTAAATTTTAGCTATTTTGTTATATTTTGTTATATAGCCACAGCGCAGAATCTATTTAATTATATAGTCATTCCGCAAAATCAGTGATAAAAAAATTAAAATTCGACTGAACTTTTTATTAAACAAATTTTCAAAGCGATACTACTGTGTTTTTTTTTTTTGTTTGAAATAAAATTAGGAAATGTATATATGTATATACATATATATATATATATATATATATATATATATATATATATATATATATATATATATATATATATATATATATATATATATATATATTCATTTCGAAGTACTTTTCTAAGGAATAAAATAGTTTTTAAAAATTATGGAATTTTTATTTAAGAAAAGACTAAAAGAAATTATTTTATCTTTTGAAGACATATATTTATTTTTTTAAATTCAAAAATAAATATGAAGCTTATTACAAAGGTAATATATAATAGTATATCTGATCCACATCTTAAATATTAATGAAAACAGTACTTTTTAAAATATTTTTGTATTTATTTATAAAAGTATAAAAAAATTTCTTTATACCAATTTTATTTATATATTCTTACGAAGTTTATGTTCTCGCTATTTATTACTACGACATTATTTTGTTTTTTTTATTTTATATTTTTTGTTAATTTATTGTACTTACTATTAACGAGCTGTTCTCAATGATAATGCCTGAAAGTCTACTGCGCGTCTCCGCGTTCTTTTTTTTGTTTTTATTTTTATACCTGTATATTTTGTTATACTTTTTTATTATATAAAATTTTTTATCTTAACTATCTTATTGGATAAATTTATTGAATATTTAAGAAAAGAACAATATATATATATATATATATATATATATATATATATATATATATATATATATATATATATATATATAAATATATATATATATACATATATATATATATATATATATATATATATATATATATATATATATATATATATATACATATATATATATATATATATATATATATATATATATATATATATATATATATATATATATATATATATATATATATATATATATATATATATATATATATATATATATATATATACATATATATATATATATATATATATATATATATATATATATACATATATATATATACATATATATATATATATATATATATATATATATATATATATATATATATATATATATATATATATATATATATATATATATATATATATATATATATATATATATATATATATATATATATATATATATATATATATATATATATATATATATATATATATATATATATATATATATATATATATATATATATATATATATATGTATATATATTAACAATAACAGTAAAAACACATCAACTTTGAATAACGCTAATGTTTATTAAACAATAATTTTTTGTTGATAAAATAAGATTTACAAAAAATTAAAGATTAATATATTTTATTTTTAATATGAGTGGATGCTATGTGGTTAAAAATTAGTCATTAATTATAAAATGCGTCCTCTCTACTAAAATTTTTGTTCTCAATCTTTGATTTATTTTTAATTTTTAACTAATGTTTTTATTAAATAAATGTTTGAAAGCCTGTTCAAACAAATGTGCAATGTTATGTTTATTTCCTTCAAGATTTCAACTTTTTAATATGGTAAGGATAGTGCATCTTGAAGCCACTTTCATCTTTACTCGATACGGGCGAGCTTATTGAAACTATACCATACAATGATTTCTTAGATCAAATAAGTGAAGCCGTTTTTGCCCTTTTTACAAATTTTTTTGACATTTTCTCAAAAAAAAAAGAATTTTATTGGTTCTTATGAAAAATTTATCAAGGAACTTGAATTTTACTTCTAAAATAATTATTTTTTATTGTAAAACACTTAATTTAGCCATTTTCGTGCTAATATAAAAAAAAAATCAAACTTTTTCGTAAAATTTTTTTTTACAAAAAAGAGGTTTTCTGCTATTCAAGCTTCTCTTCTTTTCCTTAGATATCTTATTGTGTCTTCTTATTCATCTAAATGCTTAAATACTTCTTGTTTACATTACGTAACGCACGTGGAGCTTATTAGTTTAGTTTTACACAAAGTTACTATTATTTCTATACAAAATTTTAAACGATCGTTTTCTCTGAATCTACATTTTCATACTCAAAAATATCTCTAGTTCAATTGACTTGAATTTTTCACAATATGTTTAATACACTAGTGTCAACAAAATGTACCAAAATCAGCATTAATCTGCAAAGGAAAAGACGGTTATTGATACTTAGGTCTATTTTATATCATAAAATATATACACTTCAAGAAAAATACCATAAAATTTTAAATAAAATTTTTCTTTTCATTATTTTGGTACATTTTGTTAACACCCATGTACAAATGCTACAGCAAAATTTGATACCAATTGGACTCTGCAATATAGAGTTTACTTTGTACCATCGTAGGGTCCTTTTTGGCCTTTTTACCCCAATTATTAATGTTGTATTAAGTTTTTTTAAATTATTTTTAATTTTTTTATAGTGTTTTAAATACAAAAAATTTATTTGAATAGTAAAAAACTTTATACAGCACATTAAAAAAAAATAGTTCGAATGGGAATCTACCACCAAATCAAATAAATTTATATATTTTGTTATATATTTTAAATATAAATACTATGTAAAAGTATTAAGAGGAAATGAGAATACTTGTAAAATAATAATTTATTATTCCTTATTTATTTTTGATTTAAAATATATATATATATATATATATATATGTATATACAAATAATAATTTATTTTTTTTTTTAAATTTTTATTTAACCGAATATATTTTTCTGATACAAAAATAATAATAATAAATTTTAGAAAATAGACAAACAAAATAAAAAATAATAATAATGACAATAACTAAACAAATAAAAAAAAGCTATTAAAAGTTTTATAGGTAATTTTTATTTAAAAAAAAAATGGTGAAAAAGTTAAAACAAAATCACAGAACAAAGAATCCCAATTTTTACCTAATATCGTGTAATTCTACTATGAATTTTTAATACTATTTGGCATTGAGTCTATTAAGTTCTCTAAAATATGTTTTGCAACATATCCAAGTATTGTTAGTAAAATATTGCACAACTCCGCAAGATTCCTTGATGCTTTCTTGGCAATCTCTTTATCAAGCCAACTCCAAAGATTTCCATTGCAATTTAGATCTGGGCTATTTGGTGGCCAAGTTCAATACTTTTGCTTTCGAATCATTCAGAAACAATTTTAGCCCTGTGACATAGTGCATTGTCTTGCTGAAAAATGAACAAAACGAATTGCTCAAGTGCATCAATTGATGGTAACAAGTTGTTAATTAAAATATCGACGTAATAAATAGAGTTGAGTTGGCCATCAAATAATTCAAACATACTGAGATCATAATATGTCATGCAGCACTATATTTCAACCGACCCGCTAATTGTTTTGTTCTTTGAACAATACAATCAAGATTATTTTTTTCTGAAGGCTGCCTGCGAATCATAATTTGGTTTTTTCGGTTATTTCCTAAGTGCAAGTGATGCCGATGCTTGACGTCCGTTTGAAAGTTTTCATTCCCTCCCTAACTCATGCGGCGGCATGGTTCAATTTTTTTTACTAACCTGATTAAAAGGCAATCATCATTGGGTGACGTCAAACGCGGTCTTCCAGAACGAAGGCAATCAACGTAAGATTTTGTTTCTTTGAATCTTTTGATGATTGTTAGCACCAAACTATGTGATTGCTTTATTATTTTTCCAATTTCACGAGCGGTTTTACCTTCCTAGTGAAAATGCATCACTTTTACACAATCTTCATAGGTAATAGACTTTCTGCTCATTTTTTCAAAAAAAAAAGAAATTTTTTTGTTTGAAATCAAATTTCTTTTTTTTTAAATAAAAAAAAGAAAGAAATTTCAATTAACAATGAAGTTTTTTGGTAATAAATTAGGACACTTCCGCCGCATGTAGCACAAAAAATTCTTTGTGGTTCTTAACTTTTTCACAAAAAAAATATATTAAAAAATTAACAAATAATATTTAATCCTTATTTTCACAGGTTCTATTAATTAATTTTCAAAACAAAAAACTATTTCTTTTTTCTCATGTTCTATTTAATATGTTAAAAAAAAATAGACTATTTTATTATCTTTAGAATAAAAATTAGTTTTATTTGAAAAAAAAAATTTTTTATTTAGTGGTTCTTAACTTTTTCACAATAAGTATATATATATAATATCTATATATATAAGTTTCTAACTATGTTCAAAGAATTGATCTATAATTAACTATACTATAACTTAAACTAACTATAAATAAAATATAAATAAGAAATAAATCAGCAATGAACAAAGCAACAAAAAAAGACTAATTGACTATATTGATGATATTGAAAATAATATGCAATGATGAAATTGATATAAAATAAATGCAATGATAAAACATATAATTAAAAAATAATAACATGCAAAAAAAAAAAAAAAAATGAAGAAATTTGAAAATTATCTTATGTAATATAAATATTTAGTGAAAACCCGTTATTTTACCCCTGAAAATACCGCGCTTAAAAAAACAAACTAAAAAAAATTTGAAATAAACATTTTTTATAAACTAATGCTTACTTTAGTTAAAATATATATGTATGTATAGTATAATATTTATGTATTATATGAAATAAACATACGCATAATTATAATTAACAATTAAACATTTACATAGATAGGTTACTCGAGTATTTCTAGTCTCTTATCTCTTATGTAATATGTAAAAGTTTTTTTTTTTATTTACATTGATTTATAGTTATTTATAAATTATACTGTTATTAAATCAGATTCGAAAAAAACCCAGTAAAATTCACTACAAACACAAAGCATTCTGCGAAAAAATGCAACGTTAAGACAAAATTTCACGCTCGGCAATTTGTAATGCGCACGTGTGAGCACAAGGATTTACCGTGTGCTCAAATATTTTGTTCGTAAACTATCTAATATCAGAGATAAATCGTATAACGGAGATACAAATCTCAATAACTAATATGCAGTCGTCTAAAATAATTTTTTTCTCCCTCTTTTTAAATAATGAAATTCTTTATTAATGTAGATTGAATGAGAAATTTATTTTCTTTCAGAAAATATATAATTTTATCTTTTTTTAAACTTAGTTTTCCTAAAACTTCTTATAAATACATATACAAAGTTCTACCCTAAGCAACGTGGTTAACAACAACGTTTATAGGTTTTTTTAAACCAAAACTATTATTGTTGAAAAAAACAAATGATGCAATAAAGAACCGAAAGAAGAAACCAGGAAATATTAAGAAATCTCTCGAAGGAGGTAAAATTTCAGAATTTGTAAATAAATTTTGAAATTTCAGAATTTGTAAAAAAATTAACTAAAATAATTTTTTTTTATTTTAGTTAATTTTTTGTACTTCAATCACACAATTGTGTGATTGAAGTACAAAAACATATATTAAAAGAAATAAAATTTAGAACATCTGACAAACATCGTTTTTTCTCCGTATGACGCAATCTTTAGTAAAAATTGTTTGCTAAAAAAATATTAAAAAAAAAAAACTTTTTAATGGGGTGGCACGGGTACCCTGAAGGTGACCTAAGACCTTATATCAAGTCCCATGAAATTTTTTTTTTGTTTTTGAAAGTAGTACATTTGTACATTCTGAAACTATCAAAATTTAAATCATTTGTTGGTAGCTTTTTTAGAAAACTTAGTAAGAAGTTTTATAAATAACGATGTTTTCGTATTAAAATAATACTTTCCCGTCAGCCATTATAGTTGTTTACTTTCTGCAATTGCAGCAGCGTGATTGGCTTTAATAATATTTATTAGTTTCCGATTGGCTTATAGTTGTTGTTGCTTTAAAAGACTTTAACAATATTTATAAACACATTTTAGCAATAACAGCGATTTTATTTAATTAATTAAGTAAAATACTTATATTGACTTGAATTTAAAAGCCGATTAAAAAATATAGGAACTATTTCTCAATAATAGAAAAGAAATGCCATACTTTGCTAAAGATCATAACGAGTTTTTAAAATGCTTTTGCATATGCTGTATGAAAAAAAGTAATGATTTAAGATGCATTCAAACCAAATGCAATAAACCAGGTCCAAAACAAGCAAAAAATTATGAAAATCTTATCAAGAGATTTTTTTGGGAAAACTACTCTGTTGAAAACCCGGATCTGCCTAAAATGTTATGTTCTAATTGCAGAAAAAATATAGTGAGTTTAGAAAAAACAGATTCAAAAAGATTTTTATTCAAGGCTCGACCTAAGTACGAAGGTAAGTTTTATAAGAAAATAAGCCAATAAAAACCAATTATGTTTTGCATTATTATTGTTTTTCTTATAAACAATATTTTGTTTGCACTAAAAAAATAACTTTTTATTACTTTTAGGTCTTAATACTAGAGTTATTCGAGGTGGGAAATGTGAGTGTTTTATTTGTGTTAATGGGCGTAAAAATGGTACTGAAACAGCAACTCTTCCACCAATGGTATCTTGTGAAACTAATGCAGATATTGATCAAAGTCACAGTAATTTGAATCTTTCGACTACCAATGAAAATCTTGTTCTTTGCAGAAGTTGTTTTCAACAAATAGGAAAAGTATTAAACATCCTTGCACAAAGTTAGCTAAGCAAAGGAATTTGATGCATATAGTACAATCAACCTCACCTGTTACTAAAGAAAAGGTTTTATCCACCACAATCAACAATTTAGTAACCCATGATGCAAAAATAACATTGAACACCTTTGGCCCTAAGAAGCTTGTTGTTTCTATTGGAGTAGTTGAACCGAAAACACCGTACTTTTCACATTCAAAACTGAAACAACTACAGAGCAAACTTCATACAAGGTATAGATTGTCTACTACTAAATTCAAGAAATATAATTTATTTTAAAAAATCATTTACTGTTTTTATCATTGTATCAAATTTACTAGTGACAATAAGATGTTAGAAATTGCCCGATTTATACGAGTGAATGGAGGAAGAAAATCTGTTGAGCCTTATTATTCTGAAAAGTTAACCGAAGAAAACAAAAATCTATTGTTTTTGTTTGATGCTGAGCTTATGCTGATCCAGTCAAAACAGAATACTGGAGATAATAAAAAAGTGGTATAACTAAATATATATATATATATATATATATATATATATATATATATATATATATATATATATATATATATATATATATATATATATATATATATATATATATATATATATATATATATATATATATTATATAGTGTTTATATATATATTTACATATATATAGTGTTTTACTTTAACTAAAGATTTTCAGTTTCTTAAAAAGCTCTATAAAAGTAATATATTATAATAAAATATTATTCTATGCAACATTTTAATTTTATATTTTTGTATTTGATTAATTTGAAAGTTGATAATTTAAAATAAATCATCATCCTTGGACTTAAAGTTGTTTTGTAATTATTTAGTGTATTGAAAGAACTATTCCTGGTGTAATTTGCGATAATGTTGATGAGTTTGTTGCAACAGTTTTGCGACGTAGATCTCTTGAACCAGAGAATGTTGATGTTAAGATTGGGGTAGATGGAGGGCAAGGCTATCTTAAGGTTACTTTATCAATCACATTAAAGCCAGAGCTTGAAGTACATTCAATTGAAAAGAAAAGAGTGAAATATTCTGATGAGTATGGATTTAAAGAATTCAAGTATACTAGTGTTCACAAAACTTTAGTTTTGGCGGTATTACCCTCTATTGATGAAAATTATGCAAACATAAAAATGTTGTTGGATAAATTAAAACTTAATTCTCTGGATTACTCTATTTCAGAAGATCTAAAGGTTCTTCTTCTGATGGTTGGAAAGCAGTCAGCAGCTTCGAAGCATCCTTGCCCATTTTGTGAAACAGAATTGCCAAATATGCTGAGAGCTAAGTCATATTCTCTAACTTCTCTGTGTGATTGGTGTAACAAATGGATGGCTGCAGGAGGAAACATTGCAAAAGCTAAAAATTTTAGTAACGTAGTTAATCCTCCTTTATTGACTGGAAATGTAACAAAGAAGATCTTAGAAATTGTTAATATACCAGGCTTACATATTTTGCTAGGCATAGTAGACAAGTTACTCAAAATAATTGAAAAAAACTTGTTTGAGGACACTAATCAAGGATTTAATTTTGTAAATAGTTATCTATCTACAATTAATCTTGCCAGAGTACCTTATCAAGGTAAACACAGGTTAGAAGGAAATGCATCCAACAAGTTTTTAAAAAAACTTGATTGCTTTCAAATATATCTGGATGAGCACAATATTATTGGTGGCAAATATATGAAAGCTTTGAGAGACTTTAGCGATGTTGTTCACGGGTGTTTTGGGAAAATATTAAATCCAAACTACTCTGATTATATTAAAAGATTTTCACAAAGTTTCAGAGATCTTGGTTCAAACATTCCTCTTAAAGTTCATATAGTGGAGCATCATGTTAAAGAGTTTATTGTTATGAAAGGAGGAAAGTTTGGTAAGTGCATATTTAGAAAATTAACTGATAACTTTTTAAATTTTAACATATAAAAATAATAATATTAAATATTTTGAATTAAGGTTTAGGGTATTGGACTGAGCAAGCATTGGAATCAGTCCATCAAGACTTCAAACAATTTTGGGAAATACGAAAGGTAGGACAAGACAACGCTAATTTTAAAGAAGTCTTGCGAAGAGCTGTCTGTGTGTACAACACAATGCATTTATAGTTAAATGTAGTATTTTTTGTTAGTAAATATTTCCTTTTTTTTTTTTATAAATAAAACTATTTTATTTAGAATTCTTTCATTACAAATCCAAAGATGATTCTATATGGGCATTGTATTCCTGTAGACCTACATTATCCTCTTCAATAAAAAAGAAAGCTAACTTTTAAGAAGTGATAAATTAGTCAATGTTCTGACTAGAATGCCCAAATTATCAGAATTTATATCAAAATACGATCCTCAAATTGTCAATCCACTAGATCAAACAACCAAACAAATTATATACAGCTATTTAATTCACTTGCAGGGGTCTTAGGGCGAGTCAGAGGGGCATTAATATCTAGTTAAAACATGTCTTAAAGCTTAGATTTCTCAAAAAGCTACCAAAAAATGATTTACTTTTTAGTAGTTTTGGAATGTGCTCATGGACTACTTTCAAAATCAAAAAAAAAATTTCATGGGATATGATATAAGGTCTTAGGTCACCTTCAGGGTACCCGTGGTGGGTGAATAAAAAAAAGCAATTACTTTAACTCAGCGTTTTTGCAGCTTTACGCGAATAAAAATTTTAGCAAAATCACTAAAATATTTTTTTACGTAAAGTTGAGCAATTACTTTAAAAATGTAAAAGCTATTTCTTTGTTTTATTTACCTGATCATCAACACTGAATTTAATATAAATAGTCGCACACCGTTGACCATCGTACACAGAACATTGCTTCAAACGGATGCGTTATCGATGCACGAAATACCGAATACCGATAATTGGTAGTACAGTTACTCTATTAATGTTAATACAAACAACCAATCAAAACAACTTACACTTTTTAATTTATTTAATGTTGCTATAAATATTAAATTTCATATGAAAATAAGCCATAAATAAAATTTTTTATGAATGTGTGCCATTCTTTAGTATTGTGTAATTCATTATAATGTTCTAGTGTTTATTTGTAGTTTTTCGTACCTATATAAAATTCGCCCTAGTATTTTTAAATAATTTAATAGTTTAAAATCTATGATTCTAGATGTTTTTGATATAATTTTTCTTGTTGAGTGTAAAGTTTCTTTAATTTTTTTAACTGAGAGCTGCTTAGTTTTTCTCCGTTCGAATCATGAGTAGGAATACCCTAAAAAAAAAGTTATAAAAGTTGAAAAAGTTTGAGTAAATAAACAACTTCTAAAAAACGGATATTTTTCTTATGAAATGTATTTATTATTTTAAAAAACAACGTAAAAACCTGTTCATCAAACAGAGAGTATTTGTCTTGCTCAAGTTTGAACATTTCTGACGGGGGGACTTTGGCTTTGGCTTCCTTCATAAGCTATATAAAATCATAAAAATAAGAATTTCAACAAGGACATTTAAATATAAAAAAAAATTGGGGGCATTTTGTTTATTTTATTTGCTAACAACATCAAGCAATCATTCATGTTTAACTGTCGAAGAGGTCTCATACCTTTTCCTCTAATTGTTTTTGCTTTAATTCTTCCTTCTCTCGTCGCTTCTTTTCAATCTCCTGAAAAAAATTTGTGAAAAGTTATGAAAAGGGTAAAACTAGAAGAAAAAAAAAAAAAATAATAACAAAAAAAACAAACAAACAACGTACATCTAACTTTTGTTGCCGTTCTTTAAGTAATGTTTCTTTGTCAACTAATTTCACAACGGGAAGGTTGTTACCTAAATTATTGTAAGTATTACCTATTGAATTTTAAATTAAATAAAAAAAAATTTTATCTTGTTTTTAAATTTCTAAAATTAAAACCACTACATTGAGTGATAATATCCTTTTTTTTTTCATAAATATAAATTTTTTAACTATTGCTTATAATAATAATAATAATAATAATAATAATAATAATAATAATAATAATAATAATAATAATAATAATAATAATAATATATATATATATATATATATATATATATATATATATATATATATATATATATATATATATATATATATATATATATATATATATATATATAAACTAAAAAATGGTTTAAAAACGACAAGTCTGCAAAAAGAGAACATTAAAAACAGTTAGTTACGAAAATATACTTATTTAGGGAATATTTAAGAATTAAAAAAATACACTCATTTTATACACAAAGATAAAAAGGGCTCTTTTTTTTTTTAAAAGGCAGCCAAAATAAAAATGGCAGTCTTAAACGAGTTGCACACGTTAAAAAAATTAGATGTGGACGTGCATCACTCATTAAAAATGGCAGATATAAATCAAATGAGCAGATAAGCGTATCTAATCCTCTGAACTATAAAAACTGAATAACAAGTTCTTAGCACTACTGAGTTGTAAAAAGATTTAGGAGTATCAATTGCACGAGATTTAAAATGGGAAGCTTAAATTAAATCAGTAGTAGCCAAAGCATATAATAGATTGGGTTATTTGTCAAAAATATTTAAATACAAAACAAAATCACCTTTCAGACAATTCTACTTTAGTTGTGTGAGACCATACATTAAGTATGCAATTGAAATTAGGTTGCCTCATACGGAAAAAGATATAAATATCTTTGTAAACAAATAAAGACGAGCGATAAAATTGATATCGGAAATACAACATCTATTATCTTTATGAAAAATGATTATGCTCTTAAAATTTTACAATTTTATCAGAAAGAAGAAAAAGAGGGGTTTTAAAAAAAGTTTTTAAATGCTATAAAAGTTTTGAGGTCATATATATATATATTGAGGTCAATGCTCTTAAAGAACAGAGCAATAATAAATTAGTAAAAACAGTTATCTAATTTTTGGTTTATTCAACAGCATGTTTTTCCATCAGTAGGTTCATCAGAAAAGTAATTAAACTAGATAAATATTTTTTGCTGTAAAATCATTTATCTAAGACCTCTTCCGCGTGAAAATGCTAAAAATGAACCATTGAAACAAATACAAAAAAATATTTACATTTGAGAGAAAAATACAGCACTTTCTATTTCCTTTAAATCAGAAAAAATGTCTTTAAGTTTTCAAAACGCAAACTATTTTATTTTCTTGTACTAGTGACCAACCCAGTCCCAATCATGTATTCATAATGTCTTTAAAGATCTTTTGTCCTTCTCTTTAAGATTTATCTAAAATATGTAAAACTTAGGATTCTTTATTTTGATCTCTAAATCTGCAAATTTCTATTTTGAAATCTTGGAATTTTAGAATTCAGAAATTATAAAAACTTTTAACAATTGAAGACCCACCCACGGGTTTGGTTGTCACATACAATGAGCTGGCTACCACATAATTGGTACGTTTTGATTAAATTTAAAACTAGTACCAATAAATTTTGTTTATATAAAACTAAGAATAAATCTAAATAATCTGAAAAAAAAAGTTATATACTGAAAAGAAAAAAAAAAATACTATTTACCGAAAAAAGTTTTTTTTTTTTAATATAACGCTATAAACACATTTAGTTTAGGACTATTTAGATGTTTTTAAAAATGGTGTTTTTATAAATTATTGGATGAAGAACACAATTTACATATAAATTGGTGTAAGCCTGGTGTGCATTCTTCATAAGCACATTTTTGGTAAGTCCACTGTTCTCTTAATCTGCCGTTAGCAAATGATTCACAACAATAGATACATAGATATTCTTCTTTTTTAAAAAAAAAAATTAGCAAACCATGCTTTGACAGCTGAGTAAGTATGAATTATAGATGAACGCTTTTTCTAAACTCTTTTTGACACTAACCTTGGACCTTTAGGCAGAGGCCTTATACTCTTAGGTAGTATAATTGAATTTGTTATAACTAAACTTTTAAAACTCGAGGCAATTGTGAAAACCATCCCCTATATTATATGACAAGCAACCCCTTCTATGTAAGTTGCAAGACACCTGTAAATTTATCTAAAAGCGTGTGAATTTCATGAGAATTTTTGTGGATTAAGTTTCCAAATGAATAAAAAACTTTAAAAATGTACATTCGAAGCACAATAAAATAATTTTCGTTTAATAAAAGAAAATTTCTGAGTAAGCGAAATTTAACTTTTTCATATTAAAAACCTATAAAAACGAATAACTTTTTTTCTACACGCTAAAAAAACTGAAAATTACAGTGAAAATGTTTTTTTTTTATATAACATTTTCATTGTATGATTTTAAAGTTCTAAACCTTTTCTACATTTCCTGTAGTAAATATTTTGACAACAAGCCCAGTGTGACAACCAATCCCGCTCTTCCCTATATGTAAATTTACTTTTCCCTATATGTTAATTTAATAATGGCTGTGTGTTCAGAAAAGATATAATTGAAGACATAAGTGGATGAAGGCGTTAAGTTACAAAAACAAGGAACTGAGATATTTGGAGTTAAATTTTAAACACATTTTGTTTCAGATGTTTTTCTACAGCAAACAATTTTACGTTAGCAAAACTATTTTTAAATTAAATATTTACAGAGCATTATAGTAATCAAACATAGCATTGTTAATGGATGAATGTATTTAAATCCCTTAGCACCTACATCCATATTTTTTATTGTTGCAGGTGAATTGATAATACATAATAAAATAAATGATATGTAAAAACATAACACTGTGAAAATGTTATTTTGGCACATTTTTAACTTTTTTATGTTTTTGTGCGATATTATTAACTTCATGTGAAAGAGCATTATTTAAAACCTTTATCTGCACAAAAAAGTGGAAAGACACAGTGAGCCCAGAAGGCAAAGTTTTAGAAATTTTGAAGTTTTGGAAATTATAACTAATGATTAAGAAATCCTAAAAAACTCATTCCTAGGACTTTTTGGAAAGATATTTTTTTACTTATTATAGGAAAGTTTAAATTTTTAATATTCAACTAAATTTATGGACTGGGTTCAAATAACCATATTTGAGCATTTTTGATAAATTAGTATTTTTTGATAAGTACTCAAACTTAAATTTTTTATTAGGTGACAATTAAAAGAGTATTTTATTAGATATACTTAAAGAAAAGAAAATTTTAAAATTTAATTAAATTTGCGGTCTGGTTTTTACTGTTTATCGATAAGAAAATTAGTACTTAAAAATAAGTATTCAGTGGATCTGGATTTAAGAAATGTTAGTGTAATAAAATTATAAGGAAAAAGTTCTAATGATTTGATCTTGCAACATATATTTGAAGGTAAAAGGTTAAAATAGAAAAAAAATTTAATAACTTTATAACTAATCATATATGAGGTTTTCAAACATATCAAAATATCTCTTTGGTTTCGAAAACATACGTTTATGAGATCTGCTTGTATGCTCATTTGAACTACAATCTTGGCATAACTTTAAAGTATGCGAATGGATAATTTGGTTTAAAACACCAGGATCCGATCATCCTTATTATCTAGCTTTTTGTACAGCATTCATCCTTCTGATAATCAATCTCAAATACTTCACTAACTCTCCTAATATCTGTCTATTCAATAGTTTTTGTTTTGCTAAGTATAAAATCTGCAGCTTCTAGTCTGCTGAAAAGTTGTTTAAAGTTTAAATTCTTCATTGTATCTTGAATATAAACTTTGACAATATAAAAGTTCCTGTATCCTCTGTTTTTTCATCTTATCACTCATTTCTGTAAAAGATTTTCTTTGTTTTGTGAAACATGGTTCTGTAATGTAAACATCCTCTACTTCATAAATAATATCTTTTGATGCTTGTGAAAGTATAAATGCATATCCATTTTTTAAATGTTTTTCTTTCAGATGTTTATAACCTTTCCATTTTTTTTCACATACTTTTTCAAATTCCTGTAAATTAACTGATAGTTCAAAGATTTTATGAAGCATTTCTTTAATGGCTGACAATATTACTGAGTTTGAGTTAACAGTTTAGTCAGTTTTAAATAATTGTGTAAATAAATCAGTGATGCATTTTACATTTTATTTTTCCTCCATTACATTTATTTTTTATTTTATTTTACTTCTGATGAAACAAACACAAAACTATATCAAACAAATAATCACTGCTCAATTTTTTCATGTAAAAAAAAATATTGCTAACTTGCCTCAGTTTCTATTAAAATATTTAAAAAAAAGAAGTATTAAATTTTTAAAAAATGTATGACACAGTAGAGGCAAGCTAGCACTTTTGAAAAAACGTAAGATTTAATCTGATTTTTTGTAAAAAAAACAACACAAATTTACAAAATTACATAATCAAGTTTAAAAAACTCAAAAAATAAATAAAAATAAAAAAATTAAACATTTTAAATTTGTTTATTCAAAAATATTTGAATTCTATATCTGTTTTTTCTGAATTTGATATTCTATATCAAATTAAAAATATCTTTTACATAAGTGGTTCAGCAAATTTCATATAAGTGAATTCATTTTGAATGAAAACCAACCAAATTTATTTAACTTTTTTACATACACAAAAAAAACTTCATAAGTTCAAAAGTACATATCATCACTTAGAAATTAGCTAGAAACATGATTTTTTTTTTTATTTACCCACAAATTTATCTAACTTTCTGCATTAAATAATTTTTATAAACTTTCTCAAAAAAATATTTTTTGTCTATTGTTACCTCTAGGCCTACTGTGCTAGATGTTTTAAGTATTCAGGTTTTATTGAAATGAATATGGCATCTGGTATTTTTTACTTTGAAAAAAAATCTAAACTTAATTTTGTTCTCTCAGTTTATAAAGACCTTATAAAATTTTTGCAATTGTGGTTTGAAAATCTCTCGCTTCATTTTCCAAAGGAATAAAATGTTTTTTTAAAAACTCTTCTGCTAACAGCTCTTTAACTGTATTTATTCTTAGTCAAATTAGGCTTAATTTAATTATAAATTAATAAATCATTTAACAAATTAATTATAATAAATTAATTAGGGGTGAGACTTGCTAGTAGTCAAATTTTATAAATAAAAAAGGTGTAATAATTGTAGTGAAATAATTTAATTACAAATAGTTACTTTGGTAACTCCTATATTATTAGTAAAATAAAAAGTTTATAGTTTTAGAAATATTTTATTTGAAATATTTTATATTTTATAATGTAAATAAAACAAACCTTCATGATCTTCAAGCTGAACCCCAAGTTCAGGTAGCTTCGTGTCTCTGATTTCATCACACATTTTTAAAATTTCAGGAACCTTTTTCTCTCTTGCAACCTTTCTTACACTTTCACGAAACTCAGCAACAAGTTGTATGTAGGGCATAACTATCTCTTCATGCTTTTGAGGAAAAAGAAGATTTATTTTACATTTATATATGCAAACTTTAAACTTTGATTTTTATATGAATATCATTGCACATTTTTGCATAGCTATTTTTGCTAACAAATCAAAATATAATAAAGAAACTGTAGCCAATCAAAAAAGGTAAAATAATACTAGAATTTTGCATATATATTTACATATAAAAAGTATATTTACATACAAAAGGAAAAATAATACTAGAATTTTGCAATTATATTTACATATATAAATACTAAACTTTGATTGTTTTATGAATATCATTTGCTCAATTGAAGGGTTCAGCGGAAAGTGGTCTAACCCACATAGCGGAAAGTGGTCTAACCCACATTTTTGAAATTACTCAGATAATCACTGCAAACCATTGAGTATGTAGTTTGTTGTGGAAAAAGTGTTGAACCCAAATATCCACTCGAACAGTGCTGCTATCTATAATCATATTTACTTTAAAATAAATAAAAAATTTGAATTGTGGAAAAGTTGCCTATCCCACAATCAACATGGCGAAAATAAACAGCTCAAATTTGGAAGACTTTATAACAAAAAGTGGTTGTTATGGTTTAGGTGCAGATAAGAACCCTTCTTTAGCAGATGATATTAGCGAAGGTATGTATATAATTAATACAGCATCAAGATATAATTTTAATTGAGTTTATCATACAATAATATAGTTTCTAACCTAATGTTGTTTGGGCAGGTTTTCTTCTTCTAGTTTTTTCAAAACTGACATTCACTTTTTTATTGCAGATTCAAGTATTGGATCAATATGTTGAAAAAAATGGAAGACCTCTATCTATATTAACAGGACTTAATGGTATATACAATTTGTCTAAAAATAAATAGGCTTATAAAACGAATTTTTTAGTTTTATTAATATGGCCTAGGACCAATTGTTTACATTGGTGTTTGGCCTAGCAACAGACTAGCTAGGGCCATTTAGTTTGTTTTGTTAGGAGTTCTTTTTCAAATTTATTTAAATTCAAATGTTAATATTGTTGGAGAAGTAGGTGAGGATGACAGCTTCTCCCAGGAAGTACCAGAAGAAACCCAGTCTCTTTCGAGAAACAAAAAACAGACAGACAGACATAGTCGTAAGCGAGTTGCCCATCCAGAACTACAAACTTTTTCTGAAACAGAAAAAGTTAACAGGGGAAGGTTATGTTACAACAAAGGGCAAAGTAGTTAAACCAAAGACTTTTATTAACAAAGATTGTGGTTGCAATCTTGAGTGAAGCAGTAAAATAAAAGTTGCTCGCTGTAATCAAAGTTTTATTTGCTTATTTTCAACATACCAACCACACTATAGCCGAAAGGACAACCAGTACAGAAATTATCAGCAAAGAAAATGATCGCAACCAACTTTCAATTTTTCTATTTCGACACATATTCAATACAAAATTCAATTTACATTTTCACCAACCGCAATCAGATACATGTCAAAAATGTGATCTATTTAACAATAAAATTAGGTGTCTTTAAGAGGGTGAAGAAAAGAACACTGTTAGGAGGGACCTTATTATTCATCAAGAGATGACTAAAAAGGCAAAAGTAAAAATGAAAGAAGATACTCTAGATGTACAGACAAATCCATACAAGAGGGTATTAGTTTTTGACTTACAAAAAACTCTACCAACACCAGTGTTTAGTACAGGAATAGCCTACTAAAAAAGGCAAATGTGGACTTACAATCTTGGAATCCATGATGAAAACTTAAAAACAGGATTTATGTATACATGGAGTAAAGAACAAGCATCTAGAGGTACTCAAGAGATAGGTTCGTGTATCTTCTGCATTTTTTTTTTGACACATACCAGACATACATAACTGACCCATTTAATATTGTATAGTGATAGTTGTGGTGGCCAAAATCGTAATATAAAAATGTCTCTTATGTTACAATGTATTTTGCACAAATCTCCATCTCTGAAAACCATTGAAAAGAAATTTTTTGTACCAGGGCATAGTTTTTCCTCCTGCGACCGAGACTTTGCTGTGATTGAAATAGCCAAAAAAAAAAAGGATCAAATATTTGTTCCAGACCATTGGATAAACCTTACTAAAATTGCAAAGAAGAGAGCCCCGAAAATTATTGTAAGAAAAATGGAGACCCATGAACTTTTCAGTACAAAATCAATGGAGAGTGGGATAACCAATAATAAATGACGGAAAAGTTTCATGGCTAAAGACATGCTGGATAAAAATTGAAAAAGGATCACTATGCTTATTTCAAATGAAGCAAATGCATTTAGAAAATGACAGATTCATGTTGCTGGACATAACAATGCGAAATCGTGGACGGCCAACTGGCACTACCAATGTTGAACTTGAGCCTTTGTATCCCAATGTTAGAAAACTCACAAAAGAAAAGCTGATCTTTTAGAGCTAAAATAATTCATACCGCCTGTCCATCATCCCTATTATTTCGCTTTTAAAGGTGATGAGGAGGCAACTGATTTGGGTCTAACGGATGATTCTGGTGACAAAAATAAAAATTAGTGAATGCTACATATATAAAAGAATCATTAACAAGTCATACAAAATATCCGTTTAGCCTAACCAACTCCATTAACAATAATTACAAAAATTTGATGAAGCTAAGTTGCCTAACTTTTTTGTTATTGCAGAACACAGTAATATAGTGTCCTAATTTTTTTAAAGATATATCAGTGTATTTTTTCATCTGTCTTTATAATAAATACTATCCTTCTGATAATGATACTTTTTTCTGTTAATTTTAAAAAGATCCTTGAAGTCTTTTACAGTTTACTAAAAATGAAGTAATTGTGGCTTAGACCACTTTTCCGCTGAGCCCTTCAATTAATAAAATTCTGCATAATTATTTTTGCTAACCAATCAAAATATAACAATGAAACTGCAGCCAATCAAAAAATAATAATACTAGAAGGTCACACAATGCAATATTTAAAATAACTTTAAAACCTTTAAATTTCCTGAAACATCAACTGATGAAAAACCAATTTCTTGATCTCCATCATTAGCTCCAAAAATTTTTAACATCTTGGTTAAATACTTTGCGATACCTCCTATAACTGCATGATTCGGTACTTTATTGTTCTGCCTTGCTTGCCCAATATAAATGTTTGCTAACTTGACAAGTGATTGCATTTGTTGAACAGCAACTACTGTGTTAATTGAGTCTATACACAGGAATAAATTGTAATTATATCATTTGTTTTATTCTTAAAGATTAAAATAACTGAATTATCAACTATTTATATATTTATTTCAATTTTTATAACTAAACATGTAAATATGTTATAAAACAAAAATTATGTATTAACAATATTAAAAATAATCCAATAATTACTGATTTTTTTTTTATAACAATAATAAACAATGCTATATCAAGTAAAAATAATGTCTAACCACAAAGGGCTTCATGGATCTTTTGTTTTTTTTCCATAAAACTAAAAATAAAAAACTAAAAATAAAATCTAAAATTAAATATAAATTTAAATATGTAAAATTATATTTAATATACTTATTACCAGGCTTGGTCAGGAAACGAGAGCGATTGCTATCGATTGCTGACCACGAAAATAATATTTAGTTGCAAAAAGCTGGCCAGATTTTTTAATCATTTTGAGAACATTTTAAAAAGCGAAAAAAAAAAAAAAAAAAAGCGCAAAAGATTAATTAGGAAAATAAAATATCTATTAACGCGAAAAAAACTTAAAGCAAAATAAATTATGTTTAGAACAAGTATTTTCGCAACTTTTATAATTTTTTTATAAAATAAGGCGACGTTTTTTATTTTAAGTAACATCTTACGATTGTTTAAAAAGGAAACAATTGTTCTTTATTTAACAAAGTTTGCAAGTTTTAGTTTTGTCTAAGCTAAATTATTTTATAAACAAAAAAGTTAAATTTTTTAATACCTATTTTATGTTTCGCATAGTTTGAAAAGTTTAACATATTTGAAACAATTATTCTTAGTAAGATAAACAAATGAAACAATTAAATCATTAAATTACTACCCGGTGGGAAATGAGCTAGCGACTAGCTAGCTTTATAGCGATTTTCAATCCATTATTTTTTTCTTTTCTTGTTTTTTCCTAATGTCTTGAATGTCTTTAAAAGTTTGATTTTTAGTGTTAAGTCTATTATAATTATGAGAATAATTAAATTTCAAACATTGCGATTTTGTAGCAAAGTGTCGCTAGCTACATATTGTAGCTTTATAGCTAGCTACAAAATATCTACAAATCTATAGCAGGTTGATAGCTATATATCAAAATTTTTTAGACAGCGATTTTATTACAATATGACGCTAGCTACAATAACCAGTGAGTCTTTAGCTTATTAAGCTAGCTGTCCTCGCAGCCAAATTGCTGTTTTTATCTTTACAAATATCGATAGCTTTTCGCTAACTTAAAAAAGCTAGCAATCCTCATGGCCAAATTGCTGTCTTTATTGTTACAATTATAGCTAGCTATTCGCTAGCTGATTTCCCACCGGGTATAGAAATTAAATTAACTAGATACAAATCAACTAAAAAGGTTTAAAATATTTTATGATGAGGAAGCAAAACTTCTTTACAATATTGCTGATGATGTTTAGTGAGTGGGCTTATAAATTTTAATTAGTATTTAAAGCAGAAAAAAGTATATTAAGTTTTTAAGAATGGCAACTTTAAGCGAAAAAATTAGAGTTAGTAAACCAATATCTAGAAACTTTTCTTTATATCTAATAACTTACTATATATATTTGTGTTCTGTCGTGACCTTAGGAGCAGTGCTTGTTCTTTCGCGAGTTACTTTGTATGCATTGTTTGTGTTTAGTAACCAGAAACTTCTTATATGTTTGTTACATAATTAGTTTTATTAACTTTAATGATTATAACTTCATTGAAAAAGCAATTATTTTTGTAAGTCTTTGTTTACAAATAAATCATAAAACTTGCTTTAAAAGATTACATTACGATAAAAAACAGATACACAAAATTACATTTACAAAAAAAATACATACTTTTTAAATAAAAAATAAGAATATACAAATAAAATCTATAATTTATAATTAACTTTCAAAATTTTGATAATTTAAATAATATATAGTTAAAAATTTATTTTTGTAAACAAATAATAATAGTTTATAAGATTTACGACTTTGCGTATTTAGTCAGCGTATTTTTTGAACCAATAGAATTAGTTTGTTTGTTAATTTGGCGGGTTTTTAGTGTTCGCAAATATTCTTTTTATTATCACGCACTAAGATGTTTTGAGAAAATTCAATTTTTTTGTGTTTCCATGTATGTCTGTAAAACAAAAATTTTTTGTTTCGTACATAACTTAAATGTTCTCAAAACAACTAAAAAACATGGCTAGTTTTTTGCAACTAATTATAATTTCCGTGGTCAGTATTCAAGAGCGATCGCTCCCGCTTCCCGACCATACTTAAAAAGTATGGTCAGGAAGCGGGAGCGAGCGATTACTATACTTGAAAAAAAATAATGTCAAAAATAAAAAAAATATACATAGAAATAAAGATGAAGGTATCTTAAAATTTACACATAGAAAACAAATTTTTTAAAAACTAATTAATTAACAACAAATAGAACTAAAAAAATAAATAAAAAAATAAATTGATTAAAATAATTTTTAAGCTTTTAAATTTACAAATTAATTTATAGTAAAATTAATTAAAAACATAAAATAAAAATATTGTCAAATTATAAAATTGTTATTTCAAAAAATTAAAATATTTTATCAAAGAATTAAAATAAGAAATTAAAATAATAAGTAATTAAGTAAAGTGTAATTAAATTGCACAAATATAAAGACAAATTGAAAACATAAAAAAAAACTAATATATTTAGAAAACTATTTAGAAAACTTTAATGATGAAATATTAAAAAAATACATTAAAATTAATACAAAATTTAAAAAAAAAAAAGGAAAAAAATATACTTATTCTGGAGCAACTTCTCTTCTTCTTTATAATTGTGTGAAGTCAACGAGAAACTTTCATTGTTACGGATGATGTCTTTGACATTCAAGAAAAAGTCCTTCCAAAACAAATAAAGAACCAAATTACCATTACCAATTTACATAATTAAGTTAAACTATAATTAAATCTCCACATTGAAAACTTACCATAAACAGTTTCTCAATTTGTTCTGCTTCTTTCAAAACATTACTACTGTAGTCCAATGTAGCATTCCATGCGTGTAGGAGAAAAGCAAGACGAATTTGCCTCGAAGTATTTTTTTTCAATGCATCCTTCAAAAGAAAATAGTATTAGAAATTTAACGCAAAAAAAGTTTTAATAAAACATTTTTTTAAAAGTTTCATACTAAATTTACAATATAATACATAAAAATAATAATCAATTAACAACAAAAAAACTATTAGGGAAAAAAGAAATATTTCAGTATCAAGTAATTAATCAAATTTCATTTTAAAGGTTTTATATATATATATATATATATATATATATATATATATATATATATATATATATATATATATATATATATATATATATATATATATATATATATATATATATATATATATATATATATATATATATATATATGTATATATATATACATATATATAGATATATACATATACATATATATATATATATATACATATATATAGATATATACATATACATATACATATACATATATATATATATATATATATATATATATATATATATATATATATATATATATATATATATATATATATATATATATTTATATATATATATATATATATATATATATATATATATATATATATATATATATATATATATATATACATATACAGGGGCTATTCTAGACCATTTTTGACAGCATCGACTGTATTTGGGAGCGACCCAAATTAAGAATTGAGGACCTTTTTTTTTTTTCAAAAAAATGCTGATACTCGGGTATATATCTGTTAAATTTCTCCAAGAGGGGGCAGTACCGCCACCTAAATTTTTTCCCTAGAATAGCCCCTGGTATATAAGGTCGCCTGAAGGTGAGAAGGGTAGGGAATTATTGGGAGGAGGGTTAAACACCCCTCTAAATTAAAAAAAAATTATTCAAAAATTATTCGGCAAACTTGGAGTAGGGAAAATTGAATGTGTGGTTGGCAGTCAGCAAATGTTAGCAAACAAGGAACTTTTTTTTTCAAGGTCTTAGTTAGGAACATTTTTATTCTAAACCTTATTTCTAAAAAAAAAACAACATTTTATATTAATATTACAAAAGCAAATCTTTATAAACAAAATATATACTTATAAAAATAAAACACCAGAGAAACCAGAGTTTATTTGGGAATACCGCTTTTTTTCAGCAATGTTGGGGGGGGGGGGGGAGTAAGGGGAGGTCTTTCCCCCCCCCCCCCCCCCTCTTTCCTTCTCCTTTCTCAGTTAAAATCAGTGACGCGACAATGATTTTTAATCATAAATTTTTCAATTATCCTAAAATTTCAATTATAAATTTTTCAATTATCCTAAAATTTCCTATAATAAGGAGTTGATTTAAAGGCATATTTTTTAATACATGAATTTACCAGTGGGCGATGTTACTTTATTTACAATAAGAAAACTATTTTGCTTAAGACTTGTTGCAAATACCATGCTATTAGTAAACAATTATTAAAAATTGTTTAAAGTTTTTTAAACATTTATTAACTATACTTAGAAAATTTTATTTTATTAGCTATTAATGTTTTAAATAATTAGTAATGAATCTATTAAATACTTAAATAATAATTTTCAATTAATTTTAAATTAAATAAGAATTTTTAATTAATATTTACATTACATAAAATTTACATATATTGAATCACATAATATTTGTAAAATTAACAAAATAGTTATGTCTTACATTCGAAATAACAAAATATTTATGTCTTATATTCGAAAAAACAAAATAGTTATGCCTTATATTCGAAATAACAAAATAGTTATGTCTTATATTCGAAAAAATAAAATAGTTATGCCTTATATTCGAAATAACAAAATAGTTATGTCTTACATTCGAAATAACAAAATAGTTATGTTTTACTTTCGAAATAACAAAATAGTTATGTCTTATATTAGAATAACTATTTGAACAAAAAATATAAGTATTTTATAAACATATTTACAATTATTTTAATTTTTTTGATTTAAATATGAGCAAATCTGTTTATTTAACTTAATAAAGGTTAATTTTTAAAGGGATTTTAAGGCGCCTTTTAAATTAAAAATAACTAAAAATTATTAATTGTAATATAATATTATAATTATAATATTTTTTAATCATTAAGTATAATTTAAAAAGTTATGTTTAATAAATAAGCTACATTTACTATGGGTTATTTTAAATAGATCCTAATAAAACTTTTATTAGGTTAAATTATTATTTTTATTATTTTAAAAGTATAAAAGAAAGGAAACAAAATTTTCTGAAAAAGTTTATAATTTGTTTTTTCGTTTTCTTCACGTAAACTATAACAGCAAGCTAAAGATCAAAAGTTCATTCATTAAAAAGTTGAATTTGACTGAAATTTTTTACTTTTGTTTATTTATTATCAAAAGCAGTTTACTCTAAACTGCCAAAAAACAAAAGTTAACTTTACTTTGAATAAATAATTTAAAATATTTTTATCTTTCGAAGACGCACATTTTCTATACATTCCATTGTTATTTGCCACAAGTTTTTAAAATTAGGTTTCATAACAACTTTAAATAAAACTAACCTTAGTAACCGAAGAACAGTTACGTCACACAATTACGCTAAAAAGCTATTTCATTTTAATTAATTTGACCGAAAAAAAAAAAAGAAAAGGTATCTAAGATAAACTGAAAATTATATATTTTTTATTATTTACTTCTGCATTTATAACTGAAAATATTTTTTATCTATTTTTAATAAAAAAGCAAAAGAAAAATTAAAAGATAAAAATAATTTTTGGGTGCCCATGCTACAGCAGTATGGTACTAAAGCAGGTCTGGGTTCATCCCTGAACACCCAATATAAATAAATAAATAACAGGCTTGGTATGGAAGCGGGTATGATTGCACTCTATATCTGACCACGCATATAAAATTTAGTTGCAACAACATGGCTGCGGCTTTTTTTTTTGGTTGTCTTTCTTTATTGTGATTGCCATTTTCTTACTCCCAATTCCATTCATTCATTCATTCATTCATTATACATACATACATACATACATACATACATACATACATACATACATACATACATATATATATATACACACACACACACACACACACACACACACACGCACATATATATATACTAGTGATGTGCCGGGTACCCGGTTCGGACCCGGAGACCCGGTAATTCGGCAGTTTTACCGGGTACCCGGTATCGGCCATTTTGTTGCAGTACCCGGCACCGGGTATCTTCAAATTGATTTTTTCTTTAGTTAAACTTTAACCATTAAACTTCTTGATATAAGTCTAAGAGTGTTACGTAGTCGATAACCACAAAGTTCTATTAACTTAAAACAATCTCACTTAAAATAATTTTTAATACACTTTTGCAAAAAAAATTTATACGGATACAAAAACTGTAACGCTAAATGAAATAATTCGAGAATACGAATAAAAAGAATGGGAAACAAAGTTTTAGAATAGCTTCTTTTTATTCTGTTAGAACACAAGATAATTTTTAGCAATTTAGTTTTGAATGAAACGCTTATAATGCTTTCGAACGCTGATAGACTTTTCATTCGTATCAAGCAAAAATCATAAAAGTAGAGATATAAGGTAAATATTATACACATTTTTTATATTTTAATTTCGAGCGTATTATTAAAAAAAATTATCGTTTCATATAAAATAAACGAAAACTTTGATATCAAAACTAGTTTCATTATCTTTATAGAAATTTTATTTGAAAGAAAAGTTATGGCAAAAAAAAGTATAGCGTGGAAGTTCTTTGATATAAGCACGACTCCTCATATGAGTAAGTGCAAACTATGTGATAGTTTAATTACGAGAGGAGGAAAATCTTTCAAGTCTTATGGAACTACAGCAATGGTAAAACATTTGCGTTTAAAGCATTCCAAAGAGTTTGAACTTGCGGAAGAAAAAAAAAAGGTTCAATCGTTGCCGTCTATTTCTGAAGCCTCAGTTGCTTCTACCACCAATACAGTACAAAGTAACATTATTCAGGCTTTACAAAAAAAAAAACAGTGGAATATTGATGACCACAGATCTATTCGAATCCATAAAATAATAGGAAAACTTATCACATTGGATATTCAGCCACTTTCTATTGTTGAAGATACGGGGTTTAATGAACTGATTAAAGATGCTTACCCCAATTACAAATTACCATGTAGAACATATTTCAGCCAAAACCTAATCCCTAGCATGTATGATGAACTTTTTAAAGATATAAAAATAAAAATCTCCGCGGCAAACTATTTGTCTCTGACGACAGATATTTGGACAGCGGATACTGCAAAAATCGCATTTTTAAGCATTACTGGACATTGGATAGATCTAACTAAATTTTCCCAAGAAACTGCTGTTCTTCGAGTAATTCATTTTCCGGAAAAGCACACAGGTGTTCATATAAAAGAGTATTTACAAAAAGGTTTAGAAACTTTTGAAATCCCGTTAAGCAAAATTCATCTTATTGTTACCGATAATGCAAGCAATATGAAGGCTGCAGTAAAAAACAGTGGAATGTCATCAATTCCATGCTTTATCCATACTTTGCAGCTATGTATTCATGACTCTATATTTAGCCAAGAAATCATCAAGGAAATTTTAACTTTATGCAGAGGAATAACGACACATTTTAATCATTCACCAATAGCATGTGCAAAATTAAAATCAATTCAGCAGCAGTTAAGTACTGTACCTCACAAAATGAAACAAGATGTTCCAACTCGCTGGAACAGTTCATTTGAAATGCTACAAAGAACGTTTGAACAAAAAGTTCCTTTGGCCACCTATGCAGCAGAATATGATGAAATTAAACTTCCTACTAATTATCAATGGGGAATAGTCGAAAAACTTGTTCACATTCTTGCTCCATTTGAAAACTTAACAAAAAAATGTGGTAGGAGGGATGAAACTTGCGCACAAATTATACCATCTGTTCTTGCATTAAAAGTTTTATTACAAAAAGCTTCATCAAGTGATATATACGCTGGGATTATGACGATGATTGATGAACTAATAAAATCTGTTACTAAAAGACTTGATAAATTTTTGCTTAATAAAATGTTATGTGTATCAACATTTTTGGATCCACGATATAAATTACTTTATCAACATGCAGATGAAAATGTTATTAAGGAGTGGGTTGAAGAAGCATGGAAAGAAATGCAAGGAGCGCAAGATGTTGTTGACTCTGACTCCGACAATGCTCCAATAGTAAAAGCTCCAGCATCTAATGGATTCATTAGCATTGATGATTGTTTTAAAGATGTAGCTTCTATGAGAACCGGAAGAAAACAAAGTGAAAGACGTTCCGAGGCAGAAAGAGAATTAGTATTTATTGAAGTTGTTACCACTGACATAATTAAAAAGCAAATAATATTAAAGTCTGCAATTTCTCAAGAAATAGACAACTACTTATCTCTGCCTCTTTTAGAAAATAAAAGTTCTCCGTTTTTGTGGTGGAGTAAATGTGGAATGCAATTTGAAAAACTAAAAAAGATGGCATTAAAATATCTTACAGCACCTCCGTCATCAATAGCAAGTGAAAGGTTATTTAGTGCTGGTGGGGACATATACGAAGCAACAAGAAGCAGACTAAAAGCAGATAACGGAGAATACCTAATGTTTGTGCATTACAATCTAAAGTTAATAAAACAATTAAAATAAGATACAGCAAATAAGTGTTGTTTAAGTTCTTTTTATTTGTTTTATTTTATTCACTGTACAGTCGAGAAGGTCTACCTTTTTTTGCAATTCTTTATATTTCTTAATCTTTTGCTTTCCATAATATAACTTTCAATGGCGGAACTTCAAATTTTGCCCCTTTCCCCACAAAATATTATTTAGGCCCGCTCCACCAGGAAAGAAAAATAATTTTAAACTAAATATAGTTGTTAAAAAACTGTTGCACAACTTTTTTAAATAGTTAGGCCCTGCAACTCAGGCCCCTTACCCTGCATTGCGGGGTTTTGCTAAATAGTACGTCGGCCACATAACTCTTTGTTAGTTAGCGTAAAAAGCGTATTTTGTGTGAATAGTTCAGCCCTAGAGATTTCACAAATTTTTATTCCAACTTTTAAAAAATGGACTCGACCCAGTTTTTTCAGCCGGGTACCCGGAATCGGAGACTCGGCATAAACTGGTTTCGGCACATCTCTAATATATACTGGTTCAATTTCAGTTACCTGTTCTCTAAGCAATAAAAAGTAAACAAAAAATAAATGTTTACAAGAAAAATTTGAAATTATTTAAAAATAAATTCAAAAATATTTTTTTATGTTTACAAGAAAAATTTGAAATTCTAGACTAAAAATATACTAATTTTAAAGAACTCCTTTATAATTAATTTTTTAATTTTAGTTGATGCAACTTCTTGGTTGAAAATAACTACAATTATTACATAATTAATTATAACAATTCCTAACTTTCTGTAAAATATTTTTTCTATAATTTGTATATTTTGATGTTTAGACATTCTTCCTGATGAAGCTACTGATGTAGAAACAAATTATTGAAAACAAAAATTAGATGTATTTTCACTAATTTTTTTTTTTAAACATCGCTTCCAACAAGGCTGCAAGCAACCACTAATTAGTGTTGGAAGTTACTGGAAGAGAAAAGAATTTATTATTGCTCTGTTCTTTAAGAACATTAAGTACTCTATTTGTAGAATACGCTAACATAATTTATACACACACAAACACACACACACACATATACATATACGTACATATATATATATATATATATATATATATATATATATATATATATATATATATATATATATATATATATATATATACACGCATAAACATGTAGCATAAAAAAGCTTTAATGAGGCATAAACTTATTACTACAATTATATATCAATGTAGAATTACTAAAAAATACAAACTTTAACAGTGACAAAATTTTTCAGCGATTTTGACATCTTGCAACCCTCAATTGTCAAATGACCAGCATGCAAAAAATAATTAATCCATTGAGTACAGTTATAATGAGCCTTTAAAACAACAAAACAAATTTAATTATTAAAATATAGTTAAAATAATACCAAAAATAAATACAATCAAATCTTTCCCACCTCTGCTTGAGCAATTTCATTGTCATGATGTGGAAACTTCAAATCTACACCTCCTGTGTGAATATCAATAGAGTTACCTAATATATCACTAGCCATTGCAGAGCATTCAATATGCCAACCAGGTCGACCCTAAACAAGGTATCTTAAATTGAAACTTTTAGGCATAATAAAAGTAATAAACTGTTGAATTTTTATTACTCACATTTCCCCATGGTGAAGGCCAGTATGGTTCACCAACCTTACTTGCTTTCCAAAGTGCAAAGTCTCTGTCAGATTTTTTGGCGCCTGGGTTAAGCTGACTTAAATCACCTGATTATATTTAAATGAAAAATGTGAAAATATACAAAAAAATATTTAAAAAAAAAGGTTTAACTATTTTGCTTAAAAATTGAAAGAATTTTACTACATTAAATAAAACTTAATTCTAAAAAATTTATAGTATATTACATAGAATTATTATTTATTATTAGTACTAGTGTCATTCATACTTCTAAATTATACATACAAATAATAAAACATGATATATTAGTTAAGCCAAATTTTTCTTTTACGATACTAAACACATAGACAGACCTCTCAACATAAAAGATCATTGAAAATATTTAGAAAATACAATGACCATGTTTAAAGTCAGTTGAAAGTAACTTGATAATACTATTAAGTATTTATCCAACAAAAAATTATACAAAAATTTTTTTTTAAAAAACAACAGTTAAAAGTAACAATAAGTAAAATCAGTATGACTCTCCTTATAGCTGAGAAAAAAATTCAGATAAAAATTTCATTAAAGGTAAATAAGGGCTAGTAATAATATATATATATAAAAAAAAAAAATGCAAGGTAATGTTAAAACTTTTTGGTCTGAAAAGTAGTTCCTTCCTTGTCAGGAGAACATTTTTATTTGTCTATATTCATCTTGTGTCGAGCTCAACTTCAAGTAAATTATTAAGACCAATTTTTTCTTGGCATCACAGTTTGTTTTCCAAAATTTTATTACTTATTAAAACAGAATAAAATTTAATTAACATTAAATCAAACTTTAAAATACGTGATTTTAAATCTTTTACAAACTTATTTTACAACTTAGAAAAAATAATAGAAATAAACTCCATTTATAAATTTTAAAAAAATAAAATATTGTGTGCAAAATGTTAAATCAAATCATTGTTAACTTTAACTCAAAGAAATGCAATTAAATACCTTCTCCCTCTGCTAAAGCTGCTAAGTCACCAACAGCTTCTGGGACTAGTTTTGCATATTTATGGTTTTCACTGCTCCCAAACTTAATAGTGTCAAAGTAGACAGATCCATTGCACACATACCTTAAATCAATTATAGTATCATATTTAATGTATACATATATATATATATATATATATATATATATATATATATATATATATATATATATATATATATATATATATAAATATAAATATATATATATATATATATATATATATATATATATATATATATATATATATATATATATACACTTACTAAAGCGTGTTTTGATAAGCATTTGCTCATTGTTTCTGCTTACCTTAAGCTATACCGTTTTTTTTCGAAAAAGAAGAAAAAACGAAGAATAATAAATAAAACGATTGCTTCCCCATCCCAAACCCTCAGTCGATGTAGCAGCACTCCACTGCGAGTCAGGCTATTTGTCAGTCGATGTATGTACTGAAGCCCCGAGCAGCAGGCTATTTCAGTATGACATCAGATTGCTTACCTTAGTGCGCAATACTATTTGTGTATATATATATATATATATATATATATATATATATATATATATATATATATATATATATATATATATATATATATATATATATATATATATATATATATATATATATATATATATATATATATATATATATGTATATATATATATATACACACACACACACACAAACACACCCTTAAAATACTTTTAAAATACAGAATTTAAACCAGACAGATTTTCAGAAAAATAAATTAGTACTTAAAGCAAGTGAAAACAATACATGTGCTTTTTCTTAAAGTAGATGAGTAACTGCATACAAATATTTTTCCATACATAGCCTTGCATAAAACGCCATTAATGACATACTAAAATAGCCATCTGCAAGAGCGTCAGTTAATATATTAACTGAGGTTTGGGTCTGAGCAGGTACTATATAAATAGAATAAGCTTTTATTAATGCAAAAAAATTTTGCTGTTAGGGGATAAAGCGTTTACACGAAATAAATGTGAAAGTATGCCAATTTTTTTCAGTGGTTAAATTAAAATCTTTTTAATTATTTTGTATTTTGTTTACAACATGTTGTGGTTTCAAAAAAATGTATTTGTTTTTTGATTTAACTTAAAATTAATTTTAAAAATGACAAAAGAAAAAGACATAGGAGAAAAAAATTATGCATAAATACTTGGAAAATCCCAATAGTAGCTAGAATTCGATAGCAAAAGCGTTGCAAATACATCCGTACACCGTTAGTCGTGTAATCCAAAGTTTTTCTCAAACAAAATCGATCAAAAGTAAATCCAGTGATGAAAGAAAGAAGGGTTTTAAAAATAAAAAACTAGTTAGAAAACTGGTTAACAGTTTTAAGACTAACCCAAGCCTTTCACTAAGGGAGCACACAAACATTTATGGACTTTCTCATAGTTTTGTTGTAAAGGTTCAAAATAAACATGGTTTTTATTCTTTCAAAGCACAAAAAGTGCCCAACCGATCTGAAACTCAACAAAAAAGTACAAAAATCCGCTGCAGAAAGTTATATGACAATTTTATTTCTAAAAATTTCTGTATTATTGAAGACGATGAAACTTATATCAAGTTACATTTATAAAGTTTCTGGGCACCATGAAACATTATAAATGTAGAGGCATCTTAAGAGTTGTGACAACCATTTTCATATGGTGTAACAGTTACTACTAGAGCTATTCTTTGACAAAAAAAAAAAACTATAGCATTTGATATCATTAGGTTGGTGAGGGGTTGATGACAAAGTAATTTATTAGTTTTTAAAGTTGATAAGTTTTTGAATCTTTTTCAAAGTGTCTATCAGTAAATCGTATTTTGTAAACTACAATCCATAGGCTCTTTGCTTCATTAAACAAATTCATTAAAAAAACAAGTTGATATTAAAAATAAAGCTATTGTTTTCTATTAGCAATTATGTGTAACTTGATAAAGCATTTGTGGGGAGCCTTAAAACTGTAGAATACTACTCCATTGTTTCATAAACAAATAGAAACCATTTCTTTTAACATTTACAGTCAATTTTTCAGAGACTAATGTAAATATAATACTAAAAGATTCAATTTCAATACAAAACTATTATTTATTGACACTTAAGAATGACATTTAAAACAATATATTATCTAGATTTCTGAAATATAATTTGGACTATTATTTTGGACGCATTATTCGAGTTACAATTATTAATTTGTTTGTCTTTTAAGTTAAAATCTGCCTTAACTAAATCAGAATGTAAATTAGACCATTTAAAATAAAACTAACAACAAATGGTCTAATTAACATTCTGATTTAGTTAAACTTCAAGTTTACATTATTGGCGGAAGTCCAATAATGTAAACTTTCAGGAAGCTGAAAAAAACTGCATTTTCCCCCCATTGTCATTTTTGTTAATTGTTCAATAATATTTTTTTGAAGGTGAAAAACATAATCCTCTTCAAAAGTTTCCTGAAAGTTTACATAGTTGGACTTCTGCCCTTTTAACATTCACCGATTCATATACATTATGTATATATTTTAAATGTATATAATGCTTTAGTGGTTTTTTTTCAGTTTATTAAAAATCTTATAATACTAACCCAAAACCATTTTCAATAATACGTTCAATATATGCAACAATCTCTGGAATGTACTGACTTACTCGAGTAATTATGTCTGCAGGTCGAATCTTGAAAAAAAAAAAAAAAAAACATAATAATAATGGAACTGACAAAATTACACTGTAAGCATTTTAACAAGTTTATAAATTTTATTAAGTTAGGGAAATATAATTTTTCACAAGCAAAAAGTTTTTTGTTCATAAGCTATTGAGCTAATAGTTTTACTAACATTTAGAGATTTCATATCGTCATTGTATTCTTTTTCCCAATACTGAGTTAACTCACTGAATATACGATGCTCAGTTATGGTACTGCCAAACTAAAAAATTTAGTTAAAGAAAAAAATAAATAAAAGATGAACATACATCATACATTCAAATCTTTTTTTAAGCCTTAAAACATTTAAAACTGTTAATACCTGTGCATCAAGCCACTCAGATAGTGGGTCATGTGATTTTAATAACAAATCCTAACAAACAAAGTCTAAATTAATGATTTTATTAAATTATTGATCTAAAGTATTGATGTGAAAAAAATTAAACAATATATAGATATATCTACTCCTTTATATATAAGGCCATGCAAAGACTAAAAAACTAAATTTAAATGTTATTTTGATGCAACAAAGTTAATATTCAGATATAAAATATACTTTATGGTGGCAACATTTTTTTTGCTCATATTTATAATCCTATTTTTCAACCCATTTAAAATATTAAAAAATGAGATTGTGTTTTTTAGACATTTGCTTATTTATTTACAGCAGATTAAAAAAATAATATTATAGTATGTTATTTTTAATATTATGTTTTCTTTCAAATATATGAGCAAACAATAAACCACAACACAGATTAAAAAAGTTATCTAGTAGTTTTTATAAGCTTAAAATTAAATATTCAACTTCAAAGTTGTAAAAAAAAAATTTTTAACTTGCGAACTTGTATTAAATGTTGTCTGTCATTAATGATTGTTAAAACTGTTGATAAATCAATCATTATATCAAAACAAAACAATAAATAAGATTTTAAAAGTTAATGTCCTATTGTTTAGCTAAATACTAGTTAATTTTTTTAGAACTTTTAATTTTATTTGTTTACTGACTATTTGTTTTTTAAATTAACAGAAATAAATATTTCATTTTTTAAACTATATGGTTAAAATTTAAGACAATGAGAACTTATAACATAAAAATTATAGGCTTATAACTGAGTAACTTGATCTAAAATACTCACATGTTTACAAAATAATATTTTTTTATAAAGATATATATTTTTATTGATTTTTATTATTATTGATTTTAGTTTCATTTATTAAAATCGTATTAATACTCTACTGCATAATGATGCTGATTAGCATCATTATTTCTATGCTTTCCATAAGTCCCATAATCAACATCACTAGTTGTTTCTCTAGGATAGTAAACACAATAAAACAGTTAATTTTATTATCTTTTCTCTAGGATAGTAAACACCATAAAGCATTTTATTATCTTTTCAAATATCTATGTTTATGTTCCACTTTTAAACATTCAAGAAAATTGTGTCAAAATAAACAACTTAGTATTTTTTTTATTTAAATTTATTTTTAGTTGATAATTATTTTATTTGTTTTTATGATAAAATTTATTTCAAAGTGGTAGAATAAAGGGCTCATTTATGATTGAAATTTGAATATGTGATGCCAAATGGCATTACCATGCAACTCATGGGTGTTTTTTTTCTACTTCATGGGTTCTAATTGTTGTACCCTTACAGTGTTATTTTCATTTTATTAGAAATAATGACCAGATATTTTTATGCTAATATTAGGAATATGTGCGTTATACGTTAATACGTAAGCGTTGTAAAATTGTAATTCGTATTTGTATGAAAATATTTAATTATGTGAAAATAACTTATAAAAAATATTTACAAGAATAAATTTAATAAATGCAATAATTTTTTATATTTTGATTCAGCAGATTGCTACCCTACCATGAATGTTCAATCATTTTATAGGAAAAAAAAAACTTTAAAAAAATTATTGCAAGAATAATTCCTATTGAAAGTAATGACAGATGTCTGATGACAAAAAGCATGATAAAGACTATAATCCTCCTGTAAGTGATGATAAAAGTACAGAAGAATGTAGTGACATTGAGGACACACTTCTATCAAAAACCAGAAAAAAAAGTCAGCATATCTTTAACTAGCACACAAACAAAAGCCAAAGTGAAATGAAAACTCCAGTGGAAAACTACAAAAGATGTAACAAGACAGAAAATTACCATTTTCAGGAGATGAGAATCAAGGTGCTCATATCTTAGGGTTAAAAACTCCAATTAAATTTTTGAGTTGTTATTTCTAGTTACATTAAAGCAGCATATTGTTGAGCAGAGTAATTTTTATGCAGTTCAAACTCATCCTAAAAATCACTGCAGCTAACAGCAGCAGAATTAGAAATGTTTCTAGGCATAGCCATGTGGATAACTTTGATAGTACTACCAAGTACAAGAAATACTGGAATGCCAAATTTAAAGTTGAAAATGTGTCATAAATTATGAGAGTCAACAGGTGGGAAGAAATCAAATGTTTTATCCGCTTCAACGACAATAAAACCTAAGAGCCAGATGGCAATCTGCTTCAAAAAATTAGACAACACTTGACAGAGATACCCAATTGTCTGAAAACAATTCCTAAGGAAGAATCTTTGTGTGTAGATAAGTAAATAGTTCCTTTTAAAGGTGATAGTCACTTAAAACAGTACAATAAAAACAAACCACACAAATAAGAATACAAGATTTGGGTACTTTCTGGCAAATCTAGTTTTGCATATGACATGAAAGTTTTTACTGGTAAAGAAAACCTAGTCCTTTCCAGTGAAAGTGATTGTGGACCAAGTTTCAATGTCATTGTGCACTTGGTCCGGACTATTCCAGCTGTTGGACACAAACTGTATTTTGATAATTATTTTACAAGCATTGATTTAATGGTTTACTTAAAAAATTTAAATATTTTAAAACGTAGGAACTGTGAGGGTAAACAGATTGCAAGGTCTTTCAGCAAAAACCGAAAAGGATCTGAAGAAAACTGGCTGTGGATCCATGGTTGAGTACTTAGCTGATGTTGATGGAGTCGCCCTCATATTTATACAATGGTATGGCAATAAAATAGACAATCCACTTTCGACCTACCCGGATACAGAGTCAAAAATAAAAGTGAAGCAATGGTTTTTGGCAGAGAAAACTAGAAAGGACATTGATTGCCCACAGATAAATTCCACTTATAACTAGAAAAATGGGTGGTTATGAATTGTTTGATAGGACTTTATTGTATCACCATTTGATCAAAGAAATGATATCACAGGTTTTTTCATTATCTGCACATGGTTGTAGTGAATGCATAGCTTCAATACAGGCAAGCTGGTTCACAATAAAACAGTCTTTTAAAAATACTCAGATTGGCAAAATTTAAAGCTAAAATGGCAGAAGGTAATTAATAAGTATGAATGAAACTTTTTTATTAGCTGATATTATTAGATGCTTTTATTAGCTTTTATTAACTATTTTTTTCTTCATACCTTAAGCTTTTTCTTTTTTCATTCATAGTTTTCTTATTTCCCATTTATACATGTTTTACTTCTTTTAATTCTATTATAGGTTTAAGACTTCACTATTGTCTACCTGGTTGTAATGGGCAATTACATGTTCATTGTGAAAAATGCCTAATAGGTTTATGTTTCACAAAGGACAAAAACTATTTCAAGTGTTTTTATATGGAGTAACAATTATTTAAAAATGAAATTTTCAAACAATCATAAATGACATTTTTATCCTTTGAATTTCAATGATTTCATATATTTTGAGGAAATAAAATTACAAAAGTGTGTTTGATTGGTTATGTAATGCATGCATATGCCAATTGGCATCTGATATATTTTGGTCATTTTCTACCTATGTTGATAAAAAAACTTTTATAATAATACTTTTCTTTTCTTTTGTTTTTTTAACCAATGAAAAAATTTTTACTTTTAATAAAATAACATTTTTTTAAATTGTGCAATAGAGGGTTAAAACAACTGACTAGTTTTTCTGTTGCTGAATATTTCAATTAAAAATAATTTTTCTTTTTATCTGAACTTGTTCCATTTGTAAACAATGAATATATTTTATGTAATTTTTATAACTAATATTAGTTTAAATAAAATTTTTAGTTATTGTATTATTAGTAGTAATCATTAGTGGTTTTTAAAATATTACCTACTTTATTTATCTGTTTAAAAAATATCTTTAGACTTGATTAAATATTAATAAAGAAAAAATTTTGGAGTAACAAACAGAGCAGCCGTACACAATATATATATATCAGGCTTTCCCAGGAAAGACGTGCGGTCGCACGCCTTGTTTGTCCACGCATAGAATAAATTTTTCAGAAAACGTGACCGCGGCATTATTTCGTAAGAAAGCGGAAATTATCCACAGAAAATAAAAAATAATATTAAAAAATGAAACGAAGTCTAAACAAAGTATAAAATTGAAATTGGATGTAAGAAAAATATTTTGCTAATAAAAAAAAATTAAAAAAAAAAAAAATTCATGTAACAAAAAAAAAAGTCTTGAACAGTTTTTCCAAAATTTTTATTTTATTAGGGTTGCTATTTTTAGCTACGAAATTTGATACAAGTCAAGGCAAAGACGACGATAAGTCATAAAGTTTTCACGAAAATAAAAAGACTTGATACGTAATTTATTCACGAACTTTATCAGACAATGTATTAAAAAACTGATTCATTATTTACGCTAGACAAATTTGGTTAAACTTTTTCATTTAATTTAGTTTTTACGAAGGTTTATGCAAAGGCGATGACTTTATTCCCCAGTACTTAGAAAAGAAAATAAATTGCTGTTTCAATTATTAAATATATTATTTGAGATTTTAAACATAACAAAATTTTAATGTGAAAAAAGTTCTTTCTCGACTTATTCAAAACTGATTATACTGAGTCAATGCTCGCCTTTTATTATGTTGAAATTATTCAATTGCATAATTTTGTAATTACAAAAGAAGTTAAAAAAATAATTGCATTGCTTCTGTTGTCATTGTTAGGAAAACAGTTCCTTCGGGACATTATTATATATTAACACTCGTTCACAATGTCAATTAATGATTGCAAAATAAGCAACTCAATTGTTTGACAATAAAATTTTCTTTCATTTAAAAAAAAAAACAAACATATTTTACTAATAAATAGCAATCGATTTCGAGTTTTCTTGCTTATCAATATATTTAAACATTAAAATCAATACATTTTAACATTTAAATGTATTTACGAAACATTTAAAAATTGTTTATAGTTCTAGCGTGAATTTTAAAGTATTACTGACTGATAAAAGTCATAAACAAATTTTACATTAAAAGGTCCTTTTATTTTCTTTAAACATTAATCTTTTTCTTTTTGATTTGATTTTTCTTATTGATTTGATTTTTCATAGCTTAAATAACTACCACCCTAAAAAAATTAAAATATAAAATATAGGTAAATTTTTTTTTTAATAATTTACATTAATTTTTTAATTTTAAAGCACAAACAGATTTCTGTTATTTACTTTAAGATTGCTTGCATTTTTGCGGTATTTTCGTTTAGCTTTGTTTTGGCGCGAATTCTTGAAACGCATAATAATAAAACGTGGTCAAACAAGGCGTGCAACCGCACGCCTTTCCTGGGAAAGCCTGATATATATATATATATATATATATATATATATATATATATATATATATATATATATATATATATATATATATATATATATATATATATATATATATATATATATATATATATATATATATATATGCAAGAGCGGTGAAAAGCTTCTAAAACGAACATAGGGAGCTATGCGAGCTGCTTCTCTAAATTCTTTAGATGAGCATTGTTTTTATTGCTTATAAAAAAAGTTTTATATTTTCTTATTGTAATAGAATGCAGGGATTTTAAGAATTGTTAAAGATAATTATTAAAATGACTTCGTTTTTTATATTTTAGTTACAATCATAATTAAACTTTTGAGAGAAAAAAATTTACTTTTGCGAGAGCCGTAAATTGCTCCTATAAACCATTTTAGGGGAGTGTGGGCAGGAAGCCAGAACTAAGCTCTCGCTTCTCGTCAAGGCCTATATATATATATATATATATATATATATATATATATATATATATATATATATATATATATATATATATATATATATATATATATATATATATCTATATATATATATATATATATATATATATATATCTATATATATATATATATATATATATATATATATATATATATATATATATATATATATATATATATATATATATATATATATATATACAGAAACAAATTTTGTAAGCCAATAAGTGAGATGCATAAATGTTTTTGTTTTCAATAATATTTAATCATAATCTCAAATTTGTAAGAAATGACTTAAGTAGTGTTCAAATTAAGGTGACAACTTTTAAGGTATATATATATACAACTAATGAAAAAAAATAATAATAAAGATATAAAGTTTTAGTAATTACTAACAACAACAAATTTGAAAATTGAACTGGAAAAAAACTTTTTTACCTCCTTGAGGTGGTCTATATCTGCTATTGATGCTCCAGAAGAAATTGCTTTTTTAAATTGATCTTCACAACTGACCACTGACTCCTAAAATATCATTAACAATAAAATTTTCAACAGAAACACTTATTTTATTATCATTAGTTGGTTTAAATTTGTTTGACTAGATCCAATAAGAACCAATAAAGGCTTTATAAAGAATTTCCAAAACAAAAATAAAGTTTGAAACTATGTTAATCACTTTGGCTGACATATGCAATATTTAAGTCATATATACTTTTGTTAGTATGCAGTAAAAACAATTTTTTTTTCTTTCTACATCATCATAATGAGAATTTAAAGATTTTTTAAAAACCTCAAAATCACTTTATCTTTTTTCTTAAATTAACAAAAAAATAATAAAAAACAATTAATTTAAAAAATATATAAATGTCTTTTTCTTTTTTAAATAAGTAAACAAATAAGTATAAAATATTATAATATAATAAACAAATAAATATAATTATAACAAATTATCATTAGAATATAAAAAAATATTTTATGTTCTGAAAAGAAGAGTATAAAAATGTTTTGTTATGATTTATTAATTATTAAAATATTATTGCAAAAATTTACATTTTATTTAAGTTATATATACTTAATATTTAAATGAGACCATGTATATTATATATATATATATATATATATATATATATATATATATATATATATATATATACATATATAAATATATATATATATATATATATATATATATATATATATATATATATATATATATATATATATATATATATATGTATATATATATATATATATATATACAGGGTGTATACTTAATTTCTGACCCCCCACATGTTACAAACACAAGATTTTGAGTTGCTCTCTTAAATACTATAAAAAAATACTATAGTATGTATTTTGGTGTAACTATACTTTCTGCACGAAAAACACTCACTTCTGATAGGATATGACCTCAGAAAATGTTTATGGGAGCCATTTTGTCAACATACATAAAAATTATATTTTCATTCTCCTTGTCTTCCATGGCCTTTGGCATTATGACTATAGTTTTAGCTGGCTTGGCAACTCACCCGACTTGAATATCATCGAACATATTTGGTCAAGACTCCAGGACAGTGTTTTACACAATCCTTGACCTCGTAATCATGAACAGTTGATCAGACGTGTTGAACAGGAGTGGGCTGCCATTACGCAAGAAGAGTGTTTTCGCCTAGTAGAAAGCCTGCAAAGGAGAATTACCCAATGCATAGAAAGAAATGGACAAAATACTGATTACTGACTATTAACATATATTCTTTGTCTTATTAAATTGATATGACAGTAATAAAATGGTATGTGTTGAAATACCATATTCTTAAACCGAGATGTAGGGGGTCAGAAATTAAGTATACACCCTGTATATCTTATACTGCTGATTTAGGTGGAAGGTGTGATGTCATACTGAAATAGCCTGCTGCCGGGGGCTTCAGTACATACATTGAGTGACAAATAGCCTGACTCGCATTGGAGTGCTGCTACATTAGGGCAGGTCGATTTTGTAATCAGAGGTTTGGTAATAAAGAGATTTTAAATATTGATGTATTTAATTAAAAAAATTTTTGCTACGACATCTTTACCACCAACATTTTCATACAAATTAAAGATTGCCACGCTTACGCAAAGCAAACAAATCTTATAATTGTGTGGAAAAAAGAAAATTTTGGAGGACGAAAAATAATGCTTTCAAACAAGCGTAAAACACGAAATTGCACAAAAAGCAAATTTGGTGGAAGTCCTAACCCTCTTGCAAATACAGAACCACCCACAAACAGATTATTCAAGATTTTTATTTTCTTAACAATACTTATCCAAGTTATTGCATTAGCGTAATTGTAAAACTTATAGCTGAAAAAATAATCATGATATGGAAAAAAGTTAACACTCGACTACCATTAATGTCCACTTATTGTGTAGAAAAAAAAGTCAGAGTACCTCTAAACAAAGTAAATACAAAGTATTAACAGAAAAAAACATTTCTAAAAAATTGGATAGGCTTTTTGATATCAGTTCCTGCACATGTGATCTTAAAGTTTTTCTTTGTGATGATAAAAATATTGTAGTCAAGATAATTGTCCTGATACTCATATTTTATGCACATGTAGTCCAGATAAAAAAGTACTATCTTATTTTTTAATAATAAATAAATAAAAAAGTATTTTTAAATAAAATTAACATAAGTATATTACTAGTATGATAAAGTTTAATACTATAAATTTCATATGCAGTTGTTCAATATTATCAAATAATATTTAGATTCCTGTCAAATAAAGGTTACATTTAAAAAGGATCATTTCAAGGCTCAGTAGATTGTGAATGGTCTGGAAAAGAATCTTTAAAGAAACATAACCATTTTGCTATTTTTAAAATTCACCAAACCATTTTGCTGGACAAATAGATAAAATGGCAAATATCAATAATGAGCTTAATTTAGTTTTTAATTTTGGTGTTATTAAGTCTCCAATTATTATTTTAGAAAAATAAATTTTAGTATTTAAGTAGTGACCAGAGGCTTTTATATGAATATTGCATTGGAATTGCCACTGGAAATATGAGTGTTAAATATTCAAGTTGGAAAATTAGTCCCCTTAATCATTCTTGTTGGTTAACATTGGCAATACGGTTGATGTCTTTATATGTCCGAGTACTAGTTCCTGATTCTGAACTAATTATTTTGGTAACTTATGTTGTCCAAGTTTATGTTCCTACATGGCTCCTCCATAAAAAGAGCATTAAGTTACACGAAGCTCCATCAATTATACATTTTATGATTAACCAAATCAAGCTCCAAGGAAAAGAAATTCAAGATGTTTGCTTAGCAAACTTAAGGTTCAATTCCTTTTGCCTACTTCCTGAGAATATTTTGTACTCAATGTTAAAGTCAGAAAAAATTTATATAAGATCAATAGCAATGCAGAGATTACTTGATATTAGAAATCATAAAAAAGATGGCCAAGCTATAAACAGAATCAATAAAATTCCAGAAGTTAACATTGATGCTCATATATGGTATGAGTTCATAAATATTTTTGATGAAGACAGATGAACCAGCAACAACTCAAGATTTTACTAATGAAGAGATTGCAGAAAAGTTGTTGTCTAGAGATTAAATTGACCTTCCAGATCTTCCTTCATATTCACAGAGTGTTGAGAGATTTGTACAACTTGTTTCCATGGCTTCTCATAATGTTTTTGGAAAGGAGGCACGTCATAAGCATATTTTAGCAAAAATTCTATGCAGAAAGCATAGAGAGAGTTTTATGTCTAAATGTTATTATGGAGAGAGTATGGTGAGTTATTATGGTTATTATGATGATATTTTTTTATAATTTAAAAACTAATTTATTGCTACTTGTATATGTAAAAATAAAATTTAACAAAAATATATAATATTTTTCGAGTTAGTCATTTTCTTGTGTGGTTGAACATTGTTAAAATAATTTCTAAATAAATAAAAAGATCTTTTTTTATAGCATTTCTTTTTTTATGAAATCTTTTATATAATTTCAACTTTTGACAGTTATTTCAAAGGTTTTTAATAATCATTATTAAAATTTAACTTATTGGGTAAATTTAACTTATCTGAAATAATTAGGATAGTCTATTTTACAAATATTCGATTATATAACCCAGGCGTCGACAACCTATTTTATGTAGTGAGGTTTTTCTTAAAATAATTAAAATACATCTTCCTTAAATAATTTTAAATAAAGAGCCGCAGGATTACAGTTTAAGTATGTTTGAAATATAGTTTTAAATCAAAATATTATGTAATTTGGATAGACTGGAGAGCCACCTATTATTATATAAATAATAATAATAAATACTCGCGATCCACTTGTTGCTGATCCCTGATATAAGAAATTATCTACATTTGAAATTAGCGCTTTTTTAAAAAATCCGGACCAGAATTTACAAAAGCAATTTGTTAAAGTATTAATATCTAACATAGACAAAATTTTTTTTTTTTTTAGATTTAGAGTACTTTATTTTGCTTTTCTTCAATTCTAATTAACTTTCAGTCTTTTTGCTTTTTATTTATTTTTTTATATGTAAACTAGTTGGGTCCTGAATTTATAATACAACGCTGCAGTAATGTTACGCAGAAAGCCTTAGGACCCAAAGCTAAAATCACTCATGAACAAACTATTTTAACTTCATAAAATTTTTCAGGATGTGTTTTTGGGCTGTTTAAAAAATATCTCCATAATGCCAAACACTTAAATCCAAAAAAAGTTGTAATTTGACCTGCCTTACTGCTACATAGCCTAAGGGTTTTAGGATGGGTCAGCAACCTTTTCATTCATTATTCTTTGTTTTCCCCCTTCATTTTCTAAAAAACCGATTTAGATTTAATTGATTTAGATGAGCAAAAAAAGGGAGCAAGTACGCATACGCCATAGTAGATAAACACTTTCAGTTAGGCAGTTAGGTCAACATTGCTGAATGCTGACCCTAATTTCAAGGGTTGATATATATATATAATCAAAAATTAAATCAAAAATGAAAATGACTATCCAGAAATGTGAAACACTATAATATAATTTAGTAAATTTATAAGTTACAGCATTAAAGTCTTCAACTTTTTTCAAAATTTAACTAGTGAAGGTCCTAACATTTAGTCCTAACAATCATTTGGTGCATGTAATTAGCACATATTATTTTTTTTTTTTTTTTTTTTTTTATTTTAATTCACCTCCTCAAGGCCGAGAAGGCCACTACAGACGAGGAGGCTACTTAATTATGGTTATAACCCTCTCTCAACTCTATAACTCCGAAACACAAACCTTGACGAGCAAGGCCGCTGCGCGGAGAAACGAGTTGAGCGCGGTACTACCAGGGACGTGGTGGGGATCGAACTCGGAACCACTCGTTTATGAAGCGAGCGCTCTACCACTACAACACTACCGCATTATATTATCTGAGTACCGCATATTATATTATCTGAGTACCGCATTATATTATCTGACTACCGCATCATATTAGCTGAGTGAATAAAAAAAAAGCAATTGCTTTTATTCAGTAATTGGTCAGCTTTACATGAATAAAAATTTCTTAAGTTTCTATTCACTAAAGCTGAGCAATTACTGAGTAATTTGTTACTGAATAACTTAACTTTACGTGAATAAAAATTTGTGCAAAATTGCTGTAATTCTTATTCACGTAAAAACTGACCAATTGATGAGTCAAAGCAATCACTTTTTTATAAATCACACAGCCTATTGATGTTATCATATGCTGAGCTTCATAGTTTTTACTTGAAGTTTTACAAGCATTTTTATTTTTTTTCTGTCATGACAGTCACAACTGTGATGACCATAATGAAAAAATCCAATGCTTAAAAACAACAAATAAAATGACGCAATCAATGATGTAAGAAAAAAAGTTTAAATGATTATTAACAACCATGTATATTATGTTTAAAAAATGCACTATAACACTATCAAAGTTCTCAATTATGGATATTCTAGACAATTTTTAACGCTTCATTACATGAGTGTAAACAAGCATCAAAACAGGACTATACAACCCTTACAACATTTAAACCATACTATGGTATAATAAAATGATTTTTTTTAATAACTATTTTGCTTAAAAGAATTTTTAAATAGTTAAAAAAAAGAGTTATAAAGCATCTAGTATGTGTTTTCATAACTTTTTTGTTTTTTTTCCTCATTCTTGCAGAATTGCCCATATATATGTGTATATGTATGTATATGTATATATATACATATATATATATATATATATATATATATATATATATATATATATATATATATATATATATATATATATATATATATACATATATATATATATATATACATATATATATATATATATATACATATATATATATATATATATATATATATATATATATATATATATATATATATATATATATATATATATATATATATATATATGTATATATGTATATATATATATATATATATTTATATATGTATATATATATATATATATATATATATATATATATATATATATATATGTATATATGTATATATATGTGTGTATGTATGTATGCATATATGTATGTATCTATATATATGCATATATGTATAAATACATATGCTGTATTTCAAAAATGTGACGAGTATACTTTTATTAAAAGTGAGGTTATTTGAAAAAAATATTTTTTTTAAGGAAAAGTTGATGCTTCTGATAAAAAAAAATTTTTGATATAAAATGTAAGATGTAAACACTTATTACTTTATATAAGCTACAAAAAATATTTTCATAAAATTTTTTACAGGAGATACATTTTTCACTATCCTGTAAAATTTTAATTTTGTGAATCATCACGTTTTCAAAATAGAGTGTTCGATTTCAATTAAAACATTTTATCCTTAAAATGGTATGCCAACTTTGTCAACAGATTATTACGTAACAATGGTATTAAAACAATGCATTAAGTTGAAATCTCAAGTTTGTTATCTGACCTTTTTATGCGGTCAAAATATTTTTAAAATGATAAAAATGATTAAAAAATTTACTTTTTATAAAAGTTTTAATATTAAATCTATATTTGGAAAAAAAAAATTTATCTAATATTAATAAATTACTTTTAAAAAATTTGTTATTTGAATAGATAAATATATTATTCCTTTAATAAAAAAAAAATATTGTTAGAATAACTAAAGTTAATTACTTGAAGAATTTCCAATTTTACAAGGTAAACTTTTATTTCAAATCAAACTTGGTATATTATAAATTAGTATTTATAATTCTAGAATTTTCTATAATTCAGTTACTTAATTTTATTAAAATATTTTTCAATACAAAATAGCATTTTTTCAATATTCTCAAAAAATATCCCTAAACATTCAACGTTTGTTTGAAATCTATTATTACATTTTTAATGTCAATGCTATTTACTTGTTATTCAAACTAAAAGCTATTGTATTAAACGTAGTACTGTAAGCTAGTACTGTAATAAATAGGGACAAAAAATAATAACACAAAAACTGTGTTTTTTATCAGTTGCCATAGAAAAATAAGAATAGTGGTATGGCAGTAAGAATAAGATTTAAACTATTTAAAATCAATTTAATATAAACAGTTATCTGTGAATAATTAAATACGTAAAAGTTAAAAAAAATCTAATTAGCAACATTAAAATGAAAAATTATAAAACTATTTAATTGATTCAAAATTAATCAAAATAATACTCAATGATGATTGATTCAAATTGTCAAAAATTGAAACATGCTGACAGTTTATGAATATTAAAAAAATATTGATGCATAACAGCAGAAATATTAATTGAATGAAATGTTCAAGACATGTTAATAACAATAACAAAAGTATTGACAGAAATAATGATGCATGCATTAAAAATACCAACTGAAATACTAAACAATTTACTAAAAACTTTATAAAATGTATAATCAAGGTAGTTTAAAATAAAATAAATTTTTTTAGCTTTTACTTTTCAATTTACGATACTAAATAAAGATGATAAAAGCTGATAAACAAAAAGTAAAATAAAGAAAAAAATAACTCACTAGGATTTTGTTAATCATTACTCTTTTGTCAGCATCAGTTGTTTTTAAAAGTTTTTCTCTGTAATTCTAAAATTAACACAATTATAAAAAATTAGCGTTGTCATTAAAAATTAACAATGTTAATTTTTTATGAGAACAATAAATATAATCAACTTGAAAAAGAAAAAAAAAAAAAGGAAAAAAAAAAATTATAACAAAAACTAAAAAATAAAAAAATATAACAATATATTTGTTATTTGATTATGACCATCATGATGACTAAATGACAAAAATAAAACAAAAAAAAAACCTTTAAAGAAATATCCAAATCTTCCAATACTTTTTCATTTGATGGATTGCTTTCTCTGAACTGCTTCATCAAATGATTTCTTCTTGCTCTATTGATTATCTAATAAAATATTTGATAATAGCATTGTCACTAAATTCCAAAACTAATAAAAACTTGATAGATAAATAACAATTTTTATTAAAACAACCCCATTTCTAGGTTTGCTAAATCACAGAAGAGAGATAACTAATACTAATCCATAGCAATGCAAAACTTGCCCTTTTTTTTTTGCACTGTTATTCATAACTAGGGTGTGTCACACAAACTTAACTTAGTGACAAAGGTTTGTGATTGACATGATTATAATCAGCAAAATTATTTAAGATGACATTCAACACTACTGGATAGAAGAAACATAAAAACCAAGACACAAGTAGTTTCAAGAATAATAAAAACCATCAAAAAAGTAGAAACACAACAAATAATATCTCACTTTTATTGTTATCTACGCAACAAACAATATCTCACTTTTTACAACAATTAGAGTAATAAACTTTAAATATGACAAACTGCATATCCATTATTACATACCCAACAACCAAACCAAACTCATTGTCTGTCAGTTATCTTAACTATTTCTATACTTAAACTACATCATTGAATCACCAAATATTCAAAGAATTTTCTTCTGCTTACTTTGAATATGATTTTTTTACTATGGATACTTAGTTAATTAAATTTTCAGTTTTTTCTTAATTAAAATACTTGTAGAAAATACTAATCTACTTTAACTAAATCGGTTGTGGTATTGCACTATATGTAATGCAATCCATTAAATTTAAACTAAAAATATTTAAAAACTGGTTCAATATAAAAATCCTTATTATTGCTTGACATTGTTTTTGTCAATCACTTATTCTTTATTGAATTAGAATAAATGGCAACTATTTAATTACAGGTTTAACTTTGTGCTTTAGGTCTTTCCTTATCTTGTATACAAATTTAAAAAAATATATGTGGAAGACCTGTCTAAACAATGGAGATTATAAAAAAATTGAAAACATTTTAAAAGATGAATTTAATTTTTTAAATTTAGCAACACAATACAACACAAGATGATGAATAATTATTCTTATAACTTTGTATTATATTTATATATAAAAAGTATAGTTGTTATTATTCTTATTGGTTTTCTAGAAAATTACTTAAAAAAATTGTAAAATTTTAATTTTGTAACTTTTTAAAATAATATCTTTAAATTTTAATTTTGTTAATTCACTTCCTCAAGGCCGAGAAGGCCACTACAGATGAGGAGGCTACTTATTTGTGGTTATAACCTTCTCTCAACTCTATAACTCCAAAACACGAACCTTGACGAAAAAGGCCGATGCGTGGTGAAACGAGTTGAATGCGGTACTATCAGGGAGGTGGTGGGGATCCAACTGGAAACCTCTTGCTTATGAAGCGAGTGCTCTATCACTACCGCATATACAACATACAAATAATTTAGGCAGGAGATGTGACAGGAGGAAAAAGGGACTAGAATATGTTAACAAATTTTAAAAAATCAATATCTGCAAACAAGTTCCTTTACAGATAGTTATTTTAAAAAACCAAACAGAAACTCAAAGTACTTTATATAAACAGAATAAAAATAATGCAGGTGTAACCTTAAAAAAAAATATTAAAAATAGAATACAAATTAAAAATTTAATTATTAAGGTAAAAAGAATTTTAAATGTAAACTGAAAATGTTTAAAAAATAAAACCTTGTCATCAACATCAGTTATATTCATGACATAGAATATGTCATAGTTGAAATAGTCGCTCATAACACGACGAAGAATATCAAAAGTTATGTATGACCTAAAAAAGGAAGGAAAAAAAAATCATTTTATGTAACTTTTCTCTTTTTTTTTTCAGGCGCCCCAAGAAGTCCTTACTGTTTTATCACAGCACCGCAGAAGAGCATTTAATAGGAAGTTTGCACTTCCTTCCCAACCAATGTCACAAAAATTGCCCAAAGGTTGGATTTGAACCATGGATATTTTGTTTCTGAGGCAAGTGTGCTACCACTATGCCACGGCTGCATAATTATTCAATATATATCAAGCCTTCCCAGAAAAGGCGTGCGGTTTTGTCTCGTAAAACCATGAAAACATTTTCCAAGTAAGAGAACGTGATCACGGCCATTTGCGCAAGTTTTATTATATGCGTTGCTGAAAAACTGTTTTAAATTTAATAACTACATAAGAAATTAAAGTAAACTTAAATAGAAAACAATAATAATAGTTTAAATAATTTGTGTTGTTTTTATTTTTGTTTTTTCTTAGTGGTTATTATTATCGGTAACAAAATTCAGTTAGTCAAAGCAAAAAAAAAAAAAAAAAAAAAAACTTTTAGGCGTTAAAAAGGATGACTTTCCCATACTTTATGTGTTTTATCTTTTAAAGAGGAAAGAGAAAATATGTATCGTCATCTGTTTGTAAAATATATTTGTATAATTGTAAAATGTAACAAGTTTATATCAGAGTTAAATTATACGATTGCGATTTGCAAACTCTGGTAAAATAGGTCTGGTAAAATACGATACACTTTTAAATTGTTTATCACATTTTTATAAGTTATTTAAATTTTAATATTATTTGAACATCCACTTTACTCTTCTAGATATTTTTCTACTTCAATTGAAATTGAAGTAGAAAACAAAGAATGAATTTTAAAAGTTATAAGTGTGTTATAAAAGTAATAACACTATTATAGTGTTATTACTTTTGTAATGCAGTTAGTGACTAGAGCTTTATTACTTTTGTAATCGTAAATTTATTGTTTTATTTTTTATTTTTTCGCTAACAAATTTAAGTTGATTCTCCCCTTAAAAACAAGGAACACAGTTTTGTATAAACTAAAATTTTGAATACTAGATATTTTTCCAGATTTTGCGTTTCGCTATCGCTTTATTCAACCCTTGTTGTTACATTAAAATTATACAAATAAATTTTACAAACACATCGCAATTTGTACTTTTGCTATCTTCTTAAAAAAAAAGTTACGAAAAGGAAAATCATTCTTTTTATTTATAGACTTCAAGCTTTTTTTTTTTTTACTTCGACTTTTGTTGCTGAATGTAACAACCACTCTATAGAAACAAAAATAAAAACAGTACACAAATAATTTAAGTTATTAATGTGTTTTTATTTTTTTCTATTTTAATTTAATTTTTCTATTTTAATTTCTCTTTTTACTTTGTTAGATTTGATTTTTTTTTGTTTTTGAAACTTTTTCAGAATTGATTATTACAAAACTTGCGAATGGCCGTGTTCAAGTTGTCTAAAATAAGATACTCGCGTGTAATCATACAAGACAATAAACCGTGCACCTTTCCTGGGAAGGCTTATATATATATATATATATATATATATATATATATATATATATATATATATATATATATATATATATATATATATATATATATATATATAAATATATAAATATATAAATATATAAATATATATATATATATATATATATAAATTTATATATATATAAATTTATATATATATAAATTTATATATATACAAATTTATATATATATATATATATATATATATATATATATATATATATATATATATATATATATATATATATATAAGTTTTATGATGACATAGGCCTTGGTAATTCCTAATCTGATTGGCCATAATACTGAGAAATGTTGTTATTGTTTAATTTTTTAATATTTTCTATACTATTTGTTCTTAACTTGTCATGATTTAAAAAAACAACTAGTTCTATTATTTTGCAATATAATTTTTATTTAATAGTTCTATTATTTTGCAATATATTTTTATCTTAATTTTGACTTTTTTATCTCTTCTATATAACTTAATTCTATCTTCATATTTTTATATTTCTTAAATATAGCTTTAATCATAATATTTATTGTCTAACTTTTGAAAAGAGTTTTTTTGTTGTTGTTGTTTTTTTGTTTTTTTTGTTATTTTTAAAATTTAAATTAAAAAAAAAATTATAATAATAATGAGCAACTAAATATTTATATAACAACACTTAGCTTACCTGGCATGTCCCATATGTGAAGCATCATAAACAGTAGGACCGCAGCTATACCATGTCACTTTGTTCCCAGATTGTGGAACAAAGAGATTCTTAAATCATAAAATCAAACAAACAATACAAACAAATCATCTAGTAAAGTTCAAAAAAGTAAAGTTTAAAAACTCTAAATATTGATAAATAAATATTAAAGGAATTTAGAGACAAGTTGTGTTCATATAATAGATAGAAGAAACCCTTTCTATTTTAAACTTGATTCAAATTTTTTGAAAGAAACTTTTTTATTGATGTCAAATATAAACACATTAATCAGATTGGATTTAAATAATAAAATGAGTTGGAATAATAAAAAGAGTCGGAATAATAAAAAGAGCCAGAACTTTCCTTTGTGAGAAACAAAATGGCGTTAAAAATTAAGAAGTTTTTTGTTGATATCTTATTTGATAATTTGTTTTAAAAAGTTTAATTAACTTTTAATTTATTTTCTAATGTTTATCTATGATATAAGCACAACTTGACTCGGCATTTAGGAATCTCTTTAATAAATAAATATTTATAGATTCTTCAGAAATTTTATCTAGGATTTATTACCACCAAGTAACTGTAAAGTTATACTGCTATAGTATATTCTCTAAAATAAATAGTGAACAAACATTTTAATGATCCAATAAAACACATGACAATGAATAACATTAGGCTGTTTTAAAAATTAACAATTGCAAACAATTTTGAAAAACAGCCTAATGTTATTCATCGTTTTAATAATTTTATTCATCATTTATTGGGTGATCAAAATATTTACTTACTATCTATTTTAGATAATATATATTAGTGGTATAATTTTACGGTTGCTTTTTACTTTTAATTTAGGTATTTTAAACCACTACACCAAATAAAACCTCATTACTTATTCTCTTGTATTTTTTTCCAAAAAGAATATAAGTTTTGTTTAGCTTTATCTTTTGAGTACTAGTTTAACATCATGACCAGGACAACTTTTGTACTTTATGAAAGAAATATCAATTTATTCTAAAAATAAAATTAACTTGCTGAAAATATTAGTACTAACATTCATATCTTTTAACATTATGCATACTGGGAGTTTGGTCCCTTCTTCTACAGATTTTTCTAGGTTTTCAATTTCTAGTTTACTATCAAACACTTTAATTTGATATCAAACTTCAACTGCCAGTTTGCTATCAAACTGATACTTTTCAAACTTATCTGCTAGTGATTCAAAAGTCATTAGAACTTTTTCTTCTCAAAGAAACTTGCTTAATATACTTGCATAGATAGTATTACAAACACCTTTATCAAAAATATTTTTACAACTCTCGAATTGAATTTTTTTGACATTGTAAAACCTAAGTAATGTGAACTGTTCATAGCGCCAGCATGTTTTCTTGTATTTCGGGTTTTTTAACACCTCTTCTTAATTCTGTTTTCTATTCTGAAAGTATCTAATATGAAATTAATGTCAGCACTTGTGTTCTGTACAAATGCAAAAAAAGTTTTTTTTGTCATTTTTTATGTCAGTCTTGCTGAATGTAGACCTGCATAAATAGAACTAAAATTAATTTCATGTAGGAGAACTAAAAAACTCACCGTTTCTCGGGTAAGACTATTATATAGATGAAGTTGACTTTTATTAGTCTGACTGTCTAAACAAGGTTGTGTCCAATGTTGCATTCTGATATTTATGAAAGATATCCTTTGTGTAGAATATTTAAATATATATAAAATGGCGTTGTTTTTGAAAAACCTAAGGAAATAAAAAACTTTTTTATTATTACTATTAAACTACTTATTAAAGAGAACTTATCAATTTTTAACAGAGCTCATAATAAATGTTGAATTTTAGTGCTACTCTGACCTGTATGAAAAAACTACTGTGGCCTGCTAGAAAATCAACTAAATTATATTTTTATATTTCAACATTTATTTTGAACCCCATTCTATAACAACAATAATATTAATAACAATAATAATAATAATAATAATAATAACAATAATAATATTAATAATAATGGTACTTAATCAAAATTCATTGATTACTTTAAAACAACCACTTTTAATTTTGTGAAATATATTTAAAACTAAAAATGGAAATCCTAGTTATATATTTTTAGAGTTTAGATATATTTAATTTGCAATCTGACCTCGAACACTTTAATATAAACTCTCTCTTATTTCCTTTTTATTTTTATTATAAATCTGTGGAATAAAACCACAGTCTCTATTTGATTTTCCACTTACTAATTGCAAATTTGCATTTTTTTTTAAATACCATTAGAACTTAAAAATTTACTTTTATATAATAATTGATAGATTTTTTGTACTATTTATACAGGTCTTTTATATTACGGAGATATTTCAAATTAAAACTTTTTTAAATTAAAATATTTTAATATTTATATAATTTATATTGCGTATAACTGTAACCAATATTGCATTAAAAGTTCATTTGTAATGTAATATGTCATTAGTATACCTTTTTATTTTTATATTGTCAAAATTAATTGTAATAATAAAAATATAACTATTTTTAATAATTAAAATGCAACTATTTATTATTCTATTTTATATTATCAAAACATTTAACATATAAATTTATAAAAGTTTATGTGTAAATAAAAAGTTTATGTTTATATATTCAATTTATAAACTATATTTTTAAGTTATTGATTTATTTTGAGTTTTTAAATTCATAGAATATTTAAAATTTTATTACTATTTGAACTTTATTTATTATGTAACTATTTTATGTAAACATTTTTTTAAAACTTTGTTTGTAGATCACAAATCTGTTAAAATTAAAATCCTAGCTGCTCGCCCATGACCTCGAAAAGTGAAGGAAATTTTTATATAATAAAACAGATTAGTTAGAAAAAATGTAAAAAAAAAATAATTGAAGGGTATAAAAGAACTAAAAGATTAAAGAAAAAACCAAACAAGAAGATGAATAAAAGAAAAAAAAGAACAAGCAAACAAAAACGAAACAAAAAAAAAATCAATTAACAGCAAAGTAGCAATTTAAAAGAAAAAAAGTTTGAAAAAAAATTTTCTATGGATTGACTCTCCAGTTTATTCTGACACGCATTTCCTCCAAAAACCTTAGACAAAGCAAGAGTTAACTAACTTTGATGTTAACCAATAAAAACCACTTATAAAATGTTTCTCAAGTTCTCACCTGATAATTTTCTGAAATCAGTTTCAACTTTAGCAGCCATAGCATGGCTTTTTCTTTGGCTAAAAGTGGCAAAATTCCTATCCAGAAAACATGATTGACAACTCCTTGTATCAAATGTAATTCTGGAAGAGGGCATTTAGCTTTAACTAACATACAATCTGAATTGTTTAAAAGTGGAAGTTTCATTGTGCTTATGGTGTTTGGCACATCTCTTTTTTTTTTGAGGTACTATATGAAGCATTACCAATCTGTGAACATCTCTTAACTTTCCTTTTTTGCTAGCCATACCCCTTTTAGAATACAAGGATCTTTTTTTTTAAAAGGCTCAATTCTTTCAACATTTTGAATTCCTTAGTTTTATCCTCAGTTAATTCACGATTTATCTCTGGTTGATAACTCTTTGGTAAAACTGTTGCACAAATTTTTTGTGCAACATTTACTAGAACCCTAGCCTCCATCAGCCATTACCTAAAATAAACAGATTTACTGAAAATTTAATTACAAATTGAATTATAATGTAAATATGAAACACAATGATATCTTATTGTATACTTTTTCACTAATCTCTTAAACTCTCGTCACAGCATTTGCAATATTTGGTGAATAGTTTTTTTAAATTTGGGATTTAAGGTAACTTTCTATTTTTATTATTTTTGTTTTGCTAGTGTTATTCTGCAGGTGCCATATTTACAAAGAGGATATTTGCTATTTAATCTGAATTTATATTCATTTTAATTTGTTCAGTTATCTTTTCTGTGATTGCAAATTGTTGAGAATTTTTTTCAAATTATTTATAATGCAGTTTTAATCAAAATTTAAAAATCTAAGATAAGCAGCTAGGATTTTAATTTCAACAGATTTGTGATGTACAAACAAAGTTCTTAAAGGATCTGGAAGCAGTTTTCATTTACATTTTAACCGATATTGAATTTGTCAATGGCCAATGTGTCTATAGGTAGTTCAAGGCCAATTAAAAAAATAATAATATGCAGTTAAATAAATCATGCATGCAAAATGTCATTTATTAAGCAGGTACATTTACAATAATGTAAATTAGAAAAACAGTTAAAAACTATTATAAAGCTGGTACTTATAACTGCGATCATACTTACATAGAAGAATTTCCTGTTAAAGTATCTACTATTCACTAAAATAAGAAAATTAGGAAAGATGCATTGTCTTATTGTTGTGCATTGAATAAATTATTGTGTATTGTGTAAACTAATTTATTATAAATGATAAACTATATATGTATATATATATCAGGGATTATATCTTTACTTTTTCTCTTTATATCTTTACTTTTTCCAAGTCTGTAGTGCCCAGAAGCTCTAAACATGATAGTTGACTTATTATCAGCTTTAAGAAAAAGATTCATGAGATTTATAACTTGAAACTTATTATTTTTAAGCCCGGTGTCCTGGAGTCCCGGAGTCCTTGCTGCTATTATAACTAAGGACTTCGGGTTCAAAAAATTGTTGTTCCTTTAACTTAAAAGTCCTAATTTTTTTCCTATTAGTAGTCCATAAATTTATTTATATTTTTAGAGCTTTTGGATACCAAAAACTAGGATGAAGTAATATTTTTGTGACTTTTGAATCCGGAGTCCTTTTTGGGACTCCGCATCCCTGATATATATATATATATATATATATATATATATATATATATATATATATATATATATATATATATATATATATATATATATATATATATATATATATATATATATATACATATATATAAATTTAAAATAAAGTCCAGAGAAGAACAATTTTTACACATAAAGTGCTAAACTACTAATCACAAATTATATTTTAATAAAAATAAAATTTAATAAAATTATATTTATATTTTAATACCACTTTTTAGTAAATGCTTAATATTTACGCTATTAAATGTATAATTTTTGTTAATGCTTTTGTATAGTTGAATTATCATTATTATTACTTTTTTATTATAATTGTATAGGTTTTTAGAATTAATGTGGAGTGTGAAACAAATGTGCTCAGATGAAAGGCTAAAAAGATGATTGAAGAATTATGTAAGAAAAATCATTTTGAAAACTTTATTACAGTACTATGAATAATATAAAAGAATATGAAACTCTTATTATTATTTCATATTCTATTATATTTAAATATATACAAATATGTGCTCATTAAGTTAAATGCATAAAACATAGATAACAAAAAACTATAACGTTTAACTGATATTCAACATAACTCAATGAACTACTTTAAATAATAAACTATAAATGAAACTAACTTTTCCAGGTCCCTTAAAACAGAAACTCAGATGAAAGCTAGTTTTTTGACAACTTAGCCTACAAATTAGTATCTATAAAAACATTTTTTATTTATGTTTAAAAATAATTATAATAAAAAGTTAGCTACAGTTATCCGCAGTAGTAGAAATTAGCTTATTAAAAAAATATATAATTAAAAAAAGACAGAAATGGTAATTTATTAATGAAGTAAAACTTTAAAACAAAATCATTATTTTAAAACTCTTTAAAACTATTTTAATACAAAACTTTGAAGAAAAATAAGAAACTTTAATTAAAATCTATATCAACAAAAATAACTTGGGATTTTCCCTGCCAGTAGTTCTAAAACTGGTAACTTATGTTATGCAATTGATTTTTTGTTAAAAAAAAAACAAAAAAATAATTGCATAACATAAGTTTGCATAACATAAGTTTGCATAATGAATACCTCCTAACAACATCAAGAACTAACGTCATGTAAATATGTTAGTAAAAAGTTTTATCTTAAAAAATGAAAAATTTGTTTGGTCTAACACCTACAAAAGATGTTACGTCAAAAGTTTCATCGGTTTAAGCTGAAGATTTATGTAAATCATAGGATTTTTTACACCACAATCTTTTCTTGTGACTTTACAACAAAACATTTTATTTTAAGTAAAAAATAAAATAACTAAATTAAAAAATAAAATAATTAAAAACAATTTCTAATGAAATGTTGTAAATTATCTCAATTAATAAATGTAAGATACTTATATAAAAAAAGAAGTTATGTATGCCTTTTATTAAAAAAAAAATTTGGAACATTTATTTTAAAAATAAATTAATTAAAATTAAAGATTCAAAAATGCAATTCAAAAAAAAATTCAAAAAAAAAATACAAATAAATTATTTGCCATTTGTTTCTCTGATACATGAGCCTCAGATTATTTAATTTTTTAAAAAAATATTCCTAAATATTTAGGGGTGAGGGATTATCCTTAATATTTAGACTCTAGACTCTAATAAGCCTAAAGTTGGGCAATAATTTCTTTTATGACATAAGTATGAACATACAAAATCTTAAAGTTTAGAAATTACCTAGAAGTTACATAAAATACTTAAAGATTCTTGATCTGCCTCTAAATATTATATGTATCTTTTTTGATATCATTCTAATGCTCAAAAGTTTAAGAGTACTTTAAGGGTACTCTAATTATATAACAAAATACCTACAAAAAAATCAATATGCCATAGTTTCAATTTTAAAAAACTAATCCTTCTATGATAGAGAAAAACTAGTTTATAATAATTTTCACAATTACTATAATATAGTAATATATAGTCTATATATAAGTTTCATAGTCATAGATTATGATTATATAAATTTATAAATAATGGTCTTCTTTAAAATATGATATATAAATTTATATATCATAGATGATATATAAATTTATATATTATATTTTAAAGAATACCATTGTTTATCATGATTTCGTTTCATGATAATATTATAATAATACAAACAACAATAAAGATAATAGCAAAAACAACAACAACAACAATAATAATAATGATGAAACACTATATTTACTAATATAAATGTAATACTAATATGTATGTGTGTGTTTGTGATAAGAACACATACACACAAAAATACATAAACAAACAAACACACAGTACACTGTAGACATGTGCACTGTACACTGTAGACATGTGACATTAAAATAATTGTAAAATTATGTAACTAAAATAGGACTTTTAAACTTTCCATACTTATTAGCTAAGGCTTTCTCTCGTGAGAAGCCGAATAAATTCCCATAATTTTTTTTTTTTTACAAAAGCTGAATTTAAAAAAATAACAACTAATTAAAGAAAAAAATGACTAGTTAAAAAAAAATTCGACGAATTCATAAAACGTTTTATGCGTTACGTATACCAATTTTTAAAGCGGCAGGAAGTGGGTGATGCAAGATACATTACGGCAATTCTTTAAATTAAGTCATAAACGTTTTTTTTTTTTTTTTTTGCAATACGTGTAAAAATACTTAATAAACGTTTTTGCCGGCATGAAGAGGATGATGCAATATTAATTGTCGTTCAATAATTATTTAACGGCAAATCTTTTTCGTCGCTGCATTTGCTTACGTCATATCGTTTGTTAACTCAACACACGTTTTAAAAAGATGAAAATTCCAAAATCAGCTTAATAAAGTAAGAAAAACACTCACATTTAAATATTGGCATTTATACATTTACAAATGTATAGATGCGCTTATATTTTTTTTATTTTTTATTTTTTTTATGTTGATAAGAAGTCCTTACGGTCTTATCACAGAGTACCGCGGAAGAGCATTTAACATGAAGTTCACGCCTTCTTCCTAACCGATGTCGCAAAACTTGCCCAGAGGTGGGGTTTGAACCACAGATCTTATGTTTCTGAGGCAAGTGCGCTACCACTGCGCCACGGCTGCTATATATAAACTGCTAACAATTAAACATAACAATTAAACATAAGATCACAAGATCTGACGACAAGATCTTGTGATCTTCTTAAAGAAGATCACAAGATCTTGTCTTCAAAACCTCATAAAATACAAGAAAGCAAAATAAAGACAAGTATAACATACTAAAAAATAAAGTAAAAATTAAAATAAAAAAGTAATAAAATTCAAGTTAAATAACAATTTTCTAAATATTAGAAGTATTTGAGTATATTATGAAGTGAAAAAAATACATTTTTTAAAATTAAGTTTGAAAAGACAAAAGGAAGTTAGTTAATCGAAATTCCGCAGAACAATATTATTCCAATGTGGGGTCCACGATAAGCAATGCAAAATCGATTAAATTTGACTTTGCTTATCGTGGTGAAAAACGGCTCATTTAAAAAATTTATTTTTCTCATATCGTATTTGTTGTTAGATTTGAGTTTGAAAATATTATTAAAAGCGGTAGGGGATAAATTATTTCTCCATTAATATACAAAACATAAAAATTTAAATACATTGAGTTCAAATAGTTTTAATACTCTCATTTCAGTAAAAATAGGTTTTGTATGTGTAAAACACTGATCTCTATAATAACTAGTTGTTATAGAGATCAGTGGTGTAAAACGATAAGCATAGTTAATTATGCGGATCGCATGTTTTTGACGACGATAAAGAAGTTTTAATTTACTTTTATTAGTACTCCCTCAAGCAGTGTTAGCATAATTTATGTAACTGTGGATAAAAGAGTAATAAAGTTGGCTTATCAAATCTTTGTTAAGATAGTTACAAGCTTTATATAGAATCCCAATGTTTTTTGAAAATTTAGCGGATACATAATTAATGTGTTGATTCCAAGAGATGTTTTCATCGAGATAAACGTCTTAAAATTTGGTAACGGAATCATTTTTTATTTCAATTCCGTCTATATAAAGTTGCAGCAAGTTTGTTGGTAAAAATTGCTTTTTTGCATAGAATGGAACAGAATCCATTTGGTTTTATTAATATTTAAAGTTAGCTTAAACCAGTTTGATGTATGTTTTAATTCTTTATTCATAGTGGTAAAGTGTTATATATTACTACTAATATCATATATACTACTTTTTGAGAGGAATAGATTGGTATCATCTGCACATGATACTTATAAGGTTAGAAGCTTTATTCGAATCATTTGTATATATATATCAAGAAAAGTAGGGGTCCGAAGATTGAACCAACACCGCATACGATATCAAGTTAATTATTTTGATAACCGTCGTTACTAATTATAAATTGTTTTCTTTTTGTTAAGTAGCTTCTAAACCATTGTAAAACAGTACCTTTGATTCCATAATATTTAAGTTTTTGTAGTAAAATATAATGATCTACAGTGTCGAAAGCTTTTGATAAGTCAATGAAGATGCCTTACAAGTACTGCTATTTTTTTTAATAGATTTTGAGATTTCATGCACAAACTGGATTATTTCATGCTCTGTTGAATACTCTTTTTAAAGCTGAATTGTTTGTTATATAGTAATTTATTTTTATTGAGATGTTTGTATATTCTATAGACATTATCTTCTCTAAAATTTTTGAAAATACCGAAAGAACAGAGATAGGACGGTAGTTGCTAATATTTGATCTATCACCCTCTTTAAAGTTAGGAGTAACTTTAGCAATTTTTAATTATTTTGGAAATACTCCTTGATTAATAGAAACTTTAAAAAGAACATAATTTAATATACTAAAACAGTCTATAATTACATTTCCATTAATTTTATCTACTCCTATTGCTTAGTTTCTTTTCAAAGAATTCAAAGCTACTTCAAATTTCCCAAAATATAATTCTGTTAAACTCATCAGAACAAATGCAATTATCCATAGGTACGAGGAAACCATTAAAGGAAGCCGTTGTATTTGGAATCTTATTTGATAGGGAAAGACCTATCCCAATAAAAAATTTACTAAATTCATATGGCTCTTGGTTCATATAAACTTATGTTATCAACTTTAATCATCTGCGGCAGAAAACCTAAGCATGATTTTTGTTTTCCAGTAATTTCTTTCATAAATTTCCATGCGCGTTTTAAGTCGTTTTTACATTTATTAATTAGGTCTGAGTAGTAATTTCTTTTTAGGCTTTTACGTATTTTTTTCAAATAGATATTTGTAGTTTTTATATATTTTTTTTCGCTAACAGGTGTTTTTGTTATTAGATATTTAACATATAACTTCGGTTTAATTTTTTGACGATTTTTTAAAGCCTTATAATCCAGGGACTTTTTGAGCTTTTGTTCATCTTTATTATTTTTTCAACAATTGCAAAATTAGCTTCGTAAACAGAAAACAATGCGTTATAAAATGTTTCGTGTTATTTGCATTGTCAATAAAATCAATATGATTTCCACGCAGTAAAGCTGATCTTTAAATAGTTCAAGATTTTTTTGTTTTAAAGTGTTTTTACAATTATTGGGGTGTTAAAATTTTACAATTATTGGGGTGTTAAAATTTTACAATTATTGGGGTGTTAAAATTTTACAATTATTGGGAGTTAAATTTTTTTTCTAAATTTGAGTTTAAAATCATGAATATAGGGAAATTATCGGATATATCAGTTTTTATATATACCTTTTTAAATAATCTTTATTAAAAATGTCTGTTGTAATGATATTATCTATTAGGGTAGCCGAGTTTATTGTTACCTCGGTTGGGCGATTAGTTAAGATTCTGTTTCAAAAATTGTCATATAAATTTTTTTAACTTTATGGTCATTGTTATAAAAAAAACAATTTATATTAAAGTCCCCAATTACAAAACTTTTTTTTTTTCTGCGTCACTAATTTTCACGATATGTTGTAAAAACATGCTTGGGTTTTATCTCGCGCTGTCAGGTGGTTGATATCAACAGCTTATAATAATGTTTTTTGTTTTTTCAAGTTAAAAGTTCAATTAAAACTTCTTTATCACCATCTAATCTTAGACACTTAAATCATTTCTCATATTATAAAAGATATTTTCCTGAACATAAATTAGAATTCCTCCACCCCGCTTATTCGTTTTTCTTTCTTGTGAGATAATTTTAAAATGATGAATATTAAAATTATTGTCAAATTTTGACAATAATTTTAATATTCATCATTTCATCATGAAATATGGGTTACATTAAACAATTCTGACTCAAAATCGTTTAATGTAACCCATATTTCAGTTAAACAAATGATATTAAAATAATTTTTTTGTTTTTTCTAAAAAATGTAAAAGTTTTTTAAAGTTCCGATTTAAATTTCTAATATATTGAGGTGGAGAATTCTAATTCGATTTGACCTTTTTTTAATTGCATTCTAGAAAAGAAACCCTTATAATTCTTTAGGATAAAAATTAGCACAATCCGTAAATGTATTGCAAAAAAAAAAATTTTTTGGATCTATCTTTTCACCAGAAGAAAAGCAGTTTTCTTCCAAAAAAATTAAAAGTAATGGATTCAAAATCATTCAATAAAGCCATGTTTATTAAAATTAGGTTAAGCAAGGTTTCTTTTTAAGAATGCGTAATTCGACTATTTGTTTAAAGCGTTTTTAAAAATATTATTTTCAAAAGAAGTAATTTTATCGTAACGAACCGAAACATTCTCACCATTTAAACGTCGTTCTTTTACTTCCGCAAACAATTTACTTGCAACTGTTTCGCGATTGCAACTGTTTCGCGAGAAAAATCTTTATTTACATAAATGTTTGTTCCTCCGAGACGAGTTGATTCTTTTAAAATTTAGCTTTGGTTTTGTATTGGTGAAGTTTTAAAACTAATACCCTCGGACGTCCAACATTTTTTGACCCAGTAAGATGTGCACGTTGACCCAGTACGATGTGAACGATGAACGATGCGAGCTATTTCCGAGGGTACGGATTTTTTTGTTTAAAAAGTCATTATTAATTCGTTCTTTCTCTAATTGTTTGATATCGATTTTGTCTAATAAATGTTTGTTGTTATTTTCAATCTTTTTATCGATTCTTTTATCTCTTCAAGCTCTTTTTCAATTTTTTAAATCTTATTTGCATTTACAATGATATTTGTCTCAAACTTATCCAATCTTTCGTTGAGTATTTTTGTGATCGTACTAACAATAGAAATAACTGTTTTTTCTTGGTTTTTAAATATAACTTCAGTTTCCTTCTTAAAATCATCCAGCATTTCTTTCATCATTTTTTTTTTTACTTCTTTGAGTGTTGCCGCCATACTTAAGAGAGAGTTTATAGAGATCATGGATCTCAGTGAATTTATTAAGAGTGTGAGTATGTTTAAAGAGGTTGGTAAGAGGTCTTATAGAGGTCTACTGGCCTCATTGTGACAGAGTGGCCGAAAGATATATATATATATATATATATGGTTAGTACTATTTGCCATGTAACTAATAAAACCAAAAACATCATGTATATAGATACTGCAGTGGCAGATTAAGACTTCTTGGGGCCCGGGGCTATTTTTGTTTTTAGAGGCCTTTTCAAAACCACACGTTATGCACAAAGTAATAGCAAAAGCCGCAACAAATAACAACTATGTGAACGATTATAGCTCCCTTAAAAATACCCTTTTAAGTAAGGTAATAACTAAAATCAGCGACAACGGTTTCTTATTAGCTATAGAAGACGCCGGATATGATAAATTCCTATTCGGATACCAACAAATCTGTAACGGCTCATTAATCGAGATATGAAGAATGACAAAATCAAACATACAATTCTTGAAAAAGGAATAAATATCAATGGTATAAACCATCAATTCTACCAATTAACTCCGAGTAGAAATATGAGCAAAAGAGTAACTGTGTCCATTCTTGGTTTACCAATCGAAAAAAGTAATTTTCCTGCAGGAAAATTTCTGGAGGAGCTAGGTTACTGAAAGCACATTAGAACGAAACCTATATATAAAACAACACAAACAAAACAAAACGCACTATTACTCCGGTATTATTGTCGCAATTATGGACAAATTAGATAAACCTATCCCTAGGTTCATCACCCTAAATGGTTATGAAGTTAGGGCGATTTACAACGGATAAGAAGATGTAGGAAAGCCACAAAATAAAAATATTTTAAAGTAGAAAAACATAGAAGAAGATGTAAACGAACCAACTTGAAACAGCACCTAAGAAACACCACTGGCAGAAAGACAAAGTCCACTTAATATTATAACAATCGAGGATAAGGAAGAAGATACGGAAATGGAAAAACGTGAGGATAAAGTAGAAACACAAAAAACAGAAAAAACTATAGAGTTCCAACAAAAAACAAACCAAGAAAAAACAGCAAATGAAAACGATCTTAGTAAAAACGGCGCAAACGAAAGCATAGTAGATGAAAGAAATGAAAAATATAGTGATGCCAATGATAATCAGATTATCATTGGCATCACTATCTTATCTAGATTATCTAGATGACGATAGTAATGAGGATAGTGATGAATACGAGATACCAGATGAATTTTTTGACTTGCAACATGTAGAAAGAGTGGAGTATAACTGAAAATATTCACTTTAATTGTAGTGACAAAGAACTAAAAAAGTTCAAAACCTTTAAAAAACATGAGTGGCGAGGGTACGAATTATCTTTAGATATATATAAAAGAGTTGAAACAAAAACAAACTTTATACCAATTGAATTTAAACAAATGGATTCCGGAAAAATGTATGCATACAATTCGAAAGAATTCAAAAATTTTGTATTTAAAACAGCAAAAAGTAATGAAAAAGGAAGATATATAGCGTGTAAAAAAACAGAGAGGGAACAGCGAAGAAAAGAACACTCACAATTTGATCTAGACCATGAAATGAAACAAGAGGAACGGAACCTTAAAAAACAAATCTATCAATCTAAAAAACAAAAGCTAGCATAATATTAACAATTGAGAAACTATAGTATATAAAATAGTAAAAAAAAAACTCATTAACAAAACAAAATAAATAAAAATAAAAACATAAAATTAAAAAAAAAAATTTTACAATTGTTAAATAAGTCACATCCAAGAGTTCCTTAGCAACATAACAAAATAAAAATATAAAACAATAAAATTTAAAAAAAAAAAAAAAGTATCTGTTCTTATTAGTTTATCTGGTACGCCGGTGTCAGGAAATAAATGTTCCCCATTTTAGAATTTCCCCCGAAATATTCTTTCCGGGGGGAAAATTCACGAAAAAGCCATGTCAAATTTTTACATTAAGCGCCGCCATACATACCAACGTTCCTTAGAATAGGTCATATTTAAGTTTAAGGCATGTTATTTAATAGTTAAAATGCCTTAACAATCATTACACCTTTATTATAAAAAAAAAATAAAAGTTTTAGCAAAATTTTTATCGGGGGAACATTTATTACGGGCGGGGAAGAAATATTTTATCCCCCCCCCGGAATGTTTGTTCTAGAATATATTTCCGACGGGAAAGTTTGTCCCGGTAAATACTTTCCGGGGGAAAACAATATGGGGGGAAAACTTGATATGCGACACCGGCATAGTCTGGCTCATATATTAATCTAATTTTTGGCATTAGGTCATGGTTTACCTTACTCTGATCACGGGTTGCCTTGGCTTTGCACTACTGCCAGATTAAAAATAAATGAAATATTTTGACTTTTAGAGTGTCCAACATCGCCAATGGCCTCAGCTGCTGATGATGATGATGATAACGCTGTTGTTGCTGCTGCTGCTGCTGCTGATGATGATGATGATGATGATGATGATGATGATGATGATGATGATGATCATATGGATGTTCGGTAGAGCAACGCAAGTGTTCTGTATTGCAACTCATTTGTTCGGTAAAGCAACGTGACGCGGCCTATGTTCGTTTTTGCAACCATTTTGTTCGTTATCGCAACTTGTTGTTCGTTATTGCAACCCCGGGAGCGCATGTTAAGCTTTATAAACTTTTTGTTTTTTAAAACACTTACTTGATCGTAAGCCGGTACAGAAAATTGTCTGACCGCCATCGAAAATATTTGTATTGTTTTTACAGCAAATAAGTAATGTCAATCATATATATTTAAAACTAGAACTAAAATCGCTTTTAGGTGAAATGTATGAAAACAAGGATTAAAGTTTATCATAAGCTATTTTTTTCTTTACTATATATATTTATATATATATATACTTTTTTTTTTCAAGACAAGTTGCACTCCTAAAATGTCGTGTGTTCTTTGCAACAAATTTTTTGTTGTAGATGGATGTAATTTTTGCAACCAATGTTTAAGTATAAAGTTTTTTTTTTTACTTTTGTTCTATTTAATATTAAAGGTTTTAAACAAAATTTTTTTTATGATTTGCATTTTTTTACTTTCCCTTTTTTAAGGTAGTACTAGTGATATTGAAGATTTAGATATATTTGTCACAAAAGGTATATATTTGTTCTCATTTTTGTTGTAGTCTGTACTTTTGTTGTAGTTTGTAAGATATTCTAAATAAGTCTTCATAAAATCACTCATTAAATTGACTGTACAAAAGAAAAGATTCAACTGAATGATGACTTGAAATCAAATTTTATATTTTGAGATAAGAGATTATTAAGTTATATAGGTTCACAGATGTGAATATATATAACTATATAGCTCCTTTGCCTCAGTATCTTTTTTTATCATTATTTGTATTAAAATAAGTATATAAATAAATATTTATAGCATTGAATCTGTTTACAAAAAGTAGCATGATGGAAATTGCATCTTCTCAGTTGCTTAAATCAATTTATTCTGGTCAAGTAAGTAGCCTTATTTACAGTTTGCAGATAACTTCTGTATCACAAAAACAGACATAAAAACTAATATATATAATATATATATATATATATTTGTGATATATATATATATATATATATATATGTATATGTATGTATGTATATACATATGTATGTACATATATATGTATATATATATATATATGTATGTATGTATATATATATATATATATACATATATATATATATATATATATATATATACTAGGTTGGTTGAAAAGTTCGCGGAGCGGCACCTATGTTGCAGTAGTAGAAACAAATTTATAACTGTATTAAACGTATTCATTCTTCGTATGAACGCATAAAAAATTTCAAGTCGATATGTCATTTCAGTCTTTGTTTACAAGCTATTGAAATTAGACGTGTCATAGCATTTTTTAAAATGGAAAATATTGAACATCGTGCTGTAATAAAATTCTTTGTGAAAAAAGGTTTAAAGCCCATGGAAATTCATAATGAAATGGTAAATGTGTTGGGTGATGATGCTCCTTCAAAAACAACAGTATGCAAATGGGCTGCGGAGTTTCAACGTGGGCGTTCAAGCCTTGAAGATGACCCTCGCTCTGGACGTCCAAAAAGTGCTACTACTGAAGAAACGATTAATGCTGTGCATGACATGGTTATGGATGATAGACGATTGACCAAACGTGAAATTGCTGAGGCTGTGGGCATCTCAGATGAACGGGTATTACACATCTTGCACGATGAATTACGTCTGAGAAAGCTGTTGGCAAGATGGGTGCCGCATTCGCTAACTCTGGATCAGAAACGCACTCGAGTAAAACTTTCTCAAGAACATTTGGCCCGTTTTCAAAAGAATAAAACAGATTTTGTGCGTCGATTCGTAACCATGGATGAGACTTGGGTTTACCACTATGATCCGAAGCTGCGACAACAAACTGCAGAGTGGACAGAACCCGGTTGTTCAGCTCCGAAGCAAGTGAAGGCGTCAAAATCGTCAAAGAAGGTTATGGCATCAGTTTTTTGGGATGCGAAAGGAACTTTATTAATAGATTACCTTCAAACCAGTAAAACGATAACAGGTGAATATTATAAAAATCTTTTGGACCAGTTGGATAAAAAAATTCGTGAGAAAAGACCTGGTTTGCTGCATAAAAAAATCATTTATCACCAGGACAACGCACCTGCTCATATCAGCGATGTTGCAAAGGCGAAATTGGTCGAATTAAAGTACGAACGCTTGGAACATCCACCCTATTCACCAGATCTGGCTCCGTCCGACTTCCACCTCTTTCCACATCTCAAAAAATTTCTACGTGAAAAGCGTTTCTCATCACATGAAGAAGTCATTGCAGCCGTAAATGGGTATTTTGAAGGCCTTCTGGAATCGCACTTCAGAGATGGGATACATGAATTGGAGAATCGTTGGAAAAAGTGTATTGCTCTTAAGGGAGAATATACTGAAGAATAAAGTCATTTTTTGAATCATAAAATTGTTTTTTCATTTCCGCTCCGCGAACTTTTCAACCAACCTAGTATATATATATATATATATATATATATATATATATATATATATATATATATATATATATATATATATATATATATATATATATATATATATATATATATATATATATATATATATATATATATATAAAAAATATATATATATATATATATATATATGTATATGTATATACAACCCTCGGAAGTAGGAAAAATGAGGAAAAATGAATATATATATATATACATATATATATATATATATATATATATTATTTTAAAACATCAAAAATACGATTTCTCTCAACACTTATAATTTTTTATTATTATAGAAATTTTCGCTGGATTTTAGATACCAGCTTCTTCAGCTTGTTAAATGTTTTTTATTTTTAAAAAACTTTATTAAAAAAGCTGAATCTTGGAAAATTGACAATGATGAAGTTCAGGTATCTTTTGATGTCGTAAATCTGTATCCATCGGTTCCTTTAAAAGAAGCCACCCTTGTATTAAATAATAATACAACATATAAAAAATTAACAAGACTAAGTATACCTGAAATAAAACAACTTATAGAACTTTGTTTATTTCAATGTTATTTTCATTGGAACAATGAAATTCATATAATGGAAAACTCGGGTCCAATTGGACTTTCGTTCATGGTCGTTCTTGCAGAATCATTTCTACAATTCCATGAAAACAATGCAATTAAAGTTGCACTAAATTTCAACCCTGCACTTAACCTCAAATCGTTCTTAAGATATGTCGATGATAGTCACGCAAGGTTTCCAGATCTCAACCAAGCAAAACATTTCCAATACATTTTAAATCAACAACATCCTTCCATCCAGTATACAATTGAAGTTGAAAACGAGTTAGGAACACTAAATTATCTGGATATACAAATTATGAATAAAAAAACAGGAAAGTATGAATACGCAGTATATCGTAAAGATGCTATCACTAACATTCAAATTAAGCCACACTCAAATCATGATCCAAATATCTTGAACTCTATTTTTAAAGGATTTCTCCACCGAGCTTACTCAATCTGTAGTAAGTCTTACTTGCAAAATGAAATAAATTTTCTAATCGACGTGTTTATTGAAAATGGTTACGATAAAACTCAAATGATGAATATTGCGCATCAGTTTCAACACAAAAGACAAAATAAAATTACAATTCCATCTGAAATCAATAATTATCCTGTAGTTTCCTTACCATGGGTACCCGGTCTCTCACCAAAACTTAGGAAAATATTCCGAAAAGCTGGTTACAGAGCGGTATTCAAATCAAACCCAAACTTAAGATCCCTGTTAACATCAAAAAATAAATCAAAACTACCTAATAACAGTCAACCGGGAACATATATAATCAAATGCAACTGTTCAAAAGTGTATGTAGGCGAAACAAAAATGAAAGTAAACACACGAATGCATCAACACCAAAAAAGCATTGATGAAAATAAGCAGCATCAATCCGCATTAGCTCTGCATAAAACATTTTGCAAAAAAGAAATTATTTGGGAACAAACAAAAACATTGAAAGTAGAAAATAAGAAATTTGAAAGAAAAGTTAGGGAAGCCCTAGAAATACAAAAAAACATGTGTTCTGCAAAAAATGGCGGGATTAATCTCGATGAGGGTCAATACGTAAAAACTAAGTTTTGGACGCCATTTTTTAAATTTCAGCGAAAAAGAAGCCATTCAACCGCTGACGTCAATAGCAACGTTTTAATTTAAATTATAACGATTTTATTAATTACTGTAACATTTAACAAGCTGAAGAAGCTGGTATCTAAAATCCAGCGAAAATTTCTATAATAATAAAAAATTATAAGTGTTGAGAGAAATCGTATTTTTGATGTTTTAAAATAATATATAAATATACTCTCACACAAGATGTTATCCTTTAAATCATATATATATATATATATATATATATATATATATATATATATATATATATATATATATATATATATATATATGTATATACAACCCTCGGAAGTAGGAAAAATGAGGTTAGCAATAATTTGCTGACCCCAATTTTTTAGTGGTTGGCACATCAGGTCAGCAAAAAAAATTAAATACAAAAGTCTAAATACATAAAACATAGAAATGAGGTCAGCTATAATTTGCCAAACTCAAACACTTTTTGGTTGGCAGTGAGGTCGTTATTGCCGAATGCCAACCCGAATTCTGAGGGCTGATATATATATATATATATATATATATATATATATATATATATATATATATATATATATATATATATATATATATATATATATATACATATATATATAATGTTCTGCTTTTTTAATTCCTGCCTTTGCTAACTCTTTGCTAACAAAATTTTTCTTGATTAAATCTGCTATTATGATGTATATATTCTTGGCTAGTTGAGCAAATGAAAACTTTTATTATCTGAGAACTGGAATTTTTAATATATTATAATATATCATCATACAGAAAATTCTAATAAATCATATGGAAACAAATCAATGAGCAATATTTTATGTAATTCTAATAAAACAGATCAAAATCTTGTGCAATATTAATTTTTTTTCTTTAAGATAAGAACTTTTAGATAAACTTGGTTGTACATATATAAATTATAATAAATATTGTATTAACATGGTATAGTTATTGAATTAATTAAAATTACAAAGACAAAAATAAAATACTGATAAAGTTAGCTCAAATGAAAAGATGGAAATAAGGATGTTAGCATGGTTACCTAACTAATGAAATTATAAAATTATAGATGTAAGGATAACTAGCTAATAAGTTCAATTAGTTGGAAATCCATAGTAATAGTCAATTAGTTGGAAATCCATAGTCAGTTAAATTGTCTGTTCAATAAGTTGATTAATTTCGACTTTCAGC
>NC_061161.1:11967057-12017057 GCF_022113875.1 Hydra vulgaris | reverse complement strand
GATGGGTACACCTCTGCTCAATTGGTGGCAAAGGTAAGATATGAAAGAAGCAGACTAACCATGCGCAAAAAAAAAACCTTTTAAACATCATATAAATCATCATTCAAATTGTAAAATAATTTTGTCGTTGGGTTTTAGAGTTTTTGATTTTATTTAGTAGATTTGACTTTATTTAGTATATTTTTTATTTAGTTACATTTATTTTTTACAAGGATTTTTAGTTTTTTGAATAACTAAAGTTTTAGAGTTTTTGAGGTCGTTTTAAGTGAGTTATGTAAGTTAGGAGTATTATAAGATTTCAAAATAAACTCAAAGAATAACCTTTTAAAATGATTCAGTTCATCATTTTAGTATGATTTTTTCTGTTGAGATTTTGATTGATGTTGAGTTTTAATGGATTTTTGTTACAGTTGAAGTTTTTACAGTTTTTTGTACAGATTTTAAGTCATTCAATTTTTAGTTGTTTTGTCTTTTTATCCTACAGTTTTTAATATTTTATAAGTTCTCCCTAATTTTTGAGTTTCAGAAAGTTTTCCAGCTACTTTAAAACTTTTAACTTTTATAAAATCTTGAAATTGTTTTGATTATATTTTTAGATATAGATGAAATTTTGGTGGTTGTTTCTTTGATTGTAAATTTTTGACATAATTTTCGAATTCTAAAAAATATAATTTATGGTTTAAGTCAACGTAATAAAATGAGATGGCTGAGTGTTGGGCCGGAATATCGATTTCGGCTAAGTCTTTTCTAATAAACCGGCTAACTAATGAATAGAATATACATTAGTTAGCTGGCTAGATACGATTAGATACTAGCTGACTAGTGAATATAATATTCTTTAGGTAGGTAATAGTTTTTATATTCCTTAATATTTAAATTTTATTTTTGTTAATATTTTTATTAAAATTCGTTCTTTTAATTTTTACAATGATGTTTTTATTAAGAATATTAAGCATTTAATTATATTAAGTATTTAATAATGTGTTCTTTTTTTTATGTAATAAAATTATTTCAAAAATCATGTGCGAGTGGTTATAATGTGCATCTTATAATTTCCTTATTGGTTTAAAGAAAGTGAGAACAGCGAAGATTGAATTAAGAAGAGCTAGACATGCTGCTAAGTCAAAGAACGATTTTGTTTCTTGAAAAAATGTTACTCCACGTTTTCAATTTTGAAATAAATTTTTATTAAAATAAAGTCGTTTTTTTAATTTGGAATAACTTCATAGTCTTGAACGTTATATTACAATATAATTTAGCAAATGTTATTATTTTATATTTATATACTAATATAAAACGCCCTCATTTTTGTGTCGAACATACCCGTAGTAGACATAACTTTAGACCTAACTTCTTATCAAAATTTATATAAAAAACAAAACTTTTATCAGAGGATCTTTTAGAGGCTACAAGTCGAATATTTGCAGAGAATGACAATACACAAACCACTGATCTCAAAATATAACTCAAAATTGGTCTTAAAATATATGTTTTTGTAAAACATTGATCTCAAAATATAACATATATTTTGAGTTATATTTCGGTGATTATATTTCAGTTATGAGTTATATTTCGTATTATAGATCAGTGACATAAACCTACAGAAGTTTTATTTTTGTACCAAGTTATCTAGTAAACCAAAAAAAAGTTGGCTAAACATTGCAAAATTTAGTAAAATAAAAAAACCATCATAAAATGTTCTATTTTATTTTTTGTTAGTGTACTTTTATCACTTTCTTTTAAGTATTAAATGACATTTTTCACCCAACCGTTTAATTACTATAAAATAGTTATCAAATCAGATCTAAAATAATTTGCAAGGTAAAAAAAAAACAAATTTAAGAACGTATACGGTGTTCTATAATATTTACGATTCCGAAAAATTAACATGAAAGATTTTCTTATAGTCGACAAAATGTTCAACACTTTTTGCATGCTTTATTACCATGCAATACCGAGATTAAAGTTCATATTATAGATATGCATACTTCAGAAATATAGCAAATAAACTATGCTTATAAGTTTATCCCTGACATCAAGGTTGTTGTATAAGGCTTATTTTCCATTTATATATTAGGACTCAAGGTAAAATCAAGTTGTCGCTAATAGCTTTATGAAGACAGTATTAGCCATACCAGCCGACGGTATATAAATCCGCAATATCACTTACACCTAAATATAAGCATCAAAAATTAAAAAAATTCATTTTTTGTGCAGCAACACAAAAACATGTTCCACTAACTAAATTTAAAAACTAAATTTCAGTCTATGATCTATTTTTAAAGCCAAAGTGCATCAATCCCCAAAATAAAACAGGATAAATTAAATTTAGATTCTACTCTCTATAATCATATATAAAAAATAGTAAATATGAACATGGTTAAGTTATTTTAGTTATTACTTAAGTCTAAAATATTTCACAACAGCATACTGTAGTACTTATCGTTCCTTTTCAAGAACGCATTCACTAAGAGTAAAAATTTTAAATATATCAGTAACGTCAAGTTAAAAACAGTGATTAAAAACAAGTCAAGTTAAAACAGTGGTTGATATTGGTAGGGTTTAAAAGCTATTTTGCCCTCTCCTCCCTCCCCCCAGCGTTGCTAATATAAAGAGTATAGATAATTTTATGTTTGAGATAAGGTGTGACAAAGATAAAAGTAAATAAAAACGGAGGAAAACGTTTAATATCTATAATGCGTCTTCATATAGCCAATTTTTACTGTATAAAAAAAAAAAAATGCTAATTTTCTACGAATTCAAACAATGACTATGTTAGACCCTCTCAGAGGTAAGGGCAGCGAGGCTTTGGCAACTTTCATTACGCTATTTGCTTAAAAACATAAAATGCAATAGTTTTGGAAAATAAAATTAAAAACTGTTTTATAATTTTAAGAAACAATTACTATAATTGTTACTTAAAAAGTTTTGGTTCATTTTTTTGAACCATAAAACACAAATTTCAAATAAAATAAATTTTCTTTTTTTTAACATCAAGACCTTTTCTTGGATAGCAATGATAAGAAAAATATCGTTCTAAAAAATTCTTTCAAAGCTATTATGAAAAAGCGACTTAAATTGCATTTTAACTTACAAAAAAATTACATAAGTTCGGTATTGCAACATACGCATGTTCGGTAAAGCAACGCTTAGTATTTAAAACTTAAGTTCTGAAAAGCTATTTCACTTTTATTAGCAAAGTTTATACTTTTTAGACATTCGACATAGTAAATAGAACATCCATCAAAAAAAAACAAAAACTTTAAACAGTTATTAATCAACCCATCCCCGATCCCTAAACTCGTTTTTTTGAAGAAATCCAAAGTAAACTATTTGTTTAGTATTTTATAGTGTAAAGTTTAGTTGAACTCAGAAACTTTAAAACACTGTGATGATTTGTAAAACGGCAAAAATTTCAAACGTGGATATTTATCATTTATGAATGGATTTGAAGAAAATCAATTCAAAAATCATATCCGATCATCTTTTTAAGCATACCCCTGCACTAACCCACTATTTCGAAAGATTCGGTATTGCAACGCATTTTTTGCAGAAACTGTTATACATTTAGTTTGAAACAAATTTATGAGCCGAAAATAAAATATCTTGAAAATTTAAAACTTTTTAAGTATAATTAAAAAAAAAAAATTATAAAAATGTTTAATCGAACGGCTACCAGCCAAAATCCTGTGAGCCGATGACCTTGTTGCAATAACGAACAGAGAACCATATACTGATGATGATGATGATGATGATAATGATGATGATGATGATGACCATGTTTATCTACGGTAACGCCACGAAAATCGTTCGTTAAGGCAACCTTTTTCGGTTTTGTAACGAAAAAGTTCTGAAATGCAACTTACCGATTCGGTAAGTCATCTGTAATAAAATATCACATCCCCCATAGAAAAAATGAAAACGAGAACGCGCTTTCGAGTCATTGCACTTAGAATGCACTTAGAAGTGTATCAAATACGTCCGAAACATTCAATTATAAACAATATAATAAATAAAAACGTTTTTTTACTAATATACTATAAATGAAGTTAGCATAAAATAGTAATATATTTTAAATTCTTATTTATAATATTTTGATCGTAATGTATTGTGTGACAATAGCGTAGAAGAAGATTACACATTAGGGATACTTTATGTAATAAAAATAACAATCGTTTGCAATATTTTAGAAGCCTGCATAGGGGGGATGTGATATTTTAAGCAAGAATTCTAGTTTCTTTTTGTGACATATATAGCAAATAAACCGAGGGGATGTGATATTCTAGATACTAAATTCTAATCGTTTGAAATATTGTATGAATTACTTATGGGATGTATTACTTCAGAGGTAAACATAGAGGGGATATGACATTTTAAGTAAGAATTTAAGTTTCTTTTTGTGACATATACAGTGAATAAACCGAGGGGATGTGATATTCTAGATACCAAATGCTAATCGTTTGAAATATTGTATGAATTACTTAGGGGGATGTAATATTTTAAAGGTAAACATAGAGGGGATGTGATATTTTAAGTAAGAATTTCAGTTTCTTTTTGTGGTGCATACAGAATTTACAAGTGATAAATCTTATATTTTAAACACTAAATACTAACCATTTGAAATGTTTTATGAATTACTTAGGGGGATGTAATATTTTAGAGATAAACATAGGGGGGATGTGATATTTTAAGTAAAGATTTAAAGTTTCTTTTTGTGACATATACAGTGAATAAACCGAGGAGATGTGATATTCTAGATATCAATTACTAATTGTTTGAAATATTGTATGAATTACTTAGGGGGATGTAATAATTTAAAGGTAAACATAGCGGGGATGTGATATTTTTAATAGCAAATATTAATTGTTTGAAATATTGTATGAAATACTTTAGGGGATGTAATATTTTAAAGGTAAACTTAGAAGGGATGCAATACTTTTAGTAAGAATTTCAGTTTCTTTTTGTGACATATATAGCAAATAAACCGAGGGGATGTGATATTCTAGATACTAAATTCTAATCGTTTGAAATATTGTATGAATTACTTATGGGATGTATTACTTCAAAGGTAAACATAGAGGGGATATGACATTTTAAGTAAGAATTTAAGTTTCTTTTTGTGGTACTTACAGAACTTACAAGTGATGGATGTGATATTCTAGGTACCAAATACCAATCGTTTGAAATATTGTATGAATTATTTAGGGGGATGTAATATTTTAGAAGTATTCATTAGGGGGGATGTGATATTTTAAGTAAGAAGTTCAGTTTCTTTTTGTGACATATACATAGAATCTACAGGGGGATGTGATATTCTAGGTATCAAATACTAATCAATTGAAATATTGTATGAATTACTTAGGGGGATGTAATATTTTAAAAGTATACATAGGGGGGATGTGATATTTTAAGTAAGAACTTCAGTTTCTTTTTGTGGTACATACAGAACTTACAAGTGATGGATGTGAAATTCTTGGTACCAAATAGCAATCGTTTGAAATATTGTATGAATTACTTTGGGGGATATAATATTTTAGAAGTATACGTAGGGGTGGTGTGATATTTTAAGTAAGAAGTTCAGTTTCTTTTTGTGACATATACATAGAATCTATAGGGGGATGTGATATTCTAGGTATCAAATACTAATCAATTGAAATATTGTATGAATTACTTAGGGGGATGTAATATTTTAAAGGTAAACATAGAGGGGATGTGATATTTTAAATAGAAAATATTAATTGTTTGAAATATTGTATAAATTACTTAGGGGATGTAATATTTTAAAGGTAAACATAGAGGGGATGTGATGTTTTAAGTAAGAATTTCAGTTTCTTTTTGTGACATATGCAGAGATTCCACAGGGTAGATGTGATATTTTAAATACCAAATATGAATTGCTTGAAATATTGTAAAAAAGTACTTAGGGGGATCTAATATTTTAGAAGTATACATAGGGGGAATGTGATATTTTAAGTAAGAATTTTAGTTTCTTTTTGTGGTACAAACATAATTTGCAAGTGATGAATGTGATATTCAAGATAGCATTTACTACTCATTTGAAAAATTTTATGAATTACTTAGGGGATGTAATATTTTAAAGATATACATAGGGGGGATGTGATATTGGGGAATATTTTAGAAGCCTGCATAGGGAGATTTGATATTTTAATTTAGAATTTTAGCTGTTATTTGCAAAATGTGCAGAGTTTACTCAAACAGTCTTTTTTAATTTTTTTTTTCAGATTTAATTGAGCTAACAAGTTAAAAATGTATTATTGTTCAATCAGTTCATATGTGTGCCAACATATAAATTTACACAAAATAATATGTATGCCGACATGTAATCTATGCTGAATGTAAAATATGCCGAAATATGCCGAATATGTATGCCAATGATTTACACAAAATAATATGTATGGCGACATATGAATTGGCGGAATTATGAAGGCTTCCGACAATTTAAAGTATTATAACAATACAAGAAGTCACTAAAAATAGGGAGAAAAAAATTTCACCTTTTTGTGTTTTTATCTGTAAGCGCATAAACATTTAAATTGGTTCAATTTATGACAAAATTTTGAAGAAAAAGAAATGACTGCAATTTTTAAAGTTTTATTTATTATTACATTTATATATAAATATGTTCACAACAAAATAAAGTTTCATTTTTAAAAACAATGCATCTTATACGGTACCATCGATTTGGATGCAAATATCACATTTGATCTAAAAATAAATATTTAATGTACATTTTTGTATTTGAATATTTAAAGTAAGTATTTTATTCTATTTGAAATTATTAAAATATATTTTATTACCCATCATATACCCAATAAAAATTATATTTTATTACACATTATATACCCAAAAAAACAATTAAAATATATTTTATTACCCATTTAACTTTTTTTTGATTTTTTCTAGTTTTTTGACCAATTTAGCTTCCACAAATGCGACACAAACTATTCTGCCAACTTTTCTGACCTATTGATTTAATTTTTCATCATTTTTTTTTTTTGTCTTTTTTAGAGATATCATTTAACATTGAAGTAGTATAAACATTTTCAGTTCTCTAAATAATCTCACAAACCTCCTTTATCTCTCTTTCTATATGCATTAACTTCTACATGTGGAAAGAAACGCACCAATACTTCTCCATTTGTATAACTTTCAGCAAACTAAAATATGTAAGCTTATATATATATATATATATATATATATATATATATATATATATATATATATATATATATATATATATATATATATATATATATATATATATATATATATATATATATCCATTACAGTTAAGACTCTTAAAGTTAGTTTAAGGCATAATACTCCAAATGTTATACCTTTAGCTTGTATGGCATGTGGTAATGTTAATATTTCAAACTTTTCTGAAACACCATATCTTTGTTGTAAGTAACAACTACTGTATAATAGTAAAAAATTGTAAAAGATGTAAATACAAATTTTGACATAGGAATATCTAATAATAATATCATACTTCCATTTCACTTCTTCTTTTTTGATGGAATTTATCTGTTCTCCCATAGGATCCATAGAGTGAATTGTTTTATTACCTGGTTTGATTATCTAAAACACAAGTGAGTTTCAATATCAGGTTCAAAGTATATATATATATATATATATATATATATATATATATATATATATATATATATATATATATATATATATACATATATATATATACATATATATATATATATATATATATATATATATATATATATATATATATATATATATATATATATATATATATATATATATATTTGTGTGTGTGTGTGTGTGTGTGTGTGTGAGTGTGTGGGTGGGTGTGAAATACTCTATAATTAAATTAATAAATCATTAATTTTTTTTAGATAAAAGTTTTTGAATACCTTATGCCGTCTTTGTATTAAATCAGTTTTAATTTGCAATTCATCCAGTGAGCGTAGCCCAGCTGGCTACAGTACTTCGACTCGATTCTTCAAAGCATCAATAAATGGAATGGCATTCAATATATTGTTTTATATTTAGAATTAAAATTTTATTTAAATAAAGACAAATTTAAAAAAAAAATGCGTTATTGTTTTTTTGTACAATAATTTTATTATAAAGTACATTAATTAATCATACTTTTTCTTTACTGTTTACTAATATTTTGAGATAAATATTAACAACTTCGTCACTGAGACATTCGTTTAAAGTGTCTTGTAACAAATAATCGTGTACCTTGCAGTCACCTAAATCTGGATGTATACCCAGAATGACTTTTACAGGGTTTTTTAATATGGATACATTTTATTATTCCGTAACCTATTCATGAAATGCAATTTAAGGATAATTTCATCAAAATTTAAGCATAAGCCTTTCTTCTAATAAAATAACGACTATTACATTTATTGAAGATTACATGTTTTAAAACTCTACACATTTTTTCACCAGGTTGGATAATGTTTAAATTGATTATTTAAATAGGTTTACATAAAAATCTTTATTACAATAAAAAGGTAACGCTAAAAAAATGTAAAAGTGATTTATTATTATATACCTTCACTGTCTTTAGCTGCAAAGATTTTTATAATTATCTGCCTCCTCTAGAAAATAAATTATAAATAAAATAAAACGCTAACAATCACAAATGAATAAGTAAGTTTTTAATTCATACCTTCACTATCATTAACTTCAAAGCTTTTTGTTGGTGTCTCTGCCTTCTCTTGAAAATAACCATAAAATAAAATAATGAAAAAATATATGTTTTAACAATAAATTAAAATAAGAAAACGAATATTTTACCCGAGTATAAATCAAAAAACAATAAAAATTGTTTTCATATTAGTATTACCTGTAGAAAGTTAAACAAATATTAGGTTTGAAGAAAAAGTAAAATATTTTATAAATAGAATGAAAACTTCATTGAAGTAACAGGTATATCAGTAACTTCTACCGAGTAACAAAATTAAAAAAAAAACATTTCTCTTCTCAGCGTTTTTTAAAGACGTATAAAGACCTCTATTAGGCGTAATAAAATTTAGACGCCTTTGAATAGCTATGGCTTTCTGAGACAAGTGTCTGACAAAGATGTCTTTTAAACTAAAATAAGTGAACATAAACTCTCAACCTCAACTAATATATTTAAAAATATAATGTAACTTCACTTTGTTTTAGCTCATTCTTTTTCTAGCGCTTATCTTTCTTTAAACCTTTTAATTTTCTAAACTGATCAAAACGAGCTTCTTGATTCACAAAAAAGTTATGCCAAATATTGTGCGGCCGTGGCGCAGTGGTTAGATCATATGCTTTATAAGCAGGAGATCCAGGTTCAAAACGAGCTTTGGACATATTTCGCGTCATGGTAAGGAAGGAGGCGTGAACTTCCTGGTTAAATGCCCTTCCGCGGTGCTCTGTGACAAGACCGTTAGGACTTCTTAGGGTACCTAAATAAAAAATTTTTTTTAAAAAAAATTATAAACAAGGACAATTTTGTGCAGATTTTTTGTTATTTTTATTATGGCTACGCGTTGGCACCGGACTCGTTGAATAAAAATTTAATCAATCTTTATTATAACAATTAACATAGTCAGTTTTGTTACCTAATTCAATCATTTAAATTAAGCCACTACGCTTTCGTCTTTTTTTCAAACTTGTTGAATTCAACGCTATAAATCTGTCATTATAAGGATGATTATTATTTCTTAATGAAATCTTCTTCGAACAATCCTGCACTTTAGCATTTGTGTCATTAAGAAAATAGGAAAACCTAACAAAAGCAGAATATTCTTAGTGTGGAAGAATAATACTTGCTCAATAGTATTTTTTTTCAAAATTTTTATTTTTACAAAAATGTTGTGTTAACATTTGATAGAATATATATATATATATATATATATATATATATATATATATATATATATATATATATATATATATATATATACAACAAACCGTTTATGTACTTTGTCTTTTACAGTACATTATTCTTCATCATTTCAGTTCAGTATGATATTGGATGATTCTAATACATGAAATACATGATTTTATAATTTATTGTAATAAATATAAGTTAATTTTTTAACTGCCACTTTTAAAAATTTGTATAATTTTAATAATTGTGAACTGGACTAAATATTATTAACTCGCCTCAACAGGCTCAATAATCACATTATATTTCCATACCAAGCCACCCAAAGAAACGTTAATATTTAAAAATAGTTCTTTAAAATGTTCTTTTATTAAGAAAAGAAGTTTCTATTATTCAAAAAAAGTATCTAAAGAAGTTATAACCTTCCCAAAACATTACGCCTAAGCCACCATAGGTGGACGTAATGGAGAAAAATGTTAAATTATGCAATAGAATGAAAAAAGACAAACCGTAATTATTTATTTTCCTTCAAAACGTATTGTACATTAAAATATTTATGTTGTAAGATATGAATACATTTAGAGTAAAAAATTATTGTAATTAATTTCGTTCATTTTAAATCTTATGAAAACTTTAATTCCACCAAAGTTTTATAAATGACTTCGTTGAACAATGTCGCATGTTTAAATTGTTAGCTCAATCGTATCTAAAAAGAAATAAAATAATAAGTTAAAACTTTAAAAAGCTAAAAAACACTTTAAATATTAAAGTTTCTTGATTTTATTAAAAGTTCTTTAATTTTTTTTTAATTCTTTAATTAAATATATAAATTTATTATAAAGATCTCCCCATCATAGGAGGACCCAAGAAACAAAAAATAGCTAACAATATTTGAGATACATATCTTACTTAAATTACACATCAACCCTATGCAGGCGTCTAAAATATTATTATTATCTCACTAAGGAATTCTTTACAATATTTTAAACAATTAGTATTTTGTGTTTTAAATATCAGATTCCTCACTTAAAAATTCTGTGTGTATTACATAAAGAAACTAAAATTTTTACATAAAATATCACGTCCCCCCTTTGTATACTTTTAAAATATTACATCCCCCTAAGTAATTCTTTACAATATTTCATTAGGTATCAAATACTAATCAATGATTAGTATTTGAATATCTTTAGTACCTAGAATATCACATTCCCCCTATTTATTCTCTATAAATGTCACAAAATAAAACTGAAATTCTTATTTAAATTACACATCCACCCTATTCAGGCGTCTAAAATATTACATCCCACTAAGTAATTCATAAAATAATTCAAACAATAAGTATTCGGTAACTAGACTATAACATTCATCACTTGTAATTTCTGTATAAATAACATAAAGAAACTGAAATTCTTTCTTAAAATATCACATCCCAACGATGTCTACTTCTAAAATATTACATCTCCCAAAGTACTTCTTTACAATATTACAATATTTCATTTAAAAAAAAAGTACTTCTTTACAATAATAAAATATTTCATTTAAAAGTTCTGTATATACCACAAAAAGAAACTTAAATTCTTATAATATCACATGCCCTCTATGTTTATCTTTAAAATATTACATCCCCCTAAGTAATTCATAAAATTTTTTAAATAAGTAGTAACTGCTATCTTGAATATCACATTCAACACTTGTAAATTATGTTTGTACCACAAAAAGAAACTAAAATTCTTACTTAAAATATCACATCTCCCCTATGTAAACTTCTAAAATATTAGATCCCCCTTACAATATTTCAAGCAATTCATATTTGATATTTAAAATATTACATCTCCCCTGTGGAATCTCTGCATATGTCACAAAAAGAAATAGAAATTCTTATTTAAAACATCACATCCCTTCTATGTTTACCTTTAAAATATTACATCCCCTAAGTAATTCATACAATATTTCAAACAATTAATATTTGCTATTTAAAATATCACATCCCCTCTATGTTTACCTTTAAAATATTAGGTCCACCTAAGTAATTCATACAATATTTCAAACGATTAGTAATTGGTATCTAGAATATCACATCTCCTTGGTTTATTCACTGTATATGTCACAAAAAAAAACTGAAGTTCATACTTAAAATATCACATCCCTCCTATGTATACTTCTAAAATATTATATCCCCCAAAGTAATTCATACAATATTTCAAACGATTGCTATTTGGTACCAAGAATTTCACATCCATCACTTGTAAGTTCTGTATGTACCACAAAAAGAAACTGAAGTTCTTACTTAAAATATCACATCCCCCCTATGTATACTTTTAAAATATTACATCCCCCTAAGTAATTCATACAATATTTCAATTGATTAGTATTTGATACCTAGAATATCACATCCCCCTGTAGATTCTATGTATATGTCACAAAAAGAAACTGAACTTCTTACTTAAAATATCACATCCCCCCTAATGAATACTTCTAAAATATTACATCCCCCTAAATAATTCATACAATATTTCAAACGATTGGTATTTGGTACCTAGAATATCACATCCATCACTTGTAAGTTCTGTAAGTACCACAAAAAGAAACTTAAATTCTTACTTAAAATGTCATATCCCCTCTATGTTTACCTTTGAAGTAATACATCCCATAAGTAATTCATACAATATTTCAAACGATTAGAATTTAGTATCTAGAACATCACATCCCCTCGGTTTATTTGCTATATATGTCACAAAAAGAAACTGAAATTCTTACTAAAAGTATTACATCCCTTCTAAGTTTACCTTTAAAATATTACATCCCCCTAAGTAATTCATACAATATTTCAAACAATTAGTAATTGATATCTAGAATATCACATCTCCTCGGTTTATTCACTGTATATGTCACAAAAAGAAACTTTAAATCTTTACTTAAAATATCACATCCCCCCTATGTTTATCTCTAAAATATTACATCCCCCTAAGTAATTCATAAAACATTTCAAATGGTTAGTATTTAGTGTTTAAAATATAAGATTTATCACTTGTAAACTCTGTATGCACCACAAAAAGAAACTGAAATTCTTACTTAAAATATCACATCCCCTCTATGTTTACCTTTAAAATATTACATCCCCCTAAGTAATTCATACAATATTTCAAACGATTAGTATTTGGTATCTAGAATATCACATCCCCTCGGTTTATTCACTGTATATGTCACAAAAAGAAACTTAAATTCTTACTTAAAATGTCATATCCCCTCTATGTTTACCTTTGAAGTAATACATCCCATAAGTAATTCATACAATATTTCAAACGATTAGAATTTAGTATCTAGAATATCACATCCCCTCGGTTTATTTGCTATATATGTCACAAAAAGAAACTGAAATTCTTACTAAAAGTATTACATCCCTTCTAAGTTTACCTTTAAAATATTACATCCCCTAAAGTATTTCATACAATATTTCAAACAATTAATATTTGCTATTTAAAATATCACATCCCCGCTATGTTTACCTTTAAATTATTACATCCCTCTAAGTAATTCATACAATATTTCAAACAATTAGTAATTGATATCTAGAATATCACATCTCCTCGGTTTATTCACTGTATATGTCACAAAAAGAAACTTTAAATCTTTACTTAAAATATCACATCCCCCCCTATGTTTATCTCTAAAATATTACATCCCCCTAAGTAATTCATAAAACATTTCAAATGGTTTGTATTTAGTGTTTAAAATATAAGATTTATCACTTGTAAATTCTGTATGCACCACAAAAAAAAACTGAAATTCTTACTTAAAATATCACATCCCCTCTATGTTTACCTTTAAAATATTACATCCCCCTAAGTAATTCATACAATATTTCAAACGATTAGTATTTGGTATCTAGAATATCACATCCCCTCGGTTTATTCACTGTATATGTCACAAAAAGAAACTGAAATTCTTACTTAAAATATAACATCCCCCCCCGATGTCTACTTCTAAAATATTACATCCCCCTTAGTAGTTTATAAAGTATTTTAAACAATTAGTATTTGGTATATAGAATATAACATCCACCACTTGTTATTTCTGTATATGTCACAAAAAGAAACTAGAATTCTTGCTTAAAATATCACATCCCCCCTATGCAGGCTTCTAAAATATTGCAAACGATTGTTATTTTTATTACATAAAGTATCCCTAATGTGTAATCTTCTTCTATGCTATTGTCACACAATACATTACGATCAAAATATTATAAATAAGAATTTAAAATATATTACCATTTTATGCTAACTTCATTTATAGTATATTAGTAAAAAAACGTTTTTATTAATTATATTGTTTATAATTGAATGTTTCGGACGTATTTGATACACTTCTAAGTGCAATGACTCGAAAGCGCGTTCTCGTTTTCATTTTTTCTATGGGGGATGTAATATTTTAGGCGGATGTGATATTTTATTACACATCACGCAATTTTTTTAAAATGTTTACATTCGGTATTGTCACCTCCGCGAAAAATAAACTTTAATCCTCCATTGCAGCTAGCGGAATTATGTTATGTTAAGGTGCTTTAAGCTTAATCTTACAAGATGAACCTTATATTTTTTTAAATATTTTATTATACATAGTTTACAAGTATTTAATGTGATCATAGTTGTCATATGATGTCAAGTAGATATATTTTCTAATAAATTAATTAGTACAATTTATGTTACAGTCAATTTTATATTTATATGTTGCATGAACTTTACAATTATATGTTGTATGAACTTCATTGCAACATAGCTTAATTTGGATAAACTTAATGAAACAAATAGGAATTTACTCGATAATAGTTTAATTTAATAATTTGATTTAATCGATAACATAAATTAATAGTAATACAAATTGAACTAATCAACTTATTACAAAGTATATCTACTTGACATAAATATATTATACATATATATATATATATATATATATATATATATATATATATATATATATATATATATATATATATATATATATATATATATATATGCATATATATATGTATGTATATATATATATATATATATATATATATATATATATATATATATATATATAAATATATATATATGCATATATATATGTATGTATATATATATATATATATATATATATATATATATATATATATGTGTATGTATATATATATGCATATATATATGTATGTATATATATATATATATATATATATATATATATATATATATATATATATATATTTATATATGCATATATATATATATATATTATAAAGTATATCTACTTGACATCAATATATTTTACATAATATATATATATATATATATATATATATATATATATATATATATATATATATATATATATAATATTAATATTATTTATATATATATTTTTTAAATAAATTTGAAATATTCAAATTTATTTTTACATTAGAAATGGTTTTGTGCGCCCTGTGTAGCTGTGATGCATCTATTTCTGGTGCTTCTTGTGTACTGTGCAAAAAAGTGATTGATAGTAAATGTCATGGAGGCACTATAGGAGATGAAAATATTATCTGTAAAGCATGCGCAAGTATTAAAGCTATAAATATAGCTTTCATAATTGTATTATTATAAATAAAGTATAAAAACTATGATATTGTGTACTATTAATTGCAAAAAAAGAATTTTTTTTATAATTGTAAATAAAACTATTTTCTTTTAAAGATGTTCCTATCAATCCTAATGAAATTGATGATATGGTTGTGTCAGGTAAATATAACAGACTATTAGCTAAATTTAATTTTTGTATGTCTAATTTTAATAGTTTAAAATGAAATTTTATTTAAACTGTCAGTTACTTTAGTCTTTAGAAAGTTTAGTTCTGAAAGTTTAAAAGAAATTGCTTCATCGCAACTATTAAAATCAATTTTTTCTGGTCAAGTTAGTATTATTAATATCTTTATATAAATATTATTAATGAAAGTAGGTGGGGAAGGGTTAGACAATAAAGCTTATAAAATTACCACCTTATTCACATATAACTCATCTTTATGATATTTAGTTAGATTAATAATTAAAATTAGTAAAAAAAAAATCATTTGTATGTAAAAAAATAAACATATTTTGTATAAGGAATGGTGTAATCTTCAAATAAAAATTTGTATCATTTGTATTTAAACATTTTTTTCAGTTATACAGCTACAGACATAATATTTATAAAGCTGGAGGTAGCGAAAAAAGTAAGTTAAATTTTTTAAATTTGTTTTTAAATTTTTTAGCCAGTTAAAAAGAAAGTATCAATCTAAATTTTATTTTTTTAAATATTATTTTAAAATATTGCTGACATTTACTTTATTATTTATTTTTATTTTTTGTAGTTTTATTATTAACTATTATTCATATAATTTCATAAAAAAATTATATGACTATTTTAAGGACACCTTCGTGATATGGATTTAAGATCACTTTTAACGGAAGATCAAAGCAATGTACTTTTTACGAGTTTGGTAACTTCGTTCAGAGAGCTAAAGTTAAGATACTGAACAACTTTTCTAAAAATACATTTTTTTTTATTTAATTGTGATTTAGTTGTGATCATAAATAGTTTTAATGATCAAAATACAAAATTACTAATTGATCATAATGCATTTTATCAGTTACATACATTTTATACCATAGCCTTTTGTTAGTTTTTTGATTTTTTCTCAACTATTATTTATTTTTTTCATATGTTTCAGAATCATTGTTTTAAAATTTATAACTGTATGAGGTTTTTTTTTTTTTTTAGAAAAATTTATTTATAAAAAATTTCTTTTTATTTTTAGAATGCAGATTATGTCTTTAGGGTGCTTGTCCCTGAGGCCATCATATATCTTTTTGCAAAGTTTATGCTAGTTTCTAGAATTCAAGTACTGAAAAAAAATATATATATATAATTTTGATAAATTATGTATTTTTTTTATTGTTGTTTGTGTATTATTTTTTATTTTCAGGCAGAAGTGACTTTAAATGCATATATTTCAAAGCGGTGTGTATAATTAATAAAAAAAAAAACAATATGTTTCTATTTGTAGTTAGTAGTGTATAAATAATATAATATAATAGTGCATATTAAAATACCTATATAGTTTTAAGATTTTTAAGAAACAGTCAAAATGTTTTAATGTTTTTAGAAATACAGAGGTTTTGCAAGATGAATCAAGTGATTCAGAATGCTCATTGGTTAATGTAAAGGATTTCACAGGTTTTTTTTATTATTTTAATTTTTTCTAAATTTTTTTTTTTTAATTTTGTTTCTGTCAGGCGTTCAAAATTTAGTTAAAGGGAATCTTTGTTGAATATTAATATATTAGAAGTATTATATTTTTATTAATATAGAATTTAAATCTAAGTTTTGAAAGTTTTAACCCTAAATTTTTAGAAACTTGCATTGTTCTGTCTGAGAGTGAGGTACTTAATGATTAATTACTAGTAGTTTTTATTGCATCTTAAATTTTTTAAATATCATTAAACAACTATAATGAAATTTAGTTGTTTTATAAAGAAATTATACTAATTAAAAATCTATAGATACCACTGATATGGTATGTAACAGTTGTATTTTTGATGCCCATATTTATAATAATAATATTATATATATATATGTGTGTGTGTGTGTGTGTGTGTGTGTGTGTGTGTGTGTGTGTGTGTGTGTGTGTGTGATAAATTTTTCAATGTGAGATATGTTTATTGAATTTTTATAGTTACACATGTTATTTTTAGGAAAGTGCAGTAAAGCGTCTCCTTGATGAATTAGTAATAAAGGTACAATTAAGTCATTTTAAAGATTTTCACTTCATTATTTTCAAATGTTGAGTTTTAAATGTTTGTATTCTAATTTTAAAAAATGTTGTGTTTTTAACATTGCTAAAATTTTAGTTTTTTTTTTAGGTTTCTTCATATCAGGAGAATAATTTTTGTGGTAAACTACCTTTTGAGGCTTGCGAAAATATTAAAATGGTTATTATAAAATTCTTACTATCAGGGGCGGACTGGCCATGTGGAAGATGTGGACTATTCCACATGGGCCGTTTTCATAATCTCATAAAAATGTAAAATTCAATAAAATATATAAAAAAATAATTTTTTTTTCACTTATTACTAACGGTTATATACTACATTAATTAAAACAGGGCCGTTAAAAATATTTTTCCACATCATAATAATTTGGCCAGTCCGCCCCTGCTTACTATTAATGTTTTAAAGTTAATATTAATGATTTAAAGTAAATAAAAATTAATGAACGGCTAATTACATTAAAAAAAACATTTTTAGGCTCATGATCAAGGTTTAATTATTGATAAGAAAGAGAAAAAATCAAAAATTAAAACAGTTGATGAAGTACTTCAAAAGGTAACTTGAGTATTAGAAAAAAAAGTACAACAAAGTTTTTAATAAAGATAGTTTTATATTAAAGTTTTTAGTTTTTTATTAAAGGTAGGAAAGTAGTTTTAAATATTAAAATTATGTTTTTCATTCATTTTTTCAGAGAAAAAAAATAACCAGTAAAAAAGACCTTTCTTTCAAAGAATGCAATGAAAATAATTTTGAGAGTATGATAACTGTATTTATGAAATCTGGAAAGGTTTTGGAAGCAGAGAAGGCATGTATTTACTCAAATATTTTCATTTATATGTAAATACATTGTAAAATCTTTTATATAATTTTACAATTTATATATATATATATATATATATATATATATATATATATATATATATATATATATATATATATATATATATATATATATATATTAACTTAATATATATATATATTATATATATATATATATATATATATATATATATATATATATATATATATATATATATATATATATATATATATATATATTAAGTTCTACACGAAAAAATTTGTTTTAACTTCCTTCAATATTTTACAATTTACCTCTTAAAAGATATACATCCGGTCTGTTACTAATAAAATTGAAAAACAAAATGTGGTGTTGTGTTGGGGCATCAGTTTTGTTTTTCTGCTGTCAGCTATGTTTGTCAAGGCTTGTGTTTCTGAGTTACAGTCTTTAGAGGGGGTTTTAACAACAATTAAAAAATTAATAAAAAGTTAGAGCTTTCTTGACTATAGTCAGGGCCTATTACAGGAAATAAATTTGGGCGGTGGTTCCCCCATCAATTCGGTAAACTTTGACGAAAAATTGGCGTTTTTTTGCAAAAAAAACAAAAACAATATTTGCCATAAAAAAAGAGTTTTCCATATCTATTTTTTTAATATCATTTATTTTGTTTATTATCTTTTAATTATTATTTTGTCTTTGCTATAGATGTTCAAAAAATGGGTATCTTCAAAGAAACAAGTTAAGTTAAAAAAGCAAGAAGTTTATCCTCGCGAAAAAGTCAAGTGCCCAATATGTTACAAATATGTTGTTGACTTCCCTAGACATTTACGATCATCGAAGCATAAAGTAAGTAAAGAAGATGCTCGTATAGCTAGAGGAGTTTATGGATTAAGAAAATCAGCTGTTGCAAGTTCAGAAGCTAAAAAAACTGTAAAATATGTTTGTCCAATGTGCAAAGCTGTTGTGAAGCGTATTCACGACCACTTATACAAGTCTCCACATTATCTTAAAAATGAACCTGAAAAGTATAGAGAAATGCTTCAAAAAAAAACTATTTTTGAAAAAGTAAATCATATTACAGTTCCTTTAAAGCACCAGCAAAATTACAATTTTCAGCAGTCATTTGATTCAAATGTTTCACTTGATCAATTCAATATTCAAAACCCGGAATCACCATCTATTAGTAATCGTACCAAATCTATTGATGATGAACCCACTTTTAAAGATTATCTTGAAATCTCTTGCCTTTATTTAAAAAGTCGATCCGGAGGTAATAAAGATTTAAAATCTGCATCCAATGAGATGAGTCAAGTCAGGAGAATAATGGAGGTTTTGTCTTCAGATGATCCATGCTATGATAAATTTTTTGACCTCGAGCGATTACAAACACTTTGGTTTCCTCATGCGCAAAGAATGATGTATGAACCTGGAACAAAAAGGTCATACTTGTTATCTTTAAGCCACTTCATAGATTTCTTAATTCGTTCAAAATTAACTCCAAATGTTCCTTATGTTGTACCAGTCACTAAAGTAGAGGCTGATGTTATGCTTGTTTGTCAGAACGAAATTTCTAAATGGAGACAATCTTTGAGAGCTGAGGAGGAGGAGAGGCAGTTTGATGTTTTAATTCAAGACGGTGAAAAAATGATCCTAAAAGAATACTTTAAGGCTATTCTTGATAGCAACTTCAATGTCACAGTTATAAAAAAAATTAAAGAGATACACTGTCAATACTCTTTAAAACCAAACGAATTTATTTTAACACGCAGTTTATACACAAATACCAGAGACTGCATTTTCTTTAAAATGGTATGTGATAATATCTCTCGGTCGGGAGCTATCGCAAATCTGACATTAGAAGAGTATTTAAAAGGAACTTTTACTCCAACAGGTTTGTATGTTGTGTTGGTGAGAAAACACAAGACCTTTAAAAAATATGGACCCTGCCAAATTGTTATTAATTCAGAACTTAAATTTTTGTGTGACTGCTTTTATAAAATTATAAGAAATGGTGTTCCAGGACATAAATCAGAAAATATGTTTGTTACATGGTCAGGATGTAGTTTGGAATCAGGTGGTGTATCAACCCAGTTAAGTTCATATTTTTCAAAATGTTTACCAGACAGTGTTAGCCTTGGAAATGTTAGTGCTACTTTAATAAGAAAAAGTTTATTAACTTTTTTTTATGATAATTACCCTGATATGAAAAAAGACCTTGCTACTTTAATGAAGCACAAACAAAGTACTGGAGAGAAATGGTATTATTTAAACCAAACTAAAAAAGAAGTTTCTGGCACTTCTGAAAAGATTTCAAATGTAATTTTTGGCTCCCAACCAGACATTTATACCATTGAAAATGCAATGCCCAACAATTCTTTAATTGGAAGTCCCATATCAAATGTTACAGATAACGATCTATTTAGTGAGAATGAGGAAGATGATAATGAAAGCGATTGGGATGGTGTTACAGGTTCGTTGATGACAAGTAAAAAAATATCTTGGACTACGCTTGAAGTGGATGAATTAAAAAAAAATTTCAAAATCGATTCTACAAGTTCATTTAGCCAATCTAACATACGAATGATGATTTCAGGAAATGATATTTTAAAAAACCGCAATGCCAAACAAGTTTACGACTTGTTAGGCATTGCGGTTTAGAATTTCTTACTTTTAAAAGGTCCATGACTCTTATCTTAATTTTATTTATAACTCGAGAAAGATTTTATTATAACTTTAAAAAGTGAGAGATACCATAAAGAAATTACTTCTAAACTGCTCTCTTTACAATTTTATTTAAGTAAGATCAAAGGAAATGCTTCTAATTTTACGTTAGTGGATTTTTTCGTTAAAATAGCGCCGTATAAATATTAGCGTATGAGTTATAATGCTTTATTTGAATTAATTGTAAATATAGATTTAAGTATTAAAAAAAAAATTACACTGTAACGAGTCTCTCTTACAGGCTGATCAGCTTCTATTTGAAGCTGATTTCTAAAAATCAATCGGCCGCAAAACCTTGTTTAAATATAGGAGAGAGTTACCTTAATTGGAACACTTTAGGAATAAATATCTATTAACCAAAGATGGCCTAACTATGAAAACATTTATGATTTTATTAATACTAACAGACAACCCTACTACACTTTTAACCATAATTTGACTTAATTGATTGTACTAACAAAAAATTGTGTTAAAGCTTCAAATGCCTTGACGTTCTCTTAATTTATTGATTAAAAATCACTAAATAAAGTATTATTTTTTAGGTATATAATTGTTATTAAGTATTTTTAAATTTTTTTGAACCCTTCAATTTTATTATTAAGTAATGAAAAAGTTATAGTTCCAATCAAGGAAACTGTGGACTATTTTGTAATATCACTGCAATACAATCACAGCATATACAAATGTGTGTGGGAAATCGTTTAATAGAGCGAAGAAAAAACAAAAGTTTAAACGATAATGAAAAAGTATACCAAATGAAAAAAAGGTATAAGAGCTGTTCTAAATCATTGTACTAACTTTTTTACACAAAATGCAGCGTCATGTACTATGTCCTAGAGGATTAAATAGTTAGTGTAGGTGGAAGAATAGTGAAGAAGGAATTGATAAATACAAGCCTAAAGTAAATATTCTTCTATAGATTTATGATGTTATAAAGAAAGATTTTGATGACCTATCTGATAATTCTCTTCTTAAAAAATGCATTCATGGAGGGATACAAAATTGTAATGAAGGACTTAATAACATAAAATGGTCTCAATGTCCAAAAAATGTTACAAGATTTTTGCTTGAAGTGGTAGTTAATCTGAAATAAAAAAAGCTTATTTACCTAGTGGATTTTAAATTTTTTATGCTTTTGTATTTTATTTATCTTATTTCTCAGACCCAATATTAAGATATCAACGTGATATGTTGATATTGGGTCAAGCAGTTTACTTCAAATTTTCAGGAGTTATTCAAAATACCTAAATGAAGGGAATGAATGTAAAAATTTTTAAAAAATGCATTGATTTTTGCCTTTTTAGTGTTTTGACCTAGCTCTACCACCTGAAAATATTGCAAAGAGCAAAAAATCTTAAATAAAAAGGCTAAATGTTGTTTGTTTCCAGAGATTTTAATTCATTACCTTTATTTCATGGGTTGACAGACAATTGCTAAGTTTCAAAACTTAAACATTGTTATAACTTAAAAAATCGTGTTGCAAGTGTAGGTATTAAATACATTATTTTCACGTAATTTCGACAATTTTCTGCTTTTATATGAAAGATCTACATATTTAGCGATATTTACGTTGTAAGAAATATATTTAATTATTTGAAACAAATGGAGGTTTTTAAAGTTTTGTTACAGTTCTGAAATTTTTTTTTTTGAGGTTATTCTGTAATCCAAAAATCTCTGCCAAAGGATGAATCCAGTAATGTTCCACAGATTTAAGTGGAATTTTTGTGGTAAGCACGAAGGCAAAAAAAAGTACATTGTTTCCACAATACTCGCATATTAAATAATTCCTAATATAATTTGCAATAAAATGAGATTTAATTTTCTACCATATCTGCGTATTAAATGGCATTTTGGTAATGTGGTTATCAATTCTAAGCAATCGCAGAGTATTTACTGAGGAATGAATAAACAAACAACAAAAAAAGAAAACTGATTAAAAAGATTTGTTGTATTATGCCAAAGTGCTCAAACTACATAGTAGCGGTCCAGCATAACGCAAACAGCAATCATACACCCTATAAAGAGAGAGAGATCAAAAAAACAAAAGGATAAGTAGTTACATTTAACATTAGACTATATTGTTTTGTTCTAAAGAACTTATCAGTAATAAACTGATTTTATGGGACCAAATCGTAGCACTAAAACAAGGAAACTGATTTAAAGCAGTTAAAAATATTTTTGTATTATGCCAAAGTGCTCCAACTAAACAGTAGTGGGCCAGAGTAACGCAAAAAACATTGACAATGTGCCCAGCGGAAAAGGGGGGCATCTAGGTTAAGGGGGTATATATGATAAATTAACATATGAAAACAATATAGCCACATCAAACTAATTTATAAGTAGTGTCTTCTAGAATTAAAATAGCATAACTAGTTTTGGTTTTGAGATTTAACTAATTTAACCTCACAATAAATAGATTTTCAAAAATTTGTTCGGTAACGTAACCTTTTTATTCGGTAACTTCACATTCAAAGCTTTCATCGTCATTAAGTATATGAAAAAATTATTTAACTATAAAAACTAAACCATTTTCTGAGATTTCATATAAAATTAAATAAATCCCTACTAAAACAATCTCAACAATTAAAAAAAAAAAACGATCTCATTATTAGAAGCAAAAAATGCATTTTTTCAAGATTTCAAGTAAATATTTCTTCATTATCTTTGTCAACCAGTTTAATTTAAAAGTTTTTTATGATAATAGAAATACCCAAACTTGAGAATAGGGATTTTTAAAATTTATTGGGTGATGGAACCCTGAATTGGGTATCTAACATCTCCGAAAAAAAAAATTGGCTTCCCGCCACCCCTTTTATGAAAAAATGACTAAATCGGAATTGCAACTGGAAGTTTATGAAAACACCCCTGCAAAACAAAAACATAGTTTAAAAAGTTTGAAATTGTTTAATTCTAAAAGTTTATGGGTAGAATAAATAAAAAAAACTCATATTAGATAAAAAAAATTATTTACGCACCGTGACTATACGAAAATGAAAGTGAAAAATTATTGTTGCAAAACCGAATTTAGATCCACATGGTGATGATGATGATGATGATGATGATGATGATGATGATGATGCTGATGGTGACGACGACGAAAATGATTTGACATACTAATGCAAACCACAAGTACATTGTTGAAGACGGCGTCTATCCGAATATGTCTGTTTTTTGAATTTGAAACTGTACTTCTTTTTAATGCTTCTCATTCTTTATTAATGAATAAAACAGCAATCACCTGTAAGACTTTAGGGGTAAGCAGAAAATTTATGATGCATCGAAACTTTGCATAAAAAATTGCATAATAAGTCATCAAGATGACTTATTATGCAATTTTTACCTCCAATTTAATAAAATTTTAAAAGCTACCAATAGTTCTAACCAATAGTTCTGAGGCCGACTGGTAGTCAGGTTTACCGAACTTTGCGGTAGCTCTCAGAGAGGCTGACTCCATCAACAGCTGTAAAATATCAGAGTACTAAAGGTGCCATGTTCCGCACTGGTTGTGTCTCTGTTTGTACTTTTGGTGTGCATTGTTGAGGCCACATTTGGAGCCCTTTGTTACGGCTTCTAACTTATTAGTAGTAATAAGGCAATTGGTTGGACGTTATGAGTTATGTTCTTTAAAAAAATCTGAAAACGTTTTGAAACTGAAAAAGATTTTCTTCCTTTAAATCGTGAAAACTCTAATAGTCAAATGCTTGGCCTGGAAATTTTCATTTGTAAGAATTCACCAATCTGTCAGGAAACAAAGTTTGAATCCAACAGGCTATTCTTTTATGTGCTTTCATTAACAAACTTTTTTCTTTGTTTTCTTCCTCCTATTGCTATTCTCCTTGTTTTATCTCTTGATACTCTTCTTGATACTCTTTATATCTTCTTGATACGCTTTTCTTGATACTAAGACACTCTTTTCAATGTTATTTCTGATCAAATTGACAAAACCCTCTCTCTTTATCCTTCAGCCAATATCGTTGTTGTTGGTGACTTAAATGCTCATTACACTGAATGACTTGGTTCCAGTGTCAGTGACTCTGCAGGTGTTACGGACCACAATTTTTGCCTTTCTTAGTCTCTAACAGAAATAGTCAATTTTTCAACTCGTTTTCCAGACAATTCGAACCATTTACTTTTTCTACTCGATGTTTTATTTCTAAAACTATTATCTCAATCTTCTTCATCATCAAAATCCCCTATCATCGTACCACTTACAACTACCTTAAAGCTGACTGGTAATTTTTTAATAATTTTCTTCGTGACTGTTCACAGTAAGATTTTTGGTGTTTTTCCTATAAACAATTTAATCGTCTATCTTGCAAAACAGTTATTTAAGGGAAGTATCTTGATTGTTTAAGTTAATAACTCACTGATCTTGAAAAGCACCTTAACTACTATGAGTAGAAGTGAATCTGAGTTACATTGTTTGTCGGGTGAATGCTAATTTTTTTAAAATCCACTCATCAGTTTTTAATAGTGTTTCCTTAGTAGTGGTTGTGAAACTCTTTTTGTTGTCTCCTAATGAGGGTCATAATTATCTTATGTTAAAAATAGATTTTTATTTCGCTTCCATTGCTTTTATCCGCCATTTTTGATATACAAATTTTTATTAAAAAATTTGTATATCAAAAAATGCCCCTTTGTGTTGAAATCATAAAGATATTCTGAAATTTTTAAGTTCATTAGATTTATCTTTTAGGAATTATAAAGTTTTTAAAGTGTGTTTATATTTTACTTATTTTTTGCTGACTCAGCAAAACAAAAAGTTTTTTTATAATTTTTAAGTGTATTTGTTATTAAAAAAAGTTATTCTTTTCTTTTAAATTTGGAAACATTTATCATTAAAATCCAGAAGTTATTTTTTTAACCATAGAGCCCCACCTCAATAAAAAATCAATTTAATTTTATTGATGCTTTAATCAAATAAAAAATTTAATAATTTAAAAAAAGCTAATTTAATAGAAACAGCGTCAAGCTTCGGTAACATTTAAACTTCTGAAAGAATAGTTCTCTTTTTAATTCTCAGCAGGTTTAATTAAAAAAAAAAAGTAGAACAATTTTAAATTTTGAAACATTCAATTTAATTTTTTTTAAACAAATGTTTTCAGAAAAAAAGAATTTTTCAGTTTATGATGGCTGTTATTCATTATATTAATACTAACGTAACATTTCCCTTATTTGTTGTGAAATCAAATTTGCATCCTTCAAATGGTTTTTTGCTCTTCATTCAATTACCTTTCTTTCGTTAATAATTTTTCTTCTTCTTGATAAAAACGGCATTCTTTTTAATGTTATTTCTAATCAAATTGGCCATGCCCATTAGGGCAATTCCATTTTTCCCATCAAGTATTGGTATAGATGAGAAAAGTTGTGTGAATAAAACTGAGAGCAATGATGTAATTATTTTTTTGATTAAAAATATAAACTGATTAGGGAAAAAAAATTTAGGTGTTATTTTCTATCAAAAAAAAAATTTTAAGCTGAATATTTTATATTGCGCTATGTGGAACAGTAAAATAATTAACTTTTTCATACAGTCATTCTGGGTAACTTTCAATTTGCGGACAACATTAAATTAAAACTTTAAATGATTTCAATTTATTTTTTCTTTGGTAATTTCTTTGCCTGTTTTTCAACCAACGAGAAAATGATAAATTACTTGTTTACAGAAGTTTTACCGTTGTTAAATAATTTTTTAAATATTGTGAATATTATGTATTATATTGTGAATATCAGGTAAGATTCTTTATGTTTTATTGAATTATTTGTCAAATTTTAACATGAACCCAAAATAATATGAGTTTACGGCAGTGTTTCAGTAGGCTACCCCTATCATTTTATGATTGATTTCGATAGAGAATTTCATGCTGATTAAGAATCGTATAAACAGATTGACCTGAAAATTTGAGAAAAGCACTCTAATTTGTTGTTGAAGTTTAAAAAGTTACACTAAAAACGCTAATAATCGCCATTTTCTTCATACTCTCATTTTCGAATACGATTAGATTCTTTTTCTTAGTTAACTTAAGAACAACCCGGTTTTTATTAAAGCGAAACCCAATATTTTCTAAATGTGCATTAAATTGCGCCAATTCCTATTTGTCAGTCGTTGTATGTACATTTAATTGCGTTGTATGTACATTTAATTAATATTATTTATATATACCGTAAAATCGCCTAAGTTCGGTCACCATGTAACTTCGGTCATTTAAGAAAAAAAACATGCAAAACTCAAACTTTACAAACTTTTTTTCTCAAATAATATTTGTAATTAGTCCGTAAATATGAATCTATAAAAAAAAAATATATATATTTGTATGCAACCTGCTGAAATAATTCTTTAGCAAAACAACAATTTGAAAAAATGCATACTATTAAAATCTAAAATAAGCTAACTATTAAAATAAATGATCATATTTAATCTTAGCATTATTAAGAATCACCAAATTAATTATATTTACAAAAAAAAAATTATTAATTTTTAAAAATTAACTACTTTTTTTAATTAAAATAGTGAAATTTGGAAATACTCGGTCATTTATTTTAAAACAACGAAGGAAACAATTAGCACGAATATTGTAAAATGTTAGTATGTTAAAAATGTGATTTAGTGAATATGAACTTGTGTTGCAATTGCATAAATTTACAGGTAACTTTACCTATAAATTTACCAGTAAGTTTTGACATTTTTTTTTAATGGGTACTCACCATGGTATTTTATTTGAATGAAGAATTTGTTTATAATTTTATAAATACCCTGTTTTATACAAAATTTACTGGTTAATTTGCATGTAAATTTTGATTTCAAAAAATACTGGTAAATTTAAATCACTAAACATGAAGTAATTACAAAACAATAATTATATAATATATTGCAACGCATTGAAATAGTTTTTTTGTCAAGTTATTACATCTATGTTATCTATAGATTTACGTGAGAAAGCTCGGATGGCTTGTGGTTTGAACGCTGTGAATAAAGGTACGAGTAAAGGAAAGCAGCTATAACATTGGGCTTTAAAAGATCAACTTTCTTTGACAGAAGTTACGGCAAACATCCTAAAAAAATGGCAAACCAACTAAGTTGAGCAAAAACATCGACAATATTTTAGTAAAAATTTTAATATTTATGAGTGATATTGGTTTTAGTTTCACTAGACTTGAAATACAGCGTGTTGTTAACAACTATTTGGTTAATTCAAATCGAATGTGTTTTAACGGCGGCGAAGTTACACTTGCCTGGTATTACTCATTTATTAGACGTCATTGTGAAGAGCTATCGCTCAGAACTTCAAATAATATGCCGTCATAATATACCGTGTAATGTCGACTCAGCCAGACATTATTGATCGATGGTATTTATTAAAGTTATGTGTTTTTATGTAAATATATTTCATAATTAATTGTTATTTAATAAAAAAAAAGTGAAATTTTAAAAAGGTAAATTTCAATTTGATTGTAATGTTTACAAGTTGTCCTTTTTTTATAAACTGCTCAATTTATAGCATTTTAGTAACCTACTTCATAATTTTTTATTTATTTCTTAAATCAAGGTTTGCACAAGTGTCTGATATGTACAATGTACAATATGTACAGTATAATGGATTTGCTCCTAAGCTATTTCACATTTTTAAATGCGATAAATTTGGTCTTCAATGTGATCAAGGCAAATTTAAGGTTGTGTGTCGGAATGGTTCAAAAAAGCCTAAGAAACTTTGCAGTAGCAACGAAAAGGCTTCAATCACAATACTCGTTTCTTGTGATGCTTTTAAAACATTTTTGCCTGTTTATGTTTTATTCCAAGGCCAAAGGTATTTATTAAGAATTTGGATATGTATTTTAAGAAAGATTTAAAACAGATGTGCCAATTATCCGGAAAACTCTGCATTTTAAAAACTACTATTTAATTATTTAAAATTTTATATTGATGTCCAAATGGATTCTAACTCAGGACGGGCCTTACAGTGCCACGTATGGTGTCACACAATCTGGCTGGATGGAAGGACCTGCTATTGCTGGATGGTTTGAAAAGACATTTGTCCCACATTGTCGCAAGCTTGAAGGATCCAAAGTCTTTTTTCTAGATGGCGATGCCTCACATGTAACGCTGGAACTAATTCACTTAGCAAAATAGAAGAACATTATTATTTTTAAGCTACCGGCTCATACCTCTCACATGCTACAGCCACTTGATGTAGGCGTATTTAGGACGGTGAAAAGTAAATGGCGCGGAATCCTAAACAAACATTTCATTCAAAACGATTTTAAAAATCTCACAAAACCTAGATATCCTGGGTTGCTCAAACAGCTTATTGACCAAAACTTCTTGAGCAACAATGTGCATTTGGGCTTCAAAGCAACAGGTATTTTTTCTTTGTGTCGGGAAAAAATTACAAATGAAAAGTTAGCTATTAGATCGATTTTTGCGCAAAGTACTCAAGCCTTACCAACACTGCCTATACCAGTCACCACAATTCCAGTAATTCCTTTAAGTATACAAAAAAAAATATTTAAAAAAATGCCAAGCTTGTGACATTTTTTTGGAGATGAAATTGTAGCTTAACAATAATTAAGGATGCGTTGCAAATCCTGTGATAATCGGATCTTGGATGGATCTTGCCGTTCTAATTTAGTGAACGATATGTGCAAGAATTGCCAATAAACTAGTATTTTTTTATAAAAAAAAATTTCTTTTTTAACTTTATTAAAAAATATCTTTTTAATTTTATTAACCAGCGGCGTAACGAACGTAGCACGGAGATGCCCCCAACAGGTCTTTATGGACTTTTCTGTGATAAAACCATAAGGACTTCTTAGGGTACTTGAACAACAAAAAAAAGTGGATAAAACCCAAAGTAATAAAATAGTTGACTATTTATAATAAAAATAAAAAATAATACTATTTATAATTAAAAAGGATTTTTTTATCTGCTCCTTGTTGTTTACTTTGGCAACCCAAACGACTTTTTTAGTCCGGGACAACGCCATCCTTGGTTACTGGTATTACCTGATATTATATCATCATTAAACAATAAAACAACATTTAAAAATTATAACATTTAAAACAATTTAAAAGTAATATTCTTGAAATCAACATTTCAAAATAAAAGATACGAGGAATCTTTTTTAAAAAAACTGCAGCAAGACAAATTTGTTCCCCATAAGATTTTGATAGCTAACAAGCAACGTTAACGCCAGGATAAACAAAATTCGTTTCAACAGTCACAACTTTTCTGACAATTTTCGTTCCGAAACTGCATTCAATATTTAAAAGCTGCATCAATTTTTCTTTTCTAAACTGCATTTTCTTATATTTAAAGTATACTTTTTAAAAATAGATGAAGTGATAGAAGGCCTTCAATCAATCAGCGCTAAAGACTCAGCGCACCCTTAAGGGTGCGCTGAGTCTTTTATAGTTAAAGAGGTAGTTAAAAGCGAGATACTTGTAGAATCCAAGCAAGTTTTGAGTACAAAACGTCTTTTTGCCTTTCACTTTAGTTTTTGAGCAAGAAAAGGGTAATTTTTAAATTTATTTATTCTGATTAATAGGTTATATACTTTTTTTTAAAGAAAACAATCTTATTTATTCCAAGCAGTTTGGCTTTCAAAAAAATACATCAACTGAATACGCAATCCTTCACTTGGTTGAAGAAATAAAAAACTCTTTTACAAACGGAGAAGTTACTTTGGGGGTTTTTGTAGATCTCTCGAAGGCTTTTGATACAGTCGACCACAAAATATTATTATCAAAGCTTAATATGTACGGTATAAGGGGTAGATCCAACAAGTGGATCGAAAGCTATTTAGATAAACGTGTACAATATGTATATTACGGAGACAATAAACTCTCTAATCCGTCTATAATAGAGTGTGGTGTACCTCAAGGTTCAATCTTTGGCCCTTGCTTTTCTTAATCTATGTAAACGATCTCTGTATGGATTCAAAAAGAATTTCAACTATAATGTTTGCTGACGATAGCAACTTTCTTATCTCTGGAAAATATAATAGCGAGCTGTGCGTAGAAATGAACAATGAATTAGAAAAGATTTCAGAGTGGTTTAGGGCAAACAAACTCTCTACTAACTCAAGTAAAACAAAGTTTTCTTTATTTCATCCTTCTTTTAAAAAAAAAAGAAGTTCAATCTTTTTTTCCGAAATTATTTATTGAAAATAGAGAAATAGGTAGGGATACTGTTACGAAATTTTTGGGTGTTTTTATTGACGAAAATCTAAATTGGAATAAACATATCGCTTATATAGGTAGTAAAATATCCAAAAGCATAGGAATAATATACCAGTCACGTTATTTATTAAAAAAACCACTACTCAAACAAATCTACTATAGTTTTGTTCAAAGTTACCTAAACTACGGAAATATAGCTTGGGGTAGTACCTATAAAACGAAACTAGAACCACTTTATCGTAAACAGAAGCATGCTATACGTGTGATTAATTTTAAAAATAAAACAGAACACTCAAAACCTCTTTTTGAACAAATGTCTTTATTAACATTGTTTGAACTAAATGTATATAATGTTCTAAGTCTTATGTATAATAGCAAAATGCAAAAAAGTCCTTCAATTTTCTATAGTCTTTATAAACAAAAACCAGAGTACAAATATTTATTGCGTACAAATAGTACCCTGTTAGAGCCTTCATGCAAAAATAAGTTTGAACAATTCAAAATGACTTATTGTGCACCTCATATCTGGAATAAGTTTTTATTAATTAATTTAAATAATATTGATTTAAAAAACTTAAATTGCTTTAAAAAAGTTATTAAAAAGAGTATTTTAAAGTATAAAAATTTAGTTAGTGATTTTTTTAAAACTTATTTATAAATATTTTCTTTTTTATTTAATATAAATATATTTTCAACATTGCGATTTTATAAAACGATTTTTGTAAAAATATATTTGTATACTTGTTATCTGACATTTTAATACCATTATAATTTAATGACTTTATGTAAAAATTTTATGAATATGTTTTTATATTTACGGCAATGTAAAGCGGTTCTTGATGATAACACCATTTGGTCTTCTGCAAGTTTTCCGCGTTCTTTTTACAGTGTTAGAGTGAATTTATTATTTTTGTAAAACCACTTTGTAATATTTTGTTTTTATTTATATATTCACTGTTAACGAATCTTTATTATGTGGTTACGAACTTGTAATATTAAGGAACAAAAAATAAACTTAAAATAAAATAAAATAAAAAAATAAATAAATAGATCCGTAACTCGAGTAAAGTGCAACTTGTAGATGGCAATGGTCTATTAATCATTTTATACAATTGTTTCCTATCTAAAAATTTATTCATTGTATTTGATTAATTAATAATAAAGGTACAAACATTCTGGTATCAATTGAGATCGACATTGACAATGTCGATTGAATTTGTTCATATATCCCCTATAAAGCCCCGAAATCTCATGCGCCAAAATCACCCCTTATGAAAGTCGGTAATAGACATCTTTTTACTGTAGTAGTCTTATTCAAATAACACTGTTAACATACTTTATTTTTTTAAATTTTAATATTCATTGCAATTTTTATAACTTTGGCCAATATGCTATTATAATTGGCCAATATTGATTGACTAATTTTTATTAATAATAACAATTATCTTTATATTTTTAGCCTTCAAAAATGTCAAGAATATGTTTGAGAACTCATTCTGCCACAAGAAAATGTTGTTTTAAATCAAATTACTTAAATTCTTTTATTTAAGAGGCAATTGGCAAAAATTAAGTTAGAAAAATATTGATTGTTAGGGCTTCTAAATTTTTTGAAGCACTCAAAACAACAATATTCTATAACTTAAAAAATAAAGACTGTAAATCACTGGCGCACCATATTGTCTCAAGTATTAATTAGAAATACTGTTTTAAAAATCACTCATTTTATTATTTTATTTATAAGTATAAAAGAAATGCTATTTTTGTGTTAATGACTTAAAATTTTTTGTTCAAACCTATCTGGATCCCAGTGGGCAAGCGTCGTCCGGGAGGACGTCTGCTGGACGTCTCATGGACGTCCAGACGTCCGTATAACGTCTAACAGACATTCCCCGGACGACGCATGCCCACTGGGATATCGGAAAAAACAAGACAATAGTTTTAAGATTGCCAACCAGGTTGAAAATGGTGTTAACTTTATATTGACAAATATTTGTCGTTGAAAGAAAAAATGCCTCATAGTATATCAAGAAAGTGTGTGCACGGTTGTCATATAAAATTATTTTTTAGTTATTCAAAACCTAGAGAACGATTTAAATGAGTAATTCCAGATAGAATGTACTATGTGGATATAATGTAAAATATTGATGTTTAAATGTAAAATGTTAGATAATTTTTTAAGAAATGTGTTTACCAAATTATTGGGGACAATGAGAAATTTATTGTTTTACATAGGTCTAAAAATCATTTCTTTCATTAAAACAAATAATTACAATACACATGCTTTCAAAGATCATGGTTAATGACTTGTGATAATAAACGAATCCTAGTAATCAACTGTGATTGCGATTAAATGTGATTTTTCAAGTTGAACAAGACAATGATAATATTGTAAAAATTTGTCTCAAAACAGAGTACTTATAAAATCTCCAACACCAAAAACCAAGAGCTTATTGAAAACTCATTTTATCACAAGCAAATGATAAATTGATTCATAATTAGAAAATGCTTAAACTGATGTTTTGTTTTTATTCGACCAATGTCATAAACTCTGTAAAGTTTACACTTTTTTTACCATGCATTGATCTGATAGTTATTCTCTTATAGCGCCACTATCAGATCCATATTTTATGTGAGACATCCAAAAACATTTAAGCGTTTGTATTTATATTAACTCTTTACATTTTAGCCAATTTTTGCAACATGCTGTATTTAAGTCTGAAAAATATATGTTAGCACAGTTATTCTAAATTTTGTTAGTTTTGAAATATTGAAGCCCAAATCAGTTTTACATTTTTTAAACTATTTTTTATAAAAATTTGTTTGGTTTCAAATATAAAATCTTTCACACCCATACCAATTTTTATTTTTAAAAAACTTTGCTAAGTGAAATTGCCCTAAGGCTCCTTTTTTTTTTTTTAATTATTCCACTTAACAATATTTTTACTATTATTGATTTTTTATTTTCATCACATAAAATGGTTTAGCTTAGTTGTAGTAATGACCCTGCTGGAATTAAAAGTAAATTTTTTTTTTGGGTCCTTGATTTGTATCTTGTCTCTGACTCTAGCCTGTGCTCGTTTTTTTTAGGTTCTTCTTTATTTCTCTCTACGATTATACTGATATTTTTATCTTGAACTCCATCTACATCAGAATTACCTTAGGACTGACTGGAATTTCTTTTTGTATTTGTTTTATGATAGTCCTTGGGTTGATGTTTTTTGTATTTTTGTGGAAAACTGCATAATCTCCTAAATAATCTTCTAGGTTCAGGCAGGCATGGAAGCTTTTATTTTTTCTCTTTGATTTTGATTAAGTCTTAATTCACCCATGGTTTTATCCCTTTGTTATTTTTAATCTCTGTTATCTCTCATACATTGATCCAATTTAATTGCAGAGATAAATTAAAACTATTTGCTAAGAACTTTAAGTCTAACAAAATTGATCCGAGAACTTTTTCTAAACTTTTAAAACTTTTGATCTCAATAATTTTTTTCGATACTTTAATAATTTAAATGTTGTTTTTTATTTAGGCAAATAGCAATTTTGGCTCTACTTAAAAAAACTATTTATCTTAATATCAAAATTTATCAAGTCTTGTTTGTTGCCGCCGTAAATTTATAATACCAAAACCTCTTGAGATTACTTTGACACCTCTAACTATTGTCAAATCTTTTCACTAGTACTCAGTCCCCTTACTATTATCAGCAAAGTTTTTGTAGAGACTGTGAATCTTAAACTAAATATTAATACCTTGTCTTGAGTTAACAGTTAAAACTAACTACCTTCTATTCGAACATTAACATGCATTACTTTAAAAGTATCGAATTCAGCCGATTATTATTATTTTTTTAAATTTCAGATAAATTTAAAAAAATAATACCTTAAGTGATAATCAAAAAACTTGTATTCTCTACAACGGGTTGTATTTTTAAAAAAAAGTTATTGTATCATGAAGCTGCTGTTTCGGGAAAGTATTAGATGACCTAGATTTTCATATAATGATGAACTGGTATTAGAAGCGTTTATTAATCTTTCCAAGGCCTTTAATACAGTTGATTGCAGTATTTAACTTTCCCTCTAAAATATTACAGTATAATAGGCTCAACATTTAAGTGAGTTCAAAACCATTTGTCTAGCAGAAAACAATTTCTATTACTAAAAAAGTCAGGAGCCCTCGATATTACGTGCGGAGTTCCACTGGGTTCAATCCTAGGTTCATTATTGTTTTTAACATATATTAATGATATGCATAAAGCTTACCAACAAATATCTACAACTATGTATGCTGACGATACAAATTTATATTTTAATCATCCTGATGCAAAGACTTAGTTTGAAACTATGAATATTGAACTTAAAAATTTCAACCTCTGGTTCATAGCAAATAAATTATCCCTACTTTGGGAAAAAAAATACTTTTACCACTTTTTTTCATAGAAAAAGCAATCAAATAATTTTCTGTTAAAGCTGCCTATTATAAAAAATAAAATTAAATGAGAAAAATATAAAAATTTTTTGGGAATACTTTTTCATGAAAATTTGTCAAGGAGAAACCATATTGGTCTTCTTGAAACAAAGGTGTTCTTTGTATTAGGTGTTTTGTATAAGTCGAGACCTTTTCTCAATAGTAAATCACGTAATATGCTTTACTTTAGTGTTGTACATAGTCAGCTTTTGTACACTCTAAAAACGAGTCCGTTAAAATCATAACAGAGTAAGTCCGTAACTCATTGGGTAACAGAATAGTTCGTAAATCTAAGTAAGCATTCCGTTCTTTTAAAAAAATAATTCCGTTAGATCAACGTATTCAAAGTAGATAACGGACTGCAGTACGTAAAGTAATAAAACGTACTTGGAAGAGAACAACTTGCCAGTAGTCATAGTCCCCCTACAAGTGATGAAACGAGTTTTATAGCCTTTCTTGTTAGCTTTCACGAGCTCAGCTTACACAATCAATATTTGCTCAGCTTACACAATCAATATTTGTTAATTCAAGAATTAGATTACCATATAATTTTGGGTAGCTCAATATTAGTAAACAAATTGTATACTAATATTGTATTTGTATAATAAATCTATAGTAACTTTCTATAAATTTTATAAATCTAATACTACTAGACTTATAATATAAACCATAACAATGAATCATTTATTTTAATAAATAAAAATAATCATTTATAATAAATGCATTTAATTATAATCAAATTTAAGTAATAAAATAAAATTTTGTATACATTGTATTACTATCTTAAACTGTATACAATATTAAAATAAATGATTCATTGTTATGGTTTATATTATAAGCCTAATAGTAATAGATTTATAAATTTTATAGAAAGTTACTATAGATTAATTAATTACTTTTTTTATTAAATACTTCTTTTCTCAAACTTAACGCCTAAGGAAATAAGGGCTATATGGGCTTTTTTGACATAATTTGTATATATAAATACATGTATATATATATATATATATATATATATATATATATATATATATATATATATATATATATATATATATATATATATATATATATATATATATACATATATATATATATATATATATATATATATATATATATATATATATATATATATATATATATATATATATATATATATATATATATATATATATATATATATATATATATATATATATATATATATATATATATATATATATATATATATAAGTTTTTTATTTTTTAATAACATTTATTGCATAACTTTTATTAGAAAAATCAGGATTCTTACTGTTATTTTCATAAATAATAGTATAAATATTATTCGTTTTACAGAAATTTAAATTTATTGACTCGATAAAATATAGAAGACACTAGTAATTTAAGTCTGGAATCTGATACAAGAGAAGAAATTGTTAATTTTTATCAAGGATTTTCATAGTTCAGATGATATTGAAAACAAAGATATACAACAAAAACTAAATTTTCAATTTTTATTTTAGCATTTATAAATGGAATGTTTGGATGGAAGTGAAGTTCAATGGAAGTGAAGTTCGATGGAAGTGAAGTTCGATGGAAGTGAAGTTCGATGGAAGTGAAGTTCGATAGAAGTGAAGTTCGATGGAAGTGAAGTTCGATGGAAGTGAAGTTTGATGGAAGTGAAGTTCAATGGAAGTGAAGTTCGGTGGAAGTGAAGTTCGATGGAAGTGAAGTTCAATGGAAGTGAAGTTCAATGGAAGTGAAGTTCGATGGAAGTGAAGTTCGATGGAAGTGAAGTTCGATGGAAGTGAAGTTCGATAGAAGTGAAGTTCGATGGAAGTGAAGTTCGATGGAAGTGAAGTTTGATGGAAGTGAAGTTCAATGGAAGTGAAGTTCGATGGAAGTGAAGTTCGATGGAAGTGAAGTTCAATGGAAGTGAAGTTCAATGGAAGTGAAGTTCGATGGAAGTGAAGTTCAATGGAAGTGAAGTTCAATGGAAGTGAAGTTCGATGAAAGTGAAGTTCGATGTCCTTTTAATTGCTCTAGAGATTTTTTTTCTTTTGGTGAAAAAAATTGTGATGAGTCATGGTGAGTCATTAAAAGTTTATCATGCCACAGATTTCGTTGATTTTAAAATTGTTGACAACAAATTGAACAATACAGAGTCTATGGTTTGTGCTATGAATTTAAATAATTTTGATGAACCGGTTAGCAAATATAAAAATGTGAATTTTGAAAAATCAGTTATGATGTTTCTAACAAGTCTTTTGAGTAAAGCTAACATAACTTAAAAAAATCTGCAAATTGTTACCGAAAATATGCAGGGACTGTTGGATGATATAAAAAGTTTTTCTTTAGAAGTTGTGGAACAACTGTGGGAAGATATTGACCTTAATGGTATAGCAGCTGCTAAAAATACAGCAACTTTAAAGTTATAGAGTATTTCCCTAGTCTTATCAAATGTTGATACAACTCACAAGCGTACTCGTTGGTTAACTGTTAATGAATATTTTATTCCTCCAGAAGAATTTGTGCTTGGTTCAAGAAAAGAACAAAGATTTTGTAGTTTAAACTACCACATTAGTTGAAGAAACGTTTCAAGTAGTGCCATTAGCAATATTGCTTAGTAAAGCTTTAGAAATGAATAACAATATTAGTCTTATCCAAGATTTTTTACAGCAGTTCTGAACCAGTTTCAAAAATTAAAATATATATGGATACAAAAACATATAAAAGTAACGACTTCTTTATTCGACATCCAAAAGGTTTAGCACTACAATTTTTTGTAGATGCATTTGAAACATGTAATCCGCTAGGAAGCCATACATCAGCCCATAAATTAGAAGGACTATATTGTATGATTGTAAATATTCCTTCAAAAGTGTCTAGCATATTCCTGGTTGTACTTTGGTTTGCTACAGATGTCAAAAAGATATGAAAAAATCTTTGAACCTGTAGTAAAGCACTTGAAACAAAGTCAGAAGAAGGAATAACTGTTATTATAGATAAGGAACCGGTTCAACTTCATGCTATTCTTGCAATGTTTTTAGGCAATAATCTTGGAGCTCATTCACTGTTTGGGTTTTTAGAAAGTTTTTCTGCTAATAAGTTTTGCAGATTTTGCACAGTTAATAAAACTGATAGTCAAAAGATATTTAAATGTGACAGTTTACACAGAAGAACTAAAGCAGAATATAATGAAATTGTTTCTAAAATTTATACACCAAATTATAGTCCTTCAGAAACAGCAATTAAAAAAGGATATATTTTAAATGAACTCCAATATTTCCATTGCATTGAAAATAGTGTACTTCATAGCATGCACGATCTTCTTGAAAGTGTTGTACCTTATGAAATATCTCTAATTGTTCAGTCACTAATAGATATCGAATATATAACATTACAAGAAATTAATGTAGGACTTAATCGTTTTCTATATTCGCTGTCTGATATTAACAGTAGAACACCCAAAATAATGCTTCCTAATTTAAGAATTAAAGCTGTAGAAGCCTGGTGCCTTATTCGAAATCTTCCAAGTATCATAGGCTTCAAGATACCTCACCAAGAACCTCACTGGCAATTATTGATAATGCTACTAGACTGTTGTGCAATAATATTTGCAACAGAAATAACTTTGTCACTAACACAATTTTTAGTATGCTAATTAAAGATTACCATACACATTTTAAACTCCTATACCCGAATAAAAGTTTAACACCTAAGCATTACTTTTTGCTTCACTATCCTGAGATCATGATGCGATATGAACCAGCCAGTAGATACTTGTGCATGAGGTTTGAAGCTAAGGATCGTTTTGGCAAAGATCAGCATCATCAGTCAGAAATTTTAAAAATACTTGCAAAACAATTGCAACTAGAATACAGTTTTTTTTTGCTGCATCCTTGATCACTCATTACAATGTTTTCGCGGATGGCGGATGTGTAACGGATAATAAAAAAGAAAAGAAAAAAGAAAAAAAGAAAAAAGCAGTAAATTATTTGAATAAAAAAAGAGAATTTATAAATTTAATTGAAGATTAAGGTATTTCATATTAATGCCAATAATTTAAATTTAAAATAGTGATAAGAATATGAGCGGCGAAATACCTACTATAAAGAAACAAAAAGTTTTAAAGAAATTCGAATTTCTAAAAAGAACTTTTTTTGTTATTATCTTTTAAAATCATTTGAAAGAAAAAATCACGCCTGAGAGAAAGTCTGAAAGAAGTTTAAAGTTTGAAAGATAAAAGTTTAAAGTTGGAAAGAAGTTTAAAAAGCATTATTTTTCGCGCTAATATTTCAAACTGTATTGTATTTACTTTAACTTTTTTTTCTTTTTTAGCTTTTTTTATTCGTTTCCTTTTCTTTTTTTTACTTATATATTTTTTACTTATACATATTATAAATTATTTTATTATTAGTTTCATTATCGTACTTTTTATTATTGAGCGTTGATTATAATTACAGTATTCATATTTTTATTACATATTGCTACTGCTGCTATTTGTATTACTGTCACTATTGTTATTATTGTCGTAATTATTATTATTCATGTATTCATTATTTTATTATTAGTATTTATTAGTATTCGTATTGCCAATATTATCTTAATTATCGTCATTTTTATATTTTAGTATATTTCTACTGCTATTTTATTGTTGTTTAAGTTGCTAATAATCTTATTTATATCTATAGCTTACTTTATAAACTAATTTCTACTATAATGTCTCAACTTTGTAAAATTTGTAATAAACATATTCGTGCTAATCATCTTTCGTTTCAATGTAAACACTGTTTAAATTCATTCCATAATAAATGTTCTCTAAATAAAATTGATTTTAGATCATAAATAAACTCTTCCATCAATTTTTGGCTTTGTATAACATGCCACATTAGTATCTTTCCTTTTTGTTCTATATCGGATAATGAGCTTTGCCTTCAATCGTTAATTGATAGTATACTACATCTGATGTCTAATAATATCTATGTATCACCGGAAACTCTTGGTTATCTTATACTAGAGAAATTGTATAGTATTGGTGATGATGTGAGTTATGCTGTGTGCTTGTCACTAAAGCTTGAGATGCAAGATGAAATCTGTGCAATAAATTCATTCAATTTTGGTCATTACAAAATAAAACCGGGTTGTTTTCTCATAAGTTCTCTTGACAATGGTCTTCCACAGTTTGGAAAGCTATTGAAAATTATTTCAGTTTCAAAAAAACTTTACTTTGTCTTTGAGTTATTGCAAACACTCCACTTTGATGACCACCTCTACTCATTTGTTGTCAGCGAAACATCTTCAGTAGAGGTTGTTATATCGCGTAACATAAAAGACTATCATCCATTAGCCAAACATTCAGTAGTATATGAGAATGAGAAAATAACCTTTATTAGCACTCACTACAAATTAATTTAAATTAGTTTACTTTACACACTGCAGTGGAGCATACTTCAAGACCATGGTCGACATCCCAAACAATTTTTTTTTTGATAATGAACAGGGACCATTTTCCGATTCCAAAAACGTATTAAGCAAAATCATCCATTGGGGGCTTTTTGAGAAATTAGGTATTTTAGATTTTTGAGAGGTTTTGAGAGGAAAAAATTGTTTGGGATGTCTACCATGGTCTCGAAGTATGCTCCACTGCACTGTGTTCAGAACAAACTAAAAAATTTGAAACATTTTATATTGATTAACTTTTAATTAATATATATACTTAATGTACGTACTTAATATATGTACTTTATGTATATACTTTTGACTAATAAAAGTTTATAAAATAACCGGTTTTTTTAATAAACATTTTAAATACTCTGTTTACCAATAACAGCTGTTTACCAATTAATTAGCTGATTTTAGTAAATGTTTACATAATTAATATCAACTTATGTGAAGTTGTGCAGTACTAGTTGTGTTTAAGTCGACATTTTTCAGATAGATTAACTAGTTAAGAAAATGCTTCATGAGGCAAAAACACATGATGAGTTTGTAAAGTTGTTCTGCATTTGCTGTTTTCAGAAGTCAAAAGATTTAAGATTTATTAAATGCAAAGTGAAAACTAATTAATCAATTGGAAAACATGATTACTGCCAGCTTCTCAAAAGGCACTCTTGGCAAGATTATGCGAGCCAAAACCCAGATCTCCCTGTTATGATTTGCTCAAAATATAGAAAAAAATGTTCAGTGTAGATCCAACCTTTAAATCCAGACCAAGTTATGAAGTTAAATGCCAAATATAAGTACAATTTTCATTAAACAATTAGGTGATATATAAATAAATATGTTGCATATTCATGCCAAGAATATTTTTTTCTTTTAGATTTGAACAATAGAATTGTTAGAGGGGGCAAATGTGAATGTTTCATCTGTGAAAATGGAAGAGAGAATGGAAAAATTGAAGTTACAGTCCCAATGGTAGAATGCTTTACAGGAAATCCAGTTGCTCGAGGTCCTGAAAACCAGTTAATAGAGAGAAATTTATGCAATACATGCTATGCCCTAATTGGAAAAGGAAAGTCTCATCCTTGCACCAAATTAGAGAGACAAAAGAATTTGTCAGCTATTGTACAGTCGGCTTCCCCTGTGACTAAACAAAGAGTACTTTCAAGATCTTTGAAAGATCTTAGTTTAGATAAGGAAATAATTCTAAACACTTTTGGCACAAATAAGATGGTTGCCAGGATTGGAACTGAGCTGAAAAAACTATATTTTACATCAGAAAAACTTAATCTACTTCAACTGAAACTTCACTGCAGTGATCGTAAAATGATTAAGATAAATCTGTTTCTTCAGTCTGAGGGTGTAAATGTTGAACCAGGATTCAGTAAGAAATTTACAAGCAATAATAATGCTATTCTAGACCTTTTTAATGGAGAAAAGTTTTCTATTTTTATGAAGGAAACGAGTAATGCAGGGGAAAAAGAGGTAAAAATAAATTAAAATCTATTTTCTTTACAAATCTCTAGCAGAGAACACATTTTATGTAAGTCTTTTGAACATGTGCATAAGTATTTTTCATCAAGTTTTAGACAGGTTGAGTATTAAGATTTAATTAGTGTAACACAAGTGGCTAGGTAACTAATTTTTGGTGCAAAATTAGAAAATGCAAAAGAGTTTAGTAATGTTGTACATCCACCTCTATTAACTGGGGACCCAACCAAGAAGATAATTGAAATAGTTAGTATACCAGGCCTACATATACTGCTAGGTGTAGTGGACAAGTTAATCTCAGAAATGGAAAAGAATTTGAAACCAAGGAGGAGCGATTTATATATATAAGTTCTTTTTTGGGATCTATTAATCTCAACCGGGTATCTTACCAAGGGCAGCATTGCCTGGAAGGCAATGCTTGCAACCTTTTCCTTAAAAAAATCGAGAGCTCGGAATTATTTTTCCAACAGAAAGGCCTGTGTATTCAATCAGCCAAGTATATAAAAGTTTTATGAGACTTCAACAAAATAGTTCAAGGATGTTTTGGCAAATCTGTTAGTCCTACTTATATTGACGACATAAAGGAATTCTCCTCAAGCTACAGCGACCTGCGAGCCACAGTACCTTAAAAAGTACACATAGTAGAACAACATATTGAGGAGTTCATCAAAATGAAAGGAGGACAGTTTGGTAAGATTTCTACATTGTATATTTAGTAAATTTAATAATATTGAATATAAATACAATACAATACATTTAATTTTTAATTTGTCAATTCTATTTCCTTATACAAGATATATATGATGTTTAGGATTAGGTTACTAGACAGAGCAGGCCTTGGAGTCTATTCATCAAGACTTCAAGCAGTTTTGGGAAAGTCGAAAAGTTGGGCAGCATAACCCAAATTATCTTACAGCACTAAAAAAACCAACTGTTGCTTATAACTTTAAACATTTTTGATGTAATAAATTTAATTTTTTGCAACTCCTTTAATTTTTTAATTTATAACATAACATACCTCCTAACTAAACCAAAAATACCAAATTGACTTTAAAAATATGTTTTAGATATAAAATAGGTTATACATTTTTTTCGGAAATGAAAAGAGATGGTTTATTTTAAGGATTCATCGTGTTTTATGTGTATAAGACAATTTGACAGTGATTACGACCTCGGATAGTATTGTTGAAGAAAAACAAACCTTCTTGATTTTAAAAGACGGTCATTTTGACACAAACGTCAAAATCAGACTTCATATCATTTTTTTTATTACGCAACCTCTCAAAAGTCTAAAATACCTAATTTCTCAAAAAGCCCCCAATGGATGATTTTGTTTAACACGTTTTAGGAATCGGGAAATGGTCCCTGTTCATTATCAAAAAAAAAAATTGTTTGGGATGTCTACCATGGTCTTGAAGTATGCTGCACTGCAGTGTGTTTATTTTAATGATTCAATTTAAATAAATATTCTTAAATTATTTTATTTGCTCAACTTTTACTAATAAGATTGTAGCATTAAAAGTTACCTATATAAAGTATTCTTAATTTATTTAAGTATTCTTAAGTAATTTTAATTATTTAAAAATCAAAATTTACAGTATTATTTTAAAAAGCGTGTAATATTACTTACTTTTTTTTTTTAATGTTATTACTTGTGTATTTGGATTCATTCTATTATACTAATTAACAGTTATACGAAATACGTTTACGCAAACTTCGTATGGGCCAGCACCCATAAAACAAAATTTGATAAAATTGCAAATGCATGCAAAGCAATTCATTATTTAAATAGTTTAGTAAACCCAACCCCAGTGATGAAAATCATGCTGGTAATAGATATTGAGAAACTTAACACATTACAGATATTAATTTTTATGTATAAGTAAAAGAACTTATACAATAAAAAAAGATCTTCTACCAAGCGTTTTATCAGATATTCTCTTGATATCATTTTCTGAAAAATATAATCTGCGTTCAAATAGTAGGTACATCTATCATTTAGGGAAAATTAAATCACAGCAGTCATGTTTTCTAATTACAAACCGCGTTCCATCAATATGGAATCTTTTCCAAAATAAAAATATTAAAGATCTAAAAAGCATTTCATCGTTTAAACGGCAAACTGCTTAATAGTATGGTGGAATTAGCTCAAAAAAAAACCAAACCCGGAAAAAAATCATATAAAGTTAGGCTTTTGCACATAGGTTAGTTAGCATGTCAACAATGACCAAAAAAAAAGCCCCGTGTTTTTGAGAACAGGAAATGTCATTTTGGGCCCATTTTTCAATCAAAAATTTGGGCAAAATGACTAATTTTTTTATATGACAAAAATTATAAGTTTTATATATCATTTAAAAGATAATTTAATGCCGAGTAAAAAGTTTTCTTAAGCAAAGTTATAAATATGTATGGTTTGTGAGTTATAGCTGCTCAAAGTGGGAGTTATGACGTCATATTTTTTATAATTATTATTTTTGGAAATCGTAAGCATGATATAACTTTAGAAATATAATTTAAAGCTGAATAAAATACTGTCAAACTGTACATATAATAAAATTTATTAAATGTACAGTTTGAATGAATAGTTTTTGTTCTTGAGAGAAACTTTTCGATCAAATTGTGTTTAAAAAAAGACATAGCAATGAAAATATGAAATTTAGAACAAATATAATTCTATTCAAATATATAAAATAATATAGTATTACTATTATATTATATTCATATATTTAAATTTATATATATTAATATTATATATAGGTATAATACTAATATAAATTTAATACTAATTTAATTCAGTACAAATATAAATAGAAAGTGTGTAAAGAGATGAATGAAACTTGTTCGCTGTGTAATGGTAATTTTGAAAAGTCTCCATCAGTTTCAGTAAAAAAGAAAGGACTCCAAACTTTAAAGAGAATCTGCAATCAAAGAGGATTATACGATTTAAATAGGTATATTTAAATATAAAAGATAAAATAGTATCAAATCCTAATGATAAACAGATTTGAACAATATAGCACGTTTGCATTAAAATTGTACGGAATTACCTTTATTTAGGTATTTTGAAGTTAAAAGAAAACCCAATCGGAACTGCTCTTGTGCATCATGATTACAGAAGAAGATTTGTTGATAAAAGAAATAAAAATATAGAAGTCGTCCCAATAAAGAAACTAAGATCATTTTCAATTATTGATGTACGTTTCAATTGGAAATCCTGTTGCTTCCTATGTACCAAATCAGCTGACGGTAAAAACAGTACTGTTACTCAAGTGAGAACGTTACCACTTCGAAATAAGCTTCTTAACTAATGTAAAAGTAGAGCTGATGAATGAGGAAGAGAGGTGTTAGGTCGTTTATCAAGTTGTAATGATCTTGTTGCAGAGGAAGCAGTATATCACATTCCTTGTATGAACAAATTCAGACTTAATCTACTGACTGGAAATAAAAAAGGTCGTCCAACAGATGATTTGATGCTTCTTAATTTTTATAAGGTTTGTGATTGGTTAGAAAAAGATGCAGATTGTGACCTTTGCACATTAAACGAGATGCACATTAAAATGTTAGAACTTAGTAAAGACTCTCCATGTTACTCCATTAAACATTTGAAAAATAAACTTGTAGAATATTATGGTAATCATATATTTTTTGCAGAAGCACCAGGTCGACAAAATCTTATTTGCTTCAAAGACATGAATTGGTTCATTATGGAAAGTTTTAAGAAAAAAGAAGAAAAAACATCCGGTGACATCATTGCAGCCGCAGCAAAAATTATTAAGAACGACATCAGAGAACTTTCTTGTGATAAATCTAACTACCCTATAATTGATCAAATGGACGATTTGAATTATGCCAAAAACTGGGTTCCAGCAAGTCTTCTCAACTTTTTAAAATACTTAATTTCATCAGAACTGAAGCAAGTCAGTATTGGCCAGTGCATTGCTCAATACTCTAGACCAAAATCAATGATTGCATCAATTCCTTTTGGGATTGGAGTGGACATTGATAAATCGTTTGCAACAAAATGGCTTGTTGATCATCTATCTAGACTTGGATTTAGTGTTTCTTCTGATGAAGTGAAGTTATTTAAAGAATCGGCTGCTGCGGAAAAAAGAGATGCAATTGAAATGCCAGAACATAAGTTTACACAACGGGTTGCCGATAATGTTGACCATAACATATGCACTCTAACATAAAAAATACTTTTCACGGAATGGGTATAACCTCAATTACTCCATACTCTGTTCAAAAATCCATCGCTGTTAAGCGCTTGAAGCATAAACAATCTTTTTGCTTTAAAGATGCAATAAAGATACTACCTTATCATGGATCAAGTCAACAAGGGTTATCAAAATTAAAATTTAAGGCTGTCTGCGATTTAGTATTGCCATTATTTCATTCACCTGTTATGAATCTTGATCTATTGTGGCAAGCTGCATGGTTTTTAACTTCAAAGGAATCTCCACGCCCTAATTGGTCAGGATTCATGCAACATGCTGTGACTACATGCAGTGACAACTTTAAAAAGACGACTATCAATTTTCTTCCCATTATTGACTTAAATTCTTTGGAAGAGTCGTGTATTTATTCAACTCTGCAATTTGTGATATCTCAAGCCAAAAGATTTGACATTTCTACACCATGTATTACTTTTGATCAACCACTGTGGTTGAAAGCTACTGGAATTGTAAAAAATGAAAACCTGAACATTGTGTGCAGACTTGGTGGATTTCACACACTCATGAGTTTTCTTGGAAGTATTGGTAAGCTAATGTCAGGATCTGGACTTGAGGAAGTCTTCGAAGAAGTGTATGCAGAGCATACTGTTCAACAGATGTTTTCAGGAAAGGCAGTTGCTAGATCTCTTAGAGCTCACATCATAATTCAAAGTGTTTTAACAGTTTATTTAATGGATTTTTTAATAGAAGAAAGTAGAATTGATCTTGCTGGTTTTGTACCTGCCTATCAAAATGCAATAAATGATCAAGGTATGAACAAGGAACAATTAATTGAGATACGAAATAGCGATATTTTCAAACAAACTAAGAGTGCATTATCAGATTTAATTGAGAAAAAGAAAGCGGAATCGCGTACAGCCGCATTATGGCTTCAGTATATGGAATATATTGACGTGGTGAAGGAATTTATTTGTGCAGAAAGAACTTCAAACTGGTATTTACATCTACAAGCCGTGAAGAAAATGCTGAATTTATTTGCAGCAACAGGTCATGTAAATTATGCCAGAAGTGCTAGAATGTATTTTCAAGAAATGTTAACTCTTTCAGAGACTAACCCTTGGCTTCATGATAGGTTTATAGAAGGTGAACACGCAGTTCGAAGATCAAGTAGATATTGAGGTGGATTATGGTCAGATCTTGTGATTGAACAAATTCTTATGCGGTCCCTTAAAACTAGCGGTGGGTTGACAAGAGATCGTGGTCTTGAAGAGAATGTACGCCTCCTTTGGGTTTCAAGTATTAATTACACAGCTGCTGTTCATGACGCAATGACAAATCTTACAGGTGTTAAAGTTGGAACTAGTGAGCAGCATCTAGAAATGGGGTTCACACGTAGATTAAGCGATTATGAAGATTTCCAAAAATTTTATGGTTGGTTCGAAACAAGAAACCCTTTTGAATACGAAGATACTCACCTTCACTCGTTATCAAGTGGAGTCTTTTCGGAAACTAAAAAAGACAATGTTAATTGTGAAAATTCAGAAGCTATTAGACTAGCAATTCAAAAAAATCTTGACAATATCAGTTTTACAGAAGCGAAGATCAAGACAAAGAATCAACTTTTCACACTTGAAACTTTGACAAAGTGCGCTAAAATTGACGATAAAAACTCAATTTTTATCAAATCAACCAAACTATTTACAAGATTAGCTGCAATTGCACAGAGAGAAGATGATGTTGAAAGTTACTTTGATTACGAACTCACTCCATTTCCACAAGCTTTGTTTAAAAATAATCTTATGCGGAAACCTGATAAAGCCTCACTTAGGAAATTACTTTTAACAGAGGAAAACATTTGCTCAATAGAAAAATCGGAAAATTGCATCTATGTTCTTGATGGAGGTGCTTTATTGCATCGTGTGTACTGGGTTAAAGGAACAAAGTTTAGCAACATATTGTATGGATATGCAACCTATGTTCAGAAAAACTATGGCAAATGCTTCATTGTATTTAATGGATATAAGTCCACGACTTCAATCAAGTCTAATAAACACATTAGAAGAAAAACAGCTAGTGGTTCTTCAAGAAATATAATCATCAAAGAAGATAACGATGTTTCATACTCAAAAGAACGTTTTTTAGGTAACGCGCATAATAAGGAGCACACACACCTCACCAAGGACGGCCATACGGTTCATGTATGTGAAGGGGATGCTGACACAAAAATTGTTTCTACGGCTCTCGAGGTTGCAAAAGATTTTTTAACAATAGTTGTGGCTGATGATACAGATGTGGCTGTAATGCTTCTTTACCACTGGAATAAGAAGTTATCCGATATTTTCTTTCTTCAGGAACACGGCAAGAAATGTTGGAGCATTAAAAAATGCCAATTAGAAGTTGCGGATTTCAAGGATCATTTGCTTTTTGTTCATGCATGGAGTGGATGTGACTCCACCTCAGCAATATTTGGCAAAGAAAAAGCAATGTTTTTGATCTCAGTCAAAAAATCAGAAAGTATGAAGGAGATATCCGAAACATTTATGGACTACTGGGCAACAAACAAAGAAATTGCAGAGTCCTCAGTCAATGCTTTCAAAGAATTATATAATGGACATCAACAGACTTCATTAGCCAAATTAAGGTTTATTCTTTTTTAAACATACACAAATTTTTATTAAACTTTTTTAAATAGTCAAACTGCTCCTAGCATCATAAGACATTTGTTTTATAGGATTGTCTTTATATTTAAACAAATCTTTCTTCAAACATTAGATATTCAAAATATCTTGAAGCGTTGTGCAAAGGTATTGTTTTTCCTGAAAAACTACCACCGACTGATCGGGCTGCTCATTTCCATGGTTACAGAGTTCATCTGCAATTAATTGAATGGAAAATGCTAGACGAAGGATTAAATCTAAAACCTACTGAATGGGGATGGAAATCCACTGATGGGCACCTTGAACCAATTCCAACTGACAAAGAAATAGCTCCACTAAATTTGCTCAAGGTCATTCGATGCAACTGCAGATCTAGTTCAAAAAA
>NC_061161.1:11947057-11962057 GCF_022113875.1 Hydra vulgaris | reverse complement strand
ATCATAAAAAAATAAATTACACATTTTTTATTTTAAAAATATGCTCAAAATATACTGCATATTATTTTTTTAAAATAGTTTTTTTTTTTGAAATTAAAACTTTTTTATGTTATATTTACTGAAAAACTAAATTTTAATTAAGTTATTAAACTAATTTTATTACATTAAAATTAATAACATCTGCTGATAACACTTAAACTGAGTTCTAAAAATTCCATATTTTCTTGTAAATTTATATCTAGCGTTGAAACCTAAAATTGAAAGCAGAGTTGCGCATTTAATAACAATTAAAAAAATTTGACGCTAATAAACAAGATCATGGTTACAGCTCAGATAAGGGGTGATCTCTCACTCCACCTATCAAAATTCAATATAAAATAACTTGCCATTCTGTCAAAGAGTTTAGAGTTTCTTTCATGTTCTTCATATCAGGTGGCAAAAAGAAATGTCATTTAATAAAGAAAATATTGTGCAAAAATACTTTTTAAAGTAATGAATAACAAATAAAATTTATAATTTTGCAATAAAAGATACACATTGCACCAAAAAAAGTTTTTATTTGATATTCACGTTCACCTCATTATGTTAATAAATCAGTGTTAAGTAATTTTTCTATTAAATCAGAATAAGCTAGATTTATTTATTATCCAACAATGAAGTATAGCAAGAAACTATTTTATTGTGCAGATGTAACTGTTAAAACTAAAAATTGGTTTTGAAAACTTGGTGAAAATAACCAAGAAGAAAGTGCTCAAATAGACTTACTAGGTCATATTTTTTTAAATAAGATAATGATAAAATACAGTCAAACACACCAAGGAATGGGTCATATTTAAAATAATAATCTAACTTTACACTCTGCCACAATCTCCAGTATTAAATCCCATTGAAGAACAGCTGGATAAATTGGATAGAAAAATCTAGCCCTGTGATATGAGGAACCATCAACAACTACAATTAGTAATTACAGAAGAGAATTGCAGAAGCTCATTTACTTAGAAATTAACAAAGTGTATGTGCCACATTTAAGTAACTTAGATGTTGTTTACATACAGATTAATGCCTACAAAACTGTTATGCTAATAATGTCATGAAATTAATCTTAGTTATGAAGATTAGGGATCTGAGGACACTACGTTATGGAACTCCAACATCACATAGTAGCTCATTTAACATATTTTTTTCTTTCTTGAATATTTACATTCTACAATTTAGGTAATTAGATATCCACTTAAGTACTTTATTTCCAACATATTTTTTCTTAATTATTTATTTTTTTTATTTTATAATTACTGTTTCAAAAGCTCTGTTTAAGTCTGACATTATCGTTAACACATGTCTGTTATTGTTGATCTAAGATATACTTTTTCGGTTAGGAATTACTTAATATAATACTTTACATCGTTTATCATCTAAAAATTCAACAAATAATGCAATAGTTTCACATTCTCCGTTCATAGTAATATTTCATCAAAATAAAATCTCAATAAAATAGTAATAATAGGCAATTACCCCTGAACTTTGTATAACTTTTTTGGTAACTAATGTTTTTCCTGTAGCAGAATTTCCATATATAAAGATTGATTTTGGTAAAATGCTGTCACCTAATAAAACTTTTAACAAAGAAAATTCTTTATCCCTGTATAAACACAAGCTTTCATTAATACCATTCATGTTAAATCTAAGGAAAAATAGTACTTATTTTTTTCTTTATCACAAATTATCCAAGACTATCAGAACCGGGAAAAATCATTCCGTATTATTTTTAACCGTGGTTATTGATTAGATAGCGGAACCGTATGTCAAACAATTATTTTTCCGACTTTTTTTAATTATTATTGTCGTTATTTATTTCGTCATTTATGAATATTTTACAATGATCTACACACGCTAACTTAACTAAACAATAATTAAAAGTTTGATCAACAAGATTTAAATGAAATTTAAGATCTACAGGAGCAAGTAAAAGATTGTCGAAGGTCTTGTCATCAAGCCCCTATAGTAAGCAAAACTTATTCTTACAAATTTCTCATGTGTGGGGAAATTGTGTCGCAAAATTTTAACTGTTGCAAATTTTAACTGTTGCAAATTTGATTGTCGAAAATGCAAAAAGGAATAGTGTCGCATATTGTCGCATTATTGATTATCAAATAACAGAATAAGGATTAGTGTCGCAAATCGTCGCATTATTGATTATCGAATAACAGAAGAAGGAATAGTGTCGCAAATGAACTTAATGAATAGTGTCGAAAACAAAACAAAAAAGGAATAGTGTCGCAAATAGATTAGGCGGAATAGTGTCGCAAATATTTAATTTTATTAATTGCTTGCTCGTTCTGCTCATCTTTATAGCATACAATTTTTACAGAAAAAAACAAAGAAAAAACAAATAATAATGAAATAAAAGATTGCTATCAAACCCTCCTTTGCGGCAGCAGGCTAAAAGATAGTTGGTGTATCTACTGAAAGCCCTGGCAGCAAGTTATTTCAGTATGACCTCAGACATGTTATCTAAACACACATTTATAGTTATTATTATTTTTTTATTTTTGTTACTATTCATTAAACTCCTTTAGGACATTCAGTGGCGGATTAAGACTTCTTGGGGCCCGGGGCTATTTTTGTTTTTGAAGGCCGTTTTATGGACCAGAGCCTAATGATTAATGACTTAAAAAAAAAAAAAGGTCCTCTTAAATTTGCGGGGGCCTCTAAATTTGCGGGACCCGGGGCAATTGTCCCCCTAGCCCCACCCCTTGATCCAGCACTGAGGACATTATTCCTTTTTTCTATTTTCGACACAACTCATTAAATTCATTGCAAAACTAATTTTTTTTTTGTTTTCGTCTCTATTCATTAAATTCATTTGCAACATTATAGGTTTTTTTTAATACATTCGACACTATTCTAAAGCTCAGTTTTCGACACTATTCCTGTTACCCATTTCTCATTATATAAATTTACAAGTACTCATATAAAACGAATTTATATTATTAAAATAAGATAAGATAAATTGCAACAATTAAATAAATAGATAAATTAAGAATTATAACAAGTTTATTTTTTTTTGAACTTAAAAATGCAAAAATATGTTTGTGTCTGTTAATTTCATAATTGTGCTTGTTAATTTAATAATTAATAGTAAATTTTGCTTAGCTATATTTCAAAAAATAATTTTAAACATCCAGAGCGACGAATCTTGCAAATCTTACTAAGATTTTTCTTATCTTACATAAATTAGTAAGAACTTATTAGTATCTTATTAAGATTTGTCAGAAATATTTCTTTGAATAACTTATTAAGATCTAATTAAGATCTTAATAAGTTATTCAAAGAAATATTTCTGACAAATCTATTTTCTATTTCTAAATCTATTTTCTATTTCTAAATCTATTTTATTAATAATTCTGACAAATAAGATCTTAATAAGTTCTTAATAAGAAATAAATGACGGGAAAAATTTATAAATCTAATAAAGATCTCAAAAGATCTTGCTAAGATCTTGCTAAGATCTTAATAAGAAATAAATGCGAGAAAAAAACTACAAATCTTATTAAGATCTTGCTAAGGTCTTATTAAGGTAAACTCAAATTAAATTTTCATATAATCTCTTTCTGTTTATTTTGCGCCAATTTTTCGGAGATGAATTGAGAGAGTGTTTTTTACTTGTGATATTTTTTAGATATTTGCAAAGACAAATATTTTACTATAAACTAATAAACTATGTATCCTAATCAATAATCAATATTTCTATTTTTAAAGTTATAATTAATTTTCTTTTTATTTATTTATATTAATAATATAAAGAAGATCCTAAACAACATCCACATTATTTTAAAATGAAAATTAAATTTATTTGAAATAATATTATTATTTCAATATTATTAATTAACTGTCATCAATTTTAAAGTTAATTTAAAACAATAAATAAAAAAAGTTATAACCCAAAAACATAACACGAAAATTTTAACCCAAAAAAAACTACCCAAGATTTCTTGGGTAGAAATCAAATGTGCACCTATATAATTTCTTGGATTCAGAATCTTTTATTTTCTTTTCTCCAAATTAATCTTAACCCTTTTTCATGATTTTTTACAAAAAAAAATTCTAGAAAAAACTAATCTCGAAAATAAAAAAAATTACTTGATTGGCGATTTTAATTTAGATTGTTTTGATTATTAAGAAAATCGAAATACTAGAAAATTTTACAACAATTTATTTGAAACAGGAACAATACCAATAATAAATCGACCAACAAGAATTACAAATTATTCATCCACTTTAATTGATAATATCTTAACTACTGACTTTTTTAATATATCGCTTAAAAAAGGAATAATTAAAACAGATGTATCTGATCATTTTCCTATATTTTTTTCAGTAAATCTAGACTTTAAAAAAGAAATGCAAAAAAGTGTCACCATAAAAAAGAGGTTGTTCAACATCATTAATTTAAACTCCTTCAAAGAACATTTGTTGCTAATAAATTGGGAACATTTAAACTTTAATAATAATATAAACACAATTTACAACACTTTTTTTAAAACATTTTATAAAGTCTATGATACAAATTTTCCTATATGTGAAACAGTTGTAAAAACAAAAGACATATCATGTCCCTGGATTACAAAAGGTCTTAAAAAATCCTCAAAAATAAAACAAAAGCTATATATTAAATATTTAAAATCAAAATCAGTAAAACATAAAAATAACTCTATCACCTATAAAAACTTATATGAAAAACTTCGCAAAAATGCAAAAAAAAAAAAAAAATACTACTCCTACTTGATCAATAAACATAAAAATAATTCGAAACAAATCTGGAAAATAATGAAAGAAATTACAGGAAAACTTAAAACAAATACAAATTCTCTGCCACATGAAATAAAAATTGACAACAAACTAATTAACGACTCAAACTATATTGCAGCTGAATTTAACAAATTTTTTACAACAATTGAAACTAAACTAGCAAACAGTTTTCCGTATACCGACTATAAATCAGCTGAATTCAAAACATCAACTTCATCAAGTTTTCATTTTACTGAGCTAACTTATGATGAATTTGAAATTGCCTTTAGTTCATTAAAAAGAAATAAAACAACTGGGTATGATAATATTAATGTGAATATTATAATAGACTTTTGTGATGTTATAAAACACATTATTTTTAAAATCTTTAGAGCATCCATCAGTCAAGGAATGTTTCCAGACTGTCTAAAAATAGCTAAAGTATTTCCTGTCTTCAAGACAGGAGATCATACAAACATAAATAATTATCGCCCTATTTCAGTTCTTTCAGTCTTTTCAAAAATACTAGAAAAAATAATGTTCAATCGAATTTACAACCATCTAATTAATAATAAAATCTTATACGAAAACCAATTTGGTTTTAAAAAAAACAATTCAATAGAACACGCTATTCTCCAACTTACGCGCGACATCTCAGAATCTTTTAAAAAATCTCATTTCACATTAGGAGTATTTATTGACTTATCTAAAGCGTTTGATATCGTCAACCATCAAATTCTAATAAAAAAATTATTACCATATGGAATAAAAGATAACACCCTCAATTGGTTAAAAAGCTATCTTACAAATCGTAAGCAATATGTTTATAATAAAGAATCCTCGTCTCAAGTGTTAATGAATATAACGTGTGGTGTTCCACAAGGCTCCATACTTGGACCTCTTCTCTTTATAATATATCTAAATGATCTTCATAAAACTTCAAGTCTAACAAAAATAATCTTTGCAGACGACACAAATTTATTTCTATCTCATGAAAATATTAATATTCTTTTCAATAACATGACAAATGAATTAAAAAAAGTTTCTGATTGGTTCAAAATAAATAGGTTATCTCACAACACAGCTAAAACTAAATGAACACTTTTTTATCCACTCTATAAAAAACATAGAATACCACATTTGTTACCTGAACTATATATTGACAATGTAATGATAAAAAGAGAAAAAGTAACAAAGTTTCTAGGAATCTATATTGATGAAAATTTAACTTGGAAACATCACATTAACATTATCTCTTCTAGAGTTTCCAAATGCATTGGTATTCTTTATAAAGCTAGAAACATGCTAAATAAACGGCAGCTGACTTAATTGTACTGTTCATTTGTTCACTGTCATATAAACTATGCAAATATTATATGGGGAAGCACTCAAAAGACAAAAATTAAAACTCTTTTTAATCATCAGAAACACGCAGCTCGCGCAATTAATTTTAAAAATTGTCTTACTCACTCTGCGCCACTTCTTAAAGATATGAAAGCTTTGAATGTTTATCAACTTAATATTTTTAATATTTTATGCTTTATGTTCAAGTGTAAAGAAAATTTATCTCCACAGGTATTTCAATATCTTTATTCTTTAAAACCGAAAAACAAATATAATTTACGAATTGACAACAATCTTAATGCTCCTTTTTGCAAAACTAAATACGAAGAATTTTGTATGTCCTATCGTGGACCTCTTCTTTGGAACAAAATAGTTTTACCTAATTTTGACTTTTCAATCAAACTAAACTACTCCTCATTCAAAACCAAAATTAAAGAAATTATCTTTTCCATTGAAAACATCTTTATCTATTTTTGAGTTTTTATCAATTTATTGCTGATATATTATACTTTATTGTATTATGTTTTACTATTTACGAATATTTCCATGAGTTCTTTGCAAACTTATGTATTTAATGGTTTGTATTTTATTACTTTTTAATACTGTGTTTTGTTAAACTTCATATTATCTTTGTTATCTTACGAATTTTTATAACTTCATTATAATATTACGTATTTATATTATATTATACTCGATACTAAAAAGCATTGTAAAGGGCTTCATGATAAGATCCTCATGATCTTCTAGAAGTCCTGCCGCTAAATTTGTAATATGTTAAAATTTGTATTATTAATAAAATTATTTGACAAAATAAAAAAAAAAAAAAAAAAAAAAAAAAAAAAAAAATTTTCCTCGCATTGTGAAGTTGCAATTTCCAATTGAAACCATTACATCCATATCTCCATATATTATTCCATATCATTTTTCCATATCAGCAAAACAGTTTTCTATTATCTTCCATTACTTCCAAGAAGATATGGATATCTTCCATATATGGAAGATATGGATATCTTCCATATATGGATATCTTCCATATATGGATATATATGGAAGATATGGATATCTTCCATATATCTTCCATTATTATTCCTTATCAGCAAAACAGTTCTCCAGAAAATAGAGGTCTGTTTGTTATTGTCAGAAACCATTGTATAAAGGTTTTGTCTAACACCAAAGCCCGTTACTCTCAATTCATGAAATCTTGTATTTTATCTCAAAAATTCCTTCATCTTCATCATTTTTTCTTCCAGTAACTTCCAACTATCATAGTGGTTGCTTGCAGCCATGTTGGAAATGAAGATGTTGAAAAAGTAACGGATAGAGCACCTCGTTAAGTATTTAGGAATAATTTTTAACAATTGGTTATTAAAGAATTTCAGAGGCATGTCATTTTGATATTTAAACATAAATAACAAGTTTTGGATCAAATTTAATTCATAGTCATTAATAACGTTAATATCCCGGAGTAACGGCTTGGAGTGTACGCGTATTTATGCACATTATATATAATTCTACTGGTTTGTTTATATATATATATATATATATATAATATATATATATATATATATATATATATATATATATATATATATTAATGCTGAAGGGAAAGTACTTGCTCAAGCAACATTACAATACCTTATGTAGCTATGGATAAATAAGAAGTATAAATCTATTAAACTTTTTTTATTTAGTATACGTTTTTCTTTTATGGATGTCTATTGTTTTGGAAATTTCGTTATCAATTAGCGTGATATGATTTTTCCAATTAAGATATTTATCAAATAATATTCCTAGGATTTCTAGGATAGAATTAATAGGATTAGAATTTTAAGTGATGCAACTCTGTTTACTATATTGTTATTTTTAGTTAGCTGAGGAAGTTGCAGAGGCAAATCAAAAAATTTATCTTGGTGATGAAATAAAATATAGTTAGTTTTTTTCTAATATTCAAAGAGAGTTTGATTTATTTGAAATTGTCAAACTTAGGTTTTCCAGCTCACAATTTACTGTAAAGAAAATTGTTTTTATATTGGAATGGGTATAAAAAAGATTAATGCCACAAGCGAAAAGAACAAAATTTGGCATGTTTTATGATAGATAGATATAATTAACATAAATCAGAAACAATAAGAGTAGAGCCTTGAGGAACTTCACAGCTTATTGTTTCTAACTTTGTAAAGGTTGAATCATAAGATAATCCTTATTTTCTATTTTTAAGGTTACTTTGTTGTCAGCTTAGATTGCTGTTTATTACTCTATATTTTTTTAGTTTGTAAAAGAGGGTTTCTTAATCAATAGTGTCAAAAGCTTTTGACAAGTCGATAAACAAGCCGAGAGTATAATTTTTGTTAGCAAACTCATCCAAAGTTTGGCTAGGTAAATCAATTGTTGCATGATGATTTGTATTACCTTTTCGGAAACCAGTTTGTTTTCAAGATTTTTTTTGGTGATTATAATTCAATATCAAGCTTAATTGCATCAATCGATTGGGGTATTTTATTTCTACACAAAAATGCGGATTAAATGTTCAATATAATAATTTCTTATTATCGTACAGCTTGCGAATTTTTTATTCCCAAGATTAAAAAAAAAAAAGTATAGTCCTTGGGTTACTCTACATATTAAATGCTTAATCCGAGCAAAAAAATTGGCTGGGCATATAAACTGATCAACTAAATGATAGAATAAAGATCTCAAAACTAGAATCGTCTAACCTAATTGTCTAGAAAATTAGAATCGTCTTAATCGTTTCTTAAAAGCTGAAATATTTAAAGCAAAAATGAAAAGAAATAATATCAAAATATCAAAGCAACCCAAAACTCACCTACAAATACATTAACAAACAACTAAAAAAAAAAAGATAAAATTTGGTCTATCAAAAATGCTTCAGGTAAAATTAATGAAACTCTTCCCGATATACTTGAACTTGTGAGCTCTCAAATCAAATTAATGTTTACTCTTGAAAGCTCCAAAAATTTTCCATTGTTAATAAAAGTGAAGTTAAACCTAAATGTAATTATAACAACATTTTGGATTTCTCTATTGCAGACATTGTTAATGAACTTACCAGTCTAAACCCTTACAAATCTTTCGGACCTGACGGCTTGTGCCCTTTAATACTTAAGATATGTACCAAAAGCTTCGCAATTCCGCTTACAAAAATCTTCTATGAATCTTTTAATTCTTTAATAGTACCAACTCTCTGGAAATTAGCAAATATTAGTCCAATCTATAAAAAAAGGGAGACAAACTACTTCCTGAAAACTATCGCCCTATTTGACTAACCTCGGTTGCGTGCAAAATATTTGAAAAAGTTGTAAAGAATAAAATCTTGAAGCACATCAACGATAACAATCTGCTCTCTACAAATCAACATGGCTTACTTCATCAAAAGTCATGTGTAACCAATTTAATAAAGACTTTTGATATTATTTTGTTTTCCCTAGCATCGCACCGGTTTATAAATGCAATCTACCTCAACTTTGTTAACACTTTTGATTCCGTACCTCACACCAGACTCATGTTAAAATTAAAATCATTCGGAATAAACGGCAAACTACTACAATGGATTAATTCCTTTTTATTAGGTAGAAAGCAACGCGTTACAATTAACAATATTAGCTCTGACTGGGTTGATGTTCTTAGTGGTGTTCCTCAAGGTTTTGTTCTCAACCCGCTCCTATTTATTATTTTTACAAACGGTCTTGCCCAACTTACTAGAACTTCTTAAGTATTTGCCGACGACACTAAACTTTTTTCTAAAACTTTATCGCAGATTCATCGCTAATTTCATTATTCTGCAGGATCGTCTACGCCTAGTATACGAGTGGTTAAACACTTGCTTACTTAAATTAAACACTTCAAAATGCTGTGTTATCCATTATGCTAAACCCAATCCTGCGTATAGTTACTTTTTGCAAAATAACCAAGGTATAAATAAAAGCCTAAGAAGCTCTACTAAAGAACGTGATTTAAGAGTCTAACCTCAAGCGGAGCACACATTCAATCAGCTGTCTCTAAACCTTTACCTATATTCTTGGTCATCTTAAAATAAAACCATCTTAAAATAAAACGTGAATATGTTCCAAACTGTCTTCCAAGACACAACCAACTATATAATAGATCAGCAAAATACTGGAATGAACTACTCCAGCAAGTAACTTTATACTTAACTTTACTTTCTTAAAAATTAGATTAGATCACTGGTAAGGATAAAGTTCGGAACGAATATTTATAAAACTAGTTGTTTATAGTAGGGTGTTTTCCCTGCTCGCTGTATGTATATATTGTATGTATATTTTACGGCTACAACTATAATAATAATAATAATAATAAAACTTTTTTATTTTATATTTTACTCTTAAAAAAAAGTTAAAAAACTTGCTATTATTTTCAAAGAAATCTGAAAAATGAGAGATTTTTATTTAATTAAAATTGAGACTTCATAATTTAAATGTTTGTATTCATTTTTAAAATTATCTTTTGGCTCTATAAATATGTATATCTAATTTTTTTAAATTTAAATTCAAAGAATTTTCTAAATTAATGTAGAAGAACTTTTATTTAAATTTGCATTCATCAACAAACTTCAAATTTCATACAATAATCAAACTCTGTGTGTGCGTGCGTGTGTGTGTGTGTGTGTGTGTGTGTGTGAGTGTGTGTGCATTCGACAAACCTATACGTCATACCCTTGTGGAAATATACAAAAGTAGCTTGAATACGTATTACATTTTCAAAGCCATCTTACCTTATTTATGTATAGGCCTATAATTAAAATGTATGATTCATATATATAAAAGGTATGTTTTTGAAAATATTTTGTAGGCGTGTAAAAATAATAGAAAGAGCTTAAGAAATCTAGTCATAAACTTGCCGAGTTTAAAGCTCGCAAAGTAGAAGCAAAGTTTGTTTAATTTGTATTAAAAATGAAAAAATAAATACAAAAATTTTATTTTCGAATTAACTGTTGGGGTTAATTGTTGTAAGTAATTGTAAGGAATAATTATTGGGATTAATTGTTGGAATTAATTCAGGGCCGACGACACGACTTTTGAAGTTGAGGGGGTAGGGGGCTGAGGGCACAGAAAAAATTCTCTATATCTTAAAATTTCTTTTCTCGCATGTTTAAAAATTTCAGATATGCAACATTTCTAGTTATTTATAATTACTCCTAATTACTAAAAACTCTACTGTTTAACCTCGATTCATTTTTTCGGACGTCAACGAAATTTTTTAAAACCCAGGTTTTCCAGCTCCCGATTTTTTGTCTTAAAAATTGCACTACGGTCTGAAAATTTATACACATGGGTGTGATATTATACACATGGATCTGATATTATACACATGGGTGTGATATTAGCCTTACATAATAACCTCTGCAATATAAGTCTATTTTTTTGATGTTTTTAAAACTTTTTTTTTAATAAAGTTATTGTTATTTATGCTATAAAATTAACCCGTGCAAAGAATGGGTTGTTTCTTAATGACATTAAAAAGACCTATTTTAATACAGTTTTTTTACCTTTGTCTGCAATCACTATCCAACATCCTGATGTTTTATGTGCAACCACTATCCACCATCCTGATTTGTGTAATCTTCTAGTATATTTTTTTCTATTTTCTATTTTTTCTTGTTTTATTTGATTTCACTATTATTATTTTATTTTATTTAATCATCAGTTTTCATGAACTTTATTTTTATTTAATGATTTTTATAAGATTTTGAACTCTACTTTTTTTAAAAACAATGTTTTAAAAAATTGACTCAAAAATTTTTTTATATGCTCAAAATATTATAACTTTTGATAATTGTAATTAATTACTAAATCACAGATAAAAAAAAAAAGGAATTAAATTAACATGTTTTTTATTAAAACTAAAATAAAAAATTATCTTCGTATAAATTTTTTACAAATCAATGTGGTTTTGAATAATGACATATTTACATCGGTTGTTTCGAGACAGCTAACTTATCGCAAAATAAATGGAAGTTTCGAATGTTTATTTAAATATTCTAAGTATATATAAATATGCTACTAGATTGATGTTTCTTGACAGCCAATTATAAAAACTTTACCAAATTTTTTAAAAATAAAAAGGCGAACTGATCTTTTTCATCCATTAATACGCTTATAACAAGCTGGAAAAAAAAAATACAGTTCCACTGTTATTTATTAAATATGCAATAGTAAAGAATTCGCTTTTAAAAATTTTGATAAGTAGCTGAAATTAGTAAAGTAACTTGTGACGCCATTTCTGATTGCATTAAAGATCGTTCGTAGATAAAATGTTGATAAAATTGTTGTGCAAATAAAATGAATGATATTATATGATATTTATGATAATGCATTCTTTGTGTTATTTCAGCTATCTGTTAAGTATGCGTGTGGTTTAGTTATATATTTTTTTTATTTATGGAGTATTTTTGTTGTTAATAACAGTGGTTGTTGAATTTATATGACCAACTTTATTACTTGTTAGCTTTCGTATGCTGCCTGTGAGAGAGGAATTTTCATTTTTGTTCACGTAGGCAATTATTTTTCTTTTGACGTAATCATTCGATTCAGTATTGACGCCATTTATTGAGTTTATTTCGTTTGAAATCCCATTTGGAATTTTTTTCTTTTTTAGAGAAGAATAGTTATTTAAATTGTCAACTTCTTCATTAAATTGATCACCGATTATGTTAGCATCTACACAAATAAATGTAAAATACTGAAAGTAATTATTTTAAAAGCAATTATAATAATTGATTTAAATTAATGTTTTTGTTATTTAAGACATTTGTTTTAACATATACTTTCCCCTGAAGATTTTATGCAAACAGTAAATATTTATAAAATATATATAGTTAATATTTATTGTAATTGATATATAGATTTTGTATATTTTTAGTTATATTATTTATAAAGTTGTTTTACACTGTTTAATAATTAGATACTCATGTACCGTTATAAAATGATTCTTACCAATTAATGCGGCTTGAAGAAGCTGTACGGGTTGTTTTAAAGTTTGTTCAGGTTTATCCATCAATCTTTTTTGTTTACCCATTCTTCTTAAACCTTCTAAATCAATGTTAAGAACGTCATAGTCATTTAGTTTATTTATAGACATTTCATCGGTTATTGTTGGAGATAAAGAAACCCCAATTTTAGGTTCTTTTAAATTTGTTACAACGTTTGTTGGATGACCTATTCCATCAGAATTGTGGTAGTCTGGTGTCTTTGAATTCATAATTGCGTTTATACCGTTTACTACTGTATTGCTACCAATGTTTGTTCCAGTAGACGCTGGTAGTTCTAGCTCTAAGCCAAGGTCACTGTTTTCATCCATGTCGCTTATGTTTTCTCCAATACTGTCGCCGTTATTAACACTTGTAATTTTTTTTATCTTTTGTGCTGGAAACATTTTTGATTGATCAATGACCGGCTGTACAACTTTTGATTGATCAACTAACGGCTGTACAATTTTAGATTGATCGACTATTGGCTGCACAAATGAATCTTGCAAATAGGGTTGGCTCTCCATTTGTTGCTGAATTTTGGCTTGCTTCAATAGATTATTTTCATCTGATGATAAATCATCCATGTTTGCGAGATTTCCTACTACACTCAAAGACTCAATGTCTGGTTCTATAGACGATGTGTATGAAGTGCTTTCTAAAAGGTTTGTTGGCAAAGTATTAGGATTGTTTATGGGATTAGCAGATTGATCATTTAATTTAGCTCCTTCTATCTCAGTACCAGTTTTGTTTCCTTCTGTTGGTGTATTTAATAGTTTATTTCCTGCATTTAACGTTGATTCAGCATTTTGTAATTCACCTACCTTTGGTAAATTAGTGGCCGATCCAGAAGGTAAAACATTTACTGATGGATTATTAATTGCTTTTACTTTACTTCCTGTAGGTTTCACCACTTTTGTTTCGTTTTGCGTAAGCGGTGATCCATCTGGCTTAAGAACAGATGCTATTCCTTTTGCAAGCTTAGTTGCATCAGCATGATTCAAATGTGAAGGTAAACCAGATATTGTAAAACCCCCGTCCTCATTTTTGTGTAACTTTAGTTGAGTTTGTTTGTTTTGGGTAACATTTTTAATGACAGAAAGGGCATCTTTAGCATTTTTTGCATTCGGATTTCCAAAAGGTACGGCTAAATGAGTTATCTTAACTTTTGCTTTATTATCAGACCCATCGTAGTCAAACTCCTCATTTTTTGGAGCATTTAAGAAGTCCAGATTTTGTGCAAGAGCGTCAGTTTCACCACCTGTAAGATGTTGTAATTTAAAAAGATTAACTTTGGAAAGACAAAAAAATTTAATTATTTAAAATTGTATTAATTGTTATAATGTTGTATTAATTGTTATAATGTTGTATTAATTTTATTTACAATTATTTAGCGAGCAAAGTGTAAAAATTTCAAAACAGAGTGTACAAGTTAGAACTCAACCAAAACTAGTAATCATATTATTTAAATTTAGTAATCATATTATAAACTAGTAATCATATTATTTAAATTTAGTAATCATATTATAAACTAGTAATCATATTATTTAAATTTAGTAATCATATTATAAACTAGTAATCATATTATTTAAATTTAGTAATCATATTATAAACTAGTAATCATATTATTTAAATTTAGTAATCATATTATAAACTAGTAATCATATTATTTAAATTTAGTAATCATATTATAAACTAGTAATCATATTATTTAAATTTAGTAATCATATTATAAACTAGTAATCATATTATTTAAATTTAGTAATCATATTATAAACTAGTAATCATATTATTTAAATTTAGTAATCATATTATAAACTAGTAATCATATTATTTAAATTTAGTAATCATATTATAAACTAGTA